>OZ025299.1:77896147-79096147 GCA_964019185.1 Maratus speculifer
ATGAATCTCTCAAATCACTGCTTTTTCCCAATGTAAACCCCCCCCCCCCTTTGGAGCTTCTCCATTGCCCGCATTCCACGTTGCTTTCTTGATTCGTGGAATGTTCCTTATTTGCTCATTATTCACCTACATCACTGACGGATGAACACGCCTCTCAGCAATATCCTCTTTCTCACCTCACCACCTGCACATGATTACCTGTCAATTCTCACTTTAAAAAAGAAAGAATGTTACCTTGAAAATTCCAATCCTGTAGCAAATGTTTTCTCAGAGCCTGACAAGTGATATAAATGGGATTTCATGCAAAATTATGAGTTTCGTTCAAAATTTAGACATAGGGTAATTCTGATGAGCCACCTCCGTGATTAGTATTAGGTGTTCATTGGATAAGTATAAACAGGGGAATGGGGGGGGGGGGCTAATGCCACTCAGCTTAACTTATGTAAATGGGTTTTTCATGCATATTTATCAGTTTTCATTCTAAATTTTGATATAGGATCATTCTGATGAGGGCACTGCCATGATTTGTTTTGAGAGTTCATTGGATAAGTCTAAGAGCGGGGAAATGGGACGTAGCCCCCTTTAATTATTAAGGCTGCTAAATGGGGTTTCCCCGTAGAATTTATCAATTTGTTCCAAATTTTGGATATAGGTTCATTCCGAGAAGGCGCTTCCCTGATTGGTTTTGGGAATTCGTTGGATCCCCTCCTCCCCTTAAATTGGATAAATCTGTTTTTATGTAGAATTGCCCGATTTGCTTTTAATTTTGGATATTTTCTGATAAGACGAATCTCTGAATAGTTTTGGAAGTTTAAGGGTTATGTATAAAAGAGGTGGATAACTCATCGTAAATTATATAAATCCATAATTTAAGAAGAGCTTTTTAGTTTTTATTAAGAATTTTCAGATTTATTCTGAATTTTGGATTTTTTTTTTTTTTTAATAAAATAAAGCATGTCCCTGATTAGTTTAGGGAGTTCAATGATTAAGTATAAAAAAGGAAATGAGGGGGTGACTGTTTCTCTTCCTTATTTTTATTTATTTTTATTATTGTTTTTTTTTCGAATGGAATTGACCCTTGAAAATATATGGCTGTAATGTGTAATTAGTATGCGTAGCCTGTAAGTTCAATACCATCAGTTTAACTGGGCAATATTCTTTTCATATTTATTTAGTTTCTATTTTTACCTTTTGTTAGATCTTTGGTTGCGAGACATTTTTATCGAAAATTTCATTTTTATGTACGTGTGTGTAGAGATGTAAATTTTCCGGAAAAATATAAGTGGCGGAAAAAAACTGGTTTTTTACCGGTTTTTTTCGGAAAAAAACGGAAAAATTGGAAAAATTGATTTTTCATTACTGTTTCTCCCAAATAAATTATATTTTCTTAGAGAATATTAAATAATAAACATTTTTTCCCATTTATTTGCATTAAATGAAAATTATTTTCACTTTATATTACAAAATAAAAAAGTAGCAAAGCCTGCTTTTAAAAGTTTAGTTTTTTTTTTTCAGTTACATGTTTAACTATCAATTGACCTAATGTAAGAACCTGAGCCAATATGTCTGCAGTTAGGAATGAAATAAATTATGCATTCCATTTACATAAGTATAGTTTTTAAGTAAATGATACTAGTTTAAAGAAATTGTTGTAGTTTTGTCATTATTATCAATATTAGTATTCAAAAAATTCCATTGTTTGTTTAAAAAAATGTATATTTTTACATTGTTACACTTTTTTCTTACAATTATAATTTTATTGCCTTTAAAAAATATGTTTAGTTTTGGTATAGCTTTCCAATCTCAACTCAAAGTTTTGATTTAGTTTTATAATCTAAATTCAAACAAAACTAAGTTTTAGTTTGGCTTACTCAGGTCTGCAACTAAAAAATAGCTTAGGATTTATTGACTGTTAGATTTTTAATCACTGAAACCAGAAAAATACATTTTTTAAAGTTTAATTAAATGTATTTTTTTTCTTTTTATCCTGAAATCTGGTATTCTATTCTTGAGTAAGAAACCATATTCAATAATGTTTTCATATGGTAATTTCATATTTCTAAGAATGGAACTCAAAAGTTATAAAAACAGGACACTACAAATAGAAAATGCTCGCTATTTGAGGAATTAACAAAAGCAGTTACATACATAAAGATAAACTTCTAGTGTGCTTTAAAAAACTACAAAAATTCAAAGTTTAATCAAGAGGGAATGTATAATTTGGAACACAGTTACTTGTAATAAAATATGGGTTTTTTTTCATCGCAGTTGTACTTTTCTAATGCAAACTGCCCATGTTTTTACAACATTACTGTACATTATGGAGATAAAATGGAGGTCAATTTTAGATTCAATACCTTGAAAAAACATTCACTTAATCAGTTATAACGAAATCTTGAAAAATGCAGCATAGTAGTGCAAGCTATAGCGCAATTTATGCCAAAAACTAAACAACAGGAACTGTCTGAATCCTATCAGGAACTGTCTGAATCCGTAGTTTGATAAAAAATCGTCCTTTAGTCCTTGAGATAGAGCTATTGCGATAATCATGAATAATGCAGCATAGCAGCATGAGCCTCGTCTGTTGAGCGATTTACACCAAAAAGTAATGTGCACAAAGTTATATCAAAGATTAACTTAATCTGAAGTTTTATGAAAATACATACATTAATTCTTGAGACAGAACTATTGTGGAAATTATGAATAATGCAGCATAGCAGCGCCATCAGTTGGGTGATATACACTAATAACTAAACATCTCGAGTTTATATTAAGGTGTAACTGAATCTAAAGTTTTGTGAAATTATGTGCATCAGTTCTTAATATCGAGTGCCCATAAAATTTTTGTCCCGATATAGACTCACAGAGTGACAGATATTTTCCAAAAACTATCAAATCGTGTTCAGGACCTTCTAAAACATTTCAATACACCAAAAACTGGAAGCCAAATTTTTCACGAATTCAATACTTAACTTACTTCTTGAAAAGGTAGAAAAAAGTAATAAATGCATGCTTCAAATTTTATGTTAAATTTTTAATTTTACCATTTCTATTAATCAGCATATTATTGAAATAATTTTGCACATGAATTAATTTTTAATTATATATCTAGATTTTTTTCATATAATCTTGTTTTTGTGAAATTGTGAATTTCTTTTATATAATAATTTCTGAATATAATTTATACAAAATATATTCAGAATTTGTGAATAAGAAATTATTACTATTTTTAGAGTACTATTTAGACACTTTTAATAAGGTTATTTATGCATATATACAACTTGATAAGATTCAGCTGCTATATATGGCATGAGATTTTTTTTTCTTCAATCACTGCATTTAAGAAAGATTCAATTTGTAGATTAAACTTTTTTCTGAAATGTCTATTTTCAAGAGAAATTTTGCGAAGGGTCTTGTGTTTCAAACAAGAAAAAAATGTGAAGGATCCTTTCAAGTCTTCTCAAATAGATTTCTGCTCAGAGATCAGATTACCCACATTAAAGTTTTCATGTGGGACACTCAACATAAAAGTAAATAAAATAAAAAGTATGAGAATGTAGCTATTACAAAATTTTCACTATATTATTTCATAAATGAAATTTCAATTTTTCCAATTCGGAAAAATTGAAAAATAAGCCTTCGGAAAAAAACCGAAAAAAACCGGTTTTTTTCCCAATTTTTCCGGTTTTTTTCTGAGCATTCCCATCTCTACGTGTGTGTATAATAAGGTATATATAATGTAATCACAATTTTCATTATATATATACTAGAAGACAGCCTGTCAAAATGACGTGTTTGTATTTTTAAAAGGATGATAAAAAAATTACAGCTATGGTCAATCAACCACTTAACGCGTAAACAATTTTTAATAATACAGCGATTAAACATGGGGAGGGGAATCTATATATAAAAAAGAAAATTTTAACAGAAATTTGCATTTAAAACTATAACAAAACTATCTGGTGGATAGGGGGATTGTAATGAACAAATCGTAAATAAATTTTAAAAGAGTAAAGTAAGGCAAAAAATCAATTTAAAAAAATTATATTATGAAACTACAGTCAAAAAATGTATAAAAATACTGAGAGAAAATAATAAAAATATCTGAAATGTATAAAAAGAAAACACTTTATTGTTGAAGTTTGTTTTCCATATTATAAAGAGTAAACAATGGGCGTGTTCGGGAGTCACACGCGCTGCGCGCGAGCTCAGAAGATTTTGCTTGGAGTACCCTTAGACGCGAAGGATTCGATCCTACAATCTCTGGTTTCGAGTTAGCCGCTCTATCTATTCGGCCATGAAGCTCAGTTTTTTGTAACAGATTATCTTTATAATTAGCACAGTTATTAATCGAACCCATGGTCTGTTCTTAATCTGTTAATGAGCGCACAGTATCGAGTACTATATCCGCTGTAAGTTCCACTCCATGTACCTGTCTCCTGAGTGCGCGCGCTCGGCGCGCATAGCTCCCGAACGCGCCCAATCATTTCTGAGTCGTGATGTTACAATGGAGTTCATTCTAAAGATTCATTCGCGGAATTTGTCATTCGTGAATGGTAACAGTATTAATTTGTTTACATTGTTTGTTTGTTTTTCTCGTAATTTAACGTTTGTTTTTTCCGTAATTGCTTGTTGTTTTATTTAGAACTTAAACATAATAATTAAGTAGTTTTTGTAGGTTAAAAAAAATGAGTAATGAATAAATCTTTTACATGTACATTTCAATAAGTTGAACAATTAGAATATTTGTGAACGTCTCGGAATATTTAAGCCTAACGTGGACGCAGTTGCAATAAGTTTTTCTTTTTCTTGTGGATGGATTGACCCCGGAATCGTTATACACGGAGGGTTTTTTTATATATATATAATATATAACCATTATATGTCAAACAGTAATACATATATATATTAAGGATGTATTTAGATTCAAACTGCTTACTTTCCGATTTATTTTTAAATTCATTTTTGCTCTCAAATGCATCAAACTGGCAAATTGTCTTATTTAGAAAGTACACAAGGTGCTATGATTGTGGATTCTTTGATAAATGCAGAAAATATTGGAAAAAAAAAAAAAAAAAAAAAAGCAACCAAAAACGGCATTTCGAACAGATTTTTCTGAAGCGGCAGATCTGGGAACGTAAAAAAGTGTCGTACTGAAAAGGTAATTGTTTATAAATCAAATTCTAATGAATTGAGCGTAAAAAGACATCACACGGCACCTTGTACGTCTTTTCAAAAATCTCCTCAGCAAGTTTCATGTTTCTACTTTTTAAAATGTGTCTGAAATTGTATCGGAAAATTTCGAGCTGTTTAGAGTGGAAAAGCGTTTTTTCGAATGCACCCTTTAACCGGAAAATAAAATCTTTTATATGTAAAATCTTTGAAAAGGAAATCTGTCTATACGTAATGCAGTCTTTATGCAGACTTGCCAAGTCGCCTGATTTCCTGGTACAATTTTTCCTATTTTATATTTGAATATGCTAGAGTAATTTCAGGCATTTATTTTTTTTCTGTGTTTGATTAATGTTGTTTGATGTAACAGAAGTTCAGATAAAATACAAATGGATACATATAGGGTGAGTCATGAATATCGAAACAATAGGCTATCTCCTTAAATATTGCTCCTAGACCCATACTTCAAATTGCAAAAAATCATTGAAAAAGGTGAAATTTTTGATAAGTTGCAACTCCATGAGGAGGGGAGGGGGCATTAGGAAAAAATACGAAAATTAAATTTTTATAAGGCCCCCGTAAACCAAAATTCCCAATTATTAAAGTATTCCTTATCCATTACTAAACTGAATAACAACAAAAATTCATCTCTATAAGGAAAGGGCAGCTGACGTCACTGTGGACGAATTGCTGTGGATAAGCGAGAAAAACCTGTCCGTTCTTTAACGACTGACACTGTCAACGCCCCCTATATATTTGTATTTTAAATTAGCTTTATAATTCTGAAGCTAAATTCTTTTATATGACTGGAATTTGATGACTTGACTTAAAGAATTGGAGAAAAATGTGCTAAATAATATGTTGTGTGAGAAGAGGTTTTTTAATTTCAAATATACCCCTCCCCCTTTTCACACTCACTCCCATGTATTTTATTTGTTTACTTTTTTCTTATTTGATGAGAATTATTAAAAGACAGAATGCTAAGTGTTATATCTCTTATTTACTTATGTCATTATTTTAATATCCTTATTAAGTAATTTCTGTTATACATATGCAAGATATAAAATGTTTTTTAATAAATCAAAACAAATAATAAATAAATAAATAAGGTATATTGTATTTGCTTTCCAGCTTTAATTTTTTTATTATTCAGTATTTCCTTATAAGATTGTTTAATCGTATAAATTAATATTAAATATCAAGTGCATTGAAACAAAGAAGAAAAAAAAGGCGCAAAAACTTATCAATTTATAAATTATTTTTAAATTAATATTACTATGATAAATTATTATTATTACTAAAGAAAGCATCTGTTTCTTATTAATTTATAAATTTTTAAATTTCAATTATTATTATAAGTTATTGTTATTAATATTATTGAAAAAAAAAACTGTCAATTGCCAATCTATAAATTATTAAAGTATGAATTTTAAAGTATTATTATTATTATTAAAGAAAAAAAATGTGTTCAGTATCAATCTATAAATTATCTTTAAATTATTATTATACATTACTATTATTATTAAAGAAAGCGTCTGTTCTTTATCAATTTATAAATTATTTTTAAATTACTATTATAATTATAACTAAAGAAAAATATCTACTATTATTAAAGAAAAAAAAAATCTGTTCCCATAAAAATAACTTTTAAATTAAGAGTATTTATAGAAAGATGGGAAAGATAATTGTCAAAATATCAAAAGGCTGCAATAGCAATAAACAGTGGCGTAGCTAAGGGGGGCGTCCGCCCCGGGCGCCGAGGCCTAGGGGCGCCAAACTGAGAGAAATTGTTATATATCTATATTGGGGTGGGGGCGCAAAATTTCTTGCTGGCCCCGGGCGCCAAAAAACATAGCTACGCTACTGGCAATAAACAAACTCTTTGAATATTTTATGAATTAATTTAAACAGCGTACCCAGATTACTTACAGTAAATTATTTTTAAACTGGTATCGAGAAAAAATATATAATTTCAAAAGAAAATTCGGATTAAAACTAATAAACTGGAGTTTATTTCTCTGTTTAGCAAATGTTTAGAAAAATACTTAATAAAGGGCAGTAATTTTCTTCTAAAGATATATTACACATAAATATTAACAAAATCCCGTGGGGAAATACTGAAAGTTAAAATCAACAGGATAAAAATTCAAATGAAAAGCAAAATTATCCCTTTTTTATAATTATTTTAAACAAGATACTAATTCACCATAGAGGTAAATGATTTGAAAACCACTGTTGCAATACATATAACTTGAAAACTAAATTGGTAATCACTAATCTTACAAGTGTGCGTAACAGAAATTATCTTTAAAGCTTTGTTAAAACAATGATATAAGGAAAAAGAGATAACACTTACTTTTAGTCTTTATAATATCCAAATTTTGTACAACGCAAAACAAAATAGAAAATGGCGTAACGCCAGATTGAAACATGCAGTACTAGAACTGACGCACACTGACTAGGTATTTGTAAATGAAGGTCAACAGGGGAGTCGGACCTTCGGACTTCAGGGGCAGCCATACTGAAACTTCTGGAATTCGCTGCGCAGGCTTTGATTATAGGGGGTGTTGACACTGTACGGATGAGCTCCGGGAATTTGATTGGTCTGAGTTTGCCAATGTATCAGGGTTGGCTTTTTCCCGTCCAAAACTTATTTTTCCCATCCCACCGGGAAAAACTGGTAAATACCAGGAAATACTGGGAAAAAGTGGTAAATACCGGGAAAAACTTTCAAATGACAGTATTTTAAAAATATTTTGGCTTTCTGAATCTAAATTGATTTCTGAATCTGAATAAAATTAGAATTAGAAATATGCAATTATTACAAATTTCCCTTAAATTTAAAATTATTCTGTAGGAAAGGGTATAAATAAGAATTATTGCATAAAGCATAAAATTTGCTCAAAATTTTTTTAAATAATAATGGATTTCCCAAATAAATATTTTAGAACACAAAATTAAATTATTAAATTTAAGTCAGAATCAGTGTTATAAAAATAAATAATTTGTGTTACATTTAATAAAAATTTTATTACTTTTTAAATAAATCTATTAAGCACTATTTTTAACCTCTTCTACCTTATTAGAGATTTATTCATGAAAAATTTTAGACTTCCAGTTTTCGATAGATTTATACGTTTTAGAAGATCCTGAATACGATTTAGTGGTTTTTAGAAAATGTCAGTAATTGACAAAAATTTTTTGGGCAAGAACTAATACACGGAATCGCAGAAAACTTAAGATTTAATAAGACTTTGATTTAAACTGAAGCTGATTAATTTTTTGGTGGATACCGCTCAACAGGTGACACTGTTATGCTGCATTAGCTGCGATTTTCACAATAGCTCTCTATCTCAAGTACTAATGCACGGATTTTCATAAAACTTTAGATTCAATTATATTATTTGGTGCTGATTACTTTTTGGTGTAAATAGCTCAACCGGTAGCGCTGCTATGCTGTATTATTCACAATTATTGCAATAGCTCTATCTCGAGAACTAAAGCATGAATTTTCATCAAATTTCATACTCAGATAGTCTCCGATATAGTGTAGTTTAATTTCGTTTTTGGTATACATTGCCCTACACAGGTGGCATGGTTATTCTACATTTTTCAGATTTCTCAATACTGTATCTCAAGAACTAATGCATGGATCAGTGATGCCGCTGGACTTGAAAATTCCTGGGTCCCGGGGACCCAGGACTTCTAAAATTCTGGGTCCCTTTTTCAAAAAAGCGGGTCCCCACTAATAAGTCATATTTTTAGGCGCAAAAATTGAACTTGTTCATTTGCAAAAGAAAAGTTAAATGCAATAATTATTGTTTTAATTAATGTATAAATAATTAAAGCCAATATTATTTTTTTAAAACTATTAAGAGATATTTACTTTACTTTTTTAAAAAATAAATGTGCAAGATACAAATTATAAAATAATGCTTATTTGAGTGTAGAAGATAACAAGTATCACTATTGTTCACGTTTCTTTTAAAAAGGGGTAAAACTCATTTATTGTAAAAGACATTTTTTCTAAAAAAAGAATACTTTTCAAAATAATCAGAACAATTAAAAACAGATTGTGAAGCAGGAAAATCTGTTTTTGGAGCAGCAAAAAAAACTATTTGGAAGCAGGGAAGTTGGTTTTTGGAAAAAAAAATTCTATCCTGTCATTAACTTTTTTTTTCGTACCCCTTTGACGAAAATTGCATTTTAAAGCTATTTTTTTTTTTCACGAAAATTGCATTTTAAAGCTTTTTTTTCACGAAATTTGCCGTTTTTTCGCGATCTTTTAACGAAACGAGCCGGTTTTTCACGATCTTTTGACGAAATGCGCTATTTTATCACGTTTTTTTTTATGAAAATGCTGTTTTCGCGAATTTTTTGACAAAATTTGTCGTTTTATCACGATTTTTGGATGAAATTTGTCGTTTTTTCGCGATTTTTTTGAGGAAATCTGCTTTTTGTTCGAGATTTTGTATTAAAATTAATCATTTTTTGCGAATCTTTTGACGAAATTCAGCGAAAATTATTCGTCATTTCGCAATTTTTTAAACGAAATTTGTCTTTTTTGCGATTTTTTGATGAAATGTGCCGCTTTTTCGCGATCTTTTGACGAAATGTGCCGCTTTTTTGCGATCTTTAGACGAAATGTGCCATTTTATCACGATTTGTTCATGAAAATTGCCGTTTTTCGCGAATCTTTAGACAAAATTTGCCGTTTTATCACGATTTTTGGACAAAATATGTCGTTTTTTCGCGATTTTTTGAGGAAATCTACCTTTTTTCGGGATTTTGTAACAAAATTAGCCATTTTTCCCGCAAAATATTTGACGAAATTTGCCGGAAATTATTCTTTTTTTCGCGATTTTTTAAACGAAATTTGCCTTTCTGCGAATTTTTGACGAAAATTACGCGTCCCGCGGGACGCGTAAGCTCCATTTTTTTGCGTCCCGTCGCCGATTTTTTGCGTATTTTACGCGCTATAGCGCGTCCGCGGCATCCCTGATGGATTTTCATCAAACATCAGATTAAGATTGCTCCTGATAAAAATTGGTCCGAATTGGTTTTTGTGTTCATCAAAATGTGGTGCTGTTATGAAGAGTCTTTTAATATTTTGAAAATAGCTCTATCTCAGAAACTTATGCACAGATTTTCATGAAACTTCAGAGTCAGAAGTTGCTGACTAGATTTTGGTATAAATCACCTAATTGGTAGCACTGCTATGCTAC
Organism: Maratus speculifer; assembly: GCA_964019185.1. Classification (NCBI taxonomy): domain Eukaryota; kingdom Metazoa; phylum Arthropoda; class Arachnida; order Araneae; family Salticidae; genus Maratus; species Maratus speculifer. Next base: position 77,906,545 of record OZ025299.1, read on the forward strand.
ATTTTTAGTAATATCAACATGTATGAGATAGTAGAAAGTTTAGGGACTGCCACATCTGACTAGCTTTTAAATTTTACAATTTTAGTACAGTTTTACAATAAGTGCACTATTTATGTAAAATATTCTTATACAACCAGAAGTTCATCATATTTAATTTTTTTGTTACCAGATTCTTGTCTGGTCTACAATGGAATTCTTGAAGAATCCTTTAAAGTTATTTACTTAAGCTCTATTTTCACATTTTTAAAGGTTATTTTAAATTTATATTTGTTTATTTATATCAGTTTTTCCCATGTGGGAAAAACATAGTATTTCCCAGGACGGTAAATACCGGTTTTTACCACGGTATTTACCGGGGGTGGGAAAAACCTTGCCAACCCTGCAATGTATAAGTAAGTATGATGTGATTGGGCTACGTCGTCAAGATGATTCCTACAATGATCGCTATGACAAAAAATGTAGCAGTAGATTGGTTGGCAGAAGCGTTTGTTTGTAAACATGCCCTTTCCTTATATCTAAAAAACCTTAGAGATATTGAAATCCAAAATTCTTGACTCACACCACTTAAACTAAGAGTTTTTGACTCATTTTGAAAGCAAGTGGGGGATTAATCACAAATTAACCCTCATTAAATGTCGATTTAAGACAGTTCCTCTTATTTAGACATAAAAAAGTAGCGCATTGATTTAATACCCTGTTCACACCACAAACATAAGATATCTTAAGATCGCCGTGTTTGAAGTGGACCCTCCCGGAATTGGATGCCTGTTCGCATTGAAAAACTTACCTAAGATATCTCATTGAATGTCACTATCTCTGAACTGAACAAATGTAATGTATGCGCATGCGCTTGAAATAAAGACGGCCACAAAAGCCAGTCGGTAAAAGCGAAGCTTTATAGCCAATGAGAGTGAGTGGTTGTTCCTGTATCTAGCCCGGATGAGTTGAAACTCTCTGAAAGAATTTATAGAACTCTCTGGGAGTGTTCCAGGCCTGAGATATCTTAACTATCCATAGTGTGAACAAAGTTAGCCTAGAAAAATGTTAAAATCATAACTCGGACCGGCCTGGAAAAAAAGTTTAAATCATTGCCCGGCTCAGCCATGAATTTCTGCATCGTTTTTTACTTCGGTATGTTTAAAAATTGTTTCGTATGGAGGAGTTCTGACCAAAAATACTTATTATAGCTTTTCGTTTTTCATATTTATACTTTCGATTATTAAAGAATCGCTAAAGTAAAGATGAAAATAAGGAATTTTGCTTAGTGGCCACTGGCCGGTAGGTTGATTTCTTTTAGTAGCCAGTTATTGGTTAGTGAGAATAATTTCTTTAGTAGCCAGTAAGTACATTTGTACACTGAATATTTAATTACAAGATATATACGATCTTAGAGTAAATAAGTAATATATGAACTAGTTAAAGATATTTTAATTTATATTGTTTGGAATAAACTTGAGATACTAATTTCAAATCTATTTTAAATTAACCGCAAAGTTATATATAACATGCATACAGGGCCATCGCTAAGACTTTTTCATTGAGGGGGGGGAGAGAACCTAAAATTGCCAAGTCAAATTTCAATATTTGCCAACTCATTTTACAATTTTGCCAACTTACCACAATTAGAAAATGTAATATAGCCTTTATCTTTTAAAAGGTTAATAATATTCCCAATTAGTTTTGTAATTTTTGCCAATTCTATCAAAAATTGAAAATATATTATAGTTTTTATTAAAATTTTAAAAAAAATTTGCCAAGTGTAACAACATTCACGAATGTTTTGGAGGGGGGAGGCTTCCCCCCATCCCCCCCCCCTTAGCGAGGCCCCTGCATGCATATGTAGTTAGCTACACAAATCCAACTATGCTTAGGTACTTGCGTAGCTAACGACATAAATAAACCCCAATCCTCTTTTTTGTAATTATTTTCTAGGATTAAAATGTACCCCCCCCCCCCCAAAAAAAAAAAAAGTTTATCCACCAACTAGCAGGTTTGATTTAAAAAAAATTGAGATTCATATCACAAAAAACTTTCTAAAAAATAAAAGGGGGGGGGGGGGAGGATATCATGAAACTAATATTATGCGTTTTTTCCACAAACCTTTGACATAATGTTTGCTTTTTTTTGTAGTTTTTTTTTTTTTTTTTTTTGGCGATCTTTCGATAAAATATACGTTCGATTTCGTGACTTTTTAACAAAAACCGCGTTCGTTATCACGACTTTTTGACGGTAATGGCGATTGTTATCGCAATTTTTTGACGGTAATCATGCTTGTTATCGCAATTTTTTGACGGTATTCGTTTGTTATCGCGATTTCTTGATGGTATTCGTCCGTTATCGCGATTTTTTGACGGTATTCACTTTTTTCGTGCAATTGTTTTCATAAAATTCACATTTTTGCGTTCGTTTATTACGTTTTCTGATGAAAATTGCGTTCGTTATCGTGATTTTTTGACGGTATTCGCTTTTCCCCCATAAAATTCGCGTTTTTTTTCATTCGTTTATTACATTTTTAGACGAAAATTGCGTTCATTATCGCGATTTTTTGACAGTATTCGCTTTTCTAGTGCGGATTTTTTAAATATAAAATTCGCGTTTTTTGTGTTCGTTTATTACGTTTTCTGATGAAAACTGTGCTCGTTATCGTGATTTTTTGACGCTATTCGCGTTTGTTAACGCGATTTTTTGACAGTATTCGCATTTGTTATCACAATTTTTTGACGCTATTCACATTCTGCGTGTTTCTTTGATAAAATTCGTGTTTTTCCGTTCGTTTTACGTTTTTGACAAAAACCGCGTTTATCTTCGTTATTTTTTTGACAAAATACGCCTTTTTTTATGATAATTCCTTTTTTTTTTTGCAATTCTGTAATGATATTTACGATTCTTTGACGATATTAGTGATTCTTTGACAATATTTGTATTCTTTTTACGATCCTTAGATGATGTCTTTATACGCGATACTTACACGAAATTCATGTTTTTCCGCGAACTTTTTTCAAAATTTGGGTTTTTAAAAATTTTTTTTGTCGAAATTCACAGGATTTTTTCTGCGATTCTTTTCACAAATAACCTTTTGGAGAATCCTGCATTTGGCCGGTATTTTCACATATTTAGTCGCCAGTTTTTCACATTTAGTCGCCGAGTGGCGACTGGCGAGTGCTTATTTTCATCTTTACGCTAAAGGCTGTGATATATACATATTATCAATGATTTTCTATTTGTGTGTAACTGTTTCACTGTTAATATCATTAATCCGAATTCCATGCCTTGGAGACTTTGAAAAATGTTATACAGTAAAACCTTTTTAAGACGGAATCGCATAGGAAAGAAAAAATACGTTCCTACTTAGGAGGTGTGTAAATGGAGTTTACTTTTTTCTCAGGTATTATATTTATTTTGCATGGATCAATAAATTTTCCTTTTAAGATAGGATCCCGTCATAGATTTTTTTTTTCTTTTTCCGCTGGATTTATTGTATTTAATTTTTTAGTCTTTGAACACACTATTCTTAAAGAAAAAATAAAAATAAAAAAGTTTTTGTAAGATAAAGGCGATTTTAAAATCTTGTTTTTTTCGCAAAAATTTTGACTTGAGACAAATTTTTCTTATTTTATGTTCAGTAAGGTATTAGTAAAGGTAAAATTACATCATCTATATATCGATATAAATGTATTTTATTATTTAAATAATGACGTTCATAGTAATATAAGTATAAGTCAGATAATACACTAGATGTACTACCACCTTGTGGTATACCAACATTTTGAATATATATATTATCATGCATGATAAAATTATTATAGATAATGAAATTGGTTAAGGTATGAAAATAATCAGAATCGAGATTATGTGATATATCCAACTCGTGTTGATATTTTTTAAAAAGCTCATTTATGATATTATGTAAATCCGATAAATCGATATTATTAAATAAATCCTTAAAATCATAAGTAGTGATATTTTTTATACATTTGAGATTTTTCATAATATGGACCAGTTCATAACTATTTTTTATGCAATGTGTATTATCACTTTTTTTTGTAATATTATATATTTGATTAAGTATTACTAATAGAAGTTTATTAGCAGCATTATTGTAAGTATTGCAACCAATTGTAACAGTTATGAATTTAACAGGATGCTTATGAAATTTGGGTATAAGGACTAGATAAGGATATTTAAAGTTAGTAGGGTTAATGTCTAATAGTTTATAGAATCCTTTAATTTTACGATTATTGGCAAGTAAGTTATCATTAATTTTTTGGAATGTGTTATTATTAGATATACTAGATTTAAGCTGTTGATGATAATAAGATTTACAGATAATTGCATAATTATTGGGAGATTTATCAACATAAGTTATTACAAAGTTTTGTTGTAATTTATTGATTTGCTTAAACAGATGCTGTGTATTTACATATTCTAGGTGTGAAATATTATATTTTAAGGAACTGGTTAATTTATCGATAACTAATATTTTCCATTGATCAAAATATTCAATGGGTTTATTATAATAAATTGCAAGTTTATAAATAAATATATCTATATCATAGGTAAATTGTTTTATGATAGATTTAATGTTTAATTTGGATGGAATTCTGTACTTGGTCCCATAACCCATAATTCTTCTAAGTTGTAAATCATCTACTAGATTAAGATTACCAGTAATAATATGTCCATGATCTTTATTTATATATTTTTGTAGAGAGGGGTCATTGCATATACAGGGTAATGTACTAGTATCAAAAGAAGATTTAGAGAAAGAATTATAGTTAAAAATCGTTCTACCGATAGATAAGGGATACTTAAAGGTTTTAGATATATGAATATTATTAATAGGAAATAGACAGTTTTTATCATTTAATATGGAATTAATATTGATTTTATTAAATATTGGATTAGAAAAAGTAATTACCATTTGAGTATTAGTTTGTAAATTTTTAGGTTTTTTTTAGTAAATTTATATTGTAAAGGTTGACACGAGTCATAATGAGATCATAGAAAACATCTGAAAAATGTTTAGAGTAAGTTTTACTGAGAAAAATATTTAAATATTGTACTATATGTTTCTTTTTTATTCCAAAAATATATTTATGTATTAGAAACCAATTGTAATTTTTAAAATAATTACGATGCAGATTATTAATTTGTTGAATTATAATGTTTTTAGGAGTAATACTAGATGAACATTTTCCTCTTTTGTTACGTGTTGTTTTAGGATTTATAAGATGATTTAAACTATGATAAATGGGAGAATAATCTGTAGTATCATTAATAGATGAAAAAACTTTAACAGATCTTTTAAATACCTCACTATTAAGACCATAAGGAAAAATTGTATTATAATATTTCATATAAGAAGACTCTAAATATAGACGCTCAGATTTATTTTTCTGAATTTATATTATTTCAATAGTAGTATTTTTAAATTTATGTTTATGAAAATGCTGTATTTCAGCTGTAGACTGTATATTTTTTGCTAAATTTTTATCAGAATCTGACCGATGTTGATTCATGCGTATATGAAGAGGACCAGAAGTTTCACCAATATATTTCAAATTGCAAATGTTACACTTTATACTATAAATTACATTAAAAGCCTTACAAAAAATAGAAATATGAGGATTTGATACGATTTGTGACTGAGAAGCAGATGGACAAGTTTTACATCGAATATCAGAACATTTCTGAAAATATAATTGAGGAGGAGGAGCATGTATATGGTAACTGGATGACGATCCAGGAGTAACCCTATTATTGCTCCTGTACCGGGCACTACACTGCAAAGAAGCATTGTGTATCTTGCCAGGATCGAGATTTTTACTAAGTACTGCCATAATATAAGAGATAGTACAAATATAATAATAAGATAAAAATAGAAAAATTACAATTAAATAATCGAGTATCTTGACTAATATAATTTACTAAAGAAAAGGATCTAGAATAATACAACTATAAAATGAAAATAGATACAATATGTACAAAGCTTTAAAGCAGTACTCAAACCTCCAAAAAAAGAAACAATACACGACCATAATACTACCATCCCACACCACAAATAATAAGAATCATAGTACTCACGTACAATAAAGGCAAAATCACAAAATCGACTCATTCAAAAGTGAAATAATCTCCGTACATAATAAACCACCAACTTATCCAATTAACATCTCAGCACAATCCTCACATTGTTACTACATTTCACATAGACTTAAATAATCATGATTTCAATGTATTTATTTAATATCAAAAATTAATAAATAATGATAATTTCAATGTATTACTTTAATATTAAAAAATAATAAATAATGAATATTGATGTTGACATTTAATATACCATATATCAAGACAATGAATTAAACATAATAGCAAAATTAACAGTTAAAATATTATAAAGATACCATATATAATATTCATGATGAAACGATTTGCAACTCTTAATGGAAATCCTATGAAGTGGTAACGGAAAACTACATTGTAGAAATCTCACAGACAATACACAAAGGTTATGCGGGTAGCAGCAATTACCTATGCGCACCATATTTATAAAATTGCTATTAGCAACGGATGTTATATATAAATTATATATAAGATACCACAATAGGAAAAAATTCATTATGACTATTCAAAATGAAAAGATATCAATTGAATATCAAATTGTATACATTCATAATTACACGCGCAGAGCAGCATAATAATTTGAATGCTAATATAATACCATTAAAAGAAGACAAGATTCACCAATGGATTTTATCAATAAAACAATAAACCAAAACGAAGAATTATATATATGTTACAGGCCAAACCCGATTTTAGGCCAAACTAGATTGGCCTAGGCCAAACTAGTTTATCCTATCGCCCATCGGATAGACTAGTTTTTCCTAGGCCAAACCGGTCTATCCTAACGCCCATCGGATAAACTAGTTTTTCCTAGGCCAAACCGGTCTATCCTATCGCCCATCGGATAAACTAGTTTTTCCTAGGCCAAACTAGTCTATCCTAAGGCCCATAGGACAATCTAGTTTTTCCTAGGCCAAACTAGTTTGGCCTATCTCTTATAGGATAAACTAGTTTAGCCTGCTGTTTATTGGTCTGAACTAGTTTCTCCTAGGCCGATCTAGTTTATCCTAGGCCAATTCAATTTGGCTTCATTTTATTGAATTCAATGACCGCCACAGCGCCAACATTCTAGTTTGTCCTAGGCTGATCTAGTTTATCCTAGGCCAATGTAATTTTACGTGTTTTAGCTCACAGGAGTCAAAGTCTGAGAAATAATGGAACTGGCATGTTCTGTATGTATGTATGTACGCATGTATGTACGTATTTACGTGCGTATGTACGTAATGCGATAACTCATGATAGAAATATCGGATTTGCTTCAAATTTTGGATGTACGTTAGAGGTCTGCACGGGCCGGAATTTCCAGACCCGGCCCGGCCCGTAGGAAAAAAATTTCGGCCCGGGCCGGCCCGGCCCGTTTAAATTTTTATATTTTAGGCCCGGCCCGGCCCGTACAAAAATCAGTGAAAACAGGCCCGGCCCGTTTTGGCCCGTTACAATTTCTACGATTTCTATGATTTCTAAAAAATTCAGATTTTTTTCATATAATTAAGATTTTTTTAAAGAATACTGCGTACATATCTATGGAATGATTTTACAGTACATTTTACAGGAAATACACATTAGCAACATTAGTGATTACTAAGATTCTTAGGTTTTCAACAATCAAATAAAGATTCATCAAAAAATTAATGGCTTAGAATAAAAGAAAAAAGAAAGAAAGTTAAAAACATCGTAACTTTTGAAGCTGTTTAATAAAAGAAGATTTATAAAAATATTTCTATATCATTTTATTAAAGATTTTAAATCCAAATTCATTCGTTAACTCAAATATGCGCCTTTCTGATACATTTCTAAATTCATTTTCTTCTCAGAAACGCACTGCAGGTATCTTTATTCAGAAACTGTATAATCAAGTGGCATTAACCGTTTTTTGATACAAGCAATTTAAGAATACTGAAAGGAAATAAATTATTGTTATAGTCAGCATTTTTAATAGAATTTCCGGAAGCGATAGCATGGGAAGGGAGAAAAACCTGCAACCATTTGAGAAATTATTGTATCTGAACAAATTTATGCAAGTATTTTATTCATCAAAAATGAAAAATGCTATTCGATTCCAAATGCCTTCAATAGTCAGGCTTATCACTTTTATGTTTTTTCAATTAAAAATTAATCTGAAAATGTGTCAAACTTTCGCGTTATTGAGAAATTAATTAAAAAACCAACAAACTTTCGCGTTATTGAGAAATTAATTTAAAAACCATCAAGAAGTATATATCCATAAGATTAATCTAACATAAGTTCTTTATCGCTGTTAATAATTTTACAAATATGTTGTCTGCCCTACAGATCTTGAGAACAATTAAGTCTTGTTCCAGTCCGGCAAGTCTATATGTAGAAAAATAATGCAAGCTTGATCTCGGCCCGGTATGAGTCAGCTAAAAAAATATTAAAACGGGTTACACACAATTTAACTGTCCGATGCCGATCTCACACTGTACAAGTTACATTTTTATATTGATGCTGTCAAACTAGTATGGCTCGTGACGCACATTTATATTTATTCTCGTTAAAACCATTTGCGTTGAAAATAGATCATATTTTATCGTTTCCGCTGAAATCTTCAAAACGGGCCGGCAGGCCCGAAATTTTTTTATCGGCCCGACCCGGCCCGTATGGCCCGTTCAATTTTTTTGCCGGCCCGGCCCGTTGAGAAAACTATTCTGATTCTGCCGGCCCGACCCGGCCCGTTAGAAAATCTGAAACGATTCAGCCGGCCGGGCCCGCGGGCCGGGCCGGGTACGGGCCACGGGCCAGGCCCGGGCCCGTGCAGACCTCTAATGTACGTTCATTGATATAAGGTACTTTTCTGATTAATTTTGGGAATTCATTGGATAAGAATAAAGGGGAGCGAACGGGAGGCTAATCCCCCACCGTTAATTTAGAGAAATGGATTTTTCATGCAGAATTATCAGTTTTCATTTAAAATATTAGATATAGGATCATTGTGACAAGGCGCCTCCATGATTAGTTGTGGATGTTTATTTTTAAGTGTAAAAAAGGGGCAATGTAGGTTACTCCCCACCCTATAATTCAGATAAATGATTTTTGACGCAGAATTTACGGATTTGCTTCAAATTTGTATTTAGGTTCTTTCTGATAAGGGGATTCCCTAAATAGTTTTGGAGGTTTAATGGTTATGTATGAAAGGAAAAATGACGGATTACCCTCTTACCTAGAAAAAAATTAGTTTACCTATGGGCCTTTAGATAAACTAGTTTGGCATAGGGGAAACTAGTTTATCCAGTTGGCGTTAGGATAAAATAGTTTGGCATAGGCTAATCTAATTTGGCTTGAAATTGGGTTTGGCCGGTAAAAGACATATCTATCACTAGAAGAAGTATAAATGTGTGTTAAGAGTTATTGCTTATAACATCAATACAGAAATTTAACATGACCACCGTTGAGACGTGATGCATTGGACATGGTGTTTGCTTATTTTTTTTCCGCAGACTGGTGCCAACAGAGATCAGACTTGCATTTATTATTATTATTATTATTATTATTATTATTATTATTATTATTGCATATTCGAGCCAGATCGGAACTGAACATAATTTGGAATCGAACAGCGTTTTCCATTTTTGAGAAATTAATTACCTGTCGACATATAAGCTATTTTTGTCACGGCGTCAATTTTTTTTTTCTTTTTTGTGAATTTGTAACCGAAAATTCGATTCAAAACGTATCTTTAGTATTTTCTCAAAGGTGCATCGCTTTAATGAAAAAATGGTTTACGCCATTCGATTAGATATTATCTGAATCTGTTAACCTTATGCATTTCCGAAAAGGAAGTAGTTCATAAATGTGTTATGATGTAGCTCTTTAGGATTTGAAAAAAGCCTTAAGGAATGACAGAGAAATATATTCACAAATCTACGTTTTACTGAACGGATTCAAAAGTTATGATATTTATAATTCTCATTTTTTTCTTTTGTTCTAAACTACATTGATTATTTAATGAATCCCTATTTGAATATTGAAACGTCTAAGAATCTAGAAAATCCTTAATACATTGTCTATTTTCCATTCTGCGAGCACATCGTAATTTAAAAATACATTGTTAATTTATCCAATAGGTATAAAGCAGTATTTTTTAAAGGAATCTTAATTGTATGAAGTAAAACCTGAATTTTTTGCAGAAATTGAGTAGGGACAAATCGAGCGGGACTGAGTCTTTTTTCACTGATTTTTGTACAGACAGAGCTCTGCCTGTACAAAAGTAAATAATATTAAAGTAAATAATAATTTGCTTGAATAAGCAAACACCATGTCCAATGCATCATGTCTTTAAGGTGAACATGTTAAATTTCTGTATTGATGTTATAAACAATGACACTTGACACACATTTATACTTATTCTAGTGAATGATATGTATTTTACCAGCCAAACCCGTTTTCGAGCTAAATTAGATTAACCTCGGCCAAACTATTTTATCCTAATGCCAATTGGATAAACTAGTTTTTTCTACACCAAACTTGTTTATCTAAATGTTCATAGGATAAACTAGTTTTTCCTAGGTAAGAGGGTAATCCTTCATTTTTCCTTTTCTACCTAACCATTAAACCCCCAAAATTATTCAGGGAATCGCTTTATCAAAAAGAACCTATATCTAAAATTTGAAGCAAATTCGTCAATTTTGCATCAAAACCATTTATCTAAATTATGTCGTGTTACCTACATTGCCCTTTTTATTAGGCTTAAACAATAAACATTCACAACTAATCACGGAGGCGCCTTGTCACAATGATCCTATATCTAATATTTTAAATGAAAACTGATAATTCTGCGTGATAAATTCATTTCTCTAAATTAACGGTGGGAGATTAGCCTCCCGTTCGCCCCCTTTTATTCTTATCCAATGAATTCCCAAAATTAATCAGAAAAGTACCTTATCAGAATGAACCTACATCCAAAATTTGAAGTAAATCGGATATCTCTATCAAAAGTTATCGCGTTACGTACATACGTACACGCACATACGTATGAACATACGTACATACGTACGCACATACGTATGAACATACGTACATACATGCGTACATGCATATACAGAACCTGTGAGCCCATTATTTCTCTGGCTTTCACGCCTGTGACCTAAAAACATGTAAAACTACATTGGCCTAGGATGAACTAGATCAGCCTAGGACAAATAAGAATGTTGGCGTTGAGGCGGTCGTTGAATTCAACAAAATCACGCCAAATTGAATTGGCCTAGGATAAACTAGTTCAGACCAATAAACAGCAGTCCAAACTAGTTTATGCTATAAAAGTTAGGCCAAACTAGTTTGGCCTAGGAAAATCTAGTTTGTCCTATGGGCCTTAGGATAGACTAGTTTGGCCTAGGAAAAACTAGTTTATCCGATGGACGTTAGGATAAACCGGTTTGGCCTAGGAAAAACTAGTTTGTCCGATGGGCGTTAGGATAGACCGGTTTGGCCTAGGCCAATCTAGTTTGGCCTAAAATCGGGTTTGGCCTGTAACATATATAATTTAACTGTTTAATTTACACCAATATATGGATATTTGTCTAGTTATATCTATAGTTAAATAGCATTATTTTAATTATCAAATTATTTTTAATGTTATTGATATAATTTTTGGTATTATTATTATTAATATTATTATTATTATTTTATTTTATTTTTTTTTTTTTTAATTTTTATTATCCTATATTAAGATAATGAGTTTTTACCATGTAAAGTCACTATAAATGTTACTGATTAAAGTAACAATAATGTATTTTAAGTTATATGTTAATATGAATGTTATCTCTTAATTCTAATTTTAATCATTTTATTAATTTAATTTTATGCTAATATCGATTATTAATTATTTTTCCGGTTCAATTATATTTCCATTCAGCTTTATCTTTTTTGTTTGTTATGGATAACTATTATTTTTACTTACTTTCAACTCCTTTTTTTTAAAATATCTTTGTTCCTTGTTTAATAATTTGGTTTTTGTGTAATGGTAGTCCCAAATTCGTATTGTTTTGCTTTTTCATGGCAAATACGAAGATGAAACCACGCATTCCATTTGTAGTTCCAAAGTATTTGGGACCTGAAGATTCTGCTTTGGTTCTACAAATTTCATTTGTATTCATATTATTCTTTTTCCCTTCCATGTTCAATGTGTTATAAGTTATTAAATTCAATGGTTAATTTCAAATGGTTAATATTGTTTACTATAATTCAATTTAATTCTTCGTTTTGGTTTATTGTTCTATTGATAAAATCCATTGGTGAATCTTGTCTACTTTTAATGGTATTATATATATATATATATATATATATATATATATACAAATTAGAACGGGAGTTATCATTAAAAAGGTCTGACAACACAACAAAAAAATTGGGGATTCCCTTCAACTCAGAACAGCTGTTCCACGCTGATCATTTGTTTACATGGCCAGAAAAGCTGCGGTTGAGGCTCTGAAACTTAAATAAGGATGTGTAATTTGTGTGTAAGGATGTCCCTGGTAAATTTTATTATGATAAACAATCCTCATTATTATAAAATTTGAAGTTTAATATATAAAATTAACTCTGAAGCCGTTTGTCTCAAATTTATTTTCTGGTATTGCGCGCACTCTCATTTTTAAACTAATTATTGTTGAACCAGAAAATTTTGCATTTTACTAATTTTCATGTGTACTTATAAGCTGAACCTCAATTAAGCCTGATTTTTGTCAGACATTTTTTTATTGAAAAAAATAAGTGTAATTTTTTTATTTAATTTAACGAATATGATAAGGCCATTAATTATGCAAATGAATTTGAATATACCTTTTTAAATTTTGGTTCAGTGTAAAATATAGCGGTATAAGTGAATGTAAGTGCAATATTAAATATATATCTGCCGTAGAATTTTTTAAATCTTGCGTTTCAAAATGCATTTTTAAAAATCTATATTTTTAAATATCAATTTTGTCGTCAAAATTTAACTAATTAATATTACTAACTATATATTTTTTCAAAGTTTTTTTTAAACCATAAATATTTATGAAAGTATAGAAAAAAATTGCTGTAATACATTAATTGGTTTTGAAACTGCAAAGTTTATAGTAGTGGTCAAATTATTGTCACCAGTGATGCCAGTAGACTTGAAAAATCCTGGGTCCCCGGGACCCAGGACTTCTGAAATTATGGGTCCCTTTTTTACAAAAGCGGGTCCCCACTAATAATAAGTCATATTTTTAGATGCAAAAATTTAACTTGTTCATTTGCAAAAGAAAAATTAAGTGCAATAATTATTTTTTTAGTAATAATGTATAAATAATTAAAACCAATATTATTTTTTTTAAACTATTAAAAGAAATTTTCCTTACTTTTTTAAAAATAGATGTGCAAGATACAAATTAAATTATAAAATAATGCTTATTTGAGTGTAAAAGATAACAAGTATCACTATTGTTCGCATTTCTTTTAAAAGGGGGCAAAACTGATTTATTGAAAAAGACATTTTTCTTGAAAAAAGAATACTTTTGTTGAGTAAAGGGGTTTTTTGTTTAAATGAATGGGTGCTTTCAGAAGTTACATTCACTCAGAAAGATTTGGAACAATCAAAGACAGATTGTGAAGCAGGAAAATCTGTTTTTGGAGCAGCAAAAAATGATTAATTTGAAAGCAGGAAAGTTAGTTTTTGGAACAGAAAAATTCTATCCTCGCATTAGCTTTTTTTTTTTTTTTCGTGCCCCGAAAATTGCGTTTTAAAGCGATCTTTTGATGAAATTTGCCGTTTTTTCGCGATTTTTTGGACGAAATTTGCCGTTATTTCGCGATTTTTTGACGAAATTTGCCAGTTTTTCGCGAGCTTTTGACGAAATGTGCTGGATTTTCGCGATATTTTGACGAAAATTACCGTTTTAGCATGATTTTTTTGATGAAAATTGCCGTTTTTTGCGAATCTTTTGACAAAATTTGCCGTTCTATCGCGATTTTTGAATGAAATTTGTCGTTTTTTCGCGATTTTTTGGACGAAATTTGCCGTTTTTCGAGATTTTGTTACAAAATTAACCGTTTTCTTGGAAATCTTTTGACGAAATTTGTCGGAAAGTATTCGTTATTTCGGTATTTTTTAACGAAATTGGCCTTTTTGCGGTCTTTTGACGAATTATACCGGTTTTTCGCTATGTTTTGACGAAATGCGCCGGTTTTTCGCGATCTTTTGGCGAAAGTTATCGTTTTATCACGATTTTTTAATGAAAATTGCCGTTTTTTCGCGAATTTTTGGATGAAATTTGTCGTTTTTTCGCGATTTTTTGAGGAAATCTGCCTTTTATTTTCGGGATTTTGTAACAAAAATTAGCCATTTTTTCGCGAATTTTTTGACGAAATTTTCCTGAAATTATTCATTGTTTCGTGATATTTTAACGAAATTTGTCTATTTTGCGACCTTTTGACAAAAATTACGCGTCCCGCGGGACGCGTAAGCTCCAATTTTATGCATCCCGTCGCCGATTTTTTGCGTATTTTACGCGCTATAGCGCGTCCGCGGCATTCCTGGTCACTTTCCGGTCACTCAGAAAAGTGATCACTAGCATGTACACTTGAAGCCCTTGGAGCCAAAAGAATGGCCAAAAAAGCTGCGACCGATGCTCTGCAATTTAATGAAGGATGTGTTTATGCCCCTGTTGAATTTTAACATAAGCAATCCTCATTGTTGTAAAATTTGCAGTTAATTTATAAAATTAAATTTTAAGCCGTTTTTCTCAAAACTGTTTTTTGGCATTGCGCACATTCACATTCAAAAACTAATTATCATGGAACCATGAAATTTTGCATTTTACTAATTGTCATGTGCAGGGGTGGGGAATTTTTCAAAAATCTTACCAGCCAATGATTTATTTCACCAGCCCGCAAGATGCAACACAAATACAGTTGAAAATAGCTATAACAAAATCGCACGCGATTACAGAAGAAATTACTATTACTAAAATATATTTTCGTAATTCATTTTTTTTCCCTATAATATTAAGGCATATATAAAAAGAAGTAAGATTAATATAAGACAGAACTTATTATTATATTTACACTGTAATAAGTTAGAAAGTTAAAATATATAGTTTAAAAAAGTGTTTTTGATAATGTCTCTATTGCCTACAGTTTTTCAAAAACTAAAATTTCACTCGCCTTGTCAGAAAATCCACTCGCCACTGGCGAGCAAATTCATGTATTTCCCCATCTCTGGTCATGTGTACAGTTAAGCTGAACCTCAATTTAGTCTGATTTTTGTCATAGAAAATTTTTTATTGAATAAATAAGTGTAATTTTTTTTGCTAAATTTAATAAATATGATTATTAATGTCATTAATTATGCAAAATAATTTGAATATACTTTTTAAATTTAGGTTCAGTGTAAAATATACTAATATATGTAAATGCAATATTTATATGTATCTGCAATATAATTTTTTAAATCTTGGGCGCAAGATTCATATTTAAAAATTCATTTTTTTAAACCGTCAATTTTGTCATTAAAATTTAACTAATTAATATTGCTAAATATATATATTTGAATGATTTTTTTTAAAACCATAAGTATTTATGAAAGTATAGAAAAAAATTGTATTTTATTAATTGGTTTTGAAACTACAGTGTTTTTCGTAATTGTCAAATTGTCATTTTCCGGCTGCTCAACCTGATCTCCCCCCTTAAAGTTCAAAATAATTAAAATTTAAATTTCTTCAAAAAAAAATCAAGCGAATTATTTAAAATTTAAAACATGTTCTAATATTTATTAGTAGCTGTTGCTGTAAAGAGCTGTTTGTCTTTTTTTAACAGTGCGCTCGCCATTTGACACACAAATATCTGAAAGAAAAATAGTCGGTCGTGCTTATGATGGCCAATTATCAACACGAGGAATATAGGGCCTCTGTGTAGTTATTTTTAAGGTAACTTACTACGTATTTACGCAAGGAAATTCCAGAAAACTCTGATCAATTGGCCGACAGGTCCGATTAGGTTCAAACCCCTGAGTAAAAATGTGTTTTGCAGTTTAATGAAGAAATCTTTGTTACATTGTTTTCTTTAAATAAAAATTCCAAAAGGAAACGCACTTTCCTTGAAATTTCATTATTACAGAAAGGAAATGCGAACTGGAGTTATTATAAATCGGATTATTAAATTTTCAATTAATCTTTTATAGATTCTCTTAAGAATAGTATTTCCTGAACATTGACTCCCTCCCAAAGAAAAAGACATAAGAAACACGGGAAATAATATTATAAAGTGTTTTTGCCCATGTGTGTTTTGTACTCTATATCTAGCATAATTTGCTTTAGAGGTAGTAAATGGTGCTCTTGTCCCAAACATTCGAATGATTCACAAAGCAATTGCCAAGTGAAAGGTAATCGCATAGTTAAAAATGTGAAGCCATTAATTGTCAATGTTATCCCCCTCCCCACTGCCATTGACAATTTCAGTAAACAATCTTCCTTAATTGGCAAAGAATGACTGTGGAATCGATTACAAAAATGAAAATATTTTTAGCGATAGAAGGAACATGAAACTACGAATCATTCTATGTTAGATAAGCAATCCAAATATTTATTATGCTATAATTAGTTCTTGTATCTATCACATTATATGATCAATACATTAACATCAGGGCTATTGTAATTTGAAAGTAAGCGTTAAACAAACTTGTAAATTATGCATAATTTGCTTTAGCTGAAGTAACTCTTCACTAAAAATACTGTAATATTAAAAATTTAGCTTCATTTTGTCAGCTGTAGTGTTCACATTGTTTGCAAAAAATGAAAAAGATCATCTAGGGGGAAAAAAAACTTTAAAGAATTGGGATCGTTTATCAGTAGTTTTAGGAAATGTAATACCAGTAGATAATATTTTTAATGTTGTGCTGCACTTACTTTCATAATAAAACGCAATATTCAGTTATAAAAGTTTCATTTAATGTTATTAAAGTGTAATTTTCAATCTGAAAAGAACAATTTTAACTTTTATTTTAACTAGTATGGTTAATATAATCTTTATTCAGCCTTTAAATATATCAAAGTTAAAAAAATTAAATCAAGGATTTTTTTAAAAAATCTGATTTAAATCGGATCAAACTCAAAAAAATTCTCAAACTCAAAAATAAAAAAACGTAAAAACTCAAAAATTAGACAGCTAGATACAGAAAAAATTCACCTTTTCAGAAATTCTGAATTATTTTCCTACTCCTATAAGTAGCTGAAAAATTCACTAAAAATCTCTTTATAAAATCTCATTTTATTTACGTTCAAAGAAACAGATTTTTGAGAAATCTTTCAAAAAAAGAGCAGGTGTTCATCAGACAGCTGGGGTGTTGGTGGGTATTGGTATTATTTATAGATGACCTGTAACTTTTTTCAAATATTAATTTTATAAATTTTTTATATCTAGATGACAAATGTTTCGCTGATTTCAAATGTGTAATTTTTTTCACAGTTGCCCAATTACAACCTTTAGATATTAATAATTCTTTATTTGGATGATTGACTTTATTTAAAAGCAAATTTTCGAAACCAGAAATGATTTTTATATTGGGATTCTTTGTAATGCTGTCATATTTTAAAAAATACACCATTTGGATATTTTAAAACTGTGCATCGAGCAATATCTTTAAACGCTGTTTAATAATATCTAAATTTATAAAAATTAAAGTTTTTTTTTAATTATTAAAAAAAAAATGCTGAAACAAGTTAATAATAAAAAAAAACTCACAAAATGATAATTTTCGAGTTTTCAGGTAAATTATCACTAAGATTCGAATAAATATTACTTATTTAATATAAAACTTTCAGGATATCTTATAACGCGTAATATATATTTTAAAGATTATTTGTCGTCAAAGTATGGATAGGGAATAATTATTTTAGGGAGTGTGTGATCAAATATTTAAAACCGTACCGTTGTAAATGCGGGTTTTTCAGAACCCTAAAATAAATACTTATTTAATATAATCTTTTAAAAGTGTACCTATCGCTATTTTCGAATAATAATTTCATAAAATATCTTTAAGTCCAGTTAAACAGTTTTGTTAAGAAGAGTTCGTTCCCTGGTGGTGGAATTTGAAACTGAAAGATTCCAGACACTATAGGGCAAAATTGAGAAATTTCTTTAGCAGCTACTGGCCAGTAAGACTAGTTTTTCAAGTGGCCACTTTGTTTAAACTAGAGGCCACTTTTTTATTTAAAAATATTAAGCAGTAAAATTTTTATAAGTATAAATCTAAAACTGAATAGCCCAAATAAATATGTCAATATAAATATAATGAAACCTGAAAAAGTAGAATCTCTGAAATGTAAGTAAATCGTATTCACTCCTTGTAAAAAAAAAAAAAAAGTGGCCACAAGGTGGCCTCTGATAGACAATTTTTCACTAGCCACCTTTTCGCATTTACTGGCCCTGTGGCCGGTGGCTAGTGCTAATTTTGCCCTGTACCAGACACCCCCTCCTCCTCCTTTTATGTGTGTGTAGTGCTTCCGCTAAACGATACCGTAGGCAGCGTAAATTCGGTTCGAGATTGGGTCTATTAACGAGATTTTGCAGTACAAATTTCAGGTTTATTTAAGAATATTATTACGGGCCCGAACAACGCCGTGCGGCTCAGCTAGTATTTTATAAAGTAAAAGAAAAGTCACTAAGAAAAATATTAAATGATAAAAAATGTTTTTTATTTAAAAAAAATCTGACTTAAAAATCAGATTTAAATCAAAAATCGATTTTATTTTTATCGCAAAAAAGGAAAATGAAATAAACCTAAAAAACTAAGTAAGATAGTTATAAAAAAAAATTGCCGCCTTCAATATTGTAATAGACAATGCTACAACAACAGATCTCGAAGTATTAAAAAATAAATTATCAAAACTTTGTTGTTTTTTGGCAACAGAAAATTTACCCTTGAAAAATTTTATTGGGAAACTTCGTTTTTCCATGTTGGCATTATTATTAATAATTCAGAAAAAAATCATGTAAAATATAACAATAAATTATATTAGAAAATCGTGTGCGATTTTTCAAAATTGAGCCTGAGAAACATTCATCTCACTGATTTTTTTTAAGGCTATTCTGGAAAAAAATTCCCTGTTCCGTAATACAAAATTATCGCAAATTGAAATGATTTTGAATCTTTTTTTTTCCCTATAAAAGAATTCCATCTGAAGTAAGCTATTGTTGTCTCGCAACAATTTTCAAAATGTAGCTTCCGGAAGTTTTTTAAAAATGTCATTCTATACACAGGCATGAGATTTTCCCGCGGATCCGCGATTTTCCTTTTTTTTTTTTTTTTTTACATCATTAAAGGATCGCGGAAAAACGCGAATTTCGTCAACAGATCGCATGGAAAAAACATAAGATTTTCGTCAAAAGATTGTAAAAAAATGCCAGTTTTGTCAAAAAAATCGCAAAAAAATGCGGTTTTCCTCAAGAGATCGCAAAAAAATGCGGTTTTCCTCAAGAGATCGCAAAAAAAATGCGGTTTTCCTCAAGAGATCGCAAAAAAATGCGGTTTTCCTCAAGAGATCGCAAAAAAATGCGGTTTTCCTCAAGAGATCGCAAAAAAATGCGGTTTTCCTCAAGAGATCGCAAAAAAATGCGGTTTTCCTCAAGAGATCGCAAAAAAATGCGGTTTTCCTCAAGAGATCGCAAAAAAATGCGGTTTTCCTCAAGAGATCGCAAAAAAATGCGGTTTTCCTCAAGAGATCGCAAAAAAAAAATGCGGTTTCTCTCAAGAGATCGCAAAAAAAAATGCGGTTTCTCTCAAGAGATCGCAAAAAAAAAAATGCGGTTTCTCTTAAGAGATCGCAAAAAAAAATGCGGCTTCTCTTAAGAGATCGCAAAAAAAAATGCGGTTTCTCTCAAGAGATCGCAAAAAAAATGCGGTTTCTCTCAAGAGATCGCAAAAAAATGCGGTTTCTCTCAAAAGATCGCAAAAAAAAAAAAAAAAAAATGCGGATTTTCTCGAGATCGCAAAAAAAAAATGCGGTTTTCGTCTAAAGATAGCGAAAACGGCGATTTCCACCAAAAGACTGAAAAAAATGGCAATTTTCGTCATCAGATCGCGGAAAAACGAGTTTTTGTCATGGAATCTCGGAAAAACGGTAGTTTTTGTCATGGAATCTCGGAAAAACGGCAGTTTTTGTCATACAATTCGAAAAAACGGTGATTTTGGGGAGAAAAAAAGCTTAAAAAGTGGCGATTTTCGTCAAGAAAAAAAAATTGCAGAAAATTTGCTGCAATATTATGTTTTCATCAACTTTTTTTGCAGTTGAGTGTAAGCTTGCCATGTTTGTTAAATGATCTTTTAAATGAAAATGTTAAAATTTGAATTGGACACTAGTTGAGATTGCTGTTTAAATCATTGCATCAGCAATACAAACTTAAAGTAGAAACTTTCATTTCAGAATTACTTAGTAGTATTTGCATAAATTGATTCATTCAGACCCCCCCCCCCCCTCCTTCCAAACAAAAAAATAAAATATAAGTAAATGAATAAAATACTATAAAACAGGATTTAAATAAAAATATTGACAATTTGATTTTGAAACTTTGATTCAATCCTTATAGATTACAATGGCATTCAGAAATCCATTGTAGGTTAGTATAGAAATGTTACGTGTTTTTATTATCCTGACAAATCGCCAAAGGTAGTGCGAGAAATACATTCCACATTAAAAATAATGAAATAGAATAAATAAAATAAATAAAACTGAGTATAACTTATTTAATTTCTAACTTTATTAATTCACAATGTTTGTTTCCTGTCACCGCTGCATTATCAGTGCAGTGTTTCCCCCAGGAGAAGGGCGCACAGGCCTTCGGGGAAACGTCCACCGGTAAATGTTAGCAGAAGGTTTTTTCTTATTAAAATTCTTAAAGATACAGAATTAATGCCAAAAATAAGGGGAACATTTCTTTTCAAAAATTTACTGGTGGAAGATAAAAAAATTTACTGGTCGAAGGCCTGTGCGCCCTTGTCCTGGTGGGAAACACTGTCAGTGTAAAATATACTACTACGAAATTATGTATTTCACACAAATACCTTATTTTAACCCGGTTATTTTTCTTGAAAAATTAAAAGTTGTCAAATTATAAGTACAATAACCCAAGTACCAGGTGTCCCAAAAATGACGGATGGATTTTAAAATTCAATAACTTGCAAACGGGGCTTTTTGTTAAAAAAAAAATGCAGGAGGGTTATGTATGTCAGGCTTTTTTTTTTTTTTTTTTTTTTTTTTTTTTTTTTTACCGTAATTTTTTATTTTTGTTCGAATTTCAAACGATAGATGGCGCTGACGGTGATTGAAGACCAGGTGATCGGTGCTGAGTAAGGTGAGTTTCAGCGTCGACCTGGGCTTCAATTGCCGTCAGCGCCATCTATTGTTTGAAATTTGAACTAAAATCAAACGTTACATTAGAAAAACTTCTGACATTATACAAAACCCTCCTGCAAAAATTTTTTAAATAGCTGTCACCTTTTGCAAGTTATTGAATTTTAAAATCCATCAATCATTTTTGGGACACCCGGTGAAAGAAAAGAAGTGATAAACAATTACATGCATGGGAACGTGGGAAATCTTAAAGGTGCGTATGCTGTTGTTTAAATTTTGTTAACTATTGCAAGTGTAGTTATTCTCAAGATGCAATATTTAATCTTACTAACAAAACATAATTTCCTTCAGTTTTATTAGTGTACAAAAGTAATCTTAAGGGTGTATTTCGATTCAAACTGCTTACTTTTCAAGTTATTTAAATTCATTTTTGCTCTCATATGCATCAAACTGGCAAATTGCCTTACTTAGAAAGTACACAATGTGCCGTGATTGCCGATACTTTGATAAATGCAGAAAATATTGCAAAAAAAAAAAGCAACCAAAAACGGCATTTTGAACCACTTTTTCCGAAACGGGAGATCTGGGAACGAAAAAAAGGTCATACTAAGAAGGCAATTGTTTCTAAATCAAATTCTAATGAACTGAGCGTAAAAAGACATCGCACGGCACCTTATACGTCGCTTCAAAATTCCCCTCAAAAATCCTTTCTACTTTTAAAAATGTGTCTGAAATTATATCGGAAAATTTCGAGCTGTTGAGGGTGTGGAAAAGAGATTTTTCGAATACACCCTTAATATAATTTAAAGGTGATCAATTTGGTCTTAAATAGAAAGTGCTCCAATTTCCGCTTATGCTTAAAGGACAACGTTTTAGAAGCTTTCCATAAAAGCAAATACTGCAACATAACAGATAAATACAGCACATACATTTTTAAGGAAGTTAAGATAATCATTTTCAGTAAGCAAAGATAATGTGTCGTAATTAGTATCAGTTACCTTTTGGCTGAAAAGGGACCTCCAAAGCAGAATATTTTACAATGTTCTGCGTTAATTGTAAAAGGTTTTTCTCGTGACCAGTTAATGATTTTCGCAAACATTTTTAACCCTTTCGTGGTTATAAGCGCGTATACGCGCCCAGAATACCACTTAATTTGAATTGCGAAATGCCATACTGACACCGGAATTTTTAAATGAAAATTTTAATTTTTCAAAGAAAGTAAAAAAAACATTTATAGATTATGAAATAAATCTGTTTTTAAATTCCGGTGTCACTCAATCATTTTAGTATTTTATGAATAGAAGTGCTTTAACCGTCAAAGGGTTAAATGAATGATTAAAGAATTTTGAGATTTTTTGTCCCCCCTATTGAGCGATGACTTTCCAGAAGCGGTTCAGAGTTTCAATAAAATGGAAATTAGCAACAGATTTTCTGAAAGAAGGGAGAAGGGAGGAATTATTGATGAAATTTGCAGTTTTTATGATATATTTTGACAAAATTGCGGTTTTTGCGCGATCTTTTGATGAAATACTAGGTTATTTCCCGATCTTTTGACGAAATTTGATTTTTTTTTTTTCAGCATTTTTTTTTTTTTTTTATTTGCGGGTTTTTTCCGCAATATTATGAAAAGTGTGAGGGTTTTTCGCTATGTTCTGAGAAAATGTGAAAGGTTTATTCCGAGATCTTTTGATAAAATTTTCTGTTTTTTGCACTCTTGTGATGAATTTTTCAGATTTATCGGTGAAATTTGCCATTTTTACCGCTATCCTTTAACAGAATTTGCCGCTTTTCACAATCTTTTGAGAAAATTTGAACCTCCCTCCCTCCCCCCCCCCTTTTTTTTTTTTTTTTTTTTTTTTTTTTCAAATTCTTTGACCATTTGTCGAAATTTGCGATATTTTCGGACATATGTTGGTTTTTTTTTTCTTTTCTGAACTGATTGCTTTAATTTCTCAGAAAACATGTGAATTTTTCGATTTTTCCTTCGACTGAATGGTTTTTTTTTTTTTTTTTTTTTTTTTTTTTTTAACTGTGTTTGAAATGATCTGCAGAGAAGCTCGTTGTTCTGCGACGTACGTCGCATTTTTAAGCATATTCTGCTTCGGGGAAAGAGACTATCCTGCCCCCCCCCCCCCCCAAAAAAAAAAAAAAAGCGTAAAAGTAAAGAGTTCTCAAACTCTTTATTTCTGGCAATATTATCCACAATGCTTTAAAAAGATACAGTAAAATCATAAAGTCGAAATGAAATTCTTTCAACAAATTACTAAGTTTTTAAAGACAGCTCCACAAGGCATGCAGACTTTATCTCTGTGTAAGTTATGTATAAACTTTATTTTTGAGATTACCTTGTTTTAATTTTATTTTGAGGAGATGGGAGCGTCATGCTACTGGTTTAAAAAACTGTTGTTAATTGTTGATATGGAAATATAAAATGTCGGAAAATAAATGCCTCAAGGGATTTTTTTCTAGGAAAATGAGTATGAACACTGATAATGCATGTTGTGTGAATATTTATGGGGGAAATTTAACAGTATATTTTAGCTTGCTGTATGTTTGCAAGCTCAAGCAGTCAGAATAGCAACATTAAGGCCCCTGTCCTCGCTCGAGAAAACGCTCGCGAGCTAATGCTATTCCTATGTGGAAGCATTTTTCTAATAGCTCTTTCGTATTTTGACCTTTTCGAATAACTTTTTTTGCATTGGATAGCTGAGGTGCATGCCGACAGCGCACCTTTTTTACTTTTTCGATTTTGGTTACAGATATATTTTTTAAAAAGTACTTTCAGTTTCGTAACCGGTTTTGAAAGTGAAACTAATTTTGTAAAAATCTGCAACCAAAATCAAAAAAGTAAAAAAGGTGCGCTGTCGGCATGCACATCAGCTATCCAATGCAAAAAAATTATTCAAAAATGTCAAAAAGAGAAAGATTTATTAGAAAAATGCTTCCCCATAGGAATAGCATTAGCTCGCGAGCGTTTCCTCAAGCGAGGACAGGGGCCTTAATAACAGGGCAGGGTTGGCTTTTTACCTGTAAAAACCTGGGGGAAAAAGTGATTAAAAACCTAACGATGCAGTAAATTCTTAGTCTTTAAACTATATTTTAATACTATTGATAAAAATTGTATTTTCATATAATTTGTTAGGGATGCAACGGATATCCGTCCGATATCCGGCATATCCGGCTAATTTTTCAATATCCGAAATATCATCGGATATCCGAATCACAATCACCGGATATCCGACTTCTCTATCGGATATCCGGCAGAATGCAACAATCCAAATATACAGGGTGATTCTGAATTCATCATCAATATTTGGTGGGGACGTAGGGAATAGGAAAAGAACACTATTTCACATAGGAAACCAAGGGTCCCAAAGTCTTCCGAAGGAGATAGGCGCCATTAAAGTTTAGGGTCCCAAAATTCAAATGATTATAAAAAAACAGAAAAATTGATCGATTTGTTTGCGGTTTTCACTAAAATTATTCTTTGTCAGTATTGTCTTGAAAATAAATTATAAAGAAAAATTTCAAAAAATGCCGATAGAGGGCGCTTTAGACTTTAGAGTAATGAACAACTATTTTTTACCGTTATTTTTTGCATCTCATTAAAGGTTTCGTAAGCGTAGACTTAAATTTTGAGCTCAAAATCTGAATAGTTGGAAGCAGTTAAGTAGCACAAATTTAACTGTGTTCAGATGGTTTTAAATTCAAATGATTATAAAAAAACGGAAAAATTGGTCGATTGATTTGCGATTTTCACTAAAACTATTCTTTATGTCGGTATTTTATTGAAAATGAATTATAAAGATAAATTTCAAAAAATGCCGATAGAGGGCGCTTTAGACTTTGGAGTAACATACAACTATATTTTACCATTATTTTTCACATCTCATAAAATTTTTTTAGAAGCTTAGACATAAACTTAAATTTCGAGATGAAAATCTGAATCGTTGGGAGTGGTTAAGTAGCGCAAACTGAACTGTGTTCAATGGGGGTGGGGAGGTTCAAATTTCAAATGATTATAAAAAAAGGAAAAATTGTTCGATTCGTTTGCCGTTTTCGCTAAAACTATTCTTTATGTCAATATTTCCTTGAAAATAAATTTTAAAGATTAATTTTAAAAAATACCGTTAGAGGGCGCCTTAAACTTTGGAGTAACCAACAACTATTTTTAACCGTTATTTTTTGTATCTAATTAAATGCTTGTAAAAGTTCAAACTTAAATTTTGAGCTCAAAATCTGCATCGTTTTGAGTAATTAAGTGCGAAAATTTGAAATGTGTTCGAGGGGTGGGGAGGGTAACATTTTAACTCCTGAACACTGTTCAGTTTCCGCTTCTTAACCCCTCCATCGATTTAGAATTTGAGCTCAAAATTTAAATCTAAGCATTTGCAAGCATTTAATTAGATACAAAAAATAGCGCTTAAAAATAGTTGTTGGTTACTCTAAAGTTTAAGGCGCCCTCTATCGGTATTTTTTGAAATTTATCTTTATAATTTATTTTCAAGACAATACTGACATAAAGAATAATTTTGGTGAAAACCGCAAACGAATCGATCAATTTTTCTGTTTTTTATAATTATTTGAATTTTTGGACCCTAAACTTTAATGGCGCCTATCTCCTTCGGAAGACTTTGGGACCCTTGGTTTCCTATGTGAAATAGTGTTCTTTTCCTATTCCCTACCTCCCCACCAAATATTGATGATGAATTCTGAATCACCCTGTATATTAGTAACAGTAATCGTTTGATCCCAAACAATGCTAAAAACTTGTTTATAATGCAAAAAATGAAATATTATTATAAGTTCCCTATCAATGAATAAAAGGTAATTCTCAAAAGTTTAAAGAATTGCCATCTTTCCAACTATTTGTATTTAAACTCTGTAACAGATTTAAAAATTTACGTTTACATCTTTTACAAAATTGTATCTAATTTCAGATTTTAAAACAAAATTTGAAGTCAAAAGAGCAAATAAAGCTTTTGTGCAAAAATGTATAAAGATAAAAAACCAACATTCAGAAATGCACAAATAATGCATGAAAAGAATAGAAAACAGCCGTTTCGAATCTACTATCGAGATTCTTCATCAGTATAAGACTTAGCGTGCTTGAAAAAGCTAAGCTGAACAAAGCGACAGGGAAGCACAATCTTATATACCTATTACGGGAGCGAATGGTAATAGATTCGAAACAGCTGTTTGCTACCTTACATGCATTTCTAAACGTTGGTTTTCTATCTTCATAAAATTTGAAGTTGTTTATTAAACTGTGATTTTACTAATTTTTCTTTCTTTTAATTTAAACAATGAGTTAATTGGTTTTCAGTTACACAACTAAACAAACCTATTTTTAATTTCTTCTATCTTTCAAAGAAGAAATTATTGTAATCATTTTTTTATTTTTGACGAATTCACATGTTTTAGGGATCAAATATCCCCAAAAACATGTTTATTGAAAACATCTGTCTGTCCCAATGTCGCCATCATACTATCAAAAAGTGTATGAAGTTATGCATAGAATGATCCAAATATTTTGTGCATGTTTTTGACTAACCAGCAGGTTCTTCTTCAGTATGGAAACATTTCGCTGTAAGGCGGTGCTGTAATCGCAATTTTTGTGCCATTTTCATTGTTCTACCATAAAATACTGTATGAAGTTATGCATAGAATTGAACCAAATTTTTTTGGATAAATTTCTGGGAATGACTGTCAGGTCTTCCTTCAATTTGAAAATAGGTTGCCCAAAGAGGGTACTGTAATAATGATTTTTGTAAAATTATTTTGATTTTTCATAATCTTTTTATACAGTGAATTGGCGGTTTGTGCAGCGATGCGAACTTCGTATCTTTCTAAAACTTGCTATTCACAAACAATTGACGTACAGCAGAACAGAAAAGAATATTGATTTTAATAAATATCATGATCGAGATTAACTCATTCTTAATCTGACTGCACCAAAAATTCTAGATGAAAATAAAAGTTGCTATACTACTGAACTAAGTACCGTATTTTCGGGTGTATAGCCCACACCCTGTGTATAACCCGCATTCCTAAATCGAGCAGTGAAGTAGAAAAAGTTCGTGTATAACCCGCGGAGATGCATCGGTGTATAGTCCGCGGGCTATACACCATTTACGAACTTATATTTTGTTCAGGGTTCGAAATTAGAAGCCATTAGTCATAATTTTTAACACAAATTTACCAAATTTTTTCGTGATGCATATTACCTACTGTGATTCGGCTAAAATATTAAGATTATCAGTACCGTAATTTTCAGAAGAAACGTTGCGGCGTTTACGTGTTTTAAGATAAAATTTCAAGAGATGCGGCATTTACGCGCATTTTTTTTTTCAAACGAGCGTGATATATATTTTTTTAATTTTTCCAAAAATTAAAGAAATGGTGATAAATCCAAAATTTCGGACATAAAATGTATACGTATCTTAGGTCATTGGTTCTCAAAAGGAACGAGTCCTCGGAATCGGTCCGAAATGCACCAACTCCGAAAAGGAAAGATTCCTCGGACTCTATCCGAAATGAAACGACTCCGGAAAAGTTCGATTCCTCGGAATCGGTCCGAAACGCACCAACTCTGAAAAGGAACGATTTCTCGGACTTTATCCGAAATGAAACGACTCCGGAAAAGTTCGATTCCTTGAACTCCTTCCGAAATGAAACGACTCAGTAAAGGAACGATTCCTCGGAATCGTTTCGAAAATGACTGACTGCTCTGAATCGTTCCTAAATGACATAAATCACGCACTTTTTTTTTTGTTCTTTGCAACAGGGTAGGGTAGATTTTTTTTTTTTTTTTGAAAAATAAACTAAAATTGATTTTAAATTCAGAATAGTCGAGGTTGGAAGGGTTCCGGATTTTGG
This sequence comes from Maratus speculifer, assembly GCA_964019185.1. NCBI lineage: Eukaryota > Metazoa > Arthropoda > Arachnida > Araneae > Salticidae > Maratus > Maratus speculifer. Next base: position 77,934,870 of record OZ025299.1, read on the forward strand.
ATTTTGTACTCTACAAACACAATGGCTGTTATAGATCTATCAGTGCAATACTTGGCGATAGTTGCGACAGTTCTGCCAAACCCAGAAATAACTGTATTTAAGCAGTAAAAAAAAGCCTTTACAAACATGGGAGAACACTCTAAATTTCACGGCATAGCGAAAAAAAATTACAAATTTCGATGGGTTTTTTTTCAAATTTTTCGAGGTTTAAAAATTGTAGAAAAAATATCACGATTTCAATTTTTTTTTTTTTAAAAATCCTTGTATAACCCGCACCGTGTATAAGCCGCAGTGGCTTTTTGGAAGGTTTTTTTCTTGTATAAGCTGCGGACTATACACCCGAAAATACGGTAGTATTAATACAGTTGACTCTCTCTACAACAAAACTCTATCCAGCAAATTTCTCTATTTAACGAATTTTTTGTAGGAACGGTCAATTTTTTTCATGATAACATTAAAAATAATCTCCATATAGCTAAATATATATATCTCTATTTAACGAATTTTTTCAAAAATGTTCTTTTATATGTTCTGAAAATGCTTCAAATTATTTGTAAATTTTTTTCATTGATTTCTCGTTTATAAGTCATAGCTACATTCCTCTACCTTATTCCTTATGTCCAAAAAAAAAGGCTTCAACCCCCCCCCCCCCCCCCAAAAAAAAAAAAAAAAAAAAACATTTTTGCATGGTTGCACTTAACTTTGTTTTAGCCAAGGTGAACGTGCGTTCTTGGAAAAGAGTGAAACATTTGCTTGCTATTGGAGCGATTTGCAATAATCACAAAGCATCCTAAAAGATAAAACTATTCCATTGTCGTCTTGAAAATGTTGTTTATTTCTTGGTTTGGATAGTAAATCAGCAATAAGGAAGGTGTGAGGGGGCAATTGCAGAAAAGGTTGTTTTTTTCAGCAGGTTTTCATCTACCTAAACTAACTCTCATTACTTTTAGAGTTTGTTTGTTGTTTGTGGCGACTTGGAACATTTTTTGTTGTGAGAGATCATTTGAATGAAGAATTGTTACTAAACGTCATCAATGCTGGTGTTATCTTCTACTGCATCTGCATAAAAACTCCTTTGGGATAAGCATGACGCTTTCTTATAAAGTACAAAATTTTTTGCCGTTTTCTATTCAAAGAATTTTTTTTTTTAATAACTAATTTTTTGACTGAACGATGGATTGCATTATATAGAGACTCGACTGTATTTGTAAATCTTGAAAAATGCAGCATGCCACCTATACCACAATTTACACCAAAAAGCAGGGTTGCAAAAAAGCCAGGCCGGTTGGCTTTTATTGATTTTAGCCGGCTTTTTTTGGCCAAAATTGGCCTTTTTTGGCCATAATTGGCTTTTATACGGTGAAGCCTTTTTATTATAAGCAACACATTTTTAAGTGTCTTTTAACTAATTTTAATGATGTTTAATTTACTTTGAGTTTAATAAATTTATTTCTTAATATGAAAAATTGAGATTTTAATTATGATTCATTGAGAAATTGGGTTATAGCCCAAATTTTCAATAATGAAGACATTAATACTAGAATAACACATTGATGGAGTTGCTAGTGGTTTATAGTCAGAATTGCAAATATGTCAGCTAAATTATAAAATGGCCATACCAAGTGCTTTTTCTGATTTACATTGACCTTTAATCCTACCTTTGTTTTTCCATTTTTACTGCTTTATAAAATTAAAGGTTACTTAGTTACATGTTTTATTACTTAACTAATTTTAATAGTTATTAAAATGTCATGTTTTATTCTCTATAAACATTTAAAATCATACATGTAAAAAAAAAATCATTTCTCACTATTGAAAATAGTATTTCGAATTATGCAGATTTCATAATATATTATATTTCACAATTTATTACAGTATTCTCAATTAGCATATGCATGAATATTTTCATTCATGCAAGTAGGCGTATATGCACTTTTAAATAACAAAGAGCTATTCAAAATTTTAATTCAGCAAATTTTATTAGAACATTTTTTGTTGTTTAATTTTATGTAATTATGTATTAAGCTTGCCTCAAATATTGAATCCTTCCTAATTTCTCTTTCAACATTGTTCATTTTATGACTTAATCTTTACATATTGACCTGTAACAATGTTTACATGAATGCTTTGATGTGTTTCATTTTGTTAGTGTTCATTTTAGGCCATTTTTGAAGGGTGCAGCACCCTGCCCTTTTTAAAAGTAGTAAAATGCGCCTCTGATTTTACCCAGAAATTTTTGATTTTTTTTTTTTTTTTTTTTTTTTTCGTAGTAATTCTAAATTTGTGTGAAATTTCCAAAAATGATAGAATTTTTTCATTTCTTTAAGAAGAACATGAAACTATTCAATCATGTTTTAATTTAATTGTATTTCTAATTTTTATATCATAAAATCATTCGAAATTAATGTTACTTGATCTATCATATTTAAAAATTATGTATTTTGCTGCTTTCTTTTTTCCCTTTCTAAAGGCAATAACAATTTTTTTTCTTGAAAAAGTGCCCTTTTATGATACAGTAGTGGCATTTTTAATAAATAGCACCTTGCCCTTTTTATAGCTATAAGGAACACTAATTTTGTCATAATTCCATTAAATATAATTCTTAAGAATGTGTAATATAAGTAGAACTATGAAATATAGAAGTTTAAAACACATTTTTTGAGTATATTTTCTTTTTTCCAAGATTTATATTTTTCAGACATAATGCCTTCACAGTTGACTTCTAGCAGTTAAAGACTTATTTATTTGAAAAATTAAATAGAAATTTATAACTTTTTTAGTAGTAAATTATTAAAAATAAATCAATCAAAATTTAATATGGATTCAATACAAATTAACACTTTAAAAATAAAAGCCGGCTTTTTTCAATTTTAGCCGGCTTTTTTTAAGTGGATAAAACCAAAAAAAGCCGGCCGGCTTTTTTTGGCCCGGCTAAAAGCCGGCAACCCTGCCAAAAAGTAAACAACATTAATATGTATCAGAAACTGTCTGAATTTGTAGTTTGATTAAAAAAAAATCGTCTTTTAGTCCTTGAGATATAGCTATTGTGATAATCATGAATAATGCAGCATAGCAGCGTCATCTGTTGAGCGATTTACACCAAAAAGTAATGTGCATAAAGTTATATCAAAGATTAACTTAATCTGAAGTTTTATGAAAATACATACATTAATTCCTGAGATAAAACTATTGTGGAAATTATGAATAATGCAGCATAGCAGCGCCATCAGTTGGGTGATATGCACTAAAAACTAAACATTTCGAGTTTATATCTAGGTGTAACTGAATCTAAAGTTTTGTGAAATTATGTGCATCAGTTCTTGAGATCGAGTGCCCATAAAATTTTTGTCCCTGCAGACTCAGAGAGTGACAGATATTTTCCAAAAACTATCAAAATCGTGTTCATGACCTTCTAAAACGTTTAAATACACCAAAAACTGGAAGTCAAAATTTTCACGAATTCAATACTTACTTCTAGAAAAGATAGAAAAAAGTAATAAATGAATGCTTCAAATTTTATGTTAAATTTTTAATTTTACCATTTCTATTAATCGACATATTATTAAAAAAATTGCACATGAATTAATTTTTAAAAAGAGAAGTTGCATTTAATTATATATCTAGATTTTTTTTATGTAATCCTGCTTTGTGAAATTGTGAATTTCTGATATATATACTTATACAAAATATATTCAGAATTTGTAAATAAGAAATTATTACTATTTTTAGTGTCCTATTTAGACATTTTTAATAAAGTTATTTATGCATATATACAACTTGATAAGATTCAGCTGCTATATGGCATGAGATTTTTTTTCTTCAATCACTGCATTTGTGAAAGATTCAATTTGTAGATTAAACTTTTTTCTGAAATGTCTATTTTAAAGAGAAATTTTGCGAAATGTCTTGTGTTTCAAACAAGAAAAAAAAAAATGAAGGATCCTTTCAAGTTTTCTGAAACAGATTTCTGCTCAGAGATCAGATTACTCAGATTAAAGTTTTCATGTGGGACACTTAACATAAAAATAAATAAAATAAAAAGTATGAGAATGTGGTATAGGGCAAAATTGGGAAATTTCTTTACCGGCCACTGGCCAGTAAGACTAATTTTTCAAGTGGCCACTATGTTTATACTAGTGGCCACTTTTTAATTTAAAATTACTAAACAGTTACAATTTCTATAAGTATTAATGTAATACTGAATAGCACAAATAAATATGTTAATATAAATATATTGGAACCTAAAAAAAATAGAATTCTTGATGAAATGTAAGTAAATTGTATTCTCTCCTTGTAAAAAAGTGGCCACAAGGTGGCCCTGATAGGCGATTTTTCACTGGCCACTTTTTCTCGTTTACTGGCCCTGTGGCCGGTGGCTAGTGCTAATTTTGCCCATTAGAATGTGGCTGTTACAAAATTTTCACTATATTATTTTATAAATGAAATTTCAATTTTTCCAGTTCGGAAAAATTGAAAAATAAGCCTTCAGAAAAAACCTGAAAAAAAAACGGTTTTTTCCCCAATTTTTCCGAGTTTTTTCCGAGCATTTCCATTTCTACTCAACTCTGACTGACTATTTTTGTGATATTTTCCACTATCAATTGGCAAATCTCACAGTTTTCTCTTACGGCAATTATACAAAATTCAAGATTGTTTTGATTGAAAACTTTGTAATTTTTTTCACAATTTTCTCGCTTGCTTACCTCACAAACTTTTCCAATTTTTTTCTTGAGACCGAGACTTGAGATTTCACAATTTTTTTCTCTCAACTGAATGACAAATTTAGCTATTTTATTCTGATTGGAAATTTTCCCCTTTTGTTTTATTGACATTCTGATGAAATTAATAATTATTTTCCTGTGTCCAGCTGAAAAATTTGTTTTTTCTCTGTTACCTGCTGATGATTTTCATGGTATTTGCTTGTGACAGGCTAACAAATTTCACAATATTTTACTGTAAATGATTGATGAATTTCGCTATATTTTCCCACTTCCCTAGTTCCCTTAAACTTCAAATTTTTTCAGACCGATTGACTACTTTTAAAAATTTATTTTTGCTATGGTGGACAAAATCAGCAACATTTCTTCTATGGCCGATTTCCGTATTTTGTGAATTTCTTTTTCTAATTTATTTTGTCTCTTCTGCCGAAACAAGAAATTTCTAAAAGGGCAGTAATGGTCACTAGAGTCTGAGCTCTATCTAATTAGCCTGGAATCAGCACTAAACAAAATGCGATTAGATCTTGTGTTGCACAGTAGAAAAAAAAAAAAAAGTTTTTTTTTTTTTTTTACAATCAATGGTTTAGCATTAGATTTTTTTTCATTTTTCAAAATCATCGCACATTTTGTAATCAATGGGCTTGATAATCATACTTCTTTTTTCATTTAAAAGATGATCTTTCATGCGATGTTTCTGTTTGGATTCTTTTTTTTTTTTTTTTTTTTTTTTCCCTTATCTGATAATTTGCATCTGCCAATTTTGTAACTTTTTACTTTCTTCTTTATTAAAAATGACATTTTGATTTCCTATTCAAATAAAAAAAAAAAAATCTAAATTTAAAGAATTTTGTAAATAAATAAATAAATCAATAAAATGAGGACATCCATTGTCCAAAGCAAGATGTTTAAATGTTTCCCATTGAGTTAATGAAAATCAGTAAAAACATTATTTTTATGATGGTCAAAACATGACTCATGTAATAAGAGTCACATACTACATACGTCATGGATTTCCTGGACCAATAATAAATAAAATAAAATGCAGACACCACAAGGTCCATTCTCAACCGATAACAACAACCGCTTTCCAAATAATTAAAAAAAAATTGGCAAACTTCAAGGAAACACATTTAGAAACAATAAATAGTTTATGTGCATAGTTCACAGAAATTAGGACATGACTTTTTTAAATAAACTATTTCTCATGGAATAAAAGAAACCTACTGATTATGTCCTTTTCAGAATTTCATATAGGTTTAAAATTCCATTGCATAGAAGAACATAATTCAATTAGCTAAAATGTCAGAAATTACAGTATTGACGATAATTCCAATAAGTGGTATACAATCACCGCAGGATATTGACAATACAATCATCTAAATGCATTATTCTTGCAAGTAAATTAAAAATGAATACTTATCAGATTTTACCCCCCCCCCCCCCCCCCAAAAAAAAAAAAAAAAGGTGTAAATATCCAAAGGTTTTTAACCACACAAAATCGAATGAAATCTAAATTAAAAAATTCATTTAGCAACTCAATTATTAATTGTCCATAACACTGAGTGAAAATTGAAAAATAGATATGATATATATAAGGCTTGATTCTTTTCGTTTGTTTTAATTAAAATAAACATTTTGGATAATTATCTTGAGTTGATGATTTAAATTATTTCAACGAAATTTTGTCTTGTTAATATAAATTAAATATTTAAATGGCATGTAAAAAAATTTTTTTTTCAATTTCTTCCTTCTTATATAGTTTAACTCCCCTGCATTTACAAATGTTATGAGGAAAACTCTCTCTGCCTGGGAAAACCTGAATTTCAAGGCCTGATAGTCAAAGATAAAAATAAAGATAAAGTCAAAGATTCTGTAAATTATATTCCAATACATTTAAAATTTGTAATGGTGTTTGAAACATGTTTGCAATTTATTATTTGAGATGGCATTGCATAAAGAAATAAACTTTCACCATAACTAAAAACATAATTAGTACCGGATATCCGAATCCGGCAGGCAAACCGTATACTGGATATCCGGTATCCGATATCCGGCAAAATCAGTATCCGGTACATCCCTATAATTGGTGTCTTTATATATGTATACATATATCATGAAAGGAGAAATAAAGAATTAGTTCTTTAAAGCTGCAGATACACTTTAATCAGAGATTTTTTATATTTTCTACAATTTTTCAAATCGATACAGCAGATGTCTACTGTTTTGCAAAGCAAATTTACATTTCAATCGTACCTATTCTTTTCCACTTGTACTCATTTCCAAAGAATTTCTTTAAATAAAAAAGACATAAAAAGCAAAATTTGATAAAGAACATTAAATAATATCGAAATAAATCCTGAATTCCTACATTTAATGGCGAGTCTTCACAAATGTAGTTCCCAAGGGCAATTTCTTTCAAACTTTTCATACATGCGTACTAAATTAAGAAATAGACTTGGTGTACAGAAAGCTGCAAAGTCTGTATTTTGTTATAGAATGCTAAGAGGCTACAAGGACATAGATTGGTAAAATGCACTAATATTTGTACAAAAACATATTAGATAATATTAGGGGAGAGTGGGGATACTTGATCCACTCCTATTATATCTACAGTTGGTTAATTTTTCTTTCTAAAACTATCAATATGGTAACATATTTATAGTTATGAACATGTAAAAAAGAAATCACACGCCTTGGTACCATTTTGGAAGTATAGTGATTAATAGTTGTCTTTTCCCTATCTGAAGTAAATATTTGGGTGCATGGTTTTTTGTTTTTTTGTAATCAAAGTTTTGTTTAAAGTTGCAACTATATACATAAATTTAATAAGCATAATTTCAATTGTATTTTGAATCTAAAGAAGTTCTAATAGCTGCATGCTTTATTTAGTAAAACTCTGGGAAACAAAAATAGTGGTAGTGGGGATACTTGAGCCATGTCTCAATCATCCCCACTAGAAATTAAACATGGGTGAAACAAACAAAAAATAAAATTCCATCCATATATTCACTAATAGATTTTTTTCTGGAAAAAAGGGAGAATAATTTTTCATTTTACTTTTTTTTCTTAAAAAAATAACGACCTAAAAATGTTTAAAAATATATATTTTTTAAATGAAAATATCCATTTTATTTTTCATTTTGACTAACAAAATAGCCTGTCTAGATAAATGTAAACATAGTTTTCAATTTAACTTTTATTAAATTAAAATAACTTTTTAAAACTGTTTTACAGGCTATAACCTCTAATATTTTAATTAGTTAGGTCCAACATATTAAAATATTTATTTTTTAATATAACATATTAAGATTAATATTTTATATTGAAATCGCAACCTCTGTTACTGCAACTTTTTTTTTTCTTTCTTTCTTTTTCTTTAAATCAAGAAAATTGAAGAAAAATTGGTAAAAAGAGCGCACAAAAAACAAGAAAAGCAACAAAAATCCCAGTTCAAACTTACCTGCATGGAGCCAAAGAGGAGGACTAAGTCTTTTCCTGTGAAATCAACAAGTGTTTGAAATAGCAGAATGATACATCTGTCTTAAATTCCGACAGCTATTAAATTAAAAGCATGAGTTCGACAATATCATTAGAGGAAAATTCTGTCAATGATGGTGACGATGTGAAAGAAAACCTTCTATTACTAAACCTTCTGGTTACTAATAAAATATGCCAGAAAGAAAACTATAAAAATATTTGTTGGATAAGTGCTTAACATTTTGAAAATGAAATTTGCCCGAAGAATTGCAGATTCCAAATTTAAATGGCTCTGAACTGAGGATGTTTCTACCGTCGTTATAACTCAAGTTGAAATTATCCTTGGACAACCAATTCTAACGACAAAAAATGATCGTATTACTAGCTTTGTTTTCTCATTTGGTTTTGATGGACTTCGTGTTTCATAATATATCATTTTGTAAAATGTTTGTGCAAAAATAAAGCGAAAAAAATTACTTTTGTAGGTATTTTTTCGTAGAGGCTCAAGTATCCCTTGACCATGGCTCAAGTATCCCTCCCATGGGGATACTTGAGCCACGATGTAAAAGAAAAAATAAACATTTATTATACATAGAAAAATTGTTCAAAATTAATTGAAAGTGGTTTTCAATTGAAGAAAAAATATCAAATTTTCATTTTCAATATTTTATTTTATTCTAAGAAATTATAAAAATTTTTAAAAAATTAAAATTCAAAAAACGGCTCAAGTATAAGTCTTTTCCTGTGAAATCAACAAGTGTTTGAAATAGCAGAATGATACATCTGGCTTAAATTCCGACAGCTATTAAATTAAAAGCATGAGTTCGACAATATCATTAGAGTTCTGTCAATGATGGTGATGATGTGAAAGAAAACCTTCTGGTTACTAATAAAATATGCCAGAAAGAAAACTATAAAAATATTTGTTGGATAAGTGCTTAATATTTTGAAAATGAAATTTGCCCGAAGAATTGCAGATTCCAAATTTAAATGGCTCTGAACTGAGGATGTTTCTACCGTCGTTATAACTCAAGTTCAAATTATCCTTCGACAACCAGTTCTAACGACAAAAAATGATCGTATTACTAGCTTTGTTTTCTCAATTGGTTTTGAAAGACTTTACGTTTCATAATTTATCATTCTGTAAAATGTTTGTGCAAAAATAAAGCGAAAAAAATTACTTTTGTAGGTATTTTTCCGTAGTGGCTCAAGTATCCCTTCACTATGGCTCAAGTATCCCCGCCATGGGGATACTTGAGCCATGATGTAAAACAAAAAATAAACATTTATTATACATAGAAAAATAGTTCAAAATTTATTGAAAGTGGTTTTTAGTTGAAGGAAAAATATCAAATTTTCATTTTCAATATTTTATTTTATTCTAAAAAAATATAAAAAAATTAAAAAAATTAAAAATCAAAAAATGGCTCAAGTATCCCCATCTTCCCCTATATGGCACTATTTTTTTTTTTATCGCTAGATAAAATTTCTGAATATATGAGACTTAAATGGAAGATTGGTCTTCTTTACTTTCCCTTAGGAAGAAGGATCTATATTTGTCACCAAGGAAAAGGCAAAAATCTTATCAAAAAACAAAAATATCGCTAAAAGAAGCAAGAGAAGGTATGACTTGGACTGAATTTAAATTTTGTTAACAAATAGTCTATAATTTTATTTTGTAATATTTTGTAAAACATTATTTTTGGATCTTATAAAAACAAAACATTTATTATATAATATATATAAACGTTTATTAGAACAGATTTAAAGCAAAATGACATTAAGAGAAGACTTTTTTTCCTGATATTCCCACAATTAAAGGAATAATTAAAAAAGGTAAAAGAAACATTCGCCATAGCAAAATCGACATGGAAAATACAGAAAAGTTGCTAAAATCTTATGATAAAAATGATTTATATTTCCGTCCATTTATCAAAGAAACAATAAGTGCTGAAGAATTGGGAGAACTTGAAGATAATGAAGAAAAGAGTACATGCAGTTTAACGTGGAAATCTGTATCAAAGCACCACTTTCTGTTTGTTTATCAAAACAGCGACATGCTGCGACTTTATCGTTGATATGCTGGGGAAGCTGTTTTACTTAATGCCACACACAGTCTGCAAATAACCAATTCCATTGTATTTTCTTGTGGTTAAAACTTATGTAAATTTCGAAGTAGTTGCCATATGATGTCGTCATTATAATGTCGCAATATGAGCCACCAGCTTCCATATGAGAGGCATTGAAGATAATAAAAACAAGTATATTATACCAAAAATGCGATGGTTGACTTTGCAGCAGAAGAAATATTTGTTTTGGAAAAAGTATTCCCAGGATTAATGTATTTATTTGTAGTTTTCACAGAGAACAAGAATGGAATAGATGGCTCTCCTGAAGCCAGAACTCAATTCCGAAAGTAGTAGTATTTTGACTATTGACATCTTCCCCTATATGGCTTCAATGTAGAATCTTGTAGAATCAAACCAATCGTCCTTTTTTACCTGAAATATTGGAAAAACATTATAACTATTGAGAAAAGAATGCTATTTAAGGGGTTGATCCAGGCAAAATTTAGGGTTAATTTGACAAGATGTTAAGAAGTGGTGTAATTTTGAAGGTTTTCATTGCATTTGTGTTATTGTTTCATACATTTGTGTTTAAAAAAAAGAAAAAAAAAAAAGAAAGGCCTGGATAAACCCCTGTATTGTAAAAATAGCAAGATTAAAAAAAAAAAAAAAAAAGGATTGTTCGACTTACTTTGAATTTTCTTCTTTAAATTCTGCAAATTAACCAGATGCAGATTGTGGTGAAATGTTCGTTGCATCTTCTTGACGTCACCCAGGGATGTTTTCTTCACTGGTGACCTGGGGGGCTGAGGGTGAATATAACTCGGTGGGATGTCTGTAAACAAAAATTTATCCTTTAAAATAATCCTTTTTAAAATTTGGTTTTTATTAAAAAATAAATAAAACACGAACCCTCATTGATGATACCATCGCAGAATATCAGGGCTCGTGATTTTTTTTTTTATTATTTTTTAATCAAAATCTTCGAGCATTAATGATCAGCTAGCTTTTTACTACAATAGATTTATCTGATTCAGTAGAACAAATGTTTTCTGCCTTTGGTTTGGTAGTTTCAGAAATTAGAAATCAACTGATAAAACCATCTTTATTTATTTAAATCGGATTTTTTTTTTTTTTTTTTTTTTTTTTTTTTTTTAATGGTCACATATTATTTTACATGACTTTTTGTTTAATTTAAAAAATATAAATTTTACATACATAAATTTGCATGTTATAAGTATTATATATTAATAATATTACACAATTTACATAAATGATTCATAATGATTCTTCAACGTAAAATTTTAGGTTAAGAAAAAGTCTTGATTACACAAAATGCACGAAAAACTACAAATCAAGGTCAATTAATTCAACTTTCAGTATTTTAATTAAAATAAAAACATCTGCAGAATATAAAAATTTGAAAGAAAATTGGAGTTTTTAACTTTTTTAAGTGCGGCAGAGAAATGAGTATAGTTGCTGCCATCAAAATACTTACGGCCAGAGGACACAAAATTGAGATGCCATCACTAATCGACTGACTTCTCAGTAGTGTTGGAATTTACACGTACACACAAAATAGCAATTTTATTTGTTGAATATGTATTATCTTTTAAAACAACAACTATTTAAACTTATTATTGAGAACTTGGAATCCCTCAATACATATTGAGCTAGAAAAATAATGCTAAAGTGTTATCGCATCTGATTTTTTATTGGTGGATTCCAAATTCTAATCGGTAAGTTTATGAAGTAATTAATGATCAATTAGTAAGTTAGTTGTTTTATAAGATGATAGATATTCCAAATAAAATAAAACTGCTATTAAAAATTTTCTGGTGTGAATTCCAACAACAGTGAGAAGCCGATCAATTAGTAAATACGATACAATTTTGTGTCCTTTGGCCTTGAGCATTTTGATATCAGCTGTTTAGCAGTTTTATCAGTTGATTTCTAATTTCTGAAACTACCAAACCAAAGGCAGAAAACATTTGTTCTACTAAATTCAGATCAATTGTAGTAAAAAGCTAGCTGATCATTAATGCTCGAAGTTTTTTTAGTATCAGCCTCAGGGTTGGAAAAAATGTTTATTTAAAAAAAACCCAAAAAACATGTTTTTTGTTTAAAACGTTTTTTTTCCTCACACAGCACAATTTTGATTAAAGTGAACAAAAATTATTAAATATAAAGAATGGAAATATTTTCAAACGGCAGTAAGGAAGAAAAAAATTATATAACAAATATCAAACATTGATTAGAAATTTTATTTTTATTCTAAACTAAAACATTTAATTGTTCAGTTCTTTAAAAATGGTAACAAGTTTGTCAATACCATTACAACAGCCTTATCAACACCCAAACGATTTCTGGTTTTGCTTTGCACAAAATCAAAAGTAGAGAAAACTCTTTCTAATCCAGCAGTACAACATACAGCTGTGTGTAACTGTTTTATGATATTCATGGCATTTTTATCAATGTGTTTTTCAAGGCTTAACCTGTGTTATTTCCACTTTATTTGATTCTCCAATGTCAAATTTATGATTGGCAACCGCGTCTTAGCTTTATAATTTATAATTATTGGAATTAGTTCAGGACATAATTTGGCAGCAAGGTTCATGCCTTTTTCAGTCTCATCAATTGCAAGTGATTCTCCTTTAAAGCGTGATGAAATATGTAAAAAATATGTAATAAATGTGTAAAAAAATAAAAAGTACGTAAAAAATTAGTTAAGAAATAAATATTTTTAAACATGGCCATTTTTTATTATTAAATTATTATTTTGAGAACATATTCAAACTGAAAATCAAAGTAGATAGATTGGTTGGTAGGTAGCATACTTTTATTACTCCGAGGACAAATTTAAACAATTAGAATTTAAAACAAACTGAAAGTAGATAAGTTTTTTTTTTTCATTTCAGTTTATTTTCATAAATGAATTATTAAAAAGGAAATACCATTAAAAAAATTTAAATTAACGTTGAATTTTTATTATATATATAAATATTTTAAACTGAAGTCATTATAATTTTAATAAAGAAAGAAAAAAAAACAATAAAAAATCTTTTTTAACTACTAAACAAATATCTATAAAGTATTATAGCATTATCAGGGCTGCCAGTTGGTCCCTATTTCCCTAAAAGGTCCCTATTTTTTAACTTGGTCCCTAAAAGTCCCTATTTTCACTAAGAGGTCCCTAAAAGTCCCTTTTTTTAATCTATACTGTGTCTAAGTAAATTTTTTCCTTACATTTTACCAAAATTTATATAGAAAATTTACTTTTTTAAAAAATTTAATATTGTAGATGATAGCACATAACTGATCATAGTGAAGGAAATGAAAAAAATTGTAGTGAAAAAAACCCTGCAATTTTGGTCAGAGTCCTGGAAAAAAACCCTGCAATTTTGTTCAAAAAATATCGAGAAAACGCCTTTATCAGCAAAATTTAATGAGAAAAATGCGATTTTTATCAAAAGATCGCTAGAAAAACGCGATTTTTTGCTTAAGATTGCGAGAAAAACGTGATTTTCGTCTAGGGATCGTGAATAAATGCTACTTTCATAAGGAAATTTTCACCGAGATTTTTGCCAAATGACTGTGAAAAACTGCAATTTTCGTTTTAAGGTTAAAAAGAAACGGGATTTTTATCAAAAGATTGCGTTAGAAAAATTCTTGTCGAAAGATCGTGAGAAAAATGCAGTTTTCGTCCAAAGATTGTGAAAAAAACACTATTTTCGTCTAAAGAGTGTGAGAAAAATGCATTTTTCGTCAAAAAGTTGTGAAAAAACTCCAATTTTGTTAAAAAATCTCAAAAAAACACGTTTATTGTCAAAAGATCGCAAGAAAAATGAAAGTCAATTCTAGGCCTGATGGATGTGATGCGTCTGATTTTATTATTTTAGTATATAACTATTTTAATGACTGGCCATCCAGGTGGGAAGATTTTAGTTTTATACAAGAAAAACTAAGTGTTCCTGCACATAGATTTATGAAACATGTGCCATCAGATGGTTAACTCTGGAACCTGCAGCAAATTGGTTGTTAGAATAATGGAATTGTCTCCATGAGTATTTCTTAAAATATATTTCATCTAGAAAAGAACAAAGGACACTAAATACAGTCAGCTACAAAAAAATTGTTGAATATTTGAAGGAGAAGGCAATGAAATGTCAATTACTATTTATCGTATCTAGTGCCAAACTATTTACCCAGTTTACTGCATTTTTTCAAAGGGAAGATCCTCTGATCCACTTAGTGTATGATGAAATAAAATGCCTTATCATTAAAGTCGCAGTGCGTATTTGCAAACAGTCAGCCATTAAATCTTTCAAGAATGATGTCAGTCAAGATCCCTTTGAGAGTAAAATTTAATCTCTCCAAAAGATATTGTTTTTAATGAAGAATTGCAAAAAGAGTTTTTGCAATTATCTGAAAAAGATAAAGGTTATGTTTTAAGTGATGTGCAACGTCATTATATAGCTTCTGGTAAATATCTTTACAATAAGGATATATTGCAAAATTAAAACTTGAAATATCTCAGTTGCTTAAACCCAGAATTCAAAAGTACTTCGAAAAGTTTAAAAAATATTGCTAAGCTTGCACAAAAATTGCCTGTAAACATTGAAATTGATGCCTTCTCGGATGAAAGGAAAATTTGCAAGCTCAGTCAAGAAGAATCTGAAGTAAATAGGATTGATCATTTTGGGCTACTTCTATTAACATAAAAGAGGAAAAGGGAGGATTAAAATATCCAAATCTGTCTCTTTATTTTGAAGAGTAGCCTCAGTTTGTACCATGGCAGTGCAGATGTAGAATGAGGATTTTCGCTTTCACATCAAATTCTTTCCGAAGACTGGGCCTCTGAAAGAACGGATGCTAAATGCTAGGCTAAACTTAGCAGATGCTTTAAGACATCATTATGAAAACCATGCAGCTCTAGTACCAGTAACTAGTAAAATGATAAAAAAGGCTAATATTGCATATCAAAATTATCAAAGTTACCTAGAAAATGAAAAGAGAGAAAAAGAAAAAAAAAAAAAAAGGAAAGTACAACTTGAAGTGGAAAAAGCTACAGAAGAGGAAGAAATCGGGAAAAAAAAGAAGCTGAAAAAGATAAAAGTACAATTGTAAATCTTGACAAAATTTTGGAAGATTTAAACAAAAATGTGAATGAAGAAGTAATTGTATTGGACAGATTGATCGATGAAGGCAATGAAAGGTTAAAAATTGCTTTAGAAAAAGAAAATTTAACTGAAGCTAAAGTGGTTAAAATTTGATTGCAACTGGTATGACAGCTAACAAGGAACTGAAAGTAAAAAAGGATAAAGCTGATAGCTTGTCTAGTGTTATAAATTAGAAAAAATAATTTAATTACAAATTTTATGAGTAACAAATCTAAAGAAGGTTAATTTAAGAAATTTGTAAATATTATATTTGATTAAATAAGTTTTAAAAAAAATGGCTTTTATTTGTTAAAAATTGCATTTGATTTGTTTAAATATTATGTTTATTTTTCAGGTCCCTAAAAGGTCCCTATTTGAGACTTTTGGTCCCTAAAAAGTCCCTAATTTTTAATCATTAGGTCCCTAAGTCCCTACTATTTTGTACCAAAGTTGCTGGCAGCCCTGCATTATCTATTGATGGGAGAAAGTATTTATAGCATATTAAGAAGGCATTTAGCCCAGATTTTTTACTCAATATTATGTTCTCTATGCACCAACTGCTGAATTTATTCACTAAAAAGGAGAAATAGATCTCTCAAAATATACAAATAAATACTTAAGTTTTGTAAAAATAGATATTATTTAATTATTATTTACCTTAGATCTTTTGGATGCCCTTGCATCCATTTACAAAGGAGTATAAAAGAAGATAATTCATTAGAAATGGAAAACGTAAAAACAAAACAAAAACAGTCTGTGTGTACAAACAAAGTCACAATAAATTGATCAAAACACCAAGGATATTGTACCAGAGTGTCAAATATTATAAGAAATGACGTCATTACAAACAGTATCATTGTTAAGCAAAATTTCGAGGGATTCACGGATAGTTGAAGAGTAATGATTCGATGTTGAAAAGATTATTTTAGCTTTGTCGAAATTTATCAAAATATTTTCTTTTCGTTGCATTCTAGATAAGGCTGTACTAGGCTTGTTGAATTGTATATACGAAAAATGCTCTTTCAGTCTTACTTTTAATCTTCGAAAATTAATATATTATAGAATTTTGATATTATATAAAAAGCCATAATTGAGATATTAAAAAAATAAATTACGTATTTCCAATTTTAGAGGAAATAAATTTACTTTAAAATTAAATAACCAATTTATAATTGTAATAAAATTTGAACGTCTTTTAGTACAAAAAATTTATAAGTAAAGAGTAAAATCAAGCTGATTTAAATCAACAAACCTTCAGATGTACTGGGACGTGGGGTTTCATTTATCTCCCTTATCTTCTTAGCATTCTTCTCTAAAGCCAATCCTG
Organism: Maratus speculifer; assembly: GCA_964019185.1. Classification (NCBI taxonomy): domain Eukaryota; kingdom Metazoa; phylum Arthropoda; class Arachnida; order Araneae; family Salticidae; genus Maratus; species Maratus speculifer. The sequence continues at coordinate 77,951,617 of OZ025299.1, forward strand.
CTATAGAAATGAATTCGTACTTTATTATATCAACAGTCGCCAAGAATGCAAAAGTAATTATTTAAAGTACATAACATTTAAAAAATTTTACTTCCCCCCCCCCTCTTTTTTTAACCCTTTCCGGCACACTGTGCCCGGTCTGAGATACCTAATTTTAATTCCAAACCTGCAAACGGCACCAGTAATATTTTAGTAAAATTTTGCTTTTACAATATAAGCTTAAATTAAAAATTTCAAACTATCTAAAAAATTCGTTTGCGAATTCCGGTGTCAGTGGAAAATTTCCCACTTTACTAACAGACTTTGCCCGTGCCGAAAAGGGTTAATTAAAGCATTTTAATTATAAGCTACACATTAAGTGTGTTTTAACTAGTTTTAATTGTATTTAACTTACTTTGAGTTTAATAAATTTACTTTTAAAATGAAAATTTGGGATTTTAATTACGATTAATTATGAGAAATTGGGTTATTACCCAATTTTTCAATAATGCAGACATAATACTAGATGGAGTTGCTAGTGGTTTATAGTCAGAAATGCAAATATGTCAGCTAAATGGCCATACCAAGGACTTTTTTGTGGTTTACATTGACCTTTAATTCCACCCTTGTTTTTCCCGCGCGACTGAGTTTTAACCCCCTTCTTGGCGCGTTTTCAAAATATCGCCACATTGGCGGCTTTTGCGTTTTGTCTCCCGGAGTATCACTCCAGGAGACATCACGCAAAAGAACGCAATTTAAAGTGGCGATAATAAAAATAAATCAAATACATGTTTTAAAACAGAAGTTTAAAAAAATCTACTTAAAAAATTACCTTTACTTTTAGATCTTCTTTCAGGCTGAATTCTCATCGGAATTCTCGTCCCAACTAGAATAAATACGGAATTTTCATATAAAATAGGCAAAAAGCAATATTTATTGCAACGATAATAATAGTGATATAAACAAATGAACTTTTTTATTAAAATGATAGTTTTTATAGGGAATATGAGGATATGTTAGGAGTGAAAAATATAGTTTTAGCTTTAAAAAGTCATGGGAGAGATAAATATTAACCTCCTTAAAAATTAATATAGAGAAATAAATTCAATTCTATTAATGACAATAGTTATTTATATTGAACGATTTTTTAAATTTATATGATAGAATCATTTAAAAAATAATATAAGGTTACATCCATTACATTTAGATTTTTTTTAATGTCATTTTTTTCTTGCAGTTGAGAAAGACAGTGTAATAATGTTAAAATTGGCTACAGTATTAGTAATTAAGTAATTTCTAATAAGGAAAATATTAAAATAGAATAAAAGGAAAAAATGAAAAAAGTAGCTTGTATGTCAGTATAGATGGTTTCGATTTAATAATTTTATTGTTTTGGATTTTCAGCGAAAATGGTTAATTCTAATTTAATTAGATAGCTATTAATATTCCAAATAGACTGGGGAAAAAAACCTAGTGAAATAATATTAGGAGTGCTACAGAAAAAGATTCTGGTGCTGCCCCGGCGGCAAATAAGCACTCAACGTCCCAGCGCGTTCCACGTCAACCCCTCTAGCGAAGCGCTTTGGCGAAAAAATGAAGTTCGACGTGGAACGTGCATGCTACATTCTATTCTAGTACCGTAGTTTGAAGTTTACATATGCAAATATTTATATACAATTAACTTGAATATTTTGGATACAAAATATCCAAGTAAATGAATTTTTCATTTTCAAAGAAAATGCTTTTGAACTTGCAAATTAATTTAAGTCTACACAAGCTGTTATTGATTAGACTAAGTCGAATACTTATGCTGTTACAATAACTGTTACAAAGTAAAGGCTGTTGCTGAACTTTACGTTTGTTTTTGTTTAAAACATAAAATGTGCTTTAACGTAACATAAGTTAACATAAAGTGCTATAAGTTAACATAACATATTAAAAATAAAGTGTGCAAAAAAAAAATCAAACACAATATCAAAATTTCTAACAGATAAACGCAACGGTAAACGTGTTAGACCATACGATAGAGACAGTGACAGTTTAACTTTGTTTATTTTAAAGTTTCCGCCTGTTCCCAGTAGTGGCGCTACAATAGCGCCGGTAGGGTTTTTCACTTCTCTGTCGTATCTGTGTGTAACTAGTTAATCTGTGCTTCGGACTCACGTGCCCTTCGAAGTTTCCTTTTCCCCAAAGCCTTTGGCTACGGAGGTTGGCGTGGAGCGCGCTGGGACGTTGAGTGTTTATTTGAAAAAGTATTTTATTTTATATTTCAAAATAAAATGAATTTTAAGAAATGGAAATTGCAAACCTTTTTTAGTGGGACACTGTTGTATGTTTTCCAAGAACGTATTTTGCAGCCTTCGAACAGATGATTTACGTATTATCTCTACAGGCCTGGTCTCTAAAGGAGCTGTAAGACAAAATTAAAATCCATTAAAATTTCATTATTTAAAAACAGTTAGAATAGAAATCTATGAAAAATAAAACTCAAAATTTATTTACACAGTGGAATGAAGCATTTTTTCAATTTTAATGAGGGATCTTTGCTTTTTTCGATTGGAATTTCCATTTTCTTTATCTTCGGTACAAGCCAAGCTCTTTCTGTAAAATAATATCAATCTTTAGAAATTTGCACAGGTTCATAACATATGACAGCTAAATGATACTTTCTTATACACTACAGGGCAAAAGATGTCTAGAATCGCAAGTGGCTGGTAATTTTGTTAAATATCTAGAAAAATACACGAGGAATTGTAGTGAAACTTTAAGCGTGTAAATATAATAGCACAGGTTATGTGTTTCCGTGAAGATTTTTCCTGGAACTCTATAATAGGGAACAGTAAACAAATTGAAAAAGAACGAATGACTTTTGGATAACCCTGTCAAAACTAATGTAGTAAAAGCGCTATAACTGTAGATTGTGATTGACTTATTGTAACATAATGTGTTCACTTTTACGTGGATAGCATGCAAGTTTTATGTTTATAATTTGAAGAGTTCTTAATATAAAATAATGCTCTTTTCCGAAAATATGACAAACAACATTGTACACAATACCTTGCCATCAGAATCAAAAAATTATAAAAATTGTATAAAAAATGAGCAGGTTTACTAAAATTTTTCATTACGCATGCATCAATGACATCAAAATTTCTTTTGCATATTGTGTCAGTTAAATGTTTAGAGCAACTCCTGTAAATATTTCAAAAACATAGCTTGAAAATTCTGAATGTAATGTCTATAGAGTCGGCTCAAAATCCGTTATTCCCAAAGTGAGGCAAAAAGATGAGGAATTGTATCCATGTATCGTTTGATTAATGGCAATATAGAATGCACAATTTGGCAGGTACTACATTTGAATAAAACCGCTGATATTTGATGCATAACTTCATGCAGTTTTGGTCGATAGAATATTGGAAATTGCGAAACTTCGATTGCAGCGCCCCATCTGGCAGAATATTTCAAAATCAAAGGAGGTCCTGCTTGCCGCAGCCAAAATCATTCACAAGAAATTTGATTCAATTCTATGCATATTTTAATGTATTTATTGATGGTAGAATGGCGACATACAGACACGCACGGACAGATACATTTTATAAAAACCACGTTTTTCGGAATCTCTAACCTTTTTAAAATGTATAAATCCGCCGGAAGTCGAAAAAAAATTCGATTACAATACTTTCTTCTATTGAATATTTTAAAAAAAATAGAAAATGCGGATGGTATTTCGAAAGAACTTAGTCCTTTTTTTCTTCAGGTGCAAAAAAGATATGCAACCACTTTTAAAACAGTACTTTCAAAACTCCGGTTCTTTTGCTCTTGCTTTTAAAGTGGAAGAAATTTTTTCTTTTTTTGCGATTTCTTGACAAAATTCGAACATTTTTCGCGATCTTTTGACGAAATTTGGTGTTTTTCGCGATCTTTTGACAAATTCTTGCTTTTACGCTAACCTTTCACGAAATGCACATTTTTTTACGTAAGCCTTGATGAAATTTGCATTTTTTAGGCGATCTTTTAGGACTAGTTTCGCGCTTTTCTGCTATCTTTTGACAAAATTTCATTTTTTTCCGATCCTATGTCGAAATTTGTGCTATTTCAAGCGATCCTTTAATGAAATTAGCAATTTTTTTAAATAATGTATATGTTCTTTAATAATAAAAATCAGGGAAAAATAAGAGAACTTTTTTTGATTACTTCTATAGCCACTCTGTTATAAAATCGTCTAAATTTAAAGTTAAAATTTAGTGAGAAGTATAAAGCTAAAAATTTCTTTTTACCCAGTTGAACACTACAATCTTTAATTTCTAGTCCTTCAGGTTGTTTAATTGCAGCACCTGCAAAGGAAAATTATTATCTTTAAAAATTTGCAAAAGTAGATATCATAACAAATAAATATTGAAAGATAATCATAACAATTTAAAGGTGTACCATAATTTTTAGTCATTGCTCAGAAAATATAAATTCTATTATGCTAAAAAAACTATCAAAAGTAAATGCATTTTAAATGTTTCAAGCATTCTTTTAGCGGTAAATTGCTATGAGATTTTGAGCATAACCGTTAAAAAAAAAAAAAAAAAAAAAAAAAAAAAAAAAAAAAAAAATGATTGGCCAATTATACCTTGCAGTATGATAAACGGCAAATTCAATGCCATATTTCAGGAAAACTTTTCTGAATTTTGCAATTAATACAGGTAATTTTGGTAATAATTTTACCGGTCCATAGACCAGTGGCGTAGCTAAGGGGGGCGTCAGCCCCGGGCGCCGAGGCCTAGGGGCGCCAAATTGAGAGAAATTGTTATATATCTATATTGGGGTGGGGGCGCAAAATTTCCTGCTGGCCCCGGGCGCCAAAAAACATAGCTACGCCACTGCCATAGACAGAGGATAATCTGACAGCAGAGAAATATTTGTATAATCCTTTCTATGGCTTGGATGTTGCTAAACTGAATTATTGTTGAGTCCGTATCTCTATGAAAAAAATAATGTAAATGGCAAAGTGCTATTGAACATGAAATTTGACATCAATCGCATAGTAATAAGATAAGAATCTCAACTGTAAGCACACACAAAAAAGAGCAGAAATTGAGCACTCGCATTTTGTTGCGGTTTAGCGCAATGGCGAGTCGCAGCGAGAATCCTGCCTGTAAAGTTAAAATCATAATATTTAAAAATTTTTTGAGGTAGATTACAATATATATTTTCTAACAAACATGATCCTCCTTATCGTATAACATAAAAAGCTCATTGCATTTGTCTTGCAACACTTTCATGGTTTTTTTAATAGATGAAAGTATTTATTTCTAGCTTTATCTTTGTAGGAGAAACTTGATGTTTGTTATACAGTGTGTCCACTCTCAACTAAAGTCAGTGGCTGATTTCTAAACCGTAAGTTATAGACATATAGTTCCAATTGCAAAAAGGCGTAAAAAACGGAAAAGGTAAAAACTTGTTTTTAAAGCGATTTAGGTTAAAATTTTTATTAAATTCTAGAAATGAAATTTTTACATGGTACCCCGGTGCTATAAGTGAAATTTAGTAAAAACTTTCCGTCACTTTAACAAGCAATATATATATAAAAAGGTCCCATTCATTTATCATTTGACTAAGTTGTGAAGCTTTAAATTTCATAACTTAAACCACTGTTGTGTAACTGAAAACGGAAGAGTTGGACTAATCTTTATGGGAATGTACACTAAGTGCTTAAGGGAGACCCGTACCCCATTTTTGGCCAAAAATCACCAAAAGTTCAAAATAAATTTTTCTCAGAAAACGATAAAATACATATTTGCGAAAAATTTCAGAACTCGGGGACACTTGGAACAGGTAGAAAATAAGCTTTTTAAATTGTACTCGCTATAGAGTTTAAAGGACTAGCGGCCATTTAAAACGTGTTTTCCTCAGAATGACTTTTTTCATATTTTGCCTAAGTTCAAAGTACTTAGGCTCAGTGGTAAAATGATTTAGAAACAAAGTGTTTATGTTTTTAGAATCTTAAAAAAATTTGCAACGAAAGTAAGGAGAGATATTTTAGCTATTTCTGAAAATTTTACATAAATTGGTAAACATGAAAATTTAACGAATTTAAGGAAATTTACCATGCGTATTTTTATTATTTTTTTAGCCGATTAAAATAGAAAATTAAAAATATCTCTCCTTAGTTCTTTTCTATATACTATAACACTATTTAAGAAATTTTAGTAATACCAAAATATTGAAAATTCAATGAGGAGTAGTAATTTTAAAAAGTGTATTTTTCAACAAAAATATCATAAAAAATATACTTTTTAATAAAAAATGAATTTTTTTGCTAATTATTCCTTACAAGAAGATTCTTAAATAGTACACCAAAATTCATTACTTTAAAATCAATAATAAAATTTTTCGGTTTTTTCTTACGGGTCTCCCTTAATGTATTGAAAGGGGGTGTCAATTTCCAACAATGTCAAATGGCCAATTCCCAAACCTTTTTTCACAGATATATAGTTCCAATTACAAAAATGTTTAAATGAGATAAACAAATATTTTTAATCGATTTAACTGAATTTGCTGACACTATCCCATATAAGTGTTATGGTTGTGGATTGGTTTAAATTTTTGAAGACATGAGTTTCAAGATTCTCTTTATATCGAGAAAATTAATTTTGAGAAATCATAAAAAAAACCTTTAAATGTGTTCATTGGTTTTCATCATAAATTTGAAGATTTTAGTGTTATATTAATGCGGATTGGTATAGACTGATAGAGAAAATTCACACAGAGAAATTCAGATTCTCAATTTTATTTTTACGTATGTTTTATTTTGCAAGGAAATAAAGTTGTTTCTTTTCATAATTTTATTTTTCTTATAACATTCGTAAGTATGTTTTCCTAGTTCAAAATTTGTATTCAATTTAACTCTCTTCCAAATATCCTTTCGATTTTTCCAGTCAGTAGCGTAGCTATGTTTTTTGGCGCCCGGGGACAGCAAGAAATTTTGCGCCCCCACCCCAATATAGATATATAACAATTTCTCTCAATTTGGCGCCCCTAGGCCTCGGCGCCCGGGGCGGACGCCCCCCTTGGCCCCCCTTAGCTACGCCACTGTTTCCAGTATGTGACTGACCCCTATTTTGCAGTTAAAAAGATTCTAAAAAGATTCTTCAACTTTAAACAGCTATTACTCAGTTTTAGCAGAGAAATGGAACTTTTTTATCTTACTTGTGAGAGTACTGGTAAAGATTTACTAATTCTCACTTATATGACCAGGGAGACCGTAAAAAAAAATATTGTAATTTTAATAAAAACATTTTTGCAACTGGAACTATGTCTGCGGTTTAGAAATTAGCCATTGGCCACTGTTGAGAGTGGTCACACTGTATAGCAGTAAATGCTTGAAATTAAAAAAAAAAAAAAAAAAAAAAAAAAAAAAAAAAAAAATCTCTCATTGATGATGCATGTTCTATGCTGGGAATATGGTTTTACCAGGAAGACGCTAAAAAGTTATCAAATGTTTGAAATAGAGACTACAAACTACGATCCAAAAGTAGTCACTATTATGCTTATTTCAGAGTTTGTGAAGGGATTAGATTTAGACTTGAAAAGGATTAAGGGGTCAGGTACCTTTTTGAACTAACAAAATGCGTGAAAAAGTGACCTCTGTAAGAATTTCAGTCACTCTGTATCTAATTGACTTTTGACTATAAAATTGAAAACACATTGTAAGAAGTATTTATTTTATTAGTTAAAGTTGTTAAAAAAATTATACAGATATTCAACGTTTTTTTAATTATTTTTAAAGATAATACAATTTTTACGAAAGAATAAATCTTGCATGCCTTGCGCGCACGATTTTTCAAATTTGAATTGCTAAAACAAGCCAAGATTTTTTTTCTGAGTAGAGATATAATGTGTTTTCAAAACGACCTATGATGAAAAAATATAACTTAAAGATCCAGAGAAAAAAAAATTATCTTTTTAAAGAAATTCTAAATATCGATATTTTTTTTTTATACAAAAGTAGTTGTGAATTCTAAACTTCTAATTTGAGGAACATAATAGTAGGTCATTTTGTGCGTACGTACGTTTAATACATTCAGTGAAAATTTTATGAAATTCTACGCAATCATTTTTTAGAAATTGTGCGCGCAATGATCAAAATAACTGTTTTGAGAAAATTGACGTTAAAGTTTAAGTTACCCATTGTTCGTATAGGGAAAGTCCAAAGTTTTTAGACAACTATTCTTCTAATGCGAATTTTTTAATGCGGTTTGTTTTTATGTGTTCCAAAAGAGTCGTATTTAATTACAAGCTATTTTTAAAAAAAATCGATTTTTGGATTCTTTAAAGGGTACCTGACCCCTTAAGGCCCCTGTCCTCGCTCGAGGAAACGCTCACAAGCTAATGCTATTCCTATGGGGAAGCATTTTTCTAATAACTCTTTCACATTTTTGAATAATTCTTTTTGCATTGGATAGCTGAGGTGCATGCCGATAGCGCACCGTTTTTACTTTTTCGATTTTGGTTGCAGCTATTTTTTTTAAAAAGCACTTTCAGTTTCGAAACCGGTTTTGAAAGCGAAACTAACTTTGTAAAAAATATCTGCAACCAAAATGGAAAAAATAAAAAAGGTGCGCTGTCGGCATGCACCTCAGCTATCCAAAGCAAAAAGAATTATACAAAAATGTCAAAATGCGAAAGAGTTATTAGAAAAATGCTTCCCCATAGGAATAGCATTAGCTCGCGAGCGTTTCCTCGAGCGAGGACATGGGCCTTAAGTGTAAATCCTCATCATTTCGTCCACTTGGATGCAATCAGTTTGATATAATGAATCCCATTACAAAATTAAGAAATATAATACACAAGAAAATGTTTTGTACTGTAGTTTACCATGTATGCACTATAGCTTAGTTAAGTGTTTCTATAGCGGAAATTTATCTAGAAAATGAAGACTAATAAATGCTATGTAGAAGAAAGCCATTTTATTTAAAACAAACTCCAAGCTGTGGTGTACACACGGATAATTACAGTATTCGTAAAAAAAAAAAAAAAAAAAAAAAAAAAAAAAAAAAGGGCCCAGTTATAAACAGCTTTGTAATTTATTAATATTTATTTAATGTTTTACTTTCTTTGTGTTGACTCGAAATTCCCTTTTTTAAAAAAAGTACCCTTTTCTTAAAAGTGTTCCCGTGGCCAAATTTGCTGTTTTTTGGAGGGGGAGAGGGGGGGGGGAGATATTTTGATGAAATTTGCTATTTTCTTTTTCGATCTCTCAACAATGTTATTTAAAATATGTGAAGATCATTATATATATATTATATATATGAAGATCATTATATATATATATTATAATCAACGAAGAAAAATAAAAGTATCAAAAGAGATCCCTCTTTTTGCATATCATTTAATCGTCATAATGCAGTCCTTATATACCATATTTATCGCTTGCTCTTATTTTTTTTATGATTATTTGGCAAAATTTGCGTTTTTTGTGGTACCTAGACAAATTTTATGTATTTTCGCGATCTTTTGACGAAATTCACGTCTTTTATGATACCGGACAAAATTTGTCGTTTCCTTGAGGTCTTTCAGTGAAATTTGTCGTTTTTTCTCGCGATGTTTCGATGTAATTTGCCGTTTTATCGAATTTATCCTTTTTTTCGTGATTTTTGAGAAATTTGTCGTTTTTTCGCTATTTTTTGCAAAATTTACCTTTTTTTGTGATTATTTGACGAAATGAATCTTTTTCATCTTTTGACAAAATTTGTTGCTTTCTCACAATCTATTTATCAAAATTTGTGGTTTTTGAGGTACCTAGACAAATTTTATGTGTTTCACGATCTTTTGACGAAATTCCTGTATTTTATGATACCTGTATGAAATTTGTAGCTTTCTCAAGGTCTTTCGATGAAATTTGTCGTTTTCTCGCTATCTTTAGTGAACTTTTTGCCGTTTTATCGAATTTATACTTTTTTCGTGATTTTTTGCGAAATTTGTCGTTTTCTCATAACTCAGGGCTTGAAAATTCTAAAAATTTTAATGTTCCCAGCTGGGAACCTACATGAAAAATACAGGTTCCCAGATGAAAAGTATAAGTTCCCGAAAATTATGCATGAGTATTTTAACAAAAATTTGTCATTTTATCGCGACTTTTTAAACGAAATTTGCCGTTTTTTTCGCGATTCTTTGACGATATCTGCCGTTTTATTGCGATGTTTTAACAAAAACTGTCGTTTTACCGCGATATTTCAACGAAATCTGCCGTTTTCTTTTTTTTTTTTTTCTTTTTTTACAAGATTTGCTGTTTTTGCGATTTTTTAATAAAATTTGCGCTGTTTCGCACGATTTTTGACGTATTTTGTGGGCATTTTTGCGATTTTTTGATGAAATGTGTAGTTATTTCGCTATTTTTGGACGAAATTTGCCGTTTTTTCTCTATTTTTTACAAAATTTGTTGTTTTTCATGATTTTTTAACAAAATTTGTTTGTTTTTGCGATGTCTTACTGAAATTTGCCGGTTTTCGCGGTTTTTTTTTTTGACGAAATTTGCCGTTTTTTCGTGATTTTTGACGAAATCTGCCGTTTTATCGCGATTTTTTAAGGAAACTTACCGTTTTATCGCGATATTTTAACGAAGCCTGACGCTTTTCAAAGAAAATCTTTACGAAATTTGCCTTTTTTGCGATTTTTGTAATGAAATTTGCGTTGCTTCATGCGATGTTTAAACGAAATCTGTTGTCTTTTAGATACTTTTAGACGAAATTTGCCGTTTTTTCGCAATATTTTGACAAATTTTGTTGTTTTCCATGATTATTTAACGAAATGTACCGCTTTTTCACGATTTCTTAACGAAATTTGCCGTTTTTTGCGATCTTTTAGTGAAATTTGCGTTTTTTTTGCGATTCCTTTGTTGAAATTCGGGCCTTTCCTGTAATATTTTGACGAACTTACGCATTCCCCAAGCCGCTTAAGAGCTATTTTTTGCTTAATTTGCGCGTTGTAATGCGTGCGCGGCTTTGCTAGCGGACATGGCGAAAGATTAGGTTCCCGGGCGGGAACCTCAGTGATAAAATATGCGTTCCCGGAAAGGATTTCTGGGTTCCCCGGAAACGCTATTTTTCGAGCCCTGCATAACTTTTTTGAGAAATTTGTCATTTTTTTCGCAATTTTTTGCGAAAATTTACTTTTTTTGTGATCTTTTGACAAAATGTGCCTTTTTATCCATCTTTTGACAAAAATTTGTTTCTCACAATCTATTTACCAAAATTTGTTTTTTGAGTTACCTAGACAAATTCTATGTGTTTTCGAGATCCTTTGACGAAATTCACGTCTTTTATGATACCTGCAAAAAATTTTTCGTTTTCTCGAAGTCTTTCGGTGAATTTTTGTCGTTTTTCTCGAGTTCTTTTGATGAAATTTGTCTTTTTGTCGCGATATTTCGATGTAATTTGCCGTTTTATTGAATTTAAGCTTTTTTTCGTGATCTTTTTGCAAAATTCGGCACTTTTTGCGAAATTTACCTCTTTTGTGATTTAACGAAATGTGCCTTTTTTCCCCATCCTTTGACGAAGTTTGTCGTTTACTTACAATCATTTGACAAAATTTGTTGTTTTCTCACAATATTCGACAGTTTTTTATGATCTGCTTACAAATTTGCCATTTTTTTTTCGGGATCTTTTGTCGAAATTTGCTTTTTTTCTTCGAATTTTTTTTCATGAAAGTTGCTATTTTGCAGACGTTTTGACAAAATTTTGATTTTTTGCAATACTTTGACGAATTTGTTTTATTTGGGATATCTGGACAATTTTTTTTTTTCAGTTTTTTGGCAAATTTTACAATTTTTTTGCGATTTTTTTGAAGAAATTTGTTGTTTTTTGCAATATGTTGAGGAAATCTGCTGGTTTTTTCCGCATCTATTTACAAAATTTCCGGATGTTGTTTTTTTCGGAGGGGGGGGGGGGGCGTATTTTGACGAAATTTGCTATTTTTGTGATTATTTGCCAAAATTTGCGTTTTTTATGGTACCTAGACAAATTTTGTTTTTTCTTGCTCTTTTGACAAAATTGATGTTTTTTATGATACTTGAACAAAATTTCTTTTCTTTAGGTCTTTTGATGAAATCTGTCGTTTTCTCACGATCCAAGGACCACACAATTTTCAATTAAGGACCATATAACGTGTAATACGTATATACGTAATTTTCTTCAAAATTAATTTGCAGAAAGCTTTTGACCCAATTTTTACGTACGCAGAAAATTTTTAATTTTACACAAGCTGTCGTTCGTAGCAGGAATTTTTTTGAAAAACTGTCAACTTTACACAATCATGCCTGCTGAAAAATTAAAAGGGTTAGTGAGTGTGTCTCTCGATCTCCTGGGTATACATGAAACTGAGTGTAACAGTGACAGTAATTTTTTTTAATGATTTCATGAATTTGATTTTTTACATTAAAAAAATAATAAATGTTATATTGTACATGTTTGTCATTATTTCACATTACACTAATTAATTTTGTTTTCATTGGTTTATTCATATTGTTGCCGTCAAGTTTTGACGGGTTCCACCTAGTTATATTTTGATGGTTTATGTAGGGTCAGTCTAAATATCCACAATGTCTAAAGTCACACTGTTCACCTTTCTAAGTAAAAACACTATTTGCATGAAGGCTTAAGTAACTTCAATATCTTCAGTAAAAAAAAAAAAAAAAAAAGTTTATTTAAAAGCCAATATATGAAGAAAACATGTCAGTAAAATATTGTAGAGATACTTTTAAGTAAGTACTTTTAAGCATACACAATTTAACCATATTTAGTTATCATTAACAGGTGGTGCCAAAATAAATAAATAAGTTTTAATAAATGAGACACACCCACTGAACAAGATGACATCCCTATGTCAAAATGACATCATCAGGAACAACAAATCACATAAAAAAAGTCAAAAAGTTAACTTCACCACCAACCATCCAACCACATGCTGAAAAGGTAAACAAGCATGCACTGTTGCTGTAAGTATTAGACTATTAAATTTTTAAACTGTATAAATGGATAACTATTAGATAATTAGAAATGAAATAAACTTATAAATTAAAGGAAATTTTTATGGTGGTGGCTACTATGAAATTGAGTTTTTTTTTAAATACTTACTATTACAGAAGAGCTGGGAAAACAAACAAAATATAACTTTAACCCTAAGTTTATAAAACTACTAACCTGGCACTCGGAATGGCGACATCAAGGTTTTGCGTTCTCGTCTTGATTTTAAACTATGGTTAAGAAAAGAAAAAAAGGATAAATAAATTGCCGGAGAAAAAATTATTTAGCAAAAATAGTTAACACTTTCGCTGCCGCTCACGCGCTAGAGCGTGAAGTTCCCATTCATTTAACACAGAGGGTGGAGTTATCGGCAGCGAACGTGTTAATAACAGTTGAAAAATTCATTTATAATTATTTTGACGGAAAATATTTGATATTTTACAAATATAAGCTTTAAAAAAATATTTAGTCTCTCTCTCTCTCTCTCTCTGTATATATATATATATATATAGTTTTAATTTTATTTTAACAGTTATAGAACAGCACTTGCTACCAATTTAAGAAATGATTTTTTAAGAGTTAATTTGTCTTCCCAGTAACAGAAAATTCTCCAAATGTCTACAACGGGAACTTCAGGGGCATAAAATATTTTTACAACCTAATATTAACCTTCCGTCTACCAGACGGGTCCATTGGACCCGACAGCAATATTTCTGGTGTCAATGGTAAAATGAGAAATTGTCGTTTGACACCGGAATTTATAAAGGACTTGTCTAGATATTACGAATTCCTTAATTTAAGCTTTCATTGTAAAAGCAAAATTATATTAAAATATTACTGGTGCCGTTTGCAAGTTTGGAATTAAAATTAGGTGTTGCCGTAGATAAATAGGTGTTTTGTCTGGTAGACGGAAGGTTAAGGGTGTATTTCGATTCAAACTGCTTATTTTCAGATTTATTTTTAAGTTCATTTTTGCTCTCAAATTAGAGATGGGCATTATTTAACGTATTAGGATAAAAAAACACTGTTACTATGCTGGAACCTAATATTGCATTAACATGTTACTGAAAAGTCCCTGTTAATTAAATAACATATGGTTTTAAATGACAGCTTCGTCATTCATTTGCATCAATCAAGAAATCGATTTCGTACCATTAAAATAGCACAATATTCACTAAATATCCTGAATAGTTTCCTTTGAGTCGAGCACACCTAAATTGGCTCTATCTTCATTCTCTAGACATAGGCAACTCTGTTAGGCATATAGTGCTAAAATTTGTTTTGCATTTCATTAATTCCCCCCCCCCCCTAATGCATGAAAAGTAATTATCTGCAGCCCTAATTAAATGATCTCTGTTACTTGCCCTGAGTATGAAGAATACATGATAGCAGTGCCACTTACAGGGCGATTTATACAAAATCGGGCAACAATTTCCACCAATCTACATTTTTCTAAAAATGAAATTTTATGGAATTTAAGGCATTAATTTGGAATTGTAGCACTCACAAACTTTGTCTAACACACAGATGAATAGTGATCCAAAAATAATAATAATCAAATTGTGCATAGAGCATCCCAAATCTTGCAAATCCATCAAAAATCTGCAATCTGAAATTCCTATGAACCATTGTTTTCAGTAGAAATACACTATATTGCCATTGATTATGGGACACTTGCGATTTTAGACATTTTACTAAATATCTAGAAAAATACATTAGGAATCATCTCGAAACTCTTAGTGTATAAATATAATAGTATAAGTCATACATCTCCGTGAAGATTTTTTCCCGAAACTCCAAAGGGGGCCGTCAACAAATTAAAAAAGAATGAATATCTTTTGAATAACCCTGTCAAAACTAATGTAGCAAAAGAGCTCAAACTCTAGATTGTAATTGAATGCCTTATTGTAATAAGCCTTGTTCATTTTTATGCAAACAGCATGCATACTCGCAGAGTAATTAAGGTTTTTATAAAAATGATCCCAAATTTTTCCAAGTTTTTTCCTTATAATTTTCAGAGTTCTTAATATAAAATATTATTTTTTTTCAGAAAATATGACAAACAAAATTGCACACAGTACCCTGTAATCAGAATTAAAAAATAATGAAAATTGTATAAAAAATGAGTTGGTTTACTAGATAATTTTTTACTGTGCATGCGTCAACGATATCAAAATTTCATTTGCATATTATGTTAGCTAACTGTATAGAGCAACTTTTGTGAAAGTCACAAAATCATAACTTGAAAATTCTGACAATAATCGTCAATTGAATAAGTCGAAAATCCGTTATTCTCAAAATGAAGCAAAAACAAGAGGGGTTCTATCCATATATTCATTGATTAGTGTCAATATAGAATACACAATACGGGATGTTGCGACTACTTTTGGATAAAATCCCTCATTTTTTTGCTTCATTTTGGAAACAACGGATTTTGTCCTTTTTCTATAGACGATTACTTTCAGAATTTTCAAGCTATGATTTTGAGACTTTTACAAAAGTTGCTCTATACATTTAGCTAACATAATATGCAAATGAAATTTTGATATCTTTGACGCATGCGCAGTAAAAAATTATATAGTAAACCTACTAATTTTTCATACAATTTTTATTATTTTTTAATTCTGATTACAGGGTACTGTGTGCAATATTGTTTGTCATATTTTCTGAAAAAAATATTTTATATTAAGAACTTTGAAAATTATAATGGAAAAACTTGGAAAAATTTGGGACCATTTTTACAAAAAGCTTAATTACTCTGCGAGTGTGCATGCTATTTGCATAAAAATGAACACAGTGTATTACAATAAGGCATTCAATCATAATATAGAGTTTGAGCGCTTTTGCTACATTAGTTTTGACAGGGTTATTCAAAAGATATTCATTGTTTTTTAATTTGTTGACGGTCCCCTATGGCGTTTCGGTAAAAAATCTTCACAGAGATTATGACGTATACTATTATATTTATACACTAAGAGTTTCGAGATGAATCCTCATGTATTTTTCTAGATATTTAGTAAAATGTCTAAAATCGCAAGTGTCCCATAATCAATGGCAATATAGTGTATAAAAGAGAAATATGTGCAAAATTCTACTTTCAACATAGCTAAAAAAATCGTCATAAAATGCAATATTTTTACGTTTAAAAATAATTTAAGTGTACAAGCTACATTACTAATTCTAAACAATTTCCCTTTATACACTTACATTACAAAGGCATTTTAAATTGAGTTTTGTCATATAATTGAATTTTGTAATATATTTGCCATTTGTGTTACGTAAGTGGTGAAATTTATTGATTGTAGTATTGATTTCTAACCCCCCCCCCCCTCCCTAACACACGCACACCAAGAAGAAACAGCTAAACGCAAGTTCAAAATCATTAAATTTATAAAACGAACATTTTTTGCAATATTTAAGTAAAATGCATTTATCTATAATTTTATGCCTTAAAAATTAATTCTTAATTTTAGATTAAAAATTTATTTAAAAAACGGAACATTATTTTATTACATTTAAATAAAATGCACGAATTTATTTCTTAAACTGATTAGCACGTTCAAAACATGTACATTAAAACTTCAGTTTGAGTTCAATTGAAAAACAAGCACACATAATTAATTCCTTAATATTCCTCAATTCATTCTGATATATTTTCATGTCGCTGCAGTAAATATAGTTCTTAAAAATGATCATTTATCGTTTTGCTAATTTTGAATAAAAACAGATAATTTAACATCTTGGCAATTATTTATCTATAAATATTTTCTGCGGTCATTGTAACATTTGATCCAACGGCGTTTCAAATTGAAAGAAATATTTTGATAATAAATAAACAGAATTAACAATTGTGTCTGAGTGAATGACATTTGATTTAAAGTGTTTGTTTATTCTTTATGGTTTGATGGGATGAAATTATCGTATTATGGTATGGAAATGAAGAAAGTAATAGGAAATGATTTCAAGTAGGGAAAGTTTGATATTGCGAGTGTTGAATGAAGGAAATGGGAAATCTTAGCTTTATTTTGAATTTTTAAAAGAGATATTACTCATGGAATTTTGTTTTAGGGAGAGGAAGGGGGGGATTTCACACCATAAATTTTGTTTTTCGGCCAAATATTTTTATTTTTGTTTTGTATTTGCGTTTAAAAGATTTTTTTCTGTATTTTATTATGGCTGAAAAAAATGAAAGAAAGAAAATAGTTTTCTCAATTTGCGAAATAACTTAATTTTGGTACAGTTCTTAATTTGAAAAGCATGTTTGTACGAACGAAATTAGTTTCGGTGAATTGCATTCGATTAAAAGCATATAAATAATATTTTTGTGTTCTCGTGAAATTAGCTTTGGGACCGTCCACAAATGATGTTACGCTTGGAGGTGGGGGGAGGGGGCGAGGGGATTCATGAAATTATGACAGTTTGTGACTAGGGGGTGGGAAGGGATAAGTAGAAATGTGACGTCACACATTTTGGTTAAAATAAAAGCATTAAAAATAAGCAGATTAAATCAGAAGTTATTTTAAAAATAAAGCACTTTGTGTTCATAAAGTAAGCATATGATTTAAAAAACCTAATATATTAAATTCTATTTCAAATTCCAAAATGCTATTATTTTCAGTTGGTCTTTCATATATTTTATTACTAATCTATATTATTTATGATTTTGTAGTGAATCTTAACATTATTTCTAACAAAAAAAGGAGATTAATCATTTTTATTGTTATGGTTATGAACCGGGATGGGGAAATACATCGCCATACATGGGGAAATTTTGCTCGCCAGTAGCGAGTGGATTTTCTGGCAAGGCGAGTGCATTTTTAATTTTTGAAAAAAACTGTAGGCAATAGAAACATTATCAGAGACACTTTTTCAATCTAGATATTTTAACTTTCCAAATTATTACAGTGTAAATACGATACTAAAGTTCTATCTTATATTAAGCTTATCTCTGTTGCATATATTTCTTAATTTTATAGGGAAAAAAGAATTTCGAAAATGTATTGTAATAATAGTAATTTCATGTGCGATTTTGTCAAAACTATTTTCAACTGCATGCGTGTTGTATCTTGCAGGCTGGTGAAATAAATCCATGGCTGGTAAGATTTTTGAAAAATTCCCCACCCCTGGTTATGAATGTCATTAAAACACTTAAAGTTTAAAAATAAAGTTTGATATATGATCTATAACGTAGTGCTTTGTTTCTGAACCGCAAGTACATTTTTATGTAATATATCGTTACATGTGACAAGAGGGGTGGGGGTAAGGTGAAGTGGGACACTTTGTGACAAATGGGAGGAAGGGGGGGGGGTAAAAATATTGAAAAAATGAGTAACATCATTTATGGGCAGCCCTTTTGAATATTCATTGATAGATATCGCTGATATTAAGTCGCGGATCATTTTTTTCCTTTTTAATACTTGCCAGCACAGTTGAAAAACGTTTATGAAGTCAGTTTGTTTGTCCTTGCTCTAACTTGTGTAAGTATAGTCCGATTGTCATGAAATGAATGTATATGTTAGTGGGATTTAGTATGGCATGTTCGCTATTGAAAAGGAAGTGAGTTTTTTTTTTTTTTTTTTTTGGGGGGGGGGCATTTGCAAGGCCACTCAGAATTCCATTACATTGCGGTATATGTTGAAAAATCACTCGTATTTTAATGATATTATGGTATATAAAACATATTGAAATTGATATACATCGCTGAGGTACACTACAAGGTTCTTACTATGCAATATGGTGTGCATAGAACTTATAGTTTATTTATAAGAACACACAAAAGTATTTGGATATAGAAGAAAATGAGAATTAATTGAACTACTGAAGTATTGAAACATACGAACAAAAATTGCTGGAAGTGCGTTTTCGTTTGTGATATGCATTTTAAAGTTTAATTATTTTTTAAATGTTACTAGGTTTGTACAAATTCTAGATCATCTGCAATATCGAACAAATGTTCTCAACAATATCAGTTTTTTGGCTGAAATTACTTAGTGGAAATTGTCGACTGTGCTATGTGTTTAATTGTACTAACATTGTAACTTAACTATGTAATAAGCACACATTTTTGTTGATCATATACAGTACTGAAAAAAAATCATATTTTAAGGACTATTCATGGTAATAGCAGAAATCCTATTTTCAAATATATTATGTTTTTTTTCCAAATTGTTCAATAAGACGTCATCTTCCACGTTTGTAAATTGTGAAATTTTGCTATAGTATTCTGAATGTGTTGGAAAGTGTTTCATAATCTATGTTGTATGCGCTTATTTTTTTTGTTAGAAATTGTGTTGTTAAAACTATTTATTACTATACAGGGTGTCTCTTATTTAAAAATAACTATTTCTAAACCGTTAGTTTTAGAGTTATAGTTCAAGTTGTAAAAATGTTTCAAATTTTATTCTGCATCACATACAAATTAATTTACATGACTTTTTTGAATAGATAAGAAATTACAAGCTCCATCCAATTCCTGGATTCTATAAGCTTTATTGAGAAAAAGTTTGTCCACGTTCTAACAACTAAAACAGTTAAAATTTATTCTTGCATGCTCAAAACTTACTGAGTTAAAAAGAGTGAATTAATTAAATTTTTAATCCCAAACTGATTTTGATTCATCTTTGCAGAAAATAGCATTTATAATTACGTCAAAAAGTTATTTAAAACGTTTTGTTTGAAAGGCCTTCTAATTAAAACATCAGTTAATTATATGTTATAAAAATAACAGGTTGTTGGAACCTGTTACCTGTGAAAGAGTGGAACGATGTAACCAAAAATAACTATATTTCCCATCTCTATCTCAAATATACCAAACTTTCAAAATATCTTATTTGGAAAGTGCACAAGGTGCCGTGATTGTCGATTCTTTGATAAATGCAGAAAATATTGCAAAAAAAGCAATCAAAAACGGCATTTCGAACCGATTTTTCCCAAGTGGGAGATCTGGGAACGAAAAAAAAAAGGGTCATACTGATGAGGTTTTATAATTCAAATTTTAATGAGTTAAGCATAAAAAGACATCGCACGGCACCTCATACATTCCTTCAAGAATCCCCTCAGCAAGTTTGTTTCTACTTTTAAAAATGTCTGAAATTGTATCGGAAAACTTCGAACTGTTAAAGGTGGAAAAGCGTTTTTTCGAATAGACCCTTAATTGATCAAAAAATTATTTATCTATAGCAAGAAATTGTAGCGTTTTTAACCCGCGAATGATATTTTCTATCTCCATCGTACCCTTTTTAAGACTATTTTTCATTTTAATAAAATTTCAAAATGTGATTTCGATTACTTTACCCTTTATTTATTTATATATATATATATACCGGGTGTCCAGTAAATGACTGACCCATTTTAAAATTAAATAACAAAAAAACGGTTTGAGATAAAAATGCGCGGTTTGCGGTATTGTTATTAGAATATCAATAAATTTTTAATACGCACTTCCTTCAAATAGTTCTAATTTCGGCCAAAAGATGGCGCTGGCGGCATCAGACTGCAGAAATACCGCCTGTTTTCTTGTTCTCAAGCTGATGATCTTTCCGGCTCATTTTCCCGAGTCGAATCTGAGTCGAAATGTTGAATCGACTCTTCACTCAACTGCAGAAATACGGTTTGTTGATTGGAACGAGATTTAAAATAACATTTAAGATTGAACTGGGTCTAGTGTAACAATCTATGTCTATTGTAGCCTCTTCAGAAAATATCACAGAGGAACTACAAAAACTAGTTTAAAATTACTCTAAAACATCTCCAAAGATGTGTCAATCTATGAATAAATATTTATGACAAGCAAACGTTTGTTAAAGAATCCTAGAAATATTTGTAACAATTCTAGAAAAATTTAAATTAATTTAAAGGATGCTCTTTAGTGTTTCAAAATTCTCTTCGGAATATGTCATTTTAACCGCTTAACTGATACTCTTTTTACGTATATATAAAAATATATTTATGTAAACATGATTTATTATCTTTTTTAAATTATGTATTAAAAATGTTGAATTTATTTTTCAATATTAATATTTATAAAATTGAAATAAAATAAGTAGACATTCAGTTTTATCTAAAATATCTATGGCCCCACCAGTGGATGATAGATTGTGACGTCTGAACTGGTAGACGGTAGTGCTGGGTTCGAACCCAATCGCGTCTGTCGGCATAACCGTTCGGAATTTTCCGTGGTTTTCTTCGAACCTTGGATTTTCTTGTGTAAATACGGGTTAGGTGCCCTTAGAAAGACACCCACGCAGATCATCCCATCCATTTCTGACCTATATCCCACGTGTACATAATCGGGCGACATTAAATAAACCAAACCAAACTAAAATATCTATAGGCAATTTTATGGCAAAACATTTTTACGGAAACTTTTTACTGAAATAAAGTTTCGTTTCTTTTTCTTCTAGTTTTTTTTAATATTGCATGAGACAAAATCTGTTGAAAACATTTCAGAAGCGAATGCAGTATCCACTGTCCCGATCCTTTCTTTCATTTACTATCTCCCGATTCTACATTTTTCTTCTATTGGATTCGATGAGTTGAAATACGAATCGGTTTTAAAAGCCTAGATTAGAACTTTTGAACCTATATTTTTGTAATGCAATACTGAATAACAGTAAAAAAAGCAATAAACATCAAATTGATGCTCTTAGCAGAATGTCAAGTTTAAATTTTGAGGGATTTGCGTCATCTACACTGTAAATAGAAGAGGTTATTACAATGCTGATTTAAACGCCACTTGAGACGTCAGAACCTATCGCCCACTGGTGAGGCCATAGATATTTTAGATAAAACTGAATGTCTACTTATTTTAGTTAAATTTTATAAATATAAATATTGGAAAAATAAATTGAACATTGGTATCTTTTTATACATAATTTTAAAAAGATAAAAAATCATATTTTTAAAATATTTCTTATTTCAAATCAGATACAGGAGATATTTTCAGAATGTTTTTTCTAGTTCTTTTCCTCATACAGGGGGAAAAGAACGAGATTACATATTTCCCTCCTATATGGGGGGGGGGGGGCAAAAATATACTTCAGATTCTATGATGCTTTTTGTAATGAAGTTTTGAAGAGGGATGACTTACAGGCTATAAAAAAAGATACGTCTTTCTTTTTTCTTTTTAAATATCCGTCCATTTTAGCGTAGATACGTTTCCTGTCATGGGTGGGTGGGGGGAGGCGAGGTGTGTGCAAAAGACATCTTAAAATCTCTCACGGCTTTCGTAATAAAATTTTTGGATACGTTAAATGACAAAATATGAATTTTGTTTTAGGCAGGTTTTTCCCTTAGCAGGGTGTTTTGTAGGTTTCTTTCTACTTCGGGATCAATAAATTTTTATGTTTAAGACAGGATTTGTTGTAGACGGATTCCTTTATAGTAAGATTTAGAAAATTTTAATGTGCCAATTTATAAGTTTTCTTAGACAGGAGACTTGGTAACGCTATTTGCATATCATTATTTTAAAATTTTAACTGATTTACCCGTACAACGTACCGGCAAATATAGTTTGCTTCTTCCACCACTTTCCAAAGCTTTCTGACACTACTAAAAATTTTAAAAGCAATTTCATACTATTTAATAGAAGAAATATTTAAATATTACGATAATTTTAGCTTTAAAAAAGCGGCGTTTATCCTATATTTTAATTTTATTGTATGTAAAAAAGCGTATCAGTTAAGCGGTTAAAATAACATAGTCCGAAGATAATTCTGAAACACTAAAGAACGTCCTTTAAATTAATTTAAAATTTTCTAGAATTCTAAAAAATATTTCTACGTTTCTTTAATAAATGTTTTCTTGTCATAAATATTTATTCATAAATTAATACACCGTTGGAGATGTTTTACAGTAATTTTAAACTAGTTTTTATAGTTTCCCACGATATTTGTCTGAGGAGGCTACAATAGACATAGGTTGTTACAATAGGCCTAGTTCAATCTTAAATGTTATTTTAAGTCTCGTTTCAATCAACAAATCCTATTTCTGCAGTTGAGTGGAGAGTCGATTCAACATTTCGACTCAGATTCGACTCGGGAAAATGAGCCGGAAAGATCATCAGCTTGAAAACAAGAAAACAGGCGGTATTTCTGCAGTCTGATGCCGCCAGCGCCATCTTTTGGCCGAAATTGGAACTATTTGAAGGAAGTGCGTATTAAAAATTTATTGATATTCTAATAACAATACCGCAAACCGCGCATTTTTATCTCAAACCGCTTTTTTGTTATTTAATTTTAAAATGGGTCAGTCATTTACTGGACACCCGGTATATATTAAGCCAAACAAAAATTTGATATTAAGTGTCTGTAAAGTAAAAGAAAAGAATTGGGCACCGTGAGAGAAATTCTCATAGCGAGTTCTCCCGGGTTAAGCATTTTATAATTTTTCATAAATAACCTTAATATTTTTTATTAAGTAATAAAAAGTTGAGCATAATACGAAACAAAATATAAGTTCAATGAAAAAGAATCCTATAAAATAGAGAGAACCTGCGACTCCCGTCTAGAACTTTTTGCTACTAGATATGCTTGAGAATATTAAGTCTGATGGGATAAAATACCTTCTAATCTAATAAAATTTTTGAAAAAAAAAAAAGTTGTGTAAAGATCTGGGAACACTGAACACAGACACATTTTACTCTGTTTTTACTTTCTTCTATCTTCAATTGAAAAAAATATTGCAATCGAAATTTTTTCGGTTTTCGACTTGCACGTTTTAGGGGTCAAAGATTTAAAAAAAAAAACACGTTTTTACAAAATGTGTGTGTGTCCATATGTCGCCATTCTACCATCAAAAAGTGTATGGATTTATGCATAGAATTGAACCAAATTTTTTTTGTGAATGTTTTTGGCTGTGGCAAGCAGATCCTCCTTCAGTTTTGAAATATTCCGCCGGAAGGGAGCGCTGCAATCGCGATGTTTGTGCCATTTTCAATATTGTACCGGCCAAAAGTATATGAAGTTAAACATCGAATTGGACCAAATTTTTTGTTTAAGTGTATGGCTAGTTGGTCCTCCCCGAATTTGAAAAAATTCGCCAGAAGGGGGCGCTGCAATAGCGAATTTTATGCCATTTTCAATATTGCTACACCTGAAAGTGCATGAAGTTAGTTCTAGAACGAACTAAATTTTTTTGTATATGATTATTTTTTGGTATGAGAAGTAAGTCCTCCCTGAATTTGAAAAAAGAAAATCTGTATCATTTTATTGTCCATCGGCTCGTGCAGAGACGGAAATTCGATTTTACTCAGATTGACTAAAGCAGAAATTTAAGATAAAAATCAAAGTTGGTATGGTATTGAATTAAAATTATTAAAGCATTAAAATGAGGTAACTATTTTTTTTTTTTTTAATGTATGAGATAGAAGAAAGTTTTGGGATTGGCCCATCCAGCTAGTTTAAATTTAACTAATGTAACACAGCATAATTTATTACATTATTCTAATAGGCTAAAATTTTGCATTTATATTGAAAAATTGTCGGATGTCTTTTAGTTTAGATTTAATATTGTTGTTTGTTTTAAAGCATTTTATTTCCTTGGAAGGAGCAGTTTACTATTGAGAGAAAAGCAGAATGAAAGTTTTAAAATTTATCCATAGGCAACACTGTAATAAGAACCTTATTGATCATAACTAGTGTCTGTAGCCTATGTTTACAATATTGCCAATTATTGATTTTTTAAAATGTCCATTAATTTATTATAAAGCTTAGAAATTTAATTGTTTACATTTATTTAATCTGCTAAGCAAATTTCTGCTGTTTTTTTATGGTAATAAAATATTAATATATTTTACATCATTCAGGGTTGCTACACAACCTGGAAAAGTCAGGGAACCGGGAAATTAACTAAATAACTTTAGAAATTTCAATATTTTTTCCTAAAACCTGGAAATGTTTGTGGAATTTGATAAACTTTCATTGTGATCGCTAAGAGAATTTGATTGTTGTGCGGCCAGAAGTGAGAATCTTCCAAGAATTGGCATATTGCATATTTAAAAATAGAAGGAATATTATCTACCTTTTTTTTTTCTTTCAAAAAGCTTCCTCTTTTATTCTCCACATTTTATATTTTTGATACTTATTCTTACAGATTTTAAAACTTTTTCCAGCAGTTATTTTCATGTAACAGTAAGTACCGTAATTTCGGGTGTATAAGCCGCAGATCAAACAATTCTTTTTTGACCCAGAATTTTTTTAAAAACAAATATAACTGGTTAGATCGCCGTAAATATTTGTCTTCAATCACTAAATAAGATTTCTGGGTCCAAAAAGAATTGTTTGATCCGCGGCTTATACACCCGAAATTACGGTAATTATCACGTCTTCATCTCCCCACTCTATTGTCTCTTCCCTTTTTGAAAATAAATTTTAACTAGACAATGATTTTGGGATATAGTTAAGGAAATAAATACTTGTGAACTCATTGCAGAAATATTTTACAGCAAGTTGACTAGTTTGTACTTGTAGGAAAGTTCATTTGAAAGCTTGCAATCGGATCATTCCATGTCAAATCAACCAAAAAAATTCAATATTTAAGCTTACCATTTCTGATTTCAATGAAACTGCCAGGGATCATTCTATATGATGATATAAATTGGAGCACATTTTTATTTTTTGTTTTATCTCTTTAAATTTTCAAACAATTATTTAAAACTTGAAAAAGCATCGTTTTTTGACTTGCAAAAATATTTATTTTCTATTTTGAATTTCTCAATTTTTATCATAGAGAATTTTATGACCACTCATTTTAAAGTGGAATTTATAAGGTTTAATTTGATATGCAAGTTGACTATACATAATTTTAAAAAATAAAATTGAATTTTTTTAGATAGTCTTTTTTTAAAAAAATTTTGAAAAAAAAAATGAAAGTTTGTTGTAATATTATAAGCTTAAAATTCTGAAATTTTTAGTGGTATCTCAATGGGATCATGAGTTATAAAATAAAAGCTAAAAATTACCATACAAATCATAAATAAATAAAAAAAAAATAGATAGAATTAAATTGCTATTTTAATCGTAAATTTTACTTTTTTTAATAACTCCTGATCCCATTGAGATCCCACTCTAAAAATTTCAGAATTTTAAGTTTATAATATTACAACAAACATAAAATTTTTTCAACATTTGTTAAAATTGACTATCTAAAATTTTTAAATTAAAAAATAAAATAAAATTTTGTTTATTTTAATTATACATAGTCAACTTGCATATCAAATTAAACTTCATAAACGTTTCTTTGAAATGAGTGGTCATAAAATTTTCTGCTTTTGATAGAACTTGAGAAATGTAAAATTAAAAACATATAAGCTAGCCAAAAAATGATTTTTCAAAATTTAAATAATTAACTATGTGACGTTTTGATGCGAAAAAAAAAAAAAAAAAAAATATATGAACATATATTCTCATTTACATCATCAGGCAGTATGATATCTGAGAATTTCATCGACATTTGAAAGGGTCAGGTTGAGTCACTGGCTGATTTGGCATGGAATGGCACATCATAAATTATTTACGAGAGCGATTCCAATTGTAAACCTCAAGGAAGATTGTTATTGATTTGGGAGGGGAATTGGGATAAAGAGCTTTAGCTTGGAAATTATTAGCAACTTTATTCAAGAAATTTGTGTGTTTTTGAGTAATAGCATTTATTATCCTCAACATGCACGCTACACCGCTAGACTAGAATTTTCTCCAAATACATCTGGAAAAGTCAGGGAATTTCATTGTTTTATATGAGTAGCAACCCTGATCACTAAATAGTTTAATGGAAAACTAACAATTTTTTTTCAGAAATCAAAAATGGAACAGTTCATTCACAAGGATTTAATACCTCTAAAAAGTGTTTATATAACTATATAATTTTATTTGTATGGATTAGTTATTTACTATTTGTTTGTCATAATATTTATTATTTTTAGCAAATGGGACATATCATTTCAAAATCCTGGTCCCGTCGGTTGCTGCTGGAGCCATCATCGGCAAAGGCGGAGAAACTATTGCCCAGCTACAAAAAGAGGCAGGAGCTAGAGTTAAAATGTCCAAAGCAACAGATTTTTATCCAGGTATAAAATTTCCTTAATGCTTCTAGTTCTGCACCCAGTAACAAATTTTTCCAGTGAATCAAAATTCATCTGCACCTTTAAAAAAGGTATATAGACCTAGGCAACTATAATAAGAGACAATAGTAATCCATAAAATTAGGAGAGTTTATACTTTACATGGAAAAAATAAATTAAAAGTTTCCGGAAAATGTATAAACTTAATTCATTAGTAAATTGATAGATTCCTTCCTCCCCCACCCCCCCAATGTTTAAAAAGGAACAGGTATTTGTGATGTGATAAAGGCATTTCTTACATTCTCCAGGGCACTTTTATATACAAACTGTTAACAGTAAGCCAATTTGAAAGGCCTAAAGCCTACCTTTATTCAACAACTTTCAGCAGAATTGGGTGTAATTTAAAAAATATGAGCACAGAGATCAGAGAGTCTTGCTGCCGTTTTTGATGTGGTCATTTCATTCATTTCACTTTTTAGTAGCGAGAGGAAAAAACACATACATCATGCGCGTAGCCAGGGGGGGGTACCCTGGGTGTCCGGGCACCCCCCCCCCCCCCGCTCCTGCAGACCCAAGCTAAGCTTGATTATTTTAAAAAATCGAAATTTATAAAAGAAAAAAGAAAATTGAAAGCTAAGTAAGTTCAATTAGTTACTCAAAACTAACAATCTATTTTTTGAAATGTAATAAAAGAAAAGACCCACATTCTTTTTTTTTAATATTTTGTTTATCTTTTTTAAAATTAGAACATTTATTAGAATCTGTATTAGTCACAGTAAGTCAAAAAGTTGTTTTTTTTCATCCCAATTTAATGTCTTGTTTATGCAAGTTTTTTTTTAACGCCGTTCTTTCTCATGCATGTTTTTGCAATTCTTTAAGAAATTAGCGCAAATTGTCGACAAGGAAAGAAACTATTTATATCTTTGCTTTTGTAATCTAAAATCTAGATAGGAACAACAAAAGAAAAAAAAGGAAATACAGATGTGAAATGATAATTCCATCGTATGATTAGCCTGGGCAACGGAGGGGTCTCACAAATCTGCTTCCTTTGAAAATCAGAAATAATAATACTCAAAATTTAAATTAATATGGGGAATAGAGATAAGATGGGCTCAGCCCGGGCCTGATACGGTCTCGGGCTCAATTTTTATTCTAATCTTCGGGCTCGGGCTCATTTTTTTCTGAAACCGAAAAAATTATATTTATTCATGCGCAAAAAAGATTGATTTTTTTTTTCCCATTTAAAATTGCATACTTATTCCTTTTCAAATAAGTCATTTAGATCAAAATGACGGGGAACTGAAGTAGTGTTTATTTTAGCATTTCCTTGCTATTTCAAATGAAAATTTGTGATAATTACAGATTTATGTCTACATAATTTCCGACGACGACCTACTGAATGACGCCAATCAAAATAAACAGATATGAATTTGCTTTTTGTTGACTGTTCGTTAGCATATATTTTTTAATAGGATCGTTTATTTATTTATTTATTATTTAGTTACATAACGTGAAGATAGTACTTTCTTCTGTTATTAATAGACGAAAATTAGCTGGAGGTTTGCAAATTGTTTAATCTTCTATTGTGCACGGGTCATAGTCGTTTTTCACATGAAAATTAGTGGTTGTTCTATCTATTTGTCAACATGAAGTCTGTTCATGCTGAGGATGATATACATTTTCGAAGTCAACTTTCCTGAGTAAGTAAAAATAATTATTATGCTATTCTGATATAAAGCAATTGTTCAGTGTTTCCTCTTTTCCTATAAAAGCATCGGACCTTTAAGATAATAAAAATCATTTTTTAAATTTTACGTTGATTTTCAGGCACCTATCAATCACGGAAGATTGTTATGAGAAAGGAATAAGTTATAATTAAAGATGTAAATTTTTTGCAGAAAGTTGAAAAACGTTGTTCGATTCGCCAGATTACAAATAGTAATTTCTGCAAATTTCATGCATCTATTCATTAAGTCACAAACATTTACATGAAATTTACTTTTTAAATTAGGGAAAAATTTGAGATTAATTTTAAGAGTCAACTGTATTTTTATTTGATACGGATTTTGATAAGATTGTATTTAAATTTTCATTTAACAATTTTATCTGTGTAAGAAATTTTTAATACTATAATAATAAATTTATAATACAATAATAATAAACAAAAATAAATAATTAACATAATAATAAATTTTTAATACCATAAATACCATACAATTTTGTTTTGTATATTTTTGGTATCGGGCTCGAGGTCTGGTAACAAAAAATCTTTCGGGCTCGGATTTAAAACCGTCGATCTCGGGCGGACCCGGGCACCAGAAAACGAGCTCGAACTTATCTCTAATAGGGAATGGTCTGTTGGTTGGTTAAGTTTCGTTTTTTGCAGCCATATTTTGACATTTTTAAAAAGAACATGTTATAGAGAAGAGACGGACTCTCTTTTCCACTTTAAATTGTGTACTTATTCCCTTTATAAGTTACTTTATTGCTACTTTGATCAAAATGACGGGAGAAATAAAGCCGTGTTTATTTATTTTAGTATTTCATTGCTGTTTGAAATGAAAATTTGTGATACTTAAAGATTTCTGTTTACGAATATCTTTGTTTTATATCTACCATGTTTTATCTGTGTTTATATATCTTTTTCTTATCCATTAGATTTATTTTTGAGCAACTTCTCATTCTTCTTCGCACAATGAAAAATTGAATTTGGGTCCGTTTTAAATAAAGTACCATACAATTATACATTCAGCGAATAAAAACCTGTCTAAAACGGAAATTTGATAGCTTTTAAGGATTTCCGTTTTATTACATAAGATATTGTATGTACCCAATATGTTCAGGTTAAAAAATTTGGGCACCCCCCACCCCGTCCAAAAGGCTGGCTACGCCTATGTACATGCATTGATCACGAGAAATAGATTATATATTTCATCTGATCAATGGGAAATATAACAAAATTTGTCAGTCAGCTCTGTGGGGGAACAAATAAAGCTGCAAGTTAACAGCTGTAAGTTATGGGGAAGGAATAAAATTAAAGTTTGTGCAACAAACTTCGTTTGTGTGGTGAAAACGAATGAGTTGGACTTAAGTAATCAGGGAACGTATACTAAGTGATTAAGTTATTATAAAGGGTGTCCATTCCTAATGCTGCCCAATAGCAAATTGCTAAACAATTTGCCACAGACATATAGTTCTAATTACAAAAAATGCTTTAAATGAGATAGATTAAAAAAAAAAAAAAAAACAAATTAATTGAAGGCCAGGGCTTGAAAATTCTAAAAATTTTAAGGTTCCAGCTGGGAACCTACTTGAAAAATATAGGTTCCCAGATGAATAGTGTAAGTTCCCAGAAAAAAATATGTGTGAGTATTTTAACAAAATTTGCCGTTTTATCGTGATTTGTTGAACGAAATTTGCCGTTTTATCGCGATGTTTTAACGAAATTTACCGTTTTATTGCGATGTTTTACCGAAACCTGAAATTTTATCGCGATCTTTTAATAAAACCTGCCGTTTTTCAAAATAAATAAATTACGAAATTTGCCGTTTTATGAGTTTTTTAAAAATGAAATTTGCGTTGCTTTGCGTGATCGCTTGACGAATTTTGGACCATTTTCGCGATTTTTTGACAAAACTTTTTGTTTTCCATGATTTTTAACGGAAATTGACTTTTTTTTTTTGAGATTTTTAAACGAAATATGCCATTTTTTCACGATTTTTTTTAACGAAATTTGTCTTTTTTCGCCGTTTTTTTAGCGAAATTCTGCGATTTTTTGATGAAATCTGAGGCTTTATCCAGATGTTTTAACGAAATTTGCCGTTTTCCTGCAATGTTTTAAGAAAACCTGCCGTTTTATCGCGATGTTTTAACAAAAACTTTAAAAAAAATTACGAAATTTGCCGTTTTTTGCTATTGTTAATGAGATTTGCGTTTTTTCGCGCGATCTTTTTGACGAAATCTGTTATTTTAGGTATTTTTTTACGAAATTTGCCGTTTATTCGCGATTTTTGTGACGAAATTTGTTGTTTTCCATATTTTAACGAAATTTGTCGTTTTTTATCGCGATTTCTTAACGAAATTTGCCGTTTTTCGCGATTTTTTTGACGAAATCTGACATTTTATTGCAATGTTTTAATGAAACCTATCATTTAAAAAGATTTTTTGACGAAATCTGCCGTTTTTTGCGATCTTTTAGTGAAATTTCCGTTTTTTGCGATCTTTTAGTGAAATTTCCGTTTTTTCCTGCGATCCTTTGTTAAATTTCGGGCTTTTCCCATGATATTTTGACAAAATTATGCATCCTATGGGCTGCTGAAGAGCTATTTTTTTTGTCTCCGATCACGTTTTCACGTCTCTGATTTTTTGTTTAATTTATGCGTTATAGTGCATCGGCGGTATCGCTGGCGGACACGGCGAAAGGTTAGGTTCCCGGCCGGGAACGTGAGTGAAAAAATACGTTCACAGAAAAGATTTCTGGGTTCCCCGGGATACCGGGACGCTATTTTTCAAGCCCTGCTGAAGGTGCTACCACCGTTTGTATAGGTTTTACGATAGTGTTAATTATTATTAACTTCTAGATTGGTTAAAATAGTTGAAGACGTGAGTTTTAAAAAATTCTTTATCAAGAAAATCAAATTTTGGGAAATACTTATTTTATTTCAAAAGGATGTGTTATTTTGATAAGCTTTAATTTTGCTTAAAACGGTTGTATGTATGTTTTCCAAGTTCAAAATTTCTATTCAAATTTTAACTCTCTTCCAAACATCTGTTCGAGGTTCAATTTGCACACTTATTATTTATATCCAATGACAGTGTAATATGAATACAATTTTAGGTGCATAACATTTATTTTATAGGACCACACCAAATTCTTCTAGGTTAAATAATCTAATAGAATTTTAAATATATGTCAATTTGTAACGAATTGAGACTGTTGCTTTTCAAAATTTAAATGACTTGCTGTTAACTTTTTTACTTTTTAGTACAAATTTTGCATTTAACATACATTTAAAAATAATATTGTAAAAATTATTTTACTCTGAATGTTTAATGTTAAATTTTATGTCTTGCATTTATTCTTATTTCCCGTAAATTTGTGACTGACCCCTAATTTGCAGCAAAAAAGATGCTTCAACTTTCAACAGCTATTACTCAGTCAGTTTTAATCCCAGAGGAATGGGCTTTTTTTGTATTACTTGTTAGAGTAGTAGTAAAAATTTACTAAATATCACTTATAGGATAATAGTTAATCACTTATAGGATTCAATAATTGCAGAAAGACAAAATTTACTACAGCGGTTTAAACTGTACTAAAAAAATTTTTCACAAATAAAACTGCAGTTGAAGTTGGTAACAAAATTACTCTTAGGAATGTCAAAAACCCATGTTGAAAATTGCATTTTTTAAGCTGTGAAAAATTGAAATATTGTGGAGAAATAAATTTAATGTATTACGCTGAAAATTGAAACAAAGTTTGATGCAATTAACAACAGTTTGCAAAACCTTACTAACAATAGTACATAACAGCAATTCATTTCTAAATAAATAAATAAATAAATAAAAATCGTGAAAGCAAAAATGAATGTTAAAACTGCATTGGAAGTAGTGGGTTTAGGATAAATGTCTGGCGCCAATTTCATTTTATTAACGTCAGAAAATTTTCGCAGAACACAAAAGACAAATTTTGCATTAAAAATCACAAAATATTGAAAATCACGTTGGTAAAATATACTACAATTAGGCTAAAATATTCAAACTAAATTATTATTTACAGATGTAAAAAATGGGGGACGGGCAATACACAAAAACATGCTAAGAATTGCGCTAAAAATAACTTAAAAAAAAAAAAAACTTTAGTAAAAAGTTTGAAACCTAATCCCTTTTACTAATACGAATGTCAAAAAATCACTGCAAAATAAAGAAAGAAAAATGGTAGAGAGCAAAGCTTATTCCTGGACAGTTCCTGAAACAGTTGCAATAAGAAATTCCAAAAATTCAAAAATTGAGGGGCATAAAGTTTGTTGCATTAAGCTAAAAAGTTTGAAATGGAATATTTACAAATCTAAGGAAAAAAAAATCTCAGCCAAACAAAGGGAAGAATCCAAAAATCACAATAAGAATTTAACAAGTTGGAAATTGCATGTGAGGCATAGCAAGTAAGGTGCGTTCGTACAATAACGAAGTTTTAAAAATATTCAGATATTACTGTTATAGTTGACAGTACTTCGGATATAGTATATTGGCCGAAATCTTGTTTGTGTTCTTGTAAATATACAGTAAGAAACTTTTATTACACCTTAACAACGCATATCATGTTCATAAAATGTGAAATAGTTTAATAATATAATTAACACACACCCCAAAACAATGTTTTCCAATATAGCATTATGTAGTGGAATACTTTTGTGTGGTCCTGTAATTGAACAATAAATATTCTTTGCATCAAAGACTGTACAGAAAGTATATTTTAATATGCATATACTTTATAGGTTCATGTATTCTATTATATATGAATGAGTGTAACCATTAAAATGCATTTGAAACCAGGGGCGTGCCGACTCAGTGTACTAAGTATGCAGCGCACACAGGCGCCAAAGATTTAAGTTGAGGAGCAAATACTTAAAAAAAAAAAAATCCTTAATTTAATTATTCTAAAATGCATTATATTTTCTTGACATTTGAATTATCTTGTAGATTGTTAGCCATATTACTTACTTAACAACTCATAAACATATATATACAGGGTGTTCCAGAATGGACTCCCCAACTTTAAAATGGTCTAACTTCGAAACAGTGAGAGATAGAAATGTGAAACAAGTTGAATGTTAAAGAGATAGATGTGGAATTTGTTATACGCCAATTTGAAAAAATAGTTCCAATATTGGATAATAGGTGGCAGCACAATCACATGGAGCTTTAAATGGTACTCAAAAGTACAGAAATTTCATTCATGCATCTATTTGGTTATTGACACGTGTAAAAAAGTTACTTGAAGGACGCTGTTTATTCTAAGAATTTCCAAATGTTGGAATAGCTTGAACAATCCATCTGTGAGGCTGGGAACATCCATTTCAGTAGAAGTATTGCAACAAAAGATTTCGAACTTTACTTTTAGGTTGCGTCATGTTGTTGCTGAAAAACGTAATCATATCGAAACCATTGTAATGTGATTTTTATCTCAGTTCAAACTGCTCACTTTCAGGAGCTTTTTCAAAGACACAGCTTTGTGACTGCAGCGCCCTCCCATGTCCAATATTAGAACTATTTTTTTAAATTGATGTATGAAAAATTCCTGACTTATCTGTATAACATTCAACTTGTTTCACATTTTTATCTCTCACTGTTTTGAAGTTATGCCATTTCAAAGCTAGGGAGTCCTTTCTGGAACACCCTGTATATTGTAATACTATTGTGATACAGTATGATTTAGTTTTTTTTTCAATCTTTGTTTTTCCTGGTTTCCAATTTCCTAGCATCCACTTGTTTACTTGTTTATTCCATAGCCTATCGTATGTTTCAAATCTGCCTGGAATCCGTCGTTCGTTCTCTTTTCTTTAGTCTAATCACAATTTGCAGTCATCACAACTCATCTGTTAATCATTGCATCTCCTTTTTCGTTAGGCAGGATCGTGCTAGCTCAACTAGGTGAAATGCAAAAGGGACGTTTCATTTGTCTTTCATCAATGCTAGCGGTGTATTTAAAAGAGTTGTATTTTGACTAAAAGAAGGTGTGTTTTGACTGGAATATGCCGTAGATGCTTTCATTTTACTGCTTTATTGTTTTTAAGGAACTATCCAGTTTTATTGAATAAGTTGAATCTTCATAATGAAAGTTTATCGATCTTCCATTGTTTTTATTTATCCTGGTGAACTGTTTTTCTTCAACTAGAGATTCATCCTCTTTTATGGGACTTGGCCAATAATTTTTTTTAAAGGATGTCCAAATAAAATCGAACTTTTCAGTGCCTGATATTTTTTTATGGTTTCCAGTGAGTTACTTGTTTATTATTTGCTACCTAGTCATTGCTTATAGTTATGCTGTTTATTTCGGTTTTATTAAAATGTTTATTTTGGTTTAAAAACATTTTGCATAATATAAATTACGTTTTTATTTTAGTTTAAATTTATCTGTTATATTTTGTTGTCATTATATAGATTTTTTTTTTTTGTCTAAATATGCATTTAATTTATTTAAATAAACGTTAGTCTTTTCATACCAATTAAAAATGTTTTACACACACATTCTTTATAAAAAAATGTTTTCACATAACATTGTCACAATATCACCCAATGCATATTTTTTCAGCGTCACAATTTTTTCTGCTTATCTGCTCAATTTCAGATAGTTTAGAAGGTTCTGTTTTCTGAACTGATCATAGATTAAACTTATGCAAACTTATTTATAAATATTCAAATCTCTGTTTAAGAATTTACTTCGTTTTATTCTACTTATGAGTCCCCTAATTCATTTAGACCTGTCCTTCGTTTATAAACAGAGGTGCCTCATACAATTGTAAACAATGAAAGGCACCGTAATTCACATTACTGAAAACGTTCAAAACTATTATCTCATTGTACTGGAAAAGCATAATAAGCTATATATCAAAGCATAATATACTTCTATTGCCATAGAAGCTAAATTCTGCCTGCTTTTTATTTTTCAATAGCAATCGTCTTAATGCAGAATTAATAATAAAAAAGAAAGTTACTATTCGGAAATATTGTTACGTTTTCTTTACTTAGTTTTCTTTACAAGTTATCAGGCCATGAATAGAGGTAGACTCATACGTTAGAAAATGTCTTATATGATGCGCATACAGTAGCACCAACTTTTGGGAAATATTGGCTGGGCGTAAATGTTTTTCAGTTGAATAACATACAATTTTTCCATCTTACTAAGTGTCTGTGTAGAGAAGGATAGGAAGGAAAAAATGAACAAAACCGATAATTCGAAGTCAAATTATGGTTTTTCTAAGTAAAGTGTAAAATTATTATAATTTAATTAAATTATAAATTCTACCTTTTTATAAATACATAAATATTTATTATAAATATATCATAAATTGTAACTTTTAAATAAATTGCTTTAAAATATTACATTGCAGGCTATTAAACATTATGTAAAGTGAAATTAAAATACAATACAGATTGGCCGCAAAATATGCAAGAAATCTGTCTTTGGGAGAAGCTTAATTATAAAAAAACTAAAGAACTTTTCAGTTTTCCTGTTCCTAATTGATGCTCTTACCATTTTTTAAACAGATTTTATTTCTGTGATTAAATAAAGTTAACGAAATAAATCAATGGAAATAATGAAGGTGCAGTGATCATATAATTGGTGGACTCGTGCCCCTCGGGTCTATATAAGTTGGTGCCCCTATGCACATATAGCTTTTCAGCATGAGAGGTTAGCCATGACAAAAAAATTTATATTTAATTTCGAAAGAGCCAAAATCAATTTTATTTTTTGTGATTAATTTTTGTTAACAATTCAGAATACATATATTTCATGTAAATACATTTATTGATACTACAAATATTAGTGAATGAGAAAATATTATTGAAAAAATAATTAACTAAAAATGTAAATAATTATTTCTCAAATTATAAATTTACGTATAGAGGGGTCTAATGGAATATTTCTTGTAAGGTTTAATGGGACAGTTTAATGATAATCTATTTGACTTGATATTTCTTTAAAACA
Organism: Maratus speculifer; assembly: GCA_964019185.1. Lineage (NCBI taxonomy): Eukaryota > Metazoa > Arthropoda > Arachnida > Araneae > Salticidae > Maratus > Maratus speculifer. Next base: position 77,988,368 of record OZ025299.1, read on the forward strand.
ACGTTGTAATGGTTTGTTTGTCTTCCCTTTGTGTATCATTTAATTAGTGTTAGAAATATCAACACAGCATATAAAAAAAACTAAAAAAAATTATTTTAACTTAGTATATTGTGCAGATTTTGTGACCGATATTTAGCGATTGAGGATGACATTCTTTTGAAACGAAAAATTTTCAAAAGACTTAGTGGAATTAAAATGTTCTATGCTTAAATTTGATGCACAAAAATTATACAACTTGTTAGTTGTTACAAGGAGCGTGCGAAAAGAACTGCAACCAGGGCAAAGTTTGAATTTGGTCCTCCCTCCTCCCCCAACTTAACGCTAAACTTCCCAAAATGACATTGGTTGAGTAAATTTAGCACCCCTTAAATTTCTGCACCTGGGGCAATCGCCCTCTTCACTCCTCCCTTTTGCACCGTGCTGGCCGTTACAATGTCGGTATGCAACCGAACAAAGTGAAACTAACTACAAATACTGCTTACTCGATTCTCCCTTTCGCACAGCGTTGGTCGTTACCAGTGTCAATTCAATACGCAAACAAACAAAATGATACTAACTTCAAATGCTGCTAATGTTCATTAGCATCTGTGATTGTATGAATGCACCCAGACACTCGAATGCACTAAAGATATGAAATAGAGTTTAGACTTTGACGTTTGGTGCCAGTTTGTTATTTCCATATCCAGTGTATCATTCTGTTTGTATCAGTTATTTTAAAATCTCAAATGATTTGGATTTCGTACGAATTTATTGATAGTTTTATTTATTTTATTATGAAAAGAAAAAGAAATAAAAAGTGGATATACTTCTGTAGCATCAAATGATAAAGCAAAATGCGATTCATACTTATGCCAAGTGAATTATTCAGTTAGAGTTCAACAACAAATTGGGGGGAAAAACCCTTTATTGTTAAAGTATCTTGGAGCTTGTGTATTTGGCAGAAAGAATTTATCAGTGGTGTATATTAGTATACCATCTGAAAGATTTTTTTCAAAATCAGGTTATACACTCAGGAACATTGAAAATAGCGACCCAAGAAGAAAGCTATGTACAATTACGAAACTTTGCAAATAAGTACAGCGTAATGTGATATGCAAATGATGCAATTTTTGTGCCAATACGCATGCTCATACACGCCGAGATGGCGCTACAATCAGGAAGAAGGTGCTATATAAGCCAGCGCAAAATCGAAGATTCATAAACGCGACGATTACCTACTGATTGAAGGAAGACTTTGGTAAGCGAAACATGCCAGGTAAACGTGCTAGAAGACATTTTTCACAGTTAAGCGAGTTTGAGAGAGGCCTGATCATCGGAATGAAAACTGCAGGCTGGTCGACGCGCCGTGTTGCTGGCCAGGTGGATCGTTCGGAGTGTGCCGTTAGGGAGGCCACACACCTGTGAAACATTGAGCGAAAAAACATGAGACATGCGACAATTTCACCCTGATAACAAAGGAAAAACCGGTTTGACTGCGACATGTTGCACGATTTTTGACGCATGTCTCGCTAGTGTGTGGCGTGCCTTAGAAAATGTTGGGAGCAGTGGACACGAGAAGGTACCCACGTGCGGAGAATCGGGTCTGGAGCGACCAGAAAGACCACGAGAAGAGAGGATCGAAGGATCGTGCGGCAAGCACTCGTGGACCCCACAGTGACTCGTTCAACGATTCGAGCAGACGTAGGCGTAGCAATTGTTCCCCAAACAATTTCCAGACACCTTGCAGAAGCAGGTCTAAAATCCAAGCGCCCTTTTCGTGCACTCCCTTTAACACCGGAACATCGGCGACTGCGTCTACAGTGGTGCCAAGCCAGATCAACGTGGAATGTCACAGATTGGCAAAAGGTTGTGTTTAGTGATGAATCCCGGTTTGTTTTGGGGACAGATGACAACCGTGTACGGGTGTGGAGGCGCCCTGGTGAGCGGTACAATTCCTCCCACACTGTTCCACGTCACACTGCCCGCACAGCTGGTGTAATGGTTTGGGGGGCCATAGCCTATGATAGCCGGTCCACTCTAATTGTGATTCATGGAAACTTAACGGGCCAACGTTATGTTGATGAGGTGCTTCGACCCCATGTAGGACCTTTCCTAAATGGTCTCCCAGGGGCGATTTTCCAACAAGATAATGCTCGTCCGCATACAGCAAGAGTTGCTCAAGACTTCCTACGTCAATTTCAGACTCTTCCATGGCCGGCCCGCTCTCCCGACTTGTCCCCTATAGAGCATGTGTGGGATCAGCTAAAACGTCAGATGCCATCGTGTCATTCGGTGCATGATTTGGTGTTGGCTGTGCAAGATTTATGGACCCATCTGCCTCAGGACAACATCAGGTGTCTAATCAACTCTATGCCGGACCGTGTGGCGGCATGTATTGCAGCTGGAGGTGGTCCAACGCGCTATTGAAGTTGCCCTGTATTTGCGTCGTTGCACACCCTGTATTTGTTTAATTGTCTTTATTTTGAGATCAAGTCAATCTCTCATCCGTATCATTATGTGTATTAAATTTCATTTCAATCCGATGCTTTCTTCTTGGGTCGCTATTTTCAATGTTCCTGAGTGTATATTATCTCAAAGGCCCCCTCTCCTCCCAGGACCAAGACAAAGGCGGGAGAGGGGGCAGGGCCAGTGCCGTGTGAAAGAGGGGGTGGTCACCCGGGTGCGGAACTATAAGGGGCACCAAAATTATACTACCAATGTCATTTTTGGCCTGTTACAAGAAAAAGTTAGGTGCAGTTAGCAGTCACGTCTGGAAATTTAATTTAAAATGCCGAATTTCATGGAATTTTTTGAAAGTTTTTAATTTGCTTTTATTTAGAAATGGAAAACACTTTTTAATTGCATAGTTTCCGAATAAGTACACTTGCAAATTTCTTGAGATTAAAAATGCTTTCACAAATGTGTTAAAAGTTATCTAATTTTGATTTGAGTAGACCTTTTTACAAAATCAAAAAGATTTGCATTATTGAACAGAAGGGAGGGGGAGAAGGATAAGGATTTAAGGTACATTTAATTTTTAAAGTAGTTTTTAGAATATTTCTGAAGTTCAGTGCTGCGAGGGGGTGTCATGACATTCGTGACCTCGCCATTAGACCCGCTATTGATCCGATATGATATATAAATATAATCTTATTGATGATATATAAATACGAGTCCCATCCAACATTTTCTTGAGGATCCCCCTCCCCTATTATTCGCTACTAATTACAGTGGTGTGTGCAATAATGCATTGCATTTTAATCAGGGCCGTTGCTGAGAGGTGATAGAGGCGGCTCAGCTTTTAGAGAAAACATCACATTTTAGAGAAAATTTGATTAGTGGGTCATTTTTGACTCATTGTGGGTCACGCTAATGTTTTCTAGAAAATAATGTTGTTGTAAATAATAATGTTAGGAATAATATGCTTTACAGCAACAATATACTGAAAATGATACAATTATATATATAAAACCCCTCCGTGTATAACGTTTCCGGAGTTCACCGATCCATGAAAAAAAGAAACTTATTGCGATTTGGCATCCAAGTTAGGCTTAGGTATTCCGAGCCATTCGCAAATATTTTAATCGTTCAATTTATGGAAATATACATGTAAAAGAATCATTCATCACTCATTTTCTTTAAAACCTACAAAAACTATTTATTTATAATATTTAAGTTCTAAATAAAACAATCAGCAATTACGAGATAAATCTCGAATCTACTGGAACGCACACACAAAATGTCATCAAAATCGGTCCAGTCGTTTAGGAGGAGTTCAGTTACATACACACGCACAGAAGATTTTTGTATATAAAGATAAGCATTGAAAATTTCAGGTTTTTGCGCTGAAGGCACCGCCAAATTAGGAAAATGTGAATTATCTCACGAACTACTGGATTTAAACGAATTTACTTAGTGCCATTCGATTCAGAATGAAAAAATGCACTAAAATGTCATCAGTTGAAAAATAACCACAAAAGCCGATTTTTATGGAATTTTTTAAAAGTTCGTTCTTTTTTCTGCTCATCTTAGGGGTGGAATTTTCGAAAATCCATTTTTAGCGGCACTCAATGTTATAAGAAGTGTCTTTACCCCAATTTTCAAGATTTTTGGTATGGTAGATTTTTTTGTGCTATGATTAATACGAAATCCTGACTTTCTTTAAGGGAGACCCGTACCCCATTTTCGGCCAAAAATCATCAAAAGTTCAAAAAAATTTTCATCTCAGAAAACGATAAAATACATATTTGCGAATATCCATGCAAAATTTCAGAACTCGGGGACACTTGGAACAGGTAGAAAATGAGCTTTTTAAATTGTACTCACTATAGAGTTTAAAGGACTAGCGGCCATTTAAAACATGTTTTCCTGAAAATGACTTTTTTCATATTTTGCCTAAGTTCAAAGTACTAAGGCTCAGTGGTAAAATAATTTAGAAACAAAGTGTTTGTTTTTAGAATCTTAAAAAAATTTGCAACAAAAGTAAGGAGAGATATTTTTTTTAACTATTTCTGAAAATTTTACATAAATTGGTAAACATAAAAATTTAACGAATTTAAGGAAATTTACCGTCCTATTTTAATCGGCTAAAAAAAATAATAAAAATACAAAATTGAAAATATCTCTCCTTAGTTCTTTTCTATATACTATAACACTATTTAAGAAATTTTAGTAATACCAAAATATTGAAAATTGAATGAGGAGTAGTAATTTTAAAAAGTGTGTTTTTCAACAAAAAAAAATCATAAAAATCCCCATAAAAAATATATTTTTTAATAAAAAGTGAATTTTTTTGCTAATTATTCCTTACAAAAAGATTCTTAAGTAGTACACCAAAATTCATTATTTTAAAATCAGTAATAGAAATTTTGGGTTTTTTCTTACGGGGCTCCCGTAATATATATAGCACTTTTAATTAGCGAAAAATCACTAACTATTAGTTTTTGCCTAATTACTAAAAAAGTACTGAATCAATTTCGACGAAATGTGAATCTAAACCATTCTCGAATCTACTGGAACGCACACACAAAATTTCATCAAAATTGGTCCAGTCGTTTAGGAGGAGTTCAATTACATACACACACACACACACAGAAGATTTTTATATATAAAGATTGGTGCAAATTTTATAAAGATTACACACACATTTGAATAATATTGCCAGTATTTAGTAAAATATGATCTTAACTTTGTAGGAGGAAGAGAGAAATATTTTAGATATTTCAAAAAAAATTTGTTTTCATCCCATGGGCACATACACAGCAAAATCCATGAAGAGGAAAAAATATGTGCTTGTAAGTACATTACCAAAACTTTTCTTTGGCAAGAATCTTGCATAAGACAATTTCGAAAAATATTAAGAAAGAAAGAAAAAAGAAATGTAAAAAATAAGATTCCTAAAAAAACCATAAATAATTTATTATTCTTCCCCCCCCCCCCCCCCCAGTTTATTTACTTTTTCCAAACCATAGTTTTAGATAATTTTGAATGCATAAATGTAAATAAAAATCAGAGCTGAAAATAATTTTTAAAGGGATTACAGAGGGACAGATGATTTATCCTTTTTCTTTCTTTTTTTTTTTAATATTTATTTATTATAAATAATTTGAATGGAACAATCTTTATTGTTTTTCCAAAATCACCGGCGAGAAAATTAATTAAATTCAAAAATTCAGAGAGAGGTAATTTCTCTTTTCTGCCTCCCCCTACCCTATTGTGGACGGGACGCCCATGTTTTATACCTTTCTACAAAAGAAATCAGAAGCATATTGATACTTGTAAGATATATAACATTTATGAAAAGTTTAAGACATAACATAAACATATCATATAATCAACATCATATTATTAGTAAAAACTTAATCTTTTAAAATTACTTACATTTCTCTTGAATAGAACGTATTATTTCCAATTGGAATCATTAATTTACTGTCTGTGTGATTGTGTTTGGTAAAGATTTTAAAATATTCCAGGTCTTACCAGGCTCCCTGTCTGTTTACATTTTGTTATTTACTATTCGAAAAACGAAGAATCAGAATTCAGAAAACAGCCTTGTCCGAAATCAGTCTAACACTTGACGTTTCTTTTTCTTTCTTTTTTTTCCTCTTTTGCCAAAAAGAGATAATTTTTGGGAACTATTCAGGGTATAATTGACAGTGTGAATGATGAAAGAAGATCTTAAGGGAAGTCAAGTGGGGGGATATTCCAAGGGATAGTCTTTAAAACGATTATTGTGCAGCCAACAGGTGTGTGTGTGTGTCGATTGATGGTCCATAATGTGTTCAAAAATGGACTCCTTTTAATCGCAAATGCTAAACAGCTGTTGTTAATTGTCGTTTGAGGAAAACCATCCATGTGGTACTACTTTGTATACTGTGGTACAGTATACAAAGAGGTCAGTTTAAAAGCTGATTGTGGGATAGTTTTCGTTTAGAAAATTCCAAGTAAAAATATAAGCTTCTGAAGAAATACCTTTGTATCTCATTACTGGGGATGAAACAGCAAGTACACATAACTTTTTTTGTGCAATCCTTTTCAATTTGTTTGGAAAAAAAAAAAAAAAAAAAAAAAAAAAAAAAACTAAAATAGGTTTAAAATTTACTGCCTTACTTTCAAAAATTGAATTTATTAATATATTGTTCTTTTAAGAATTTAATAAATTAGGAAAGTCTGCATCCCTTCGCATAACTCTTGTAATTAAAAAGAAAGTGGATGAATTTCATGACCTCTTTTAAATCATGATTTAAAAATATAGACAATACATTTTTAAAAATGACAACAGTAAGAAAACGATTCTATTTTAGTGCAAAATACATAAAACTAATATTTTTAAAGGTATATATAGCATTCAATAAGCGAAAGAAGCGTTAAATAACATTTAAATGTACGGTTAAATTATATATACAGGGTGTTTCTAAATTCATGGTACAAACTTTAAGGGGTGATAGTACACATCAAGACAAACAATATTAAATGGGAAACTAAGGTCCCAAACATCTTCCGAAGGAGATAGACGTCATTAAAGTTCAGGGTCCAAAAATTCAAATGATTATAAAAAACAGAAAAATTGGTCGATTTGTTTGTGGTTTTCACTAAAACTATTCTTTATGTCAGTATTGCCTTAAAAATAAATTATAAAGATAAATTTCGAAAAATGCCGATAGAGGGCGCCTTAGACTTTGGAGTAACGAACAACTATTTTTTACCGTTATTTGCATTTCATTAAATTTTTTTAGAAGCTTAGTCATAAATGTAAATTTTGAGCTCAAAATCTAAATCATTGGGAGTGGTTAAGCAGCGCAAACTGAACTGTGGAGGAGGTTCAAATTCCAAATGGTTATAAAAACGGAAAAATTGGTCAATTGATTTGCGATTTTCACTAAAATTATTCTTTGTCAGTATTATCTTGAAAATAAATTATAAAGATAAAATTCAAAAAATGCCGATAGAGGGCGCTTTAGATAATTGGAGTAAGGTACAACTATTTTTTACCGCTATTTTTTGCATCTCATGAAATTTTTTTAGAAGCTTAGACATAAACTTAAATTTTGAGGTGAAAATCTGAATCGTTGGGAGTAGTTAAGTAGCGCAAACTGAACTGTGTTCAATGGGGGTGGGGAGGTTCAAATTTCAAATGCTTATAAAAAACGGAAAAATTGGTCGATTCGTTTGCCGTTTTCGCTAAAACTATTCTTTATGTCAATATTTCCTTGAAAATAAATTTTAAAGATTAATTTAAAAAAATACCGTTAGAGAGCGCCTTAAACTTTAGATTAACCAACAACTATTTTTAAACATTATTTTTTGTATCTAATTAAATGCTTGTAAATGTTCAAAGTTAAATTTTGAGCTCAAAATCTGCATCGTTGTGAGTAATTAAGTTGTGGAAAATTGAAATGTGTTCGAGGGGTGGGGAGGGTAACATTTCAACACCTGAACACATTTCAGTTTGCGCTTCTTAACCCCTCCCATCGATTTAGAATTTGAGCTCAAAATTTAAATCTAAGCATTTGCAAGCATTTATTTAGATACAAAAAATAACGGTTAAAAATAGTTGTTCGTTACTCTAAATTTTAAGGTGCCCTCTAACGGTATTTTTTAAATTAATCTTTAAAATTTATTTTCAAGGAAATATTGACATAAAGAATAGTTTTAGCGAAAATGACAAACGGATCAACCAATTTTTCCGTTTTTTAAAATCATTTGAAATTTGAACCTCCCCACCCCCATTGAACACAGTTCAGTTTGCGTTACTTAACTACTCCCAACGATTCAAATTTTCATCTCAAAATTTAAGTTTATGTCTAAGCTTCTAAAAAAATTAATGAGATGCAAAAAATAATGGTAAAAAATAGTTGTACGTTACTCCAAAGTCTAAAGTGCCCTCTATCGACATTTTTTGAAATTTAGCTTTATAATTTATTTTCAAGACAATACTGACATAAAGAATAGTTTTAGTGAAAACCACAAACGAATCAACCAATTTTTCTGTTTTTTATAATCATTTGAATTTTTGGACCCTAAATTTTATTGGCGCCTATCTACTTCGGAAGACGCTTGGGACCCTTAGTTTCGTATTTAATATTTTTTGTCTTGATGTGTACTATCACCCCTTAAAGTTTGTATCATGAATTTAGAAACACCCTGTATATTGTTGTTTTTTTCATCAAAATTTATAAACTTCGACGTTGTATAAACAAGCCATAAGAAATTTAGACTCTAAAAAACATTCCATGAAAAACATTGCCCTTAAAAAAGAAATCTGTTAAATCCAACGTTGACTTTTTTTTATATAAAAAAAAAAAATTAAATAGCTATTATCGAATAGTAATATTTGGCTTACCAAATGACAGCTTAAATAAGGCTAATATTACTATTCGGAAATAGCAGACGGACGGACAGCAATTTTTTTTTCTGAATATATATATATTGGAACAGGGTGGCTACAGATTCTGGAAATCATGGAATCAGGGAAAAATCAGGGAAGTTTATCAATCTGGAAAAATCAGGGAAATATCAGGAAACTTTATAAAAAATACTCAAAAATCAGGGTATCTTTTCTCTGTTCAAAAATATTTCTGTTTTCACCTTACCAACAACATTGATTCGTTGCAAAACAGGCTATGTTTAAACCAATAAGATTTAATAAAAAGACATGAAGCCATACTGCTGCCAAGAGATATCCGTCTGCATGAAAGCTAAATTGTCCTATAAACCCAAATTTTCATAAGTTAGTTCATTTGCAGTCTTTTGACGAAATTCGCATGTTTTCCGCGAGTTCTTGGCAAAATTTGTATGTTTTTCATGGTTTTTTTTTTTTTTTTTTTTTTTTTTTCACGAAATTTGTGCCCGGTAGCAGAAAGTGCGTGACGCGCGACGTGCGTCGCAGATTTATTTTTATCCTTGCAGACAAATTTGCCAACTTGGAAAAGAAAAAAATATATATGATTTGGGGGAAAAAAATGGACAGGACGAGAAAAAAAACGGCGAATTTCAAAAAACGGCGCGAGAAAAACGACAGATTTCATAAAAAGATCGCGAGAAACTGCAGATTCCGACAAAAGATCGCGAAAAAATGGCAGATTTCATCAAAAGATCGCGAAAAAACGACAGATTTCGTCAAAAGATCACGAAAAAATAGTAAATTCTGTTAAAAAATTGTGAAAAACGTCTAATTCCGTCAAAAAATCTTGAAAGAACGGTATCTTTTGTCAAAAGATCGGAAAAAAACGACAGATTTCGTCAAAACATCGCGAAAAAACTAGAGATTTCATCAATAAGTCATGAAAAAACAATAAATTTCGTTTTAAAAATCGCGAAAAAACGGTAAATTTCATCAAAAGATCGCGAAAAAATGATAGATTTCATTAAAAAAAAAGGCAGATTTCAATAAAAGATCGCGAAACAAAGGCAGTTTCCGTCAAAAATATGGTAAATTTCGTTAAAAAATGCTAATTTCGTCAAAAAATCGCGTAAAAAAGGAATATTTCTTCAAAAAATATTGAAAAAACGATAGATTTCGTCAAAAGATCGCGAAAAAAAAGGGAAGATTTCATCAATAAGTTATGAAAAAACAATTTCGTTTAAAAATTTGAAAAAAAAATTGGTAAATATCATCAAAAGATTGCGAAAAAACGATATATTTCATCAAAAATAGCAAAAAACGGCAGATTTTGTCAAAAAATCGCGAAAAACAAGCAGATTTCTTCAAAAAAAAATCGCGAAAAAATCGTAAGTTTCGTTAAAAAAAATGGTGAAAAAAAGGCTAATTACGTTAAACAATGGTAAATTTCGTAAAAATATAGCGGAAAAGCTGCATATTTCGTCAAACAATCAACAATAAAATGAAATTTCGTTAAAGGGGCACAAAAAAAAAAAAAAAAAAGTTGCGTATTTTCTGTTACAGAATTCTAGTTTTTGCCGCTACAAAATTGTTTTTCTCTTTCTTTCTCCAAAAACTGATTTTGCTGTCCCAAAATTGTTTTTTTGTTCCAAAAACGGATTTTTCTGCATCAAAATTCGTTTTTTGGCTATAAATTAGCACTGCAAATTTTAATAAAATTTTGGATACACATCCAGTATATTTATAAAAATTATCATTCGGAATTTTATATTTCTTTTTCATAATATTTACTTGGTTTTTCAAGGTATCACTGCTATAAAACTATAATATATATACTTTATGGTAAAAGAATAGTGACTTTAAATTTTTAATGTGCAGCCTTTTTGAATAAAATTTAAGGTTTTGATATTTTAAATAATTTTTGTCCCCTTTAAAAAAAAAAAAAAAAAAAAAAAAAAAAAAAAAAAAAATTAGCACATTTCAATATTTTATTTTAACACATTTTATTATAACATTTTATTATGATTTAACAAGTAAACAAATGTTTTGAGAATTTAAGGAGGCAGTATGGCATCTACTTTTCAATGGAATTGGAATTGTTTTCTTCATTTTATCACTATTTCACATGAGACAATATAAATGACTTTTTTTTTCTTTAATATCATTGTATTTATTTCTTCTGTAGATTTGAATACTTAGGCAAGTTAAGAAACCATACAGTGGCGCCGACTTCCGGGTCTGCGGGTCTGCCGCGCAGACCCTGAAAAATATCTGCAGACCTTGCAATATCTTGGCAGACCCTGAAAAATGCAGGCATGAGATTTTTTCGCGATTGAGCGATTTTACGATTTTTTGCGGATCTAATTTGTTCCGAAATTAAAAAAAAAAAGTCGATCTTCAATCCGAAAATTCGGACATAAGACCGCGAAAAAACTCAAAATTCCTCAAAACATTTGGTAATAAACGTGAAAAGTGTCGAAGAATAGCGGGGGGGAAAATGCTAATTTCATCAAAAGATTGTGGGAAAACGTCTATTTCGTCACAAGGTTGCGAAAAAACATCAATTTTGTGGAAGGATCGTGAAAAAATACATTAAAATCGTCAAAAGATCTTTGAAATTTTCGTCAAAAAGTAGCGTGAAAAACGAGCATCATGTTCACGAATCGCAGAAAAAATGCGAATTATGCTCTAAGATAGTGGGCAAAAATAGTGGGCTAAACGCAAAATCTGTCAAAGAATCGAGAGAAAAAAGTGGATTTTCGCAAAAGATCGCAGAAAAATATGAATTTTTCAAATAATAGCGAAAAAAATGAATTCTTAAAAACAAAAAAGAAAAAAAAATCAGCAGAAAACCCCCCCGCAAAATCGGCCGAATTTTTCAAAAAGTCTCGAGAAAATAGTGAATTTTGGCCAAAGATCGCGCAAAAGACCAAAGATAGTATGAAAAAAGCGAATTCTGTCCAAGAATCGTGAGAAAAACGCGAATTTCGGCAAAAGTTTGCGAGGAAAATGCAAATTTCGACTAAAGATCACGAGAAAAACGCAAATTTTAGCAAAAGATCAGAGGAAAATTGCGAATTCTAGCAAAAAAAAACTCAGAAAAATTGCAAATTTTGGAAAAAAATCGCGGAAAAGACGCAAATTTCGTTTAAAAAATAGCGGAAAAACGCGAAGGCAAGCGGAAAAAACTAATTTCGTTCAAAAATAGCAGAGAAAAAAGTATTTTTCTTTCAAAAAATCTTGGGGAAAATGCAAATTTTTGAAAAAGAACGCGAGAAAAACGTAAATTGTGGCAAAAGATCGCGGAAAAATTCGAATTTTGCAAAAAATCTCGTTAAAAGGCACTAATTTCGTCAAAAAATGGCAGAAAAAACGCAAAGAATCGCGGAAAAAAACTCAAATTTCACTCAAAGATAGAAGGGAAAAAACAAATTTTATCAAAGAATTGTGGGGAAAACGCGAATTAAAGCAAGGGTTGCGAGGAAAAATGCAAATTTCGACTGAAGATCGCGAGAAAAACGCAAATTTAGGCAAATGATCAGAGAAAAATCGCGAATTTTAACAAAAAACCTCAGGAAAATGGCAAATTTTGGCAAAGATTGCAGAAAAGACGCATAGTTAAAAAAAGCGGGAAAACGCAAAGAATAGCGGAAAAAACTCTAATTTCGTTCAAAGATAGCAGAAAAAAAGCTATTTCTCTTTCAAAAAATCTTGGAGGAAATGCAAATTTCGGGAAAAGATAGCGAAAAAAACGTAAATTGCGGAAAAATTCGAATTTCGGCAAAAGATTAAGGAAAAAGATACTTATTTCGTCAAAAAAAAAAAAACAGAATAAACGCAAAGAATCGCGAAAAAAACTCAAATTTTCGGTCAAAGATAGCAGTGAAAAAAGAAGTTTTATCAAAGAATCGTCGGAAAAACACGAATTTCGGCAAAAGGTTGCGAGGAAAATGTAAATTTCGACTTAAGATCACGATAAAAATGTAAATTTTGGCAAAAGATCGCGAGAAACGCAAATTTCGGCAAAAGATCAAAGGAAAATCGTGAATTTTACCAAGAAACCCCAGAAAATCGCAAATTTTGGTAAAAGATCGCGGATAAAACGCAAATTTCGTGAAAAATTTGCTGGAAAACGTAAAGAATAACAGAAAATTTCTTATTTCGTTTAAAAATAGCAAAGAAAAAGAAATTTTTCTCTTAAAAAATATTGGGGAAAATGCAAATTTCGGAAAAAGATCACGAGAAAAACGTAAATAGCGACAAAGGATCGCGGAAAAATTTGAATTTCGGCAATAAATCATTGAAAAAGACGCGAATTTCGTCAAAAAATAGCAGGGAAAGCGCAAAAAATCGTGGGAAAAGCGCGTGTTTCGACCAAGCATCGCAAAAAAACGGTAATTTCTGCAAAAAATCGCGGGGAGTATGCAAATTTCGGCAAAAAATCGCGAGAAAATGGAAATTTCGGTAAAAAATCTCTAGAAAAACGCAAATTTTGGCAAAAGATCTTGAAAAAAAAATCACAATTAGCTTGCCATATTTATTAACTGATATTTTGAGTAAAGCATGAGAGAATGTGCACTGCACAACTAGGAAAGATTGCTGTGTAAAAAAACATTAAATCAGAATCATGGACTCAAAATAGAAACTTTCAGTTTAAAATTACGGATAGTATTTGCATAAACTGTTCATCCAAGGGTGATTCTCGTCCGAAAATTCCAAAATTCCCGAAAACTTAAGGCATCCTCTTCCGAAAATTTGAAATTGGGTTATCAGTTGCCAACTTGTACGGTTTTGCGCGCGGAAAAAACAATTACGTAGAAATACAAATTTTGTGAAAGGATCGCTGAAATAGCCTACATTTCGTCAATATTTCGTGGAAAAACGACGATTTCGTCAATGTTTTTGTAAACGAACTTTGTCAAAAAATCGATAAAAAACGCGAATTTCCTGTGCGGATGGCGGAAAAAAAGGCAATTTCACCAAATATCGCAGATAAAACGCTGATTTCTTCTGAAGATCGCGGATATAACGCCGTTTTCGTTAAAAGATCGCGGGAAAAAACGCCGTTTTCGATAAAATATCGCTTAAAAATATTTTGTCAAAAGAATATTTGAAAAAATACGCCATTTTCATCAGAAGATCACGGAAAAAACGCCGATTTCGTCAAAAGATCGCGGGAATAAAACGCCGTTTTCGAGAAAAAATCGCGTAAAAATGCAAATTTTGTCTAAAGATCGTCGAAAAAACGATGATTTCACTTTAAAAAAACATGGGAAAAGGACGATTTCATCAAAAGATCGCCGAAAAACCGCCGATTTCGGCAAAAGATCGCAACAAATCGCCTGTTTTGCTAAAATATTGCTGATATCATCTAAAGATAGCGGGAAAACGCCGATTTTGTCCACTGGAGCCCCCCCCCCCCCCGCCGATTTCCGAAAATGCAATGCGAATTTCCGAAAAAAAATTTCATCCAGAATCACCCCTGCTTTTTTTTTGTATTTTTATTCACTATTACATTGATTATCGGCGAATCAAATCAGTTGACTGTCAAATATGTATTGTGATCAAGGGTGCAAGTTTTCCGTCCAACAGGACGGAATTTTGCCTTTTTAAAATTCTTGAGGACAGAAAAAGAGTGGAAAAATCTCAGAAGACGAAAAAAAAGTGTTTTTGATTTTTCAGGATTCACATGAAAATGTTTAAGAATCGGACTTAAAAGAGTTCCACTTTTTGGCAGACCCAGCTTTGGGACCAAAGTCGGCTCCTATGGTTAAACCATACATTGTTTTCAATAGATGTACACTATATTTCAATGTAATTTTAAATAGATTTAGCCTTAACTTCAAACTTAAAGAACCACTTTACGTATTCATTATTAATCTAATTCTTCAAAAAATATTAATTTTACTATTTACTTATTCAAGTTATATTATAATTGGAATATAGTTGTCTTTTTATAATATTAATCAGTAAGAACTATATCTATAATGTATATAAGACAATTATAACACGCCCTCCTGCAGACAATTTTCATCCTGCTGCATTGCTGTCGCAGACACAACCATAACTTTCTGCTACTGGGAATTTGTGCATTTTTGTGAACATTTTTTGTGATTTTCTGACAAAATTTGTCTTTTTTGGCACAAAATGTGCCAAAAATGGCACAAAGGACACAAAATTTTTTACGATTTTAGGCGAAATTTGTGCATTTTTTGTGATATTAAGATGAAATTTGCATGTTTTCTGCAATCTTTAGATGAAATTTGCACATTTTTCATGATCTTTTGACTAAATACTCGATTTTACACGAGCCTTTCATGAAATTTGTATTTTTTTTTATGCAAGCCTTGGATGAAATTTTAAATTTTTTTTTTTATCTTTAGGATTAATTTTCCACGATCTTTTGAAGAAATGAGCACTTTTTTATACAATCTTTTGACAAAATTTCGTGTTTTTTCTCGATCCTATGCCAAAATTAACATTATTTCACATAATCCTTTGAGTAAATTAGCAATTTTTTTATCCGAAAGCCTGCCATAACTGTTGTTGCGGATCCATAATAATTACAAATAAATCATAAAACCTTTGCTAATTAAATACTGTGCAATTTTTGTTCTTTTCTCGCAAAAGACATATTTGCAAGCTGGATAAGTGTGTTATACGCGAAAGCAGCATCTGTTAAAAAAAAAAAAAATACCGTATATGTTCTTTAATAATAAAAATCAGGGAAATTTTGATATAGATAATCAGGGAAAAATCAGGGAACTTTTTTTCATCATTTCTGTAGCCACCCTGTGGAATCTCCAGTATCTAAAACATGTAAATCAGTTTTTTTTTTTTTTTTCGATTTTCAAAACGATTGCAAGATTTACCATATCTACGTATGATGAGTAAGTTAAAATGGCAAGGGCGCCATGACTGCCAAAGCCGCATCTGTCAGTAGGTCGAATTAAATGATTTTTAAGGCATTTAATCCTGTTTTATCGCTTCCATTATCTCAATAAATAGAAATTCCGAAATACCTCGCAACCAATTAATGCACAATTTTTAAAGGAAGAAAATATTCTAAATACGAGAATAATTCTTAATATCAGTTTTTTAGAAAACTTCATTTGTAAAGGCGCTTAAAAGAAGAAAAATCTGTCTAAGGGCGCCATGACACCTATGTCAATATGTAGAATAAATGATTTTTAAAGCATTCAATTCTATTTTATCACTTCCATTAGCTCAATAAGTAGAAATTCCAAAATACCAGGCAAACCTACGAAGAGCCCAATTTTTAAAGGAAGAGAATATTCTAAATACATGAATAATTCTTAATATCGGTTTTTTTGAAGACTTCATTTGTAAGGGTGCTTTAAAGAAGAAAAGAAATCTATCTGAGGGCGCCATGACGCCCACAGATGCCTATGTCAATATGTAGAATAAAATAATTTTTAAGGCATTCAATCCTGTTTTATCGCTTCCATCGTCTCAATAGGTAGAAATTCAAAAATACCGGGCAACCATAGAAGGCGGCAAACACTTGAAGAAAGAAAATAAATCAATAATTCTTAATCTAAGTTTTTTAGAAGGCAGCACTCGTAGAGGCACCGAAAAAAAAAGAATTCTACCCGAGGCAGAGGCATGCGAAGAGAACACTGCGCCCGGGGCAAAGTTCAAATTTGGCACCCCCGTCATGCAAATTTTTCTTGTAATAGGCCAAAAATGATGTTGTAATATAAAATTGGCACCCTCTAAGTTTCCGCGCCCTTGGCAACTGCCCCTTTCGCTCGGTGCTGGTCCTAGGGCACTAAGAAAACCAAAGCCACCTACTGATATAGCTAAAAAAAAATAAAAAAAAATCTGTCCTAGGGCGCATGTCTACCAAATAGCGGGCAACAATTCAAGTCGCAAGTACTTAAATGCAGAACACATGATAAATATAACACATAAAAAACAATTAATAGTTTTCAATACTTTTCTTAGAAAGCATATCGTTGAAATGTTTTGAAAAAGTCTTCTTTTTTTCTCTTGCTGCTCAGAAAACATTATTTTAAATATGCATTAAAAAAAAAACCTTGACTAGGGGGCGCACCGGGCATTTGCCTGGTTGCCCGGTGGGCCAGTACGACCCTGCTAATACAGTTGGCAAAAAAGGTATTTGTACACCCTAATTTTTTTTTTTTTTTAACTAAATAAAAACAGATATTTTGTCAAAAATAGTTTTAATACAATCTGTTTAGCATGTGTTTTAAATTACACAACAGAAAATTTTGATAAAGATGTAAAATAATTTTCTAATAGGAAAAGTTAAAAATTTTTTTGCAAAAAAAGCATTTGTACATTTCTCCATCCTGATATGTACTGTGTTTTATAGTGTTTATGGTTCAAAGGAACGCATAGTATTCGCTTTCGCATACAGAAGTAAATCATTGGATTTTTGGAAAACAGTAATTTTTTCTGATGAGGGAAAATTCGGAATTTTCTTAACACCAAGCATTCGAAAAAATTGGCGCAAAAATAAAACTGTTCTAGATCCAAAACGTATACTTCAAACTATCAAGCATGTTGGGGGACTGATATAGTTTTGGGGTATGTAACTTCTAATGGAGCAGGACATTTAAAATTTATTGACAATGGAAGGACAGGTTTAACATACATTGATGTGTCGCGGCATAATTTATTAAACCGTGCCAAGAAATTATGCGTAGGGGAAGCTTTTCACTTTCTGCAGGATAACGACCAAAGCATACTTCTGTGATCACCAGCACATGGTTACGACAATACTCGAAGACGACTGGTAACTCCTAAAATCTCTAGACTTGAATCCAATAGAAAATTTGTGGATTCTATTGGATGCAATAATCCGAAAAAAAATATGTATCGGTAAAAAACAGTTTTAAAGAAGCTCTTATTGTGTCATAGAATAACATTAACCAGACTGCTACAAAAAAGTTGGTGGAATCTATGTCGCACCATCTAGAAGTAGTCATAAACGCTAAATGAATTGACACAAAATATTAATTTATATCATTTTACTAAATTTTCCTTAATTATATTACATTAATATAGTGTACAAATACTTTTTTTGCATTATATTTTTGTATATTTGTTTATTATAATGTAAAAAATCGATTCATTTAATTTTGTTTTTGCTTCTATAATATTATAATGCATTAAATCAATGTATTACAGTACTTTTTGCTTAAATTTTTTAATTTCATTATAATTAAAAAAAAAAAAATTAAGTGTACAAATACTTTTTTTGCCAACTGTATGTTACTCAACCCAAAGCTTAAATGTAATACAAATTTTAGTACTTACTCCTTTATTCTGTTAGATCTACGTAACTCACCGGAATTATGGGTAGCTTTTTTAGCTGTCATCTATTAAAAGAAAAAAAAAAATCATGATAATTTATATTTTAAACTTGCCTCATAAAAGTACATTATTAATTCATATCAAAATCATAAATTAAGGAAGTTAATTTCAAATATATAAAATAAAAAAAAAAAAAAAAGTATTTACTATGATTATACTTTCTTAACCCCTTCATGGTGGGATGATATCACACTTTTATGAAATTATTGTTTTTCACTGGTTTTTAAAAACAAATTTGTGCCTTTTTAGTAAATCAAGAAAATGCTATGATTAAATAAGGCAAATTTTACAGTAAAGTTTTACTGGTGGGGATAAATAAGGATTCTTAAGCTTTTTTTGTTGTCTGTACACTTGTTGCTCATCCCCAAGAGATTAATTACTTAAAACAATATATATTTTTTAGTTTCATACTCTATCACCATGGCACTAAACATGCTAAAAATTCTGTAGAACACTCATTGCAAACAGTCTTAGAGCTAAAGAAAACATGGACAAAGTGTACGATTTTGTAGTGACATAAACAAGAAAAGAACAGAGTAAGATAGAATTTTTAGAAATGGGAGGCACAGTAAGGCAGACTAACAAAATAAATGATACAAATGTAAAACAGCAAAATATGGAAAGAAATATGCTAGGCATAACTAGAAGTGAAATAAAGAGAACCTGGATAAGAAGTTTGGCGATAGTTTGACATGGCTAAAATGGAAATGCACTGGGTACATTGTAAAAAGACAGGGCATTAGATGGAACACTACACCCTATACTAGTATTCTAGAGATGTAAAATAATCAAGATCACCTCAAATACAATGGAGTGATTAAATCAGGAAAGTGTCCAATGTTAATTTGATGACAAAAGCACTAGTCAGGACACAGTTGAAAAAATCTGGGAGAAACCTACATCTAGTAGTTGATTGGAAACTTGTTGATGATATACAGTACACTATCTCTAATCCACACAGGTTGGCACCAATGATCGACTGAATTATAATATTTAGCAGATTGTAGTTCATTTCTTTGTTTACATTCTAATATTTGGAATTAGAATTGTCTTAATCACGCTTTTAATAAGTAACATAGAAATTTAAAAATATATATATATAAACATAAGAAAATAGCAATAGGTTTTTACATGGCATTCAAAGTATACATTTCTATATCCTTTCTTTTTATGACTGTTGTTTTAGCTTTGTTGCTTGGTGGAATCATTTACAATGAGTTGTTTTTGATGATATATCACTCCTTTTTGTAAAGTGTTTCTTTTAGCATTACTCATTTTCAATTTTAATTCAGGGGAAAAAAAAAAAAAAAAGCAAGATGATAGCATTAAAGTAATATTTTAATAGTGATGCTATAAACTTTTCAAATGAGTCATACAGTAGGCTCCTTCAAATCTGCACAGGTTGTGTGGATTTTAGAATTCTCTGGATTTCTGGTAATTGCTTTATTAACAATTTGCTTTTAAAATTTGCTAACACAACAAAACAAATTGCTTTTTAAACAATAATTTGAGTGTAATTAATGCAATCAAAACTATAATGAATGCTTGCAATATGCCAAAATATTAAAACAAATTATAAACTAATATAAAAATTCAGATAATTTTTAGAATAATTAAGGTATTGAAAGCAAAGGTCAAATTAATAATCAATGATGTATAAAATATTCATTATACAGATGAGATGCATTTTACCTTAATTATTCAATGAAACTTGCATCATAAAGGTGCACTAATATCAAAATAATAAAATAAGGAAGTTTTATTTCAGGTTTAGCCAAACTTAATAGCCAAAAATCTTGATTAATACATAAATATATTGGGTAAGAAGATTATGATTACCAGTGATATTAGTAATATCTTGTTTATTGTTTTTTTTTTTTTTTTTTTTCAGAAACGAATTTATTCTTCCTCCATAAAAAAAAAATAATTCAGTAATATTAATAAAAATTACAAATCAATATATAAGTAGACCCCCACAAATCCGCAGTTCAAAATTCGCAGTAAAATGGCAAATTTTGTAAAAATACTCGCACGTAAATTTTTCATCAGGGAAAATTAAAATTTTTTAAATTTTCAAGCCCTGCTATATTTACATTAATATTTTATCCCAATATAAAACATTTTGTCCTCTTTTCAATAAAGTTTAATCACATTCATCAGCGATTTTTAACCTAGCGTATTTTCGTGTGTTATAGTCTGCGGCTTATACAAGAAAAAACCTTCCAAAAAGCCACTGCGGCTTATACACGGTGCGGGTTATGCAAAGATTTTTTTTTTTTAATTAGAAATCGTGATATTTTTTATACAATTTTTAAACCTCAAAAAATTTGAAAAAAAAAAATCAAAATTTGCGCATTTTTTTCTCTATGCCGTGAAATTTAGAGAGTTCTCCCATGTTTGTAAAGGCTTTTTTTTACTGCTTAAATACAGTTATTTCTGGGTTTGGAAGAACTGTCACAACTATCGCCAAGTATTTCACTGATAGATCTATAATAGCCATTGTTTGTAGAGTATAAAATCCAAAATCCGGAACCCTTCCAACCTTGACGATTTTGAATTTAAGATCATTTTCAGTTTATTTTTCAGAAAAGTAATCTATCCTACCCTGTTGCAAAGAACAAAAAAAAGTGCGTGTTTTATGTCATTTCAGAACGATTAAGAGCAGTCGCTCTTTTTCAAAACGATTCCGAGGAATCGTTCCTTTACAGAGTCGTTTCATTTCGGAAGAAGATCAAGCAGTTCAAGGAATCAAACTTTTCCGGGGTCGTTTCATTTCGGATAGAGTCCGAGGAATCGATCCTTTTCAGAGTTGGTGCATTTCGGACTGATCCCGAAGATTCGTTCCTTTTAGTAACCAATGACCTAAGATACATATACATTTTATGTCCGAAATTTTGAATTTATCACAAATTTATTATTATTTTTTAATTTTCGGAAAAATTCAGAAAAAATATCATGCTCATTTGAAAAAAAAAAAAAATGCATGTATTTTGTTTTGGGATTTAATTTTTGCACTTTTTTTAAAAATTTTTTGTGTTTTTCAGTTTTTAAAATTTTTGTTGCGATTTCCAATTTTTTAAATTAAAGATATTTTTTGAAAAAAGGAACACGCTTTTTAATTCCAAATCATTTGAGTATTCCTCTAAAAGTAAAAGCAGATCTCCTTATAAGTCTGAAGGTTTTGTGTTTTTGAAAAAAATGTTCGAGCAGTAAACATAAATAATGAACTGAAAATGAATCTAATGCAAAGCTCTTCTTTTCCTTACATTAAAAAATGGGGGGGGGGGGGGGAGCACACCTGGCCCTTTGAGGAAATTCTCATTTTTTTTTTCTGCAATCCTTTGACAAAATTAACTTTTTTTTTTTTTTTTCTTTTAATGATCTATTGATAAAATATTTCGCTTTTCCCTTGCTCTTAAGACGAGATACTTTCTTTTCATATGATCCTTTAACAAATTTCATGTTTTTTTTTCCAAGCTATACATTTATGAAATATGCTTTTTTTTCAACAGTTCTTTGACAAAAATTGTATTTTCTCGCGATCTTTTTACAATATTTGTGTTTTTGGGCAATGCTTTGATAAAATCTGGAAGCAGGAAAATATGATAACCAGAATTAGTCAATGAATTTTTTAAAAGTACATTTTAAATTGGATTTTAAAATAATTTAAATTTATAAATAAAGGGGTAAAGCCACAGTGTTTTTTGTTTCTTAAAGAACTTTTTACAAACATTTAAAACCTATTTCATTAGCTAGAAACTGATATTGAAAGAGAGAAGTCATTTTGCAAAGCACAAGTGTGTTACAGGGAATTAAGTAATTTTAAGCATGGAATTTTTTCTTTTTAAGAAATCTGTACATCAAAATTTATAGACACTTTATATGTGTCAATTTTCAATTAATGAATTTCTATCCTTTTTAAAGAAATGTAGGGGATGTTTTAGAAATATTGATATATCACTTTTTCGTGTAACTAACAATTTTTCATGCACAACAAATTTTACTTTGAATCAATTCTTTTTTTGCTGCAATTGCACTTCCTGGCATTGCAAGACAGTACAGTGCAGTTTCATTGTAGTAAAAGATATCATCCATTTTATAATTCTCCAAAATCTGAATTAATGTGCTGTCATACCACTCATCAATGGTTAAATCATCAGCAGAGGCAGATTCTCCATGGGATTTTTTTTAATTTTAGGTTATTTCTTAGTTGCCATCTGTAAAGCCAACCTTTTGGAGCACTATTTTTTACACTTTTATCGCATATTTTTTATAACTCGTCTGCTTTTTCCGTAATTAATGCTGAATTAATTAAAACGCATTTTGGATCTTTTTTCTTCAAACCATTGCAACACTGCTCAATCCACATTTTCATAGTTCAAATTAAATTTTTGTTTTCATTTTAAATTGCCTATATTTCTCCATTCTTGAAGAATAATTTCAGAGTTTTTACTTATCAGAGAAACTTGAGATAGTGAAATTCCAAATTCCTTCGCTATTTCTGTTTCAGATATTTTTAATTTTTTTATATCCAATACTTTAATTTCATCAGAAATAAATAAATCTTTGTTTTATTTCAATTGACCAACATAAATTAAAAAAAATTCTGAACTGGCTCAGTCAATGATGCATTACAAAGTGATCGTAAAGCTAGCTGCAATGTAGTGCAAGATTGTCTAAAATGCCAGAATAAAGGAATGCAGTTGTCCAATGACAGGTGAGACATTGGCACTAAATATTGTTCTTTTATTCTCTTGACAATCAGATTGTATTTCCCTTCCAATTCCAAGATTTTCAAAGAACACTTTCAACACTTTGAATTCCTGTTATGAAAGCAAGCTTTAAAAGAAAATCTCGCCTATCATTATCAACACTCCCATATATTTTTTTTAATTAAGAGAAAAAAAGCTTTTTTCCCATTGATTTCTTTTCTTCAATTGTAATTGATCACAAAGCATTGTTATAAAAGAAAATATTTCTATTCTTTCTTCCTTTTCATTCATTGCTGTCGCAGGAATTTACAAAATCTGGATTGTTGAATTGGAGTTATTTTATGGAATTAAGTGGGGATTGTTAAGCAATAAAATGAGCATTTTTAACCTTAAGGGGGATTGTTTCTATTCCATGGCATTTTATGCATATAAGCATGGTATGCAATTTAGAGGGATGCCACTTTTCTGCCAAATGGCTGATTTCGGCATTTTTTTTTTAATTTTTAAGAATTTATGATTTTTCACTAAGCAATCACAAAATAAAATTATTTTCATCGAAAGATCGCGAAATAAAACAGGAATTTTTGTCAAATGATTGCGAAATATAACAGCAATTTTCGTTAAAAGATTGTGAAATATAGCAGCGATTTCCGTTAAAAGATCGCGAAATACAATGATGATTTTTGACAAAAAATCTCAAAATAAAATTGCTATTTTCATCAAGCAGTCAGTCAGGGTTGGCATGATTTAAATAATTTTTTTTTAATTAGTCAGCAGAGAAATAAGAAATAGGTGTAAATAAGTAACAGATGTTTTTCTGGTATTTTCAGAATTTCTATCAGAAAGAATGTGGCAGGTACAGGTTAAGTCCAGGTGTCCCCCTCCTTATCCTTTAAGTGTTTGTTCTTTTGTAATAAACTTTAGATGATGAGGCAAAACACTTTATAAATCATATTTCGTTTGCCAATCTTGACAACTAAATTACTTGAATTTTTTGTTTCACAAGTAAATAATTAAACAAATTCATTAATGTTCACCAAAAAATCAGATACTACGTGCAAGGAACAAGTTTTAAAACTTGCCATATTACATTGTCAAATTTGAATCAAAGCTTACGAATTTTTTTAATTTTTGGATAAAAAGTTAGAAAATGTGTTAAAGATAGCAGAGTTGCCAAGTCTTCTGATTTTCAGATGTTTCTCCATACTCCTTATTTTTGACATATTTCTCCTAATTTTTCACACTTCTTAAATATTCTGTTATTTAACAATCAATTGTGCTGTGATTCAGTGAGAAAAGCTCTAGTACAGGTGTAATTGTTCTTTAGTATGTTTGACCAGTAGTGTTTCATGTGATGAATTACACCCAGATTCATTATAAACTATGAATCTTTAAGGTTTGTTATTGTTACTATGGTCATGTATTGAATTAATTTGTCTCTATTAATATTTATTTATGATCTTTACTATAGTTTTATATAAATTAATAAGTAAGAAAGCATACTTCTTTTTATAATATTTAGTCAAATTAAAAATATGTTAAAACATCCTAAACATCATATTCTTAAATGTGTTCTACTTGTAACGAATACATACTTTCCTTATTCGAGTAAGAGTGATAGATTTCTTTTTAATCTTCAGTGATAACCAAGCAATATTGAAACTTAAATTTTTACTAAAGATGTTTACATCAACAAATTAACAGATTTTTGACGATAAAAATATCTCCTGATTTCTGAAATAAAATTTCCTGATTTTTAACTTTCAGAACTTGTCAAGTCTGACAAGGGGACCAGCAAACATGGTGCTCACAGATTTTGATGAATTCAAAGTATATTGTAGGGGTCATACCATTAATTATTTGGCTGAAAGGGTTCTTTCAAATGGGTCTTAGTTTTTGAGAAATTAGGGGTCAAAGTTCAGCGTATATTTTATTTAAGTACTTATTAGTAAAGCGCTTTGTCAACAGCTTCGTGGCTCCGCTGTAACGTATGAGATTCCAGACCCGGAGGTGGTTCAGGTGAGGTGGGGGGTTCAACTCCAAGTTGGAGCTTTTTTTTCTTCTTTATATGTTTCGTATATGTTAATTTTTTTAAACAGAATTGGAAATTCTACAGCTTTCAACTTATTAATATTTTCTTATGGGGATAGTTTACTTTTTTCATTTTTTTTTATTTAAAAAAATATGGTTCAAATGATAAACTAATTACACTTCAAAATTCATAAAATAAATAAAAATAAATAAAAAATGCATATATAATTAAAATTTTGAATGTTTTAAAATCCCTTCTACTTTAAATATTAATAATTTTGCTCAATTACATTTATATATATTGCTAAGTAAAAAAAAAAAAAAATCTCCAAGTTGGCGCTTTTTTTTTTTTCTTTCTTTATATACTTTTTACATGTTACATATTTTAAGCGCAATTGGGAATTCTACAGCTTTGAACTTTTTGATATTTTCTTAATAAAGTAAATTTATATTTTCGAATGTATTTCATGAAAATTTCTTTTTATCTGCAATTTTTAAACTAATATTTTTATTGACAAAACTGCATAACGAATTTATGCCTTTAACCTTTTATTTTTAATTATTATGTAATTTCTTTTCTAAGCACAATTCTGAAATAATTTTTCTTTTTTCTATCACTTTTTTTGTGGAACATTTTAAATGAAAATTTATCCTTTTTTCTATAAATTATACAAAATAATTTTCAGGTGCAATTTCTCAAACATTTATAGAATTAGTTAATTCAAATAATGCATACCTTCGAAAGTGTAATAAAATATTAATGCAGTAATGCTAAAATATTATCCAAATTTTTACTGATCTTTAAATAAATTTCTCTAAAGTTTAATAAAAAAATCAACTAGATTGGAAAAGTCGTCTGCTAATGGAATTGGAATTTACGATACATAAAATGATATATATTTATTTTATTCATCTGCTTTCATTTTCTCGGTAAAATCAAGCAAAAATAGAAATTATTTTTGCTGTTGTCATTTTGTTTCTTTTGCAGACAAATAAAATATTTGAAATACAGTAGACTCCCTCAAATCCGCAAACCAGAAATCTGCAACTCTCTAAAATCCGCACATATTTTATGGATGTAAACAATGAAACTTTCAGTTTGGATATTGGGACAAAATTTGATTTTTTTTTTTTTTTTAGTTTTGTATCAATTCCATATTTTTTTTATTTGTAATTTTCTTAATAATACTCTATTCATGTTTCTTTCATGAAGGGAGAATAAATTTTTTTGGAAAAAATTCAAGATATTTCAGATATGACTGATAATCACAATCTTTTTATCAAATATATTTATGCATTAATCAAGATTTTTTGAATATTAAGCCTGGCTAAACTTGAGAAAAAAATCCTTATTTTATGATTTTTATCTGAATTAATAATGTACTTTTATGAAGAAACTTTTGTTGAATAATTTTCGAAAAATACATTTAATCTTTTTAATGTATATTTAATCATACACTATTGATTATTAACTTGACCTTTGATATTAATACTTTAATCATTTTAAAAATTATGTAAATTTTTATTATTATTTTAGTTTATTATTTATTTTAATATTTTATTATATTGTAAGCATTCATTATAGTTCCAATTGCACTCAAATTACTGTTTTAAAAATGTAAACAAAGCAATGACCAGAAATCCGCAAAATTCTAAAATCCGCACAACCTCTGGTCCCAATCTGTGTGGATTTGTGGGAGTCTACTGTATTGGTATGTATATGTATAGTTGAAATTATGGTATGAAAATTGAGTATGCAATTGGTAGATTTGTGTCGAATGCTAAAAATGGGTTGAACAGAATGAAGCAGCACTAGTACAGAAAACTTTCGTTTGGAAAAGGAACAAAAAGGCGAAATTATGAATGCATTAAAATATTGCGAGATGTTGTTACGAAATGATAATCTGCTTACAAATTCCCAACCGGATGATATTTCCTTTTCTTCTATTGCTATAGCTGAAGAATTTCATAATTCAATATTAGAAATATGAGATAATCGGCAATTTATTGAGGCAGATGAATGGATATTGAATGAAGAATGTGAATTTAATGAATTTACAAAGGTATGATTTTTTTTACTTAGCAATATATATAAATGTAATTGAACAAAATTATTAATATTTAAAGTAGAAGGGATTTTAAAATATTCAAAATTTTTATATTTTTGAAATTTTTTTATTTTTATTTTTTTTATGAATTTTGAAGTGTAATTAGTTTATCATTTGAACCATATTTCTTTAAATAAGAAAAAAAATGAAAAAAGTAAACTATCCCCATAAGAAAATATTAATAAGTTGAAAGCTGTAGAATTTCCAATTCTGCTTAAAAAATTTAACATATACGAAACATAAAAAGAAGGAAAAAAAAAGAAAAAGCTCCAACTTGGAATTGAACCCGCCACCTCCGGGTCTGGAACCTCGCACATTACCGCGGAGCCATGAATCTGTTGACAAACAACTTCACTAATAAATATTTAAAATATACGCTGAACTTTGACCCCCAATTTCTCAAAAACTAAGACCCATTTGAAAGAACCCTTTCAGCTGAATAATTAATGGTATGACCCCTACAATATACTTTGAATTCATCAAAATCTGTGAACACCATGTTTGGTGGTCCCCTTGTGAGATAGAATTATAAAATTTAAATCAAAATATGAACAAGCTATTAATGGCTGTCATTTTGCTGGAAGTCCCTCTGTTTTAAATTGAAATGAAATTTCACTTAGTGTAGAGGAAAATAATGAAGATTTAGCATTCATTAAAGAAAATTGTCCAAATCTTCTCGCCACTGTAGCACATTTTCAAGCAAAAAATGGCCCATTCCAAAAATTACCCTTTGAATTTATTTACCAAATAACAACAGCCGTGGCTTCATCTGTTGGAGTAGAAAGACAATTTTCTTCTTTTTGGACTAGTTCATTCAAGCCTTTCTAATAAATTATAAGTAGACAAAGCTTCTAAATTAGTGTTTTTGTTTTATTTCAATTTGCTTAAAAACTGTTGAATTAATTGTGATTTTTAGCGCTTAATAAACAGCTTGCATTAAATGAATATATATATATTTTTTAATTTTACCATTTTTTATTCATTTGCAACTTATTTATTTCTTATTTAGTGTGCACAATTCAGTCACAAAATAATAGAATGGCTTTAGATTAAAGCCTAGATGTTTAATTTTTTAGTACCAATCAGTAACTAGAATATAGTATTTACTGAACTATATAATTATTTTTTATATTATTTTCATAAGTTATAAATATTTTTTTTTTTTAGTTATTTTTATTTAAAAAAAAAACTGCTCCATGTATTGTAAAAACATAAAGACACAATAATTGAATATAGAATTCTAAAAAAATCAAATCAGAATTCTTTTTTTTCTCAACCCTAGTCACAATATAAAACAGCAATTTTCTTCAAACGATCGCAATGTGAAAAGGCGATTTTTGTCAAATGATCGCAATGTGAAACGACGATTTTCGTAAAACGATCATGATGTGAAACAGCGATTTTCGACAAACGATCTCGATGTATAACGGCGATTTGCGTCAAACGATCGCGAAATAAAACAACTATTTTCGACAAAAAAAAAAAAAAAAAAAAAAAAGTGACCCCCCCCCCCCCCCCCCCCCACACACACACACACACAACAAAAAAAAAACTTGCAAATTTTTGCTTTTTACTCCTGGAATAATCATCAAATCTATTGCTGAATTACTTAAATTGGTTTAAAATGATGCGATACATAAAATTCCTCGCCGAATCTGTTGCTGGATTACCTTAATTAATGTAAAATACTGCAAACTAAAGAAAAATCTTTTTTTTTTCTCTTTATAATATAAAAGTTTACAAAAAAAAAGGCTGTAATTCTTTACTTAGTTTATTATAAACAATATAGTTTGCAAAACTCATGCATAAATGTTGTGAAATGTCGAAAATTTTACTTTATGCATAATTTCCTCTTTTTTGCTATTTTCTAAGTGGCATCCCTGAATTTATCTGTTAACCCAATTAAGTGGAACCAACTATATAAATTAAAAACTAATAAATATTTTTACATAAAATTTAAAATGTTTGAACTATTATTAAAACAATTCAAATACTGTAAATCATTTATAAATCTGACAATTACACATTGCTGTAGTTCTGCCAACTGTGTTTGATCTGAATAAGTTAAAAAGTAGAAAAAAAAGTACTTTTAAAAATGCATCTACTAAAAACCTATTCACATGATTCCACTTTACTTTTGTTTCTTAAGTCACAAAGCATGCCCCATTCCATAGAAGCAGGATATTGTTTCTATCATAAATAGAACTTGTGAGCTATAGAGGTGTCAAAATGCTATTTTTGTCAGTCCGCAAAATATAAATTAGAGTACTAAAAAAATTATTAAATCATTTGACAATAAATAATGGCAAATCTTTATGGTTTATTGCATTATTTCTTTTGCTTGGCAAGAAACTTTGAGTTTTTAAGATTTATTAATTAAAAATACATTTTAATGATACTGGAGTTATCATACAAATAATTCACAAAATATTCACACAGTAAATGAGTAAAACAAAAATGAAAGATAATTTTTTTCATATTAAAATACTTTATAAAAGATTAGAAATTCATTTAAATGATATAATGTAGCATTGCAAAACTGATAGAGCCTGCTTAATTTTTACTTATTTTTGATTTGTTAAACATTCCAGCGATTGTGGACTACTTTAAAGCTTTTATGTTTTGCGATTTTATCTTGAAGCCTTCTAGGATCAGAGATATTTATCCCCAAGATATAATACATGTTCAAACACAATATTTTCTACTTCAACATCAGATTGTGTGTCTGAATGGGTTTGTTCTGAAATTTTTAAATCTATATGTTGCACCCAGTCAAACATATTAAAATTTATATACATTTACGAACTGTACTGAAATATGCCTTCTGTAAAGCATATGGAAAAAAAAAACTTCTATAGAACCTCACAAAAGAATGCAATTATATAGTTATAAAGGGTTAATTTTGTGCAACATATTTTAAATTTATTAAACTATTTTATGATTAAAAAAGTGGTATACTTCGCTGAGGTTTAATATAAGTTATACAATATAGACATACATAATACAAAGTGTGTAGCATTTACAGGGACACACAAAATATTTCAAATAACATATTCTTTCTGAAGCACTGTAAATGTATCAGACGATGGGTGATGGGTGGTATCATTGCATTTTAATTTGGATATGCTTTTTTAAGTTTAATTAAATTTATGCACATTATATGGTGAAAGTAAATGCTACAGTTGATATATACAGGCTATACAAAATAGTTTACAAACATCACTGAATATGATCTTAAGTTACTTGAAGGTGGTTTTTAAATTAGTTAAGCATTTTTATGCTGAACTACAATAAGGTTACTAAGAAATGTTTGTAGAATATTGATAAAATAGTGTACAGGGCCACAAAAAGTATTAGATTTATGGATGCCTGTGAATGATGATCTCTGAGAATACAATTTCAATAGTTTTAAGTGTTTTAGATTAAAATAAATTTTAGCTAAATACTGGCTTACAAAAAAAAAAGTACTAGATGAAGTACACAGCTAATCAAAAGTATTAAAGTATGTTTCCAACAATTGGTATAAATTCAAAAATTATATATATCAAACTGCTAGACTTTTTTTGCTAAATTTCTCCATTATATAATGTATATGTATCAGTTGACAAATCAAATACAGAGATGTTCAAAAATATTGTAATACATATTTGACTATAGACAGTAACCTAAGCTAATGGGGGAATCAAAAGGGTTTGATATCGCTCTCCAAAATTTCTGTCAGAATTACTGTATACCCATCAAATATAAGTCAAGATTCTAAAATCAAAATACTACTCCAGCATACATTTGTTTGATTCCAATAATATGTTCAGAAAATAAATTAAATATCTAAGAAATTTTTAACATTCATTTAAAGAATTCATTTTTTGTAATGAGTCTCTGTATAAACAGAATATCAATTTAATGCGTAGTTCAGTCGACTCTCGTTAATTTGAACTCATCGGGACCATAAGAAATGTTCAAATTATCCGAAGTTCGAATTATGGAAAGTATGAAATGAGAAAATGCTTAATATTGTACTTTTATAAAGGAATTAGTGTTTTTATTATTATTATTATTTATTATGTCTGTTATCATCAGAATATGACTTAAATTAGAATGTATTGGTTTATTTAATGGTATTGTCTGATTAACTTTGGATGTATTTATAAAAATATTTATATATAAACTAATTAGAAGATTAGAAACAAGTACAATGGAAGAAAAATCTGAAGTGTCACTGATGGACAGACAGGGCACTTAGAAAGTGGATATGAAATGCATGGGATTATATGTACACTTGTTCAGAACAATTTTCACTAAAATCAAAGAAAGTTATTCAAATGCAGGGGTCAAAGTTGTCCTATATATCCTATATTTATAAAATAACCTTCGAATATGTCCTATATTGACTTTATTTTTCTAACTGTCCTATATTTCCTATATTCATCTATTTTCTCATATTTCATATTAATGTGATCACCTGCTACCATTTACTTTTGTTTCTGTATTTATATGCAAGAGCAATAGTTCAATTCTGCACATGATGCTCATGCTTTCAGTCAATTACAAACGAGAGGCAAGGTGTGGCATGGATCACTGGATTTTTTAATGTGCCTTTGTATCCAAGGAGATTAAGCATTGATGTCTGTGGAAACTGCTTAATTTCCTTGGCTTTGGCGTCCATTTATTTCTTCTTTTGAATATGGCATTAGTAAAGAAATGTTTTTGATGACTGGATGTTTTCATGGCCATCGCTTTGCTCGCTGAGTGGTTATAACATTCAATATGATTCTGTGTTTCATTGTGATTATTTTAGTTTCTCTTATCGTGTATTCAGTTGCAGTACATGTTTTTGTTTATTTTAAATTTTATTTTAATGTAGAAAAGGCATATTTATTACATTTATTAATGCAATGACACAATGTGCATAGGTTGATGCTTTTCTTGATAAATCTTTCATTTCTTCAAAGATTCATGATTTCTTGATAAATCAGATTAATGGTCATGGGAAAAAATTCGTCAAATGGTGTGTGAAGGGTAAAGATGATTAACATATCCAGTTCCCATCAGCAACACTGGTTATTCGTATGCAGAATGCCAAAACAATGAGGCACAAAGATAATTCAGAAAAACAACATAACTAGTTTCAATCTTTTGCTTCGTGGATTCTACTGGCAGAAAAAAGCTTGAGTTTGAATATCAGATGAAAAAAAAATGGATTGAGTACTTGGACTTTAAATGAGGATGAAAAGGTCTACTGTGAAAAATTTATATGGTCCCAGCATATACTCACGTATAAGTCGACCCCTAACTTATGTTGTTAAAAATAAGGAAAAATTCAAAACCCGCGTATAAGTTGACCCCCTCCTCCAACAATTTTTTTTTTTTTTTTTTTTTTTTTTATGCGAGAAATAAAATTTATTTATACATACGAATAAAGACAGAATTTCTACATAACAAGTGCTGCCATTGAAAAATTATGTAAAATGCCATTGGCTGAAAAGTACTGAATGCATGTCATGTGCAATGATATCAAACTTCCCTTTTTGTTGAGGAACAATCCAAAAAGAGTGATTCGGGCAGTGGAACAATAGAAACGATTCCAGTCTGTAAAAAAGAATGCATTCTTTTCAGAACGATTGCGAAAAGGAAAGATTTCGCGGTTATCAATCCTTTTTTAGAAGGGTTCCCAAAAAAAATGAATCCTCGGAATCTATCCCAAATGCACCAACTCCGATAAGTATAGATTCCTCGGATTCGTTCCAAAATGAAACGATTCTGTTAAGGATAGATTCCTCGAACTCGTTCCGAAACGAAACGACTCTGAAAAGGAGAAATTCCTCTGACTCATTGCAAAATGAAACGACTCTGAAAAGGATTGTTCCGAAAAAGATTGGCTCTTCTGAATTGTTCGAAATGACATAAATCACACACTTTTTTTTTTGTTGTTGTTCTTTGCAACAGGGCAGGGTAGATTATTTTTTTTGAAAAATAAACTAAAAATGATCTTAAATTCAGAATCGTCGAGGTTGGAAGGGTTCTGGATTTACGACTCTACAAACAAAATGTCCTGCTGCAACACAGATTCACTATCAAACTATTTTTCAATATTTTCTTTATAGATTTTTTTTTTTAAGGTCTTGCGTATATATACAAGTTGATCCCCCCCCCCCTTCCATTTTGAAGTTCTTATTTTGTCTAAAATTTCTCGACTTATACGGGAGTATATATGGTAATTATTTCAGATATCAGATGGAATGCAAACTTTATTTTGGGAAATGCTTGCACATTCCTCTTTGCCACAAGGTACACAGTTAAGTTTAAAAAAAGTATCCATATGCCATATCTCCTCATGGCCTTTCCTCATATTTTAAAGCAAATTAGTGATGATTTCAAGCAGGGATGCACGGAATAGCGATTTTGGCCAAATCCGAATATTCGGCTAGCTGAATAGTAATTGTTAGGGCGAATACCGAATATTCGGCCAGCCGAATAGTAACTATTCAGCTTTCCAAATACTTTTTATATTTCAAGTTTAAAAGTATTATGTTACTTTTTAAAACAATTTTACATAATATTTAATAAAAGAAATTTGTATTTCGATAAACAAGTTTTTTATAAGAACATTTAGTATTGAAAAAAATCTGCCTTGAGTTATTTAAGAAGCACAATTGAGATTTTTTTTAATTAATAAAATTTTAAATGTCATGGTTTCTTCTACGAATTAAAACAAACATTTTAAAATCAAAAAGAAATAATGAAAAAAATGGTTGCAGGAAAACTTTACAGTCTCTTACCGTATATACTCGCGTATAAGTCGACCCCCCAACTTATGTTGTTAAAAATAAGAAAAAATTCAAAACCCGCGTATAAGTCGACCCTACTTCAAAAGGGGAGATTGATTGACTCTCCCCCGAAAAGCAGCGATTCATCGGACTCATTCATACTCCGAAAAGGAACGATTCCTTGGACTCGTTCCTTTTCGGAATGAAATGAAACGAATCTGAAAAGAATTGATTCTGAAACGAATGAAACGCATCTGAAAAGAATTGATTCTTCGGAATCGCCCGAAAAATATCGACTCGTCTGAAGAATTATGCTTAATGTCATATATTGGAATCGGAGAATGACAAAGAAATATCGGATTCATTCCATTTTTTCTTTCACTCGTTCCTTTTTTCTCAAATTCGTTCCATTTTCTCAGATTTGTTTTTTTTTTGACTCGTTCCTTTTTTTCTAGGATATGTTTCATTTTTCTCGGATTCGTTCCTGTTTTCGGATCGACATTGAATGACTCATTCCTTTTGGTGAACAATTCTTTCAAATGACCGATTTTGCCCATCTCCATTTTATAGTATTGGAAATGAGTTCTTGACATAAATCATACACTTTTTTTTTGTTCTTTGCAACAGGATAGGGTAGAATATTTTTTCGAAAAATAAAATAAAAATGATCTTAAATTCAGAATTGTCTAGGTTGGAAGGGTTCCGGATTTTATACTCTACAAACAATGGGGTGCTGCAGCATTGATACGCTAGCAAACTATTTTCCGATATTTTATTTATAGATTTTTTTTTAGGTCTCGCGTATAAGTCGACCCCCCTACTTTGACGTTCTTTTTTTGTCTAAAATTTCTCGACTTATACGCGAGTATATACGGTAATTGTCCTTTTTCAATAACTCTAGGCAGATTGATTTTTTGCAATAAGTACAAATATTTTCAACTTAATTCCTAATAAAGGAATATCTAGCTCATAGTTTTTTTTCTTATGAATGATGGCATTTCCATCCTTCCCATCATATTATATTTTACATAAATCAAAGTATTTGAGTGGAAAATGTTGTTAGAGTAACATTTATTGTTAATGTAACAAATGAAAACGCAAGTTTAATCTAGAGCGAGATGAAATACAATGTATTTATGACTCAATAAATTATGATTATGGTTTCATGAACAAAAATTGCCTCGATAGCTATTACTATTCTCAAAAGCTTTTCTTTTTCTTGTTTAAAGCTTTTTATTTGGGAAAAGCAAAGGAGAATCCTAAAAAATCACCATTTTAATCCTTTTCATGGTTAATTTTCCTAAGTTGTATTTCGCAATTAACAAATAAATAATGTAAAAATATTCTGTTTTATCTAAATATGATTTTCTTTTTAATTATTTTAAATATATTTATTAATTGACAGATAAAAGTAGAAATTGAGAATTTTTTAAAAATTTGTTTTAAAAGATTTTATTAAGTATTGGATTCGGAATGCCGAATAGTTTCATATTCGGCCAAACCGAATATTCGGCTTAACTGAATAGTTTGATATTCGGCCTATCCAAATATTCGGTAACAGGGCCGAATAGGCTGAATACCTAATAGATACCGAATATTCGGTACATCCCTAATTTCAAGCAAGAATCCCCTTTTTACACTCTCACACTCTCATATGAGACATCAAATGACTAGAACTTAAAACATTTAGATATTCTTGCTAAGCATTTGAGTGAGGAAATTGGTGGTATAACCGAAAAATATATTGGAAGTGAGCTTTATGTCAGATAACTGCAACAGATAAAGAATGCTTACCGTAATTTCTGGAAAAAACGCCGCATCGCGAAAAATCACTCAAAAAAATTTAGAAAATGGTCATAAACGCTGCAGGTGAAATTTCTGCGGTAATCGCGGGTGACGTGTTAAACAGAAACTCATTAATAAGCTGTATTAAGAAATCATAAAAATGAAATTATTAATCAGAAATTAATAAATTAAATACAACATTAATAATATTATTTAAATACCGTATTTTCGGGAATAAGCGACGCGGCGCATACGAGTTTAAAAGTAAAAATGTTTAGTGTGGCGCAGCGGATACAGTGATTTTTTTTTTTTTTCTAACAGTACCGTTAATCCCCTCCCAAACATGATGAAAAATCGTAAAATAATTAGAGGGGATCGCTTACACGGGATTTTTCGGCGATAGTTTCACAAAATTTACAGGAATGAATCATGAATTTTGATACTTGAAGCAATACTTGAAAAAATTTGGGTTTAAAAAAACAATTTTAAAAAACGTAAATTCTGTCGAAAAAACGCAGAAAAAGTGAGAAATTTGTAAAAGCCAAAAAAGCATGAAATCAATTAAAAAATCTCGAAAAACGCACATTTCATCAAAGATTCATGATTCATTTGTTTCATCATGATTCATATTCTCAATCGCTTTTGAGAATGGGGAGGGAGGGCGTTTTCTCGGGATTTTTGTAAAATTTCAAATTTTTTCTAAAGTGGGGAGGGTGTTTGATCGGGAAGGGCAGATTAACGGGATTTTATGGTAATATATATTAAAAAGGTGATTCTGTTCCCAAAATTGTGAAAAGGCAGTCATTAATAAAAAATTTTGAAATGTAAAAAAATATCAGGAATCTCAACAACATGGCCCAGACTTGATTACATCGTGTTTTCTTGGCTGGGTCAGGCAAACTTTTAGCATTTCAGGCAGGGTTAATATATTTCATTCGGCTGGATCAGAAAATTTCAGCTCATCCACGTGATTCAATATTCTATGTCCAAATCATTGGAACAGGGAAAAAAAAAATCAGATTCAGAACAAATTTTCTGAAAGGTCATAAAAGAAGGGAAGGGGGAGGGACGAGGGAAATTCAGGAAATTCATTCGAAAATACAATTTTCGTTTATTCGTAATCTTATTCAAAATTTGCGTAACTTTTTGTGGTCTTTTAATGAAAATTGCCATTTCTTCGCGATATTTTGATGAAATCGAAATTTGTTTTTGCGACCATTTGACGGAATTTGTGATACATTTTATGCCCAAAATTTTGGAATTATGACAGATTTTTTTTTATTTTCGGAAAAATGCAGAAAAATATCATGCTTGTTTGAAAAAAAAAATGCACGTAAACGCCACATCGCTTGAAATTTTAGTTTAAAGCAGGTAAACGCTGCGGCGTTTCTTCCGAAAATTATGGTAGTGTTGAAACCTTTCATATACACATTATTCACAATGCATTAGGTAAGGGTATCTATCACATGTGAGCCTTTCTCAAATATCAGTTTCCCTTGAAATCTAACATCGTTAGTTTGGAAAATTTCCTTTGCACCAAGCAGACTTAAGAGCAACAATGGGAAAAAATTTTTTATATCTATTTATTTTTTTAATATTGTATCTTGATTTACTATTGTTAATTGTCAAACTTTATAAACTAACATAGATTATGTGCTAAAAAAGAATTTTATAGCAAAGTATTTCCAATAGCATTATTTTCTAAATGTTCTGTATATGTCTTATATTTTTCACAAAAAAATGTCCTATATTTTATGAATTGGTCACTCCTATCCCTGCAAATGATCCGAAATCTGTGAGAAAGAAAGGAAGAATGAAAAATTGGAATTATTGTTATTTTGAATTTAAAAATGTCGAGAGAAAATGAGTTAGAATTAATGAAAAAGTTTAACGTTATTCTGCAATTGAAAATTTTGGGACTTTGTGTTTCGTTCGAATTGAGCAAAGATTCGAATTATCAGATTTTGAATAAATGAGAGTCGACTGCATATGGTTACAGATTGTCAAATTTGTTTAACCCAAATTTTTGAAATTTAAAACATTACTTTGGTTCATACTAACATGTATAAATCACTGCAGAATCACTTAAACTATACTATAATTTTATTTGCAATAAAAAGATTTAAATTTTCGTATGCGATTATTTCAACTTAAATCATCTGAACTCAGAGCAAAACTTAATAAGATTTTTATTGCTTGACAATTATTAATAAACAATCATGGGATTAGACAATAAAATTTTGGGTCTCAAATTCACCTCTGAAATATTTTTCTAGCTACGGGCTTGCCTTATTTCCCTAAATAATGAAGATTTGATAAAGATTTCAGGAAATAGTGGAAAGTGTTTCATAACCTATGCTTAACACATGATTTTTCTTACTTGTTTATCGTTATATCAATTCCACATCTATTTTTTTAATATGTAATTTTCTTAATATTATTGAGTTCATGCTTTTTCATAAAGTAAGAATAAATTCATTTTTGAAAAAATTAAAGATATTGCTGGTAAACAATTTATATAGTATTAATAGATTTTTTGGTCATTAAGTCTGACTAAATCTGCAATAAAACTTTCTTATTTTCTTTGATGTGAATTAGTAGCGTACCTTTGAAGCAAGTTTTGCTGAATATTGAAAATGCATCTGATCTTTAATGAATATTTAACCCATTAACGCCCAGCGTCCTCGTTTGAGGACGGTTACAAAAATAGCAAGAAAGTGGTTTTCCCACCAGTATAAAGAGGAAGAAAAATGTATACCTTATTTCACGAGACAGAATCCTTGATACATTTAGATAAAATTTAATTTGCTTTTAAAAGTGGTGGGAATACAAAATTTAAATTTTAGCGAAGAAAATAATTTGGGCGTTAATGGTTTAATAAGACATTACTGGTTATTAACTTGATCTTTGTTTTTATTATTTTAAAAACTATCTTCATTTTTATTATTTTAGTTTATTACTTTACTTATCAAATTATTTTTAATTGCTATAAGTGATTTATAAAAATTACATACAATACTTTTTAGTTTAAACTAAAAGGTATTATGTTATTTTAATAAATCGCTTATAGCAATTAAAAATAATTTGATATTTTAAAGTGATTTTTTATATTATATGAAACAATTCATCAATACTTTACTTATTTTAATATTTTGGTGTTAGTATTCATTATAATTTTGATTGCATTATTAATGACTGTTTTAAATATATAAACAAAGCAATGACCAGAGATCAACACGAAATCTGCATGGGTTGGTTCAGGCTGATTTTCATTAATGGCATTCAGGCAAGGATGAGCCTGGGCTTTACTTTTTTTTTCAGAAGACTCTGGCCAGGTCAAGTCTAGTCACTTATCTTATGGGCAGCTAGGCTCGGGCCTTATTTCCTTCCTGAAGGATCGGGCTGCACCTAACTTACTTTTTCCATACAAAGCCGGGACTGATTTCATTCTTCACGGACTAATATATTCAATCTTGGTTGAATCATCCCGTATGAAAATTACTTTCTAGACATGGCCAAGTCTGTTCAAAAATAGCAATTTGGCTTGATCCAAACATGTTTGCAAAGAAGGCATATACTTTTAAATCATCAATAATCTACAATTAAACATTAAAATCTATTCTTTTTAAAGAATTTTAAATTTCTATGCTTACTATAATACAGTTAAATGCATTAAAAAAGAACCTGCCTATGACGAAATCTTCTTTTAAACTGTTCATCCAGTGGGTGGTCTGCACGGTTCATCGGTGCAGACACCACCCTCATAATATAATACATGAGGGGAAAAAAATGTACTATATATTTACTCCTGCTAAGAAAGGAGCTTGTCTACCACATATTTTTTTCTTTAAATTCGATACCATCTTAAGATTTCATTTTAACCATGTATCATTTTTTAGATTTTTATATCTCCATACATGGAATATGGATTAATAATATTAACAATAACTGAAGTATTTACATACAACAGAGGTTCATTAAAAACATAACTATCGCAACCTACGATACTTCTGCATAAAGATTATAAGTATTGAAAAAAAAAAAGAGGGGGGGGGGGCAAGTTTTTTTTTTGGTCAGAACCATTTCGTAAGAGTAAAAATCAATGTTTTATAGAAATTAATTTAGGCTGGGCCAAAATTTTAACTTTTATAATGAGCTGAGTCGGGCCAATATTTTTTTCATTTGGGCTAGGTCAAAACCATTTTTTTTTTTTTTTTTTTTTCCTGTGGATCGGACCTGAAAAATTTGGCCTATGCAGACCTTTAATCTGCACAACCTCTTGTCCAAAGCTTGTGGATTTGAGTCTACTGTATATCTTCACATGAATCATGACATATATCCAGAGGCGGATTACCCATTAGGCTGAGTAGGCTGAAGCCTAGGGGCCCAGAAGAAAAGGGGGCCCGGTGCTAAAATTTTTCTTATATAAAGAACAAGAAAATATTCTTTTACACTGGTCGGACATTAATACAAAAGATGTGCGAAATTCTTTGTCGTAATCTTTTATATTTTAATTATCAATGATTTATGAGTTAATGAAGCAAGCATGTGCTTTAATTTTTCCAGTATATACCACTTTGAAGGAGTGAAAGGGGGCCCTCAGAAAGTCAAGCCTAGGGGCCCTGGTGGTATTTAATCCGTTTCTGCATATATCAGACATTTGTTTTCAAAATATCATGACGTTTCGATACTTTAAAAGTTTTGCCTAAGACTGTTGTTAATTGTGTTGCTCTCTAGATATGAACTTTTGTTTTTTAGGCTATTTTTAGCTTTCCCTGCCGTTTCAATTAAAAAAATTATTTTTGAAGTTCTACATTTTAAGCTGAACTTATGTTGAACCAATAAATATATAATTAAAATAACTTTTGAAAGATAAACTGTCTAATTCAAAAAAGTTAGTTATTGTTTTATTAGTCTTTTTATGATTTTGGTTTTCTTTAGTTTATATTACACAGCAGGTTTGTATTCATTATTATTATTATTTTTTAAATATATAAACAAAGTATTATTTTTATAAGTTACATTAAATGCTTGGAGATGTATGTGGGGAAACAAAGATGTTTTCTTGAAAATTATTGATCAATGTTGAAAAGCAGATTAAAAAAAAATAAGGAATACAAGTAACAATATTGCTTTATGTAAAAAAATGAAACATCTAAACCAGTGGTTCCCAACGTGAGGCGCACGCCCCGCAGGGGGGCAATTTGAGAATTCGGTCATCCTCTTATGATCCTAAAAAAAATAACTAAATACTTCTGTTTTACTAACATGGTGCAACAAATAATTTTAAAAATCATTTTACAATATAAATTTTCCAGTTTGAAACTTAAAAGAAATTTATTTCAAATTGATTTTCAATAGAATAAAAAATCAGCAATTAAAACAACAGAAACATAATCAAGAAACATCCAATTAAAGTTATTTTTGTGTATCGAAGTTCACTATTAAATATTTGAAGATCTAATTTGCTTTTTTTCATTGCTGCATATTATTATTACTATTATTAGATCGGGAAGTGGCTGCACAATCCATCACCTTATCGAGTTGATGACTGAAATTCATGAACTAGTTAAAACTCGATTCGCATATCAAAATGCAGCTGGTCTACCAAGTCATATCTTAATGAAAAACACCTGTCAACCCGATTTTAGTAGTTGACTAGTAGATTTACCATTTGCTTTCTTGCTAGCAGTCCTCTATGTTTTCTTACTTTTGACTGCAGTAAAGCACTATGATAAACTTATCGATCAATCACTAAAATCGGGTCTTCAGTGGTTTCCACCAAGATATGATTTGGCAGACCAGTTGCATTTTAATATACGAATAGTTTTGTCTAATACTGAAACTTCAACAATCTACTCTAAGAGGTGATGGTTTGTGCAGCGGCTCCCTAGTCTATTTTTTATTAACGATTACTTCCTGAATACATTTCTTTTGTTTATGTTTATTTTTTCATGACCTTCCTTTTCCATGTTTGCGTTTTCTTTTCCATTCCATTTGCAAATGGCTTTTTTTTTTTTTTCTTTAAATGAAATAACAGCTCAACTTTTATATAAATAAGAATTATTTTTCAGAGAGAGGGGAGGGGCGTCATCAGGGTTTTAGATATGATTTGGTGGGGCATGGCCTGAAAAAGGTTGGGAAACACTGTTCTAAACAGTCTGCAGAAGCCCATCAGCAGATTGGATGTATACCACAGAGAGATTAGTCTACTATAGCAGATGAAAGAAATGAATTCTTGATACTTTTGAAATCCAAACTTCTGATTGTATCATGCCAGCTCACATTTTACCATTCATGTTGTATTCAAAATACGTGGGGGAAGGACTTACTAATGACCAAGAAGAAATCATGAGGAAATAGGTGAATGGCATTTATTAGAAAGAAAGAAAAAGAAAAAAATGTTATTGCTTGTTAAATTTTTCATTAAGGCATCTCCATTTCCTGATGCATATTTTTCTGATAGTGCATTTCTTCAAATTTTAGCTTAATTCAGAACAAATTTATAAATAGGCTGTTAAGAACTGTTAATTTCTTTATTATTTCCTGGTTATTCTAAATTTAATATTTTAACTAATAGAAATTTTTCATTTTCTTAACACCAACTTTTCATCTTATGACTCTAACAAAAAAATAAATTTGAGGCTGTTAAACTTTTTGTAATTCTTTTTATTTCTAATTTTGTAAACTAATTATTAATTGCAATGGAGTTGCCATATGACAGATAAACAAGTATAAATTTATTGCAAATGTATTTTTTTTTCTTTTATTGATAGTAATTTTGGTTTAACACATTATAATTTAAAATTGATATACATTTTATCTATGTTAAGTTCTGCATTTTCAATTTAGAATTTTTATTTTATTAAAAGTGGTCAAAATGATATTTTGTCTGCGATGGTTTTTTCCAGGGTGGAATAAACCAGACAACCATGGTTTTAATTTGTAGATGGCCTCCCAAGATAAATTTTATATGCAGCACTTAAATGTAGACTTAATTTACAATTGCTTGGTACCAGTGACTTTTTTCAAAGATTATATGTTGCAGAATTAGTATGGAGTGTTAATCTTTTTTCCCCCTCCCAAATTCAACATATATATATATTACAAATTAAAAAATTTTTCGCCAAAACTAACCTTTATACTACCTTAATTTTCTTATAATAATGTTCCGTACTTATTTCATATCATTAAATTAAAATAGTGTTTCTAGATCTAATCTGTTAATCTGTATGCAGACGATATAAATTCCTAATTTGCCGTAAAAAACATTATTCCAGTATGCGTAAATTTAAAAAGATGGCTCTAAATTAAAATATTCTTAATTAAAACTTTATTTCTTAATATTCCAAATAAAACTGATTTCTTCTATGTTTTTATCAACCCTTTTTAAGAAAGTCTTATTAAATTTATTCCAGGCCCATACCTTTAAAAAATATCATTATTTTATTTTATCTATTTATTTATTTTTCCGCCGTCAACGATAATTTGCATTAATAAATTCATTTCTTTTCTTTTTCTCTTAAATTTAACCATGTATAAAAATCGTCTGCCTAAGATATTTAAAATCCCGATTCAATTATAAATTGGTTAAATAATATTTTTTTTTTAAAATAAATTTATCGTCTGTTTAAAAATAGCCTCGTAACTGGACACGAATTCTGTTTACATAAAAGATTGATGGTTTGAGGTTACCGAATGTTCCAGAAGTTTCTTTTGAGTTTAAAAGGGGGAAGTCTCGAGATGAGAGAGAGAGAGATTCTGGAGTTATTTCGTCGATGAGTACGGCTGGTTGGAGTAAATGATGGAATATTTTTTGGGCATTCCGGTAAAAGATCGTATGCAAAAAGGAGCTTTTCCCGCTATAATGACTACAGTGGAATAAATAAACTTACAGCTACCAATGAGTGATTTCTTGGATCTGCTACATTTATTATTTATTTTATTTTTTTTCCTCACTGGCCATGACTTCTGTGCAAAGAACGGGGACTCTAGCGATGATGTTTTTGGCTCCTAACTTTAAAATGTCACATATATATACCGTAAAATCCCGTTAATCCACTCTTCCAGATCAAACACTCCCTCCCCACTTTATAAAAGATTTGAAAATTTCAAAAAATCCTGAGAAAGCACCCTCCCTCTCAAAAAAATCTCTGAAAACGGATTGCTTGAGATCGCTCGATGAATCATGATGAAATGAATGAATCATGAATCTTTGATGAAATGTGTGTTTTTTCGAGTTTTTTGAATTGATTTCATGCTTTTTTTTTACAAATTTCTCTTTTTTTCTGTGTTTTTTCAGCAGAATTTATGTGTTTTTAAGGCAAATTTTTTTCAAGTATTGCTTCAAGTATCAAAATTCATAATTCATTCAAAGATGCACGATTCACTCATTTATCATAATTTATCCCTCCAAATTTTGTGAAACGATCTCGGAAAAATCCTGTGTAAGTGCCCCTCTCTAATTATTTTAAGATTTTTCGTCACATTTGGGGGGGGGGGGATTAACGGTATTTTACGGTGTGTATATATATAATGTGTTTGTGTGTGTGTGTTTTATGATACTTCTGGCTAACTAAGAAGTACCTTTTTTAGAGGTATTTTAAATATGTAATAGAAAGCATATCTTGAATTTTGATGATAATAAAATACATTGTAGCTAAATTAAAAACACAAATTCCAATTTTCTCAAAATATGCTCCAATAGCATTTTTTAAAAATGCAAATGGTTACCGAAAAAATTCTTATCAAAGCTAATGGCATCAATTGCTGTCATTTATTATATTAGTTGACTACAATAGTTTTAAAATATTATATTTCAAAAAAAAAAAAAAAAAAGACTGCCTAGTGAAAATTAAACAGAACTATCCTTCCTTTTCTAATAAACACAAATTGAAAAATCACCTGTCTCTAAATACTTATTAACTATCATGTTTCCTTTTCCTTTTAAAATAAAATCAACATTGAGGTGTTACTGACCATATGTTCGTACAGCTAGAAAATCACTCATGAATTTCAAGCACGAGTTGATTTGCA
Source organism: Maratus speculifer (assembly GCA_964019185.1). Classification (NCBI taxonomy): domain Eukaryota; kingdom Metazoa; phylum Arthropoda; class Arachnida; order Araneae; family Salticidae; genus Maratus; species Maratus speculifer. The sequence goes on from OZ025299.1 coordinate 78,032,991, forward strand.
AGAGTCACAATTTCTAATATGGTGCCTTCTTTGTTTATTCAATTCTATGATCAGAAGAGAAATTGATCTTATGCTAGCTGATAAAGGAACCAATGCTCAAACGAAAGGAACCAATGCCTGTCTTGATCATTAATTGATTTAATGTATTGTAAGCAGTGGTGTAGTAGCCGTACAGAAGGTACACACTCTATAAGCAGAGGGTATATGCCCAAGGCAGAGAGTATACCCTAGAGTGCCATTGTACTATAGCTATCTAGAGGAACAGAGGGTATACAGTACTCCTTAAATTAATCCACAAGGTATGTGGCGCATGTCCTCGTATACCCTCCACTACATCCCTGATTGTAAGGCTGCAATTCACTGCTAAATAAAATTACAAAAAACTGGTTTGATAATTTATATTTAAATTTATTTTTCATGGTGTTATAATGCTTAATCTGTTCTGCTGAACTATTAATTTGTTGCTGTTGATTGCCCCAATAACATTATTTAAGGCTATCAAATGCTCTGCTCAACAAGCACACAATGTTTTGACACATTATTTACTAATTCCATTTTTTAATGGAAAAATATAAAATTGCAAAGCCTGGCTAGGGTAGCAGTAAATAATCAAACTCAATTTTCCTTTTTTTTTTAAATCTGTAAATTACTTATAAAGTTATTATCAATTTTATAAAGTGACTGATTCGTTTTACACCGCAATTTGAATGGTTATCCTTCTTCAATGCAGAAATTCAATTCAAAATGCCCAGTTTGACCTTACTTTCTGAAATCTATTGTTTACAAAAACCAGAAAACTGACAAGGAAGGTCTCCATACGGGCATACTCAGAAAAAACTGAAAAAATTACAGAATGTTCTTCTCATATAGTTATATATGTTTATAAAAAAAATTTCGGCGGAACCTCCTTATAACGTCCGTAAAAAAATAATAAAAAATTCGTTTATTTGGCGATTTATCTCCTGTTGGCAGAAAAACGAAATTTTGAAAAATACGCTTTTATGCTTCGACTACTTTTTAAAAGAAAATACTTTCTATGTTCAATTTATTTAAATAAGTTTAAGTAATTTTAGTTTTGCATTTTTACTTTACTTTATGTGTAATTTTGTCATATACGTTTATATGTACTTATAACAAAATGAAATTAATATATTTTATCATTTAAAACACAATTTAAATTGATTTAAATTGTTCCAAATTGAAAAATACACTGTTAAAAATCTGCTGCATTTTGTTGCAACGCACTCCCTTGCTTGTATTTAAAACGGTTACTTGGCCGTGAAATGCAGCTTTCTCATTGGTTGGAATAGAGATATTATATACCAGCGGTGGAGTGCGTTGCAACAAAATGCAGCAGATTTTTAACAGTGTATGACACGGTCAATTCACAGTGCTATGGAGCATTCTCATTGGTCAGAAGGGAGATATTCTATAAAAGTAGTGGAGTGACGTTGCAGTAAATGCTGCAGATTTTTAACAGTGAAGTCAATTAAAATCAATTTTCAGATTCGTTAAAATCGTCTGCTTTTGGCGAGGAAATGCACTGCTCGCCAAATCCCGCGTTGCTTTCAGCTTTTCACAGCAATTATTCCAAACTATTTTATTTTTTTACATATCTAATAATGTAATTCCGCCGCTAATTTTCACTGATCCTTTATTACCTACATGAGTAGTTTAATTCGTATTTTTTTTCAAAAAATTCTGAGTATGCCCCCAATGGAGACCTTCCTTGTGAGTGTGATAAGAAAATTACTGAACACCTGCTAGATTCATTCATTTCTCAGCAAAAATAAATTGCAACTTATGCCATAAAGTTGCTCTTTTTGATTTAATAAGTAGGGATGCACTGGATATCTGGCCAATATCCGATATCCTGCATATCTGGCTGATTTTTTAGTATCCGAAATATCATCGGATATCCAAATCACAATCACTGGATATCAGACTTCTCTATCGGATATCCGGTAGAATGCAGCAAAGCAAATATAGATGAATAACAGTAATTGTTTGATCCCAAACAATGCCTAAAAACTTTTGTTTGCAATGCAAAAGATGAAGTGTTTATAATAAGTTTCCTATCAATGAGTAAAAGGTAATTCTCAAAAGTTTAAAGAATTGCCAGCTTTCCTATGATTTATATTTAAACGCTGTAATAAATTCAAGAATTTACGTTTATATCTTTTAGAAAATTGTATCTTTGCTTTCAGGTTGTAAAACAAAATTTGAAGTCAAAATAGCAACGAAAATGTATAAAGATAGAAAACCAACATTCAGAAATGCACAAATAATGCATGAAAAGATAACAAACATCCGTTTTGAATCTACTATTGAGATTCTTCATCAGGACAAAACTCAGCATGCTAGAAAAAGCTAAATTGAGCAAAGAGACAGAGAAGTGCAGGCTAAATTACGGGAGCGAATGATAGATTCAAAATGGCTGTTTGTTACCTTTACATGCATTATTTATGCCAGAGTTTTCCCCAGAGGGTTTCAGGGGGATGCTCCGCCCTTCCTGCCCTTTAGTTAAAAAAATAGTGCTCTTCTTGGTCTTCATTCAAAAACTAGTGCCCCTCTTGTCATTCATTTTAAAAAAAATAGCACCCTTCTTGCCCACATTTGAAAAAAGGCAGCCCTCCAGTGATGATCCGAACGTGCTATAGCGCATTAATTACGCAAAAAATAGTTACATACGCGTCTCGTGGGACGGGTAATTTCGTCAAAAAATTGCTAAAAAAACGGCAAGTTTCGTTAAAAATCGTGAAATAACGACTAATTTCCGGCAAAATGTGCAAAAAAAATGGCTAATTTCGTCACAAAATTTCGCAAAACGGGAGATTTCCTCAAAAGATCATGGAAGATTATGTGCTCGCCCGTTCTGTATGTACTAGCAGCCTTTGCCCGCTACGCTGGTCGGTTTATCTAATGAAATCTTGAAGAACAGGAAATATCAATTTTATTATATTTGAAAGAAGGTGAAGGTATCATTAAATTGACTAAACAGCTGTTTAGTTCAAAATGTTTCAAACTAAGTGAGTAAACAAATGTATTTTAAGTTAAGTGATCTTTGCTTCTGAAGTATTCTTTCCGATCCATGGAGGTAACTACATTTCGCTGCACTAAGGTGCTAATTTATAGAAATTAGCATCAGTTGTATAACTTTTTTTGTCATTGCAATTTTTATTAAAAACCCTTAACTTTTATTACAAACAAAAGGATTTTGTGTTTAAGTATGGATTTTGGCATAATGCCAAACATATTTTCCATGGAAATTATGGGTTGGATGTACGTTTTACGAAAATCAAAGCCGGCCAAATCAATGCTTTCATTTTGAAGTCTGCTTCAATTGAAATTATTTAAAAAAAAAAAAAAAAAAAACTATTCAATCAATCCTTTCAAAATTTCGAATACCTTTAAATCATGTTTAGATAAAAAACTAAAAACATTTTTGAGTGAAAATACCCAAAAATCGGCGAGATATAAAATATTAATGTTCACAATTGCTTATATATCATTATCCAATCAACCACTCAACCGATTTTTTCTATCTTTTCCAGATAGTTAAAGATTCAGACATACATTTAAAAAAAAAAAGCAAGTCGATAGTTCAAAAACTTTAGGAAATATAAAATATTTACTGTAAATTTTTTAAGAAAAACTAAGTTTCAAAAAAAAATTTAAAAATAAAAAAAATCGAAAATTAAAAAAACATTACACTGACATTATCAGAAAAGAATGAAGATTCAGAATCCGGCATTGTTTTTTGTTAGAGTTTCATAGAACTGCCAGAATTGGAATTTAAAAATGCATTTTGAAAAAATTGCGATAAAAAACGCTGAAAATCAAAGTTTCGTAAAAAAAAAAAAAAAAAAAAAAAAAATCGAAAAAAATCACAAATTAAAAAAAATTAGACTGTTAGTGCAAATAAAGAACGAAGTATCCGAAAATCTAATTCTTTTGTTGCTGGTGTGTTTATAACTGCACCGATGGCAATTTAAAAACGAGAAAACAGAGGGAGAAATTTTCTCCCTCAGTCTATCTTTTTCGGATCGCCATTTCCGCCCAAATTGCAAACATGCAGGGGCAAATCAGTTAAAATTTTAACGTGTCTGATTAGTTTTTAATTAATAATTAACAAACTAATTGGAATTTGGGGATGTGAATGGGCAACTCATGATCCCCGGATTTTTTTCCTTCAAATCAAAACAAATGCAACATTTCTCAGTTTCCGGGTTCGGAAGAGATAGCATCACATACATATATACATACAACATACGGTCTAATTTTAATAGTATAGATGTATGTAAATGCATAATGCAGTAACTCATGATAAAAATAGCCAATTCACTTGAAATTTTAAATATAGGTATATTCTGATAAGGTGTTTCCCTGATTAATTTTGGGAATTCCTTCGACAAATATATGAGGGGGAACGGGGGCTAATACTCTTCCCCTTAATTTATATCAATGGGCTTTACATCCAGAATTATCAATTTTCATTCAAAATTTAAGCATAGGGTCATTCTGATGAGGCGCCTCTGTGATTAGTATTAGGTACTCATTTGATAAGTATAAAGAGATGAAACAGGGGGCTAATTCCCCACCCCTTATTTCGATAAATGGGCCTTTTATGCAGATTTTACTCAAATTTTAGACATAGGATTTTTCTGATGAGGGCACCACCATGATTAGTTTTGGGAGTTCATTGGATAAGTATAAAGAGACGGAACTGGGAACTAATTCTCCAATCTTAATTTCGATAAATGGCTTTTTCATACAGATTTATAAGATTTCATTCAAATTTTAGACATAGGATCATTCTGATGAGGGCACCGCCACGATTAGTTTTGGGAGTTCATTGGATAAGTATAGAGAGGGGGGACGGGGGCTAACCCCCCACCTTTAATTTAGATAAATGGGTTTTTCATGCAAAATTCTCATATTTCATTCAAATTTTAGACAAAGGATCATTCTGATGAGGACACCTCCATGATCAGTTTTGTAAGTTCATTAGATAAGTCTAAGAGGGGGGGGGGGAATGGGAGGTGACTCCCCCCGCCTTAATCTAATTTAATGGGTTTTTCATGCAGGATTTACAGATTTGCTTCAAAATTTCGATATAGATTCATTGTGATAAGGTACTTTCTTGATTTTTTTCACAGTTCATTGGATATGTATGAATGGGAGATTGGTGGGACTTACCCCTCTTAATTTAGGTAAATGATTTTTCTTGCAAAATTAACAGATTTGCTTTAATTTTTGAATACAAGTTCATAGGGATAATATGCTTCCCTAATTAGCTGTGAAGTTCTTGTTAAACATAAAAGGGATACAGGTGAATACTCCAACCCCTCTTAAATTTGGTAAATGAGTTTTTATGCAGAATTATCCGATTTGCTTTAAATTTTGGATGTACATTCTTTCTGATGAGGCGAATCTCGGAATAGTTTTGGAAGTTTAATGGTTAAGTATAAAGGGGGATAACTCTTCTTAAATTATATAAATGGGTTTTTATGAAGAATTATTCAATTTGCTATGAATTTGGATGTAGGTTTTTTTTTGTGATAAAGCATATCTCTGATTAGTTTAGAGAATCCATTAAGTATAAAAAAGGGGAAATGGGAGGACAGCTATCCCCCCCCCTTAATTTTTTTTTTAAACAGCATTAACCCTTGAAAATATGAGGCTGTAATATACAATTAGTATGCGTGGCCTGTGAGCTCAATGCCATCAGTTTAAGAGGGCAATATTCGTTTTATTGTAATTTTTTTTTTTTTTTTCCATAATCATTTTATACAGTGAATTAACGGTTCGTGCAGCAATAGGAACTTCGTATCTTGCTAAAACTGGCTATTCGCAAACAACTGATGTATAACAGAATAAGGAAAATACATTTTAATAAATATCATGATCGAGATTAACTCATTCTTAATCTAATTAATTGACTGCAGCAAAAATTCTAGATTAAAATAGAAGTTGGTATAATATTGAAGTAGTATTAATATTTTGTAATATTTTTTGAAACATTGAGATCTATGAAATAGAAGAGAGTTTTGGGATTGGTGCATCCAACTAGTAATTTTCGTGACTTCATTATAAATATTTTTTTTTTACTTATAAATTTTAAACTGATTTAACTTAAAATAAAATTAAATGTAGCTTAAGGTAAACAGTATTAAATAATTAAAACATGAAAAAAATTAAACCTATGTTTGGAGATAACTCTTCAACCATTGGTATATTAGTAAGACATTTTATGTTTGCATTATAAAAAAGTGCTATGTATTTCTTTATGAAAATACTTTACAATTATAGACATATTAATAAACATGTAAAATTTATTCTAAAAATTATAAGCATTTCATTGTACAAATTATTAGCAATTATCAGCAGTTCATTGACAAATAGGCAGAGTATTTAAATGTTTGAATTTCAGGATGGAATAGCAGGATTCATGCCCTAAAAAATCTTGTGGGCAAGACATTCCTGTTTCTAAAAATAAAAAAAATTACTTTTCGAATTTTTTTTCTTTGAAGTGGCGATCAAGTCTCAGGACTGACTGACTATTTTCGTGATATTTTCCACTATCGATTGACAAATCTCAGTTTGCTCTTGCGACAATTATACAAAACTATTTTTCTGCGTCTGATTGTAATTTTTTCTGACAAATTTTTCTTGCTTGCTCGTCACACAAAATTTTGCAATTTTTTTTTTTTTTTTTTTTTTTTTTTTCTGGAGACCAACTGGCAAATTTCACAATTTATTTCTCGCAACAGATTGACAAATTTAGCTATTTACTCTGCAACCGATTGGCAAATTTCCATTTTTGTTTTTGTGACATTCTGATGAAATTAACAATTATTTTCCTGTGTTCAGCTGAAAAAATTGTGTTTTGTCTTTGTTATTGGCTGATGAATTTCGTGATACTTCCTTGTGACAGATTAACAAATTTCACGATATTTTACTGTGATTGATTGATGAATTCCGCTATATTTTCCACTGTTCAAGTTCCCTATAAGTTAAAATTTTTTCAGACAGGTCAACAATTTTTAAAAATTTACTTTTGCCATGGTGGACAAAATGAGCGATGTTTTTTACTACGACCGATTTACATATTTTGTGATTTTTTTTTTTTTTTTTTCCTGTGCCGAAGCAAGAAATAACTAAAAGGACAGTAATGGTCACTAGAGTCTGAGCTTCTGGAATTAGCACTAAACAAAATAAGATTAAATCTTGTGTTGCTCATTGGGAAAAAAAAACATGTTTTTTTTACAATCAATGGTTCAACATTAGATGTTTCATTTTTCAAAATCATCACACATTTCCTCATCAGTGGGCTCAATAATCATACCTCTTTTTATTTTAAAAGATGATCTTTCATACGATGTTTCTGTTTGTATTTGTTTTTTTCCATATCTTATAATTTGCACCTGCACATTTTGTAACTTTTCTACTTACTCTCTTCTTTATTAACAATGAAATTTTGATTTCCTATTCAAATAAAAATTCTTCTAAATTTAAAGAAGTGCGTAAAATAAATAAATAAAATATGGACATCCATTGCCCAAAGCAAGATGTTTAAATGTTGCCCAATGAGTTATTGAAAATCATTAAAAGCATCATTTTTATGATCAAAACATGATTTATGTAATAAGTCATATTATGTATATCATGGATTAAACATTAATATCCCTGGACGAATCATAAACAAAATAAAATGCGGACACCACAAGGTCCATTCTCAAGCGATAACAACAACCGTTTTCCAAATGATTTAAAAAAAAAAAAAAAAACTTCAAGGAAACCATTTAAATAGTTGATGTGCGTAGTTCACAGAAATTAGGACATGACTTTTTTAAATAAACCATTTCTCATGTAATAGAAGAAATCTACTGACTATGTCATTTTTGGAATTCCTTATAAGTTTAAAATTCCAATGCGTAGTTGAACATAATTTAATTAGCTAAAATGCCAGGGATTATGGTATTGACGATACTTCCACTAAGTGATGTACAATCACAGAAGTATATTGACGATACAATCACCTACATGCATTATTCCCGCAAGCAAATTAAAAATGAATGCACACCAGATTTTACAAAATTAAGAAAAAAAAATAAGAAAAAATCAAAAACAAGTATTTCCAATAATTTAATGTACAGTAGACTCCCTCAAATCCGCACAGCTTGGGACCAGAGGTTGTGCGGATTTTAGAATTTTGCGGATTTCTGGTCATTGCTTTGTTTACATTTCTTAAACAGTAATTTGAGTGCAATTAATAGTGCAATTGGAACTTAAATGAATGCTTACAATATAATAAAATATTAAAATAAGTAATAAACTAAAGTAATAAAAATTTAGATATTTTTTAAAATGATTAAAGTACAAATAGCAAAGGTCAAGTTAACAGTGTATGACTAAATATTCATTATAAAGATTAAATGCAATTTTTCAAAATTATTCAACAAAACTTGCCACACTTGCATTACTAATTCACACCAAAATCATAAAATAAAGATTTTTTTTTCAAGTTTAGCCTGGCTTAATAACCAAAAAATCTAGATTAATGCATAAATATATTTGGTAAGAAGATTCTGATTACCAGTGATATCAGCAATATCTTGAATTTTTTCCAAAAAAATGTATTCTTCTTTATGAAAAAAACATGAATAGAGTATTATTAAAAAAATTACAAATTAAAAAATATATGGAATTGATACAAAACTTAAAAAAAAAATCAATCAAGTTTTGTCCCAATATCTGAACTGAGAGTTTCATTGTTTACATCCATAAAATATGTGCGGATTTCTGGTTTGCAGATTTGAGGGAGTCTACTGTATTAGAAAAGTTGCTCTGTTCTGTTTGTCAAAAGAGTAACCTATAAAAGATTCTAAACCGCACAAAATTGAACAAAATCTAAATTAAGAAATTCATTTAGCAACTCGGTTATTAATTGTCCATAACACTGAGTAAAAATTGAAAAACAGATATGATATATATAAAGCTTGATTCTTTTCCTTTTTTTTAATTAAAATAAACAATTTGGATAACTATCTTGAGTTGTTAATTTAAATTATTTCAATGGAAATTTGTCATGTCGGTATAAATTGTAAATATTTAAGTGGCAAGTAAAAAATAATAGGGTTAAAAAATATATTTTTTTCCCTCTTATATAGTTTAACTCCCCTGCATTTACAAATGTTATGAGGGAAACTCTCTCCTCCTGAGAAAACCTGAATTTCAAGCCCTGATAGTCAAAGATATATAGTTTCTGAAAAATATATTTCAATACATTTAAAATGTTATAATTGTGTGTGAAACATGTTTGCAATTTATTATTTGAGATGGCATTAGATAAAGAAATAAACAAACATTCACCATAACTGAAAACATATTTAGTACCAGATATCTGAATCCGGCAGGCAAATCGAATATCCGATATCCGGCAAAATCAGTATCCGGTGCATCCCTATTATGTCTTAACTATTGGATTTCATATTTCATAGTACTAAAGATAATACTCATTTTTTTTAAATTGTGCATATTAAATTGGCACCGCACTTTACTAAACCATATTTTAAATATTTTTCAATTTATTTTCATTAATTAATTTATATATTTAAATCTAGGTACTACAGAACGAGTCTGTCTAATCACAGGTAGTGTTGAAGGTATTCTCCGGATACATGAATTTATTATGGAAAAGGTTAAAGAAAAACCTGATCCCAATGCCAAAATGGCTATTGATTTTGATCATAAACAGCCTGCAGAAAGAGAAAAACAAGTAAGTTTCCAATTTTATTAGCATAATTTGAATAGTATTTGATGAAATAAATATGAAATTCAGAAAAAAATAGAAATTATTTTTTAATTCAGATGATTTTCAAAAAGTAGGTGTATTTTGATGCCTGATGAAAGGTTGATTCTTATTAGGTTGTATATACAGGGATACAAGTTAGTCACTTTTCTCACTTTGTCACTTTTTTGAAATTTTGTCACTTTTAGTCACTATTTTTAAAAAAGTCACTTTTAGTTACTTTTTTGACTAAAGATAGGCTGTGAAAGCAGTATTGTATTTAGAAGCGTTTCTCTGTGAAGGATTTCTTTGGCTTATAGGTAAACATTGTAGAATTCCGGAGTGGAAAATTGTACTTTTTGACGAATGACATTATTCTCCCTCCCCTTTCCCCCTTCCCAAATTCAACACTCTCTGAGAGTGAAGGATCTGTGGAAACTGGTTTGCTCACTTTTCATTAAAAAATTTTACTAAAATTGACATTTTTATCTTTCAGTCTTGTCGTTATCCCAATATCAATTATTGTTGATATTTTCATTGTTAATGAACTGCATTAAAATTTTCTCACTTGTTATGACATACAAAAACAGGATAACGGCTAATATAAGCAAGACATTCTTCACTTCAATTTGAGTTTCAATGAAAAGTAGGATAGAATTAATAAAAGAATCCCTTCATATGATTTTAAGATCCAAAACGCGGAACACTCTTCATTGAATTTCCATTTAACATTTCTATCCTTTTTTTATTACAAGAATTGAAACAGAAAGTTCTTAAGACTTAATCATCGCCTTTATGATATTAAATTAATTTTAGCATTTAAAAGATGTGAGTAATTAGTGGTATTTATTAATATATTATACATGTGTTTTTAAGATTTCTATTATCTTTCAGAGTATTGTGAGTAACCATAACAGTTAATACAAGGAATTTCTTTTTTATAATTTCCTTGCTTCTTATATTAATGAAGTTCTACTGTAATTTGTCAAATTTTTCTTTGGATTACCTTTGATATTGTATCATTAATATAAGATTGTTTCATAGTTTCAAAATTCTTCTCATTTACTAAAAAAAATTTCAATGTCCTTTATGTTAAAATATTTTTTACTATTTCATTGTTATGTGGCATACTTTCTACACTATGTAATCAGTATTTCAGAGAAAATTCATTTGAGAAAAGGAAGTCTTCAATAATATCTTCAATTTGTAATAAAAAACAGAAAATGTAATTTTAATCTGTTATTGTAAAGTTAAAATAAAATTTTGTAAAGCCATACCCCATCCAGGATCAGATCTCAGTGCTTGTAAAAAAAAAAAAAAAATCCTTTTTACTTCTATCATTAAGACGCTTAGAAAAAGCACAAATAAAATGTGCCAAATTGCTTACAGTTGCATATAAAATTATATTAAGAATCCATTAAATTCCAAAATGTTTTCATCCAGTGTACTCAACTATCATCAATGGGAAAATTAAAAATATTGTCGTGTCTTTTTGCACTTACTGGAGAATTGTCAAGGATACAACATTCTAGGTGGTATGGAATGTAAGGTGATAGAAAGAAATATTCAAATGTTCATCAAAAACATGCTTCCATCTATTAAAGTGATAATTCCTTTCAAACACCAATGGATGTCATATGACAATACATTATTAAATTTTAAAAATTATCTCTAGATTATCTCATAATGGCTTTGGAAAATAATTTTGGATTTATTAAATTATTCTGTTGTATGTTGTTTTAGTTCAAACTAATCTTGCTAACTCATGAGATTGATTTAATCTGAGATCTGCTTTCTGTATCTTAATCAACTTTAACCCTCAAGTCTACCATGTACTGCATAAGGAAGATTAATTCAAACTCAGCCTATGAAAGTAGAATTTATTGAAGCCAAAATTATTTTTTCATATAAGTTACTAAAAAACCATTATAAAGGAATCTCTTGGGAAAATTTCTTTAAAAGATTTAGTTTGTAATAATGTGTTGTCATGGTATTATGGAATTTGGAAGGGATTGCTAGAAAGTACATGAAAGTATGTATTTTATGAACATTTGAATACAATTTTCTGTCGCCTGATATTTCATACCGCCCTTAATATAGAATGGTCTGTCCCGACTATTCTTGAGTAGGAGACATGATGACATTTAATTTTCCATTGATGATGGTCAAATGCATCGTTCAAAACAGCTTTGTAGTTATGGATTTTTAATATTTAAATCTATGCACTTTGATACATTTCATTTGTGTTTAATTATTTTTTTTTAGATGAATTTAGCTTTAGAATTTTAACTTCTCTTTATTTCCACCATTTTTTCTTAAACATGTTCCTTTTTTTTTTTTTTTTTTTTTTTTTTTTTGTATAGTTAGTTGCAATTAAAATATGAGTTTGTCTCAGAAAATATTTAAGGATGTTACAAATCAGCTTTTTAATATCACTATTTGCTAGCAGATTTTCCATTGCTAATGGAAAATGAAGATTGTTCTTTAAAAATAGAGGTTATTAAAAAGTGATAGGTAGCATCCCTGATATTTTTTTGTGACAACAGCCTACTTATTATTTTCAATTAAAAAAAAATATTACATTAACATTGTATTTTTTGTTTTATATGATTAAAGAAAACTGAGGTTTGATCTTATCTGGCATTTTGTTAGGGGATTTTCATTTAAAAAACAAATGTATTTCATTTAAATGATTAACTTGCAAATTTATTGAAAAAAATCTTTGTCTTGTACCATTTACGTCACTTTTTTTTTTTTTTTTTTTTTCTTTGCTTTAGTATTTTTTTTACATGTTTTAGTCACTTTTATGATACGCTTTAGTCACTTTTTTTTGACATACTTTAGTCACTTTTTTGGAATTTTAGTCACTTTTCTCACTTTTTTGGAAGCATTATTACAGTTGCATGCCTATTACGTAATATTAGTAAACAAAACATTTTTTGAATATATAAGAAAAATGTATTAAAATTTAACTTATTGACAAAAACTTAAGTTATGTCTGTTATCATAAATGTATAAATTTCTTTTAAAATAAATTATACTTAGGATGTTTTAAAAAGCAATACAAATTAAATCTCATACTAAAAACCTTAAAACTTGCCATAGAAATGCAGAGTAAAATTTTGATTAAATGAATTTGGCATAATCATCATTTTGTGAATTACTTTATAAGTAAGATCTAGCCAAATACTGGAATAAAATATATTGAAATGAATTTTAAATAAAGGGTTGTTCATATAAAATTGATATGCACACAGTTACAAATTTGACTTTTACTGTTAGTTAAACTTTAATAAGAAAAACTTGCAATGAAAATTATTTTGATAATAAACATGTTCTAGATTTATGCATGTTTCACACACATGCATATATATAGGGTGCATCTAAAATTATGGGGCAAACTTTGAAGAGAGGCAGAGGACAATACAAGGATTCAGATTTGCATAGCAATTTATGGTCAGAAATGCTTTCCTGGTACAGTAGTGATGATGAAAGAACACAAACAGGAAGAGAAGACATTTTTATTATTCTTAGTGTGGCAAAAATGTCAGGACAGTACTGGAAAGTGCTGAGGCTTATGCTGAACTAGATGCATGTATTGTGGCAGTTGCTGGGGAAGTGTAGGACACTCCCTATATTTTCAAAAACATTAGATCTTCCATATGCTGGATAAGCGCTTCCATGCAACATGCCCCATAATTTAGAACACTTACTTTGATGAACGTTGTCACTTTAATGTTCTTTTTAGTTTCTTGCTGTACTAAGGGTAATAAGCATGTTTTTTCCTCTAATTCATGTCCTGGGATTTTTGTGGTGTCACTATTGTGTCAGGAAAGCATTTCTGACCATAGTTTGCCATGTGAATCTTAATTTGTATGATGTTCCCTACATCCCTTCAAAGTTAGTCCTGTTATTTTAATTTTGAATATTTAATATTTAAGGAACTCCATGTAACAATGGGTTGGTAGATATGCTTTTTTTAACACAATCAATTGATTGGTAAATTTATTATACGAATTGAATATTTGCAGTTCTTTTACCTGCAATTTATTCTGTCGAGCTGTCTAAATAACAGACCAGATGTTATGATCAATAAGGTTATCTGAATGAGAAATACTCACTGGCTATCGCCCAGTTAGCTTAGATCACGGTACAGCATTGACCTTAAAGTTATCAATTGACACTAGGCCTGGGCCTTAAATCAATTTATCTCTTAAATCGATTTAAAGCTTACATTGGAAATCGCGATTTAGTCAGTTTCTTAAATCGATACATCGGAAATCGCGATTCAGCCATTGCTATACATCGCGATTTAGCTATTGTCTTACATCGCGATTTAGTTAGTCTTAAATCGTGATTTAGCCATTGGTTTTAAATCAATTTCAAATAATGATTCAGAGTTAACATCAGAAAATTGAGTTATCTACTTTGGTGTATATACTGCTTGCATGTCAAACTAGTGTTAAAAATTTAAGCAAACTTTGCAAGCCTCAATGCTTTCTGATTTAGGAAAAAGGTGATGTAAGAAAAATATGATTTAAGGAAAACAGAGCAAGTTGGTGTTAAATCGATTTAGAGGATCCGATTTAAACACACATCAGAATCTTCAGTGTTTTTTATTTAAGAAAAAGGCGATTTAAGAAAAAGACTATTTAAGAAAAACATTGAAAGCTGGTGTTAAATTGATTTAAAATTAGCAGTGGTCATTTGCCATGTGGATATTAAAAATGTAAAAGTGGCAATTAAAAAATTTCCTTCGTCTGCCACCCTTGTCGTCATTCGCCAAGTGGCGGTTAAAAAAATCTATTTTCGGTCACCCAGTGAAATGCAGTTTTTTTCATAGAAGTATGGATCTCTACATTGATTATATCTAATTAGAAAAGTGTTTTCTTCTTTTTCCTACTGGATGCAGACAGATTTCAATGACATAGCTGTATTTTCAATATTTTGGTTTTTTGCAGAGTTCTTTTACTGTGTTCAGTTTGATTTTTTCGAGAAATGCAGTTTCATGTTGCAAAAATATGTTCATCGGCATTGATTCCACACATATTTCAAATAATTTGTTGGCTATCGATTGCCATCCTAGTCGTCACTCGCCAAGTGGCGATTCAATAGATCTATTTTCAATCGCCAAGCGAAATGTAGTTTTTTTCATGGAAATATGCATCTCTACATTAATTACATCTAATTAGAAAAGTGGTTATTTCTTTTTCCTACTGGATGCAAACAGATTTCAATGACATGGCTGTATTTTCAATATTTCGTTTTCTTTGCCGCATTCTTTTATCTATTTCAGTTGGATGTTTTTTTCAAGAAATACAGTTTTATTTTGCAAAATATATTCATTAGATTTGATTCCATATGCATTTCAAGTAATTTATTGGTCATTGATCGCCACTCTAGTCATCACTCGCCAAGTGGCGTCTTAAAATAATAATTATTGATTGCCAAGTGAAATACAGTTTTTTTTCATCAAAATATGCATATCTACATTGATTACGTCTAATTAGAGAAATGGTTAATTCTTTTTTCTATTAGATGCAAGCAGATTTCGATGACGTTTTTGTATTTCCAATATTGCGGGGGCTTTTTGCCATGTGCTTTTAGTATATTCAATTTTATTATTTTTTCAAGAAATATAGCTTTATTCTGGAAAATATATTCATCAGCTTTGATCTCACATGCATTTCAAATAATTTATTTCTTTTTTCACACTGGATGCAAATGGATTTCAAGGACATTTCAGTATCTTCAATATTCAATTTCTGTTGCATGGTCAGCTCTTGGATTATTTCCCCCCCCCCCCCTAAGATATACTGTTTAATGAAGCAAAATACTCACCAGTATAGATGCCAACTGTATTTGATGTGTGTAGTGCATTAAAAACACATTTATTTATTAATTAAAATCCAAATAACATTTTATTGTGTTTTATTTGTAACTGATTCACTATTTATGTCTGAGAAAAATAAAAAAAAAAGTCTTAAGGTTAAAATCTAAATTAATCCATTCTTAGTTTTATGAATGTCAACATTTACATTAAACACATTTTATTATAATCTAAAAGTTAAAAAAAAAAAAAAAAAAAAAAAAAAAAAAAACCTTTTTTTCTAATTTCACCCTCTTCCCCCCACCCTCTCTTTTTTTCCCTTCTGATTGTAAATGAACAGCTAAATTTATCAGTGAATCTGCTTCTGTCTTACTTCAATAAGTTTTTAACTCAGTGCCCGTAAAAAACAAGTGCATTCATGTTATTAGCAATGAAGTGCTATTTGAGCAGGTTATGGGAAATTGCCCCCAGGCTCCCCTACTCAAGTAATTTAGATTGTAGCATCCAAAACAAGTCAGACAGAATGAAAAAATCCTTTTTTATTTTATTTCTTTAAGGATGAGTTTATAAAAATATTAAAATAGATCACTAATTTAAAAAAAAAAAAAATTAAGTTTTTTTTCTTTTTTTTTTGTGTGTGTATGTGTGTCTAAAATATATATTTTTTAGTTATTTGAAGAATTAAATGCTAAATTAATACAAGCGCTTGGGGGGGGGGGGGGGGTGCATAAAGCCCGTATTTTGTTACTAAAAATTAAATGATAGGTTTCGTATTATAAAGGGTAAAATTAGTGCTAAATCGTGATGTAGCATTAAATCGCGATGTTAGATGGATGATAAATCGATTTAAGAAATCTCTACATCGCCCACTCCTAATTGACACTTAAAATAATAGTATTAGTAATTACAGAAATTATAAAAACCTGAAAATTAGTAGTTTCATTAGTTAATAGAACACAATAAAGTTATACATATTAATATTTTGCAATAATTATGTAAAACTATATTAAAAATTAGTGAATTTACATTTATTAAAATTATCAGTAACTCATTTAATATTAAATATTAAATTGTTAACAATATCTAATTAGGTAAATGGTACGAATTTTATGCTTTAATTGTTAAAATGATAATTTAGTATTTTACTATTCACTCCAAAAGGAAAAGGTGCAAGATGCTAGTATTAAAAAAAAAAAAAAAAAAAAAAAAGCACTACAATGAGACTTTGCTATTCTGACACCCGGTTTTCTCGTCACTCTGCTTATCACGTCAGACTTTCAAAGCCCCCTTTTTTTTTTTGTATACAATTTTACTGTAAAGAAACTCCAGATTTTATGATTATAAAAAATGTCTTAGCCAAACATTTTATCAACAAATGCCGCCTATCGCACTCTTTGTAATCTTCACCCTTTTTTTTTTCAGTTTCTCTCTCTGTCCCCTTAAGGACATGTGTTGGTTCAGCTGATGACCAGCTATTATTGTTGTAACTTGAAACACATCCTGATTTATTTTCATTTAATGGTGATTTATACAAAGTGTATTATTGTAATTAATATTTATCGCAGTGTTATCGGTATTATTTCACTATTGTTAACATTACTTAAAATTGATAATTATTAAACAAATAATCATTAATTAGATATGTAATATACATTTTTATGCTTTAATTACTTAAGTGATAATTCAAGATTCATTTTAGAAAGAAAAATGCAGAATCTTAGCTCCAAATAAGGGCACTATTTCATATGAAAATATATTAGTAATATGTTTACTAACAATAGGGGGGGAAATATAATTTACATACTTTTATACTTTGAGAATTAAAAATTTTTATGAATTACAAATGAAAGATAATATTAAATAACATGGTCTAGTAACATCCCCCCCCCCCTCCAAAAATAAAATTCTACCATTTTTGTAAGGTCTTGGACGCATGTATTTTAAAACACACTGTTATGAAGATTTTTTTTTTTAAGCTGGGTGCATATTTTTTCAGTTTTAAATGGGTTCTTAAAAAATGGCCTAGAAGAAACAATTATAGAATTAATAAAAGCTGCAAGTAAGTAATTTCATTAGTTATTAGCAAAAATAACAAAACTATCCAATATTATTGACAGCTCATTTTGCTTTGCATTAAGAAAATAGTGTTAATTGCTTTGCTTAACATTTTAATACCAATTAGATTTTTTTTCCTCCGATACATTCTTTTACAACAGCTGTTGAGTAGATGTTATTCTATTCTTCTTTAGCTCCAATATTTGGAATAAATTTATTATCCCAAAAGTAGGATGAGAAAATAAGATTCTTGATGTTTGCTCTCTTACTTTGCCGAAATTAAATCATTTGAAATTATATTAAATTAAAATAAATTTTTTGAATGAAATGCTTTTTATGCCTTTACAAACTTATTGTACTGTATATTTTACAATTCTCAGGAATTAAGTTTAGAAATAATTTTTAAAGCTTTTTTCATTTATTCATAATGCAAAATACCTGTTTAAAAAAAAAAAAAAAAAAAAGAAAAGTTAGATTTTAATAATTTTGTCATTTTAAACTAGACACGGGGGAAAGTTACTTTTGGTTAAAAGGTTACATAGTTCCACACATTTACAGGTAACAGGTTTCCATAATCTGTTATTTTTGTAACATATAACTAATTGCTGAGACTATGATGTAAACAGACATTTTAATTAGAGGACCTTCAATTAAGGTATTTTGAATAATTTTGATAAATAAGTATACATGTTGTTTTAGTTCAGATAAACCTAGACCTTTAAAATCAGCTTATAATTAAAAAATAAATTAAAATTAAATTTTTCATTTTTGTAAGATAAAAACTTAGTTGCAATACTTTGCAATTCATGCATTATTAGCGTTTTTTCTTGCACTAAAAATGCGTTTTCCTTGTTGAAAATTCATAAGTATCATAACTCAGTAAGTTTCACCAGTAGAATAATATATATATTTTTAATTTTACTTGTTAGAACACACACAAAATGGAAAATTTGTAAACAAATCATGGAAAAAAAAACCCAATAAAATATTGCAAGAAAACAATATACAGGGTGGTCATAAAAAAAACTTTGCCGATATATGGAGCTCTAGCAGCCAGTCCGCTCAACCTATTGCAATGAAATTTCAGATATAGCTATCCAGAGGTATGAGCTCGAGATTCTGTGAACAGCAACAAAATGGCGCTCACGGTTACGGTTATAGTTGCAGAAACTCGAAAATTTCCAATGGCAACACCCATTTTTTTCATCGCAAAATGCTCAGCGCATGCGAAAACCCTAAAGAGCGTTGGAACCATACGTGTATCACAAGAAACGGACATGTTATGCACACACAAAAAACTGTTCTGTGAATCCTTCCCCCCCCCCCCCCCCCCATAAAAAAAACTCGATTGGGGCACAAGGAGGAAATTTGCATATGACACACACTCAGTACACTAATCTCTGATTACAATACAGATCAGAGAAATTAAAACTTTTATTTTGATTACACATTTTCCACATGGGTGCCATCACCATTAATTGCCTGTGATGACACCCATGTGGAAAATGTGTAATCAAAAGTTTTAGTTTCTCTGATCTATATTGTAATCAGAGATTAGTGTACTGACTCTGTGTCATATGCAAATTTCCTCTTTGCACCCCAATCGAGTTTTTTTATAGGGGGGGATTCGCAGAACGGTTTTTTGTGAGTGCATAACATGTCCATTTCTTGCGATACACGTACGGTTTCAATGCTCTTTATGGTTTTCGCATGCGCTGAGCATTTTGCAATGAAAAAAAATGGGTGTTGCCATTGGAAATTTTCGAGTTTCTGTAACTATAACAATAACCATGAGCACCATTTTGTTGTCGTTCACAGAATCTCGAGCTCATACCTCTGAATAGCTATATCTGAAATTTCATTTCGATCGGTTGAGCGAACTAGCCGCTAGAGCTCCATATATTGGCAAAGTTTTTTTATGACCACCCTGTATTTTGTCAAATGATTGTGCGTAAATGACAAATTTTGCCATGATTGTCAGGGGAAATGACCAATTTCGTCAGATGAAAAGAAGACACATTTCATCAAAAGATTGCAACAGAGTTAAATTTCGCAAAAAGATAGCAAAAAAAAGGGGGACAGATTTTGCAAAAAAGATCCAAAAAAAATGATAAATCTGATAAAACGGAAAATTTCATCATAAGACCTCGAATAAAACGACAAATTTCACCAAAAGACTTCAAGAAAACAACAAATTTGTCAAAGTATCGTAAAAAACTTGAATTTTGTCAAAAGATTGCGAAAATACACAAATTAACTAGGTACCACAAAAAATGCAAATTTTGGCACATAATCACAAAAAATAGCAAATTTTGTCAAAAGATTGAAAAATTAGCAAATTTAATTAAAATACTCCCCCCCCCCCCAAACACACACACACACACAAAAAAAACTGAAATTTCTTCAAAAGATCAATAAAAAAATTGTAAAATTTGTTGAAAGACTGCAAAAAAACCATACATTTTGTCTAGGTATTCCAAATAAAAAAAATCTCGTCAAAGTATTGCAAAAAACCAAAATTTTGTCAGAACGTCTCGAAATACGGCAATTGATGAATTCATGAATTGGCAAATTTTGAACATATTGAGAAAAAAAATTCAAAATATTTGAGAAAATAAATTTTGGTCAAACGATTATGAGTAAACAACAAATTTCGTCAAACAATGTTAAAAGGCACATTTCATCAAATAAATCACAAAAAAAAAAAAAAATAAATAAATAAATACATTTCGCAAAGCCGACAAATTTTGCAAAAAATCACAAAAAAAAAGGATTAATTCAATAAAACGGCAAATTAAATCAAAAGATCGCGAGAAAAAGCGGCAAATTTCATCAAAAGACTTTGAGAAAACAACAAATTCCACTACAAGACTTCAAGAAAAAGACAAATTTTGTGCAGGTATCATAAAAAAGGCAAATAATTGCAAAAAATAGCAAATTTTGTCATAATACCCCCCCCCCCCCCCAAAAAAAAAAAAAAACTTGTAAATAGATGGGGGAAAAAACAGCAAATTTTGTCAACAGATCACAAAAAACAACAAATTTCTTCAAAAAATTACTAAAAAATTGTAAAATTTGTCAAAAAAACGAAAAAAATTGTCCAGGTATCCCAAATAAAACAAATTTTGTCAAGGTGTTGCAAAAAATCATAATTTTATCAAAACGTCTTGAAAAATGGCATTTTTCATAAAAAAATTTTTAAAAAATTGACAAAGTCCATTAAAAATATGGCAAATTTGTAAACAGATCATGTAAAAAAACTGCAAAATATTGCGAGAAAACAACATATTTTGTGAAATGATTGTGAGTAAATGACATTTTTTCAGATGATTGCGAGGGGAAACGACAAATTACGTCAGATGAAAAAAAGGGACATTTCGTCAAAAGATTGCAAAAGAGTTAAATTTCGCAAAAAGATAGCAAAAAAGGAACAAATTTTGCAAAAAGATCCAAAAAAATGGATAAATTTGATAACGGCATATTTCACCAAAAGACCTCCAGAAAATGACAAATTTTGTCCAAGTATCATAAAAACTTTAATTTCGTCAAAAGATTGCGAAAATACGCAAAGTTTGTCTAGATACCACAAAAAAACGCAAATAATCACAAAAAATAGCAGATTTTGTGAAAAGATTGAAAAAAAAGGGCAAATTTCAGCAAAATTTCCGCCCCCCTCCCCCTTCTCCAAAAAAAGCACATTTCGTCAACAAATTCAGCAAATTTCTTAATCACTCAAAAATTATAAAATTTGTCAAAAAACTGCAAAAATTGTCCAGGTATCCAAATAAAACAAGTTTCGCCAAAATATTGCAAAAAATCAAAAATTTTTTTAAGAAAACAAATTTTGACTAAAAAATCCCTAAAAAATGGCAAATTTGTAGACATATTGTGAAAAAATATTCAAAATATAGTGAGAAAAGAAAAAAATTTATCAAATGATTATGAGTAAACAGCAGATTTCGTCATAGGATAGAAAAAAAAAACACATTTCATCAAATAATCACAAAAAAAAAGTAAATTTTGCAAAAAAAAAAAAAAAAGACAAATTTTGCAAAAAGATCACGAAAAAAGAATAAATTCAATAAAACGGCAAATTACATCGAAAGATCACGACAAAACGACAAATTACATCGAAAGATCACGACAAAACGACAAATTTCATTAAAAGAACTCTAGAAAGAAGACAAACTTCACCGAAAGACCTCGGGAAAATGATAAATTTTGTCTGGGTATCATAAAAAGCATGCATTTTGTCAAAAGTTCACGAAAACATATAAAATTTGTCTGAGTACCTCAAAAAATGCAAATTTTGGTAAATAGATTGTAAGAAAATAACAAATTTTGTCAAAAGATGGGAAAAAAAAAAGACACATTTCATCAAAAGATCACAAAAAGGTAAATTTAGTTTTAAAAAAATAGCAAAAAAAAGACACATTTTGCAAAAAAAAATTCACGAAAAAAGGATAAATTTGATAAAATGGCATATTACATTAGAAGATCGCAAGAAAAAAACAACAAATTTCATCAAAAGACCTTGAGAAAACAACAAGTTTCATCAAAAGACCTTGAGAAAACAACAAATTTCACTAAAAGACCTCGAGAAAAAGACCAATTTTGTCCAGATATCATAAAAAACTCAATCTTCGCCAAAAGATCTCTTTTTCTTTGTGCATCAGCATTTTTTGCTCTTTCTGTCTCAAAAGCATTTTAATGCTGTTGAGGATTTTGTATAAATGTATTCTTAAAATAATTTTCAGCCTTGCTATTTGTTTCTTCTTTTTAAAATGCTTACGAGGTGTTCCAAAATTAACAGGGACTTTTTGGTAATCAATTACTGAATAATAAGTTTCTGGTTAATATTAGGAATATTTATCCTGTTATGTTAAAAAATGCCCATCTCTATTTTAAACATTTATAAGAAAAATTTTGATTTTAATCAATGGTTTAAAAAAAAATCAGTTGATTTAAATCATAATTTAATCACATATTTTTAATCAGCTGATTAAAATCTTTGACAACCTAAATAAAGGTAATAATGGGGCAATAACGTAGGGTTGTACAAATCTGCTTCCTTTGAAAATGAGAAATAATGTTACGCAAAATTGAAATTAATATAGAGGTTGGTTGGTTGGTTAGTTAAATTTCATTTTTGTGGTCCTATTTTGAAATTCGTAAAAAGACAATGTTATAGAGATGATACGAGTTCTCTTTTTTTAATTGGAAAATTTTATTTATTCATGTGTAGAAAAAACTGAAAGAACTCTTTTCCACTTTAAATTACGTACTTATTCCTTCTACAAGTTATTTTAATGCTACTTTGATCAAAATGATGGTACGGATATCTTTGTTTTATTTCTATCATGTTTTATCTATGTTTATGTACCTTATTCTTATCCATTAGATTTAGTTTCTTGCCACTTCTCACTCTTCTTCATGCAATGAAAAATTGCGTTTGGGTCTTTTTTAAAAGAAGTACCACACAATTATACCTTCGCAAATAAAAACCTGTCTAAAACGGAAATTTGATCGGTTTTATGGGTTTCTGTTTTATTAGGTTTTTACTGCATAAGATATTGTTTGAACCCAACATGTTCAGATTAAAAAATTTGGGCACCCCCTAGACCCATTCAAAGGCTGGTTACGCCTATGCAATAATACTAAAATACCCAAACAATAAATATGTTGAATTTGCAATTTTTATAATTTTATGATAGGAATTGTGAAATTAATATTCAAAAAAATTATGAATTACAACCTACATTTTTTTTGGGGAGGGGGGAGGGGGGGGGGTGACAGATTTAGGTTAACATTAAGGAAATCCAAAATTTCAAATTTTTTCTTTCAAGTAGTTTTCAAATTATGCTTAAAAAATGACAACATGGTTGTTTAAGGGGCTGTCTAAAACAAAAATTATTTGATGTTTAGAAACTTCTTATGCTAGCCTGTAATTTAGCAGTCTCCAATCACTGCTTTAAATGGGCCTGCCTTGATCAAGAAAAGGGTCTCTCTTGTTCAGCAATCCAGTACTTTACTTCAATTTTGATTTAGCTCCTAAAAAATACTCATTTTTAAAATTATTAATTTCTTGAAAACTTAAGGTATGAATTGCATGAAAATTTGTTTTGAAGGAAATTGAAAGGTTTAGGTTTTTCATGCTGTCAGAATTGGGTACAGTTATTGGGAAAAAGCGAAGTTAGGGTTTGATGTAGTATGTAGATCCCCCTCCTTCCCCTTCAAAGCAAATTTTATGTACATCATTTAAAAGTAGACTTTATTTACAATTGTTTGGTGCCAGTAACTTTCTTCTATGATAATTTGTTCAGAAGTTAGTAGGAAGTGTTTACTTTTTTCTTCTTTCCCACGACTGTACATTAAAAGAGACAAGTTCACCTGATCCTAAAGTGGTCACTTAAGATTTTATCTACAGTATGTGTACATAGAAAGTCTGTAAGTGTAACCTACATGTGATGGGCTTGCAACTTCTGTCAACATCTTAGATAACGAATATTTAAAGGTAGCAGCTCCAAAGTTTCAAGAATAAGGAAATTTCATCTTGAATTGGGTAAAATATGATTAAATCATAGCAAACAGTGGAAGTTCCATCTAGTTACACCCACACAACACGAGACAACAGTTAAATAGTGAATTGCATTTCTTTATCTATAAGTATATCTTGCAAAAGCTGAGTAACTAAATTTATAAATGGAAACTAATATGGAGGTAGATGGGCCAAATAAAAGCACAAATCTAACATTTTATTTGTCATAAACTTTGTTAATTTAATATTTATTGTTAAAGGACAAACATGTAACAACTTTGGAACACATGACAATGATAGTTCAAATCATTTAGAAAAATGTGTAAATGCTATAATATATCTATCAAAACATTCTTAGATAAACTGAGTAAAATAAGGTAAATGTGTTTAATCAGTTCTGAAATTAACCAGTAGTAAATAAAGAAGAGACAACTGCAATAACTGTAAAATTGGATGCAAATTTTAATGATTACAATATATATATATATATATATATATATATATATATATATATATACAGGGTGTCCGATAAGTCTGGAAACGGCCAAATAACTCGAGAAATACATATGAGATTGAAAAACGTAAATATACGTGTTAAATATTTTTAAATAAGCTACTCGATGATACCAAATTTAACCTTCGCAACCGACCCCCTGGGGGTCAGAGGGGGTCCAACTATGAAATCTTAAATTATAACTCCCATTTTTTTATTGCAGATTCAGATTCTACGGACAAAAATACGTAACTTTTGCATTTGATGTTTATTTCAAATCCTCGTTTATCACGGTGTATTCGAGCATCTTAAATTGATACATATTTTGGCTTTTCCAACGGGATTTTCCCTAATCGAAACTGAATTGGCAGAATTTTTGACGTCAAATTCCTCGTCATTTGCAGAAATAGCGTTTCCTGAAAATCACCCGTGGCGATTATTTCAATAGTGCTACACTGTTAAAAATTTGACCCATTTGCTGCAGCGTCACTCCACAGCTATTATAGATTATCTCTTTTGTGACCAATGAGAGTGCTCCATAACACAGTAAAGTAATCGTTTTCTATAAAAGTGGTGGAATGACGATACAGCAAAAGTGTCAATTTTTTACAGTGTACTTTACTGTGTTACGGAACATTCTCATTGGTCATGAAAGATATTCTATAAAAGCTGTGGAGTGACGCTATAGCAAATGGGTCAAATTTTTAACTGTGTGTAGTACTATCGAAATAATCGGCACGGGTTATTTTCAGGAAACGCTATTCCTGCAAAAGATGAGGAATTTGATGTCATAAATTCTCCCCAATTAGTTTCGATTAGGGAAAATCGCATTGGAAAAGCCGAAAAATGTATAGATTTAATATGCTCGAATACACCGTGATAAACGAGGATTCGAAATAAACATCAAATACAGAAGTTGCATATTTTTGTCCATAGAATCCGAATCTGCAATAAAAAATAAGGGTTATAATTTAAGATTTCAAAGTTGGACCCCCTGTGACCCCCAGGGGGTCGGTTACGAGGGTCAAATTTGGTATCACTGAGTAGCTTATTTAAAAATATTTAACACGTATATTTACGTTTTTCAATCTCATGTATTTCTCGAGTTATTCGACCGTTTCCAGACTTTTCGGACACCCTGTATATATATAATATATAATATAAAGTAAATGAATGAAATGGACAATAAAGTAAACAAAAATTGCAAGTGAAAATCAAATACAGTAGACTCCTTCAAATCTGCAACCCTAAAATCCACAACTATTTAAAATCTGTACATATTTTACAGATGTAAACAATACAACCTTCAGTTAACACTGGGACTAAATTTGACTTTTTTAGTTTTGTATTAATTCCATATATTTTTTAATTTCTAATTTTGAAAAAATTTAAAATATTGCTGATATCACTGATAATGACAATCTTCTTACCAAATATATTTATGTATTAATCAAGCTTTTTAGGTATTAAGTCTAGAAACCTAGGGGGAGGGGGGGGAGGGACTCATGATTTTGATGTGAATTAGTAGTGTACTTTTATGAAGCAAGTTTTGTTGAATAATTTTGAAAAAAATAATGAATTTTTATAATGAATATTATATCTTTTCTTGATTACCAACTTAACCTTTACTGTTAATATTTTAATCATTTTAAAATTTATCTAAATTTTTATTTTAATTTGTTGCTTTTTATTATTAAAGCATTCCCACCTTTAAAACAAAAACAAATGAACAGTAGCATAAATTGACTATAATAATGAAGGGAATTTAATTACTTCTTGAAAACATTAAAATAACTATTTTGCTTAGTATGAGGGAACATTATAGAAAACATCTAAATTTTTTTTATTGCTCCTATATTAATTTGGAGACCTTAACAACATTTTAAAAATAATAATATATTTCTTCTTTATAATAATGAATATTTAATCATACATTGATTATTAACTTTTGCTTTTAAAATATTAATCATTTTAAAAATCTAAATTTTAATTATTTTTGTTTATTACTTATTTTAATATTTTATTATAGTTTAAGCATTCATTATAGTTTCGATTAATTGCATTCAAATTACTGTTTAAGTAATGTAAACTAAGCAATGACCAGAAATCCACAAAATTCTAAAATCCGCAAAACTTCTGGTCCCAAATTTCACAGTATTATAATTTTCAATTTAGTGCAATATGAAAACTGTTATAATTTTCTTTTAACAATTATCAACATTTTCAATTAAATCTAGAAAAGTTTTAGAAGAAAACATAGTTACCCTATCAAGTTTAGTTAGCACAAATCTAGGTCAAATCAACTAACTTTCAGCAAGATGATGAGATGCGATGAGACTGGCTGTTCTGACAACAAAGAAAAAAAAAAAAAAAGTTGATATCAAATAAGAACATATTAAATATTTGACATACTAGTTAAATTCTGAAGAAATTTCGGTACTACTTCGTTATCCCATCGACCAAAAAACTATTGCCAACCTATAAGATTAAATGCCAATAATGGATGACCTAATGTCACATTCAATACATTAAATATGATACACGTGTTTAAAATGTCATTAAGTAATTTTTATTTTGACTTTTTGTATTTTCATAAGTATTCTACTAATTATTGTTTTTTGGTTATTTAAGGGTGTATTCGAAAAAACGCTTTTCCACCTTCAGCAGCTCGAAATTTTCCGATACAATTTCAGACACATTTTTAAAAGTGGAATCATGAAACTTGCTGAGGGGATTCTTGAAGGAACGTATGAGGTGCCGAGTAAAGTCTTTTTACGCTCAATTCATTAGAATTTGATTTATAAGCAATTAACTTCTCTGGAAGACCCTTTTTTTCGTTCCTTTATCTCCCACTTTGGAAAAATCGGTTCAAATTGCCGTTTTTGATTGCTTTTTTTTGCAATATTTTGTACACTTATCAAAGAATTGACCTTTACGGCACCTTGTGCACTTTCTAAATAAGAGAATCTGTGAGTTTCATGTGTTTTGAGAGCAAAAGTGAATTCAAAAATAAATCTGAATACAAGCGGTTTGAATCGAAATACACCCTTAAAATAAATATGTCAATATGTTTAATTTAACTATTAGTTTGGTGATTTTTATAATTTAGTGAAATTGGTCGATGGGATAACCAAGCAGTACCAAATTTCATTTTTGAAACTGGGTTTTTATTTTTTTTATTGAAAACTTATTTTTTAAATACAGTAGACTCCCTCAAATATGCAGCCCAATGGATAATCCAAAAATCGCATTTTTCTATAATCCACACATAATTTACAAATGTAAACAATGAAACTTTAACTCCAGATATAAGGTCAAAATTTCTTTTTTTGTAATATATCGATTCCATATACAGGGTGAGTCATAAATATCGAAACAATAGGCTATCTCCTTAAATATTGCCCCTAGACCCATACTTCCAATTGCAAAAATTCATAAAAAAAGATGAATTTTTTGATAAGATAAGTTGCAACTCCATGGGGGGTCTGTTTTAAAAAATACGAAAATTAAATTTTTATACGGGCCCCAGAGGATAAAATTCCAATTAGAAAAAATTTCTTTATCCCTTCCTGAATTGAACAAAAAAAATTTCATCTTGATATCTGCAAATCCCCAAAAGATATTAATATCCAAAATTTTCCAAAATTCCTGATTTACACCACTTAAGCATGCCTCTGAGCGCAGCAAAATCAGTTCATTTGAAGTACAATTAAGGGATCGACCATAAATTTACGTATTGTTAAATGTCGATCCAAGACAACACTTAAACTTTTAGATATAAAATAAAAGCGTATAGGGTTTTGCTTTAAATTTCGATGAAATATGCTAGATGTCTGCAATATTTCGACCTTGCCGCCAACTTCGTAACTGCCACGACTCATTGAACGGTCCGTCTTAGTAAACACTTATTAAAAGTGTTATCAAAGTAAGTGATATTAATTAAACTCTCATTAAAAGTGTCTTAAAAATTTATTGGCTCAGGCAATAAGTTTAGTAAGTATAGTAATAGCAAAAATGACTCTTCTATTAGCGGAATCTATGGAAATATATTTTAATAAATTACATAGAAATATTTTAAAACATCTACTTTATACTACAGTTCAACCGCTATAACGGACACTCCCGAATAGCAGACACCTCTGTTTAACGGACTATTTTCCAATCCCCATTCTCAAAACCTAAATTTTTGTATGTTTAACCTCTGAATAACGAACATTCCGAATAGTGGACACTATTTAAGGCGATAAAGGATGAAAAAGTATTTTTTAAGGACAAAAAAATGAAAAAAAGTAAAAAGGCCTCTAAATTTATCAGGGAATTTTGTGATAAATGAGCTGGGGAAAATCCCCCCCCCCCCCACGTTCAGAGTTGAATTGAAGGGGTTGCCAAGGAGGGACATCTTCCAGAGCATTGAAATATCCCCTCGGAAAATTGAGATTTTATGCTTTTAATAGCCAAAAAGTGCAATCCCATTCCCCGACTGGAACTCTATAATGTCCAATAATGTCACTTTGAAAAACAAATTACATGTAATCGCAAGCAAAAGTTAACTTTTGTAACAGGGTTTTTTCACAAGCATGTAATGAACAGTGGGTAAAGGTGTGTACAGTTTTATTTAGACCCATTGCTTAAAAAATAACTTTAATTTCTGATTAATCATATAAAAGAGGCTTTAGGACACATAAAAGTCAATTAATAAAATGTTAAACGTTTCTTAGCACTTTTTGAATATCTTTGATTTTCCCAATAGCGGACACCTCCGAATAGCGGACAATTTCTGCGTTCCTCAGGTGTCCGTTATTTAGAGGTTTTACTGTATTCAGTTTCAAAATTTATGAGGGTTTTAAACCTATTTTTGCTTTCTTCTATTTTTACAAGAAGAAAGTATTGGGTTCATGAAAATTCCGGTTTTCGATGGATTCACACGTTTTAGGGCTCAGAGATACCGAAAAACATGTTTTTATGAAATGTCTGTCTGTGAGTCACAGCACAATGAAAAAATTTGAAATCGACGTGATAAAAAAATAAAGTTTAAATCCACTGACGCATTTAAACAGTAATTAAAGAAGGTGAAAATGACAAAACTTGAACAAAATCTGAAATCGAAACTATACAGCATTTAAACGTTAGGAACCCATCTTTGCCCATCTTAAAACTAAATGCACTGCATCAAATGTTTTTATTTCAGTATTTCTCATTTTTAAACTGACATACGTCAATAACCGTCGGTTACGGTAACTTTTCAGCTCAGAAAATTTACTTTTAAAATATGATTTGTTTACAAAAATTACTTTTTTTTTAATATTGCTATTTTAAATACTTTTATTTTTTTTAAATACATATTATTTAAAATGCTGAATTAAAATTGAAAATTAGACATTTTCGTTTAATAAAAAGAAAAAAATTCAATGCGACAAATAATATTTTGAGTTATAACAGTTTTAATTTACTCTTTTAATATTAAGAAGTCTTATGATGTGATAATGCTTGCAAATTGTACGGCTAACCATCACAAAACATTCAAAATTTCAACTTTATAAATAAATAAATAAAATAAATGTTTCCTGGACCCATTACAGCAACATTGTTTCTTCAATTACACGCATTTCAATTTGTGTCTGATCCCTTGAAACCTCACGATTTATTAAAATTGTCATAACTCTCTGAGTTTTGAAGATATCAAAATGAAATTTTTTTTGTTCAGTTCAGGAATGAATAAGGAAAAATTTTCTAATTGGATGTTTTATCCTCTGGGGGCCGTATAAAAATTTAATTTTCGTATTTTTTAAAATAGACCCCCCATGGAGTTGCAACTTATCTTATCAAAAAATTCACCTTTTTTTATGAAACTTTGCAATTGGAAGTATGGGTCTAGGGGCAATATTTAAGGAGATAGCCTATTGTTTCGATATTTATGACTCACCCTGTATATTTGTAATTTTTGTTAATATTACTGAATTCATGCATTTTCATGCAGGAAGAATAAATTTACTTCCAAAAAAATTCAAGATATTGCCGATATTATTGGTAATCACAATCTTCTTACAAAATATATTTATGTATTAGTAATCAAGATTTTGTGATTATTAAGTCTGGCTAAAACTGAATTAAAACTTCTTTTATTTTATAATTTTTATATGAATTAAAGGTGCTCCTGTATGATGCAATTTTCATTCAATAATCTAGGAAAAATGCATCTCATCATTATATATATATAAAATCCCTCCGTGTATAAAAGAAACGTATTGCGACCAATGACAAATTCCATTGTAAAAAGTTACCTCTGATTTAAAAGGCTATCGATTTTCTGACCAATGAAAGCATTCCATAGTCATAATGGAGCATTCTCATTCGTCAGATTTACAGTGGGAGCTGTAAATGACATCACTACATTTTACTGCGCTTTGAAATCGTTTCACGATTTCAAAAAATTTTCACTGTTAAAAGTTTGTCCCTTTTTTTGCATCGTCACTCCCGAGCTTTTATAGAATATCCCTATTTTGGCCTATGAGAATGCTTAATAATACGGTGAAGTAATTATTTTCTATAAAAACTGTGGAATGACATTGCAGCAAAACGGTCAAATTTTTAAGTGTTTAATTTTTTTTTTTTTTTTTTTTTTTTTTTTAAGGAAAGCGAAGGTGCTTTTAGATACAATATTATTAGAATTTTTTTATTCAGGTTGATTTACTTTTTACAGCCGTGAACGACTATTGTCACATCACAAACTGGCGAGTGACTGTTTACTGTTGACATTTATTTTCGATCTTATAAAGTGTTTTCTTTTAAGTATTAGCTAATGGAGTAAAATAGTTAATTCACAAATGTTTTAAAATAACATTATTAGTGCAAGTTTTGCATTATTAGTGCAGGTTTAATTTGCATGTTCTTTTTTTTTTTTTTTTTTTTTTTTTTTTGTGAAATAGTTACTCTAATTTTGTGAGTAAAATTCATTAGCTGCATAAAGCCATTATTTTACCCATTCAATTAATAATTTGGCTACCCTTGCATATTCGTCTGAAAATGGCCAAAATGGGAAAAAAATTTATACATTTTGATATTTTCAATACATTTTCTCAGTATCTTTATATTTTTTGGCTGTAGGTTTCACAATATATTCTTTTATAATTGATTTTTTGCCTTATTTTATTTTTTTAAAATTTATGTATTTACCATGTATTCATTACAATCCCTCCCATCCACCAGATAGTTTTGTTATAGTTTTAGATGCAGATTTCGGTTAAAAATATCTTTTTTTTAATTTCCCCCCCCCCCCTCCCAATGTTTAATCGTTGTATTTTTCAAAATTGTCTAAGCCTACAAAGGCTATGATTGACCACAGTTGTTGTAATTTCTTATCCTTTTAAAAATGCAAACATGTCATTTTGACGGACTATCTTCTAGCTATATAATGAATATTTAACTATGCATTATTGATAATTTACATCACCTTTGCTTTTAATATATTAATCATTTAAAAAAATGATCAAAATTTTTATTTTAGTTTATTATCTTACTTATTGTAATAGTTTAATATATATTGTAAGCATTCATCATAATTTCAATTGTACAGTAGACTCCATCAAATCCACCCAGCTTGGGACTAGAGGTTGTGCGGATTTTAGAATTTTGCAGATTTCTGGTCATTATTTTGTTTACATTTTTTAAACAATAATTTGAGTGCAATTAATAGTGCATTTGGAACTATAATTAATGCTTACAATATAATAAAATATGAAAATAAGTAATAAACGAAAATAATAAAAAATCAGATAATTTTTAAAGTAATTAAAGTTTTAATAGGAAAGGTTAAGTTTAATAATCAATAGAGTATGAATAAATATTCATTATAAAGATTAAATGTATTTTTCCCAAATTCTTCAACATTCAAGCTTTCACAGGAATTTATTTATAAACTCTAACCATAATTTAGGAATAATAAAGGAAATATCATTGCAAACAAAATTTTTATGTGTAATAAATTTCAAGACTCTCTTATAATGGATTAACAATGACAATTTGATATGAAACAAATATTCTGTTTCATAAAAGCAAATTATCTCCTCATCTAAATATAATCTAGATAAAGAAGTGTTAGTAGACCAAATTTAATATAAGATTCACGTTCACCTTTTCTAACTCAGTTTTCTCCTAGTCATGCCTACATAATATTTTAAGTCATCTTTTTCTGTAATATGAGGAATTCCATAAACCCCTGCAAAATTCTCATGTCTAATAGGGTCAAGTTGCTTATTAAGTAAACTTTAATTTTGGTGGCGGTGTCACAATAAATCCAATATTAAACTTTTTTAATTTAAATTTTAACTTCTCTAAACTGCCTTTTAAATATGGAAATGAAACATTTTGTAGAATCTCCCCCTTTATTGAAACTTTCAATTAATTCAGAATTTTGTGGTTTAGCTTTCCCTTTTTTATAACAGTTTATTAATTTATTGATGCTCCCTACTTTATACCCATTAGAAACTGCAACCTCAAGGATAATACAGTAGACTCCTTCAAATCTGCACAGCTTGGAAACAGAGGTTGTGCAGATATTAGAATTTTGAAGATATCTGGTATTGGGTTTATTTACATATTTTAAACAGTGATTTGAATGTAATTAATAATACAGTAGACTCCCTCAAATCCGCAACTCTCTAAAATCCGCACATATTTTATGGATGTAAACAATGAAATTTTCAGTTTGGATATTGGGACACAATTTGATTTTTTTAAGTATTGTATCAATTCCATATGTTTTTTAATTTGTAATTTTTGTTAATATGACAGTGTTTTTTTTTATGAAGGAAAAAAAAAAATAGATAGTGCTGATATCACTGGTAATCACAATCATCTTACCAAATATATTTATGTATCAATCAAGATTTTTTTTTTTTTTTTATTAAGCCTGGCTAAACTGGAAAAAAAAAAAAATCCTTATTTTATGATTTTGATGTGAATGAGTTATATAACTTTAACCAAGTTAGGATGAACCAAGCTAAGATAATTTTTAATCATGGTCTATTTTTAATTTGTTTTTACAATAGAGCGTGTGGTTTTTAATTTACATCTCATTGTTGCATGCCGTTTGTATTGACCATGAAGCTATTTGTACTTTTATTTTATTATGATTATGGTTCTTATTAGATTGGAGATTGGAATAAAAACATGTCAATAATATTTGTTTTTAATTTTTCTTTGCACCTCTCTCAGGTAAAATAAAATTGTTTATTCAAATGTTTATATAAAAAAAGTAAAAATCTAAAAGATTAAATAACTTTTTTATCAGAGGGTATTTTAGATATTGAGAAATCTGCCAGATATTTGTTGCATCCCTGGCCTTCTCTTTCAACAACTGTTGTCCAGACCATTCTGCAATACCTCATGCAAATACGCGACTCTGAATGTTTTGAAAAACAGAAGGAAGAGTAAGGAGCTTAACCCCCTGACTGTCGAGCAAAAGGGCAAAATTGTAATTTTGTTTTCACTGCAATTTATTTTAAATGTTAATAAAACAGGGATTTTCTAACATAGTGTAATTTTTTTTTTTGTTATGTATATCCTGATAAGTCTTGAATGTATCAATCATAGCTTAATTTCTTAAAACTGATTTTATATTTGTAGAATTATATTAATTTAAATAAAGCTTCAATTGCAGTGAAACTTGCAGCCTTGTGAACGGATATATCTGGTCACGGCAGTGGGAAGGTTAATAAAGATAAAAGAGAAACTGAAGAATGAACCAAACAATACTTATATTTTTGCTCACTTATGCATGAAAAGGTTATAAAAAATCACCTAATTCAATGTACACAATTGTTAAATAATACATAATCGGAGTTTATTTAAACATTTAGTAAACTAATCATGTCATTTCAAGTGAATTCAGCTAAAATAAATTTAACATTTTAAAAATTTTTGCTAAAATATTTTAAAAATCAGCATTTTAGCAAAACTTCATGCCATTTGTGGCAAATAAATAATAAAAAAAAAACCACACAATTTTTTTTTGTTTTAGCTTAGTGCCACCAGTGGCATCTTTTTCACACAACCCATCATCAAAAATTGAAAAAAAGTTTTTTGGCACATTTTAACATACGTGTTTCAAACTCCCTCAAACATGCATGACAAGATTTCATTGTACATTAAAATTAAATCAGATTTTGGACAATAATTAAAAAATCTTCAGCAGTATTTAGGGGCTCTTGGTCTATGCCCCAAATGCCCTGCCATAA
Organism: Maratus speculifer; assembly: GCA_964019185.1. Lineage (NCBI taxonomy): Eukaryota > Metazoa > Arthropoda > Arachnida > Araneae > Salticidae > Maratus > Maratus speculifer. The sequence continues at coordinate 78,067,935 of OZ025299.1, forward strand.
ACCAGACACTGGCTGTACTCATTAAATTTTGAATATGGGGGAAATTTCAGTTATTATTTTAAGTGAAAAAGGGAAAAAAAATACATCAGCTTAAATTTTCGCGATTAGCCTTAAAAATATTTATTTTTATGTTACCCCAAAAAAATAATTGCAAAATAATAAATTTTTAATAATATGAAGACTAACCTGTAAAAATCTGTTCTTGATCGTGTCAAAAATTTAATCAATATTAATCTTGTCACGAAAAAGGCGAATTTACTTAGTCAACAAGAGAAATTCTGTCATCAACAAAAGAAATCAAGTCCAAAAACAATGAAGATTCAAACAATCAAATAATTAATCAAAGATGCCGCTATAATAAAGATGCCGCTATAATCAGCTCGAAAAAGGCGAATTTACTTAATCAACAAGAGAAATTCTGTCATCAACAAAAGAAATTTAGTCCAAAAACAATGACGATTCAAACAATCAAATAATTAATCAAAGATGCCGCTATAATAAAGATGCCACTATAAATCAGCTCGGCTACGCTTATGCCAAGTTGGCGAATTAACGGATCAAATCAGTACGTTTTATATATAAATAAACTAAGTGGTTGCCACTGCTAATTAAAAAAAAATCTGATGAAACAATAAAATTAGTTTGGTGCAAGATTGGATTCATAAAGCAATTCTTTCGCATAAAATGTTGCTAATCGCCACTTAAGAGAATTTAAAAGAAAAAGCAACATATACGGAAGGCATGTGCTCGGATTAAAAATTTTGTCAGCGCACATGAATAATATAATGGCGATAATCGCTTGAATGTATCCGCTTATGTGTAAATGTAAGTTTTACAATAATGGTAGGTTCGCCAAGTCTTATATTTTCCCAAAATTCATCTCCACCAGTCACTTGCATGTCTTAATTTTCTTTAATTCAGGCACTCTGAAGTAAGTGGGTTCAGTGGCGTGGCCAAGGGGGAAGTTTTGAGGTTAACCCCCCCCCCCCCTCTCCCCAGAGCTAAGAAAGATCTCTATAATTGCCGCTTCTATAAAGCAAAACCAAACTTAATATTTAAATGTTTTGGCTTATTTCGCAATCCACAGCTTTGTTGAAACAGATTTCATTTAATAAAGTGATTCAATTAAATGGAAAAAATTCTACTTAAAACTGTGAAAATGCATATTACATGGGTTAGTTAAGTAAAAATTGGTTATTTGAACTAAATAACTTAAGCATTATACAGCGACTATTCTAATTAGTTCTGATTCTACTAACCGGCGATTCAAATAACGGGCAAACACCTATATCAGAAAATCAAAACCCCTCCTAGAACCGGATTCTGGCTGCGCCACTGAGTGGGCTATGAGTTCTTAGACAGTTGGGAATATCGAGTGTAGAGGTCTGAATGGGCCGAAATTTCCAGACTAGGTCCGGCCCGGTATATAAATTAAAACTTCGGCCCGGGCTAAATGAATTTATACAAAATATTCATTTTTACGCCCATTTGGTAAGTTTGTTTCTTTCTCGTACGAGGAATTCTGATCAAAAATACTTAACTTGCGTTTGTTTGTTTCTTTTCCTTCGTTTTGATAATCTTCGTTTTTAAAGAAGTGTTATAGGCAGCTATGTTTATTTTTCGGTTTAAGAGAGGATTCCGTCATATGGAGATTCTCTTTCATGATATACAAAATTTTTATTTAGCTATTTTAATAAGCCTTGAAATCTACAATTCTTTATAAATAATAAATTTTAATGTAATAGTGATTTAAAAATGCTTTTTTTTTTTTTTGCGAAAACTTTTGGCTAGGCCAAATTGTACTAATTTCTAAACGGACCAGGCCACGCCGAAACAATGATTTTTATACGAGTTTGTTCAAACACAAGGCTAAAAATTTTAGCCGGTGAAGACTGGGAAGAATGAAACCAGTTCGGATTCGGTATAGAAAAAAAAATAAATAAATTGGGCCCGGCCTGAAAGAGTAGTGACTGCGCTCGGGCTTCGGGTCAGAACCCGGCCTTGCAGATCTGGTTGCACATCATTCTTTGTGACTTATACAGCTTGTGCGCAAAAACATATTAGTTCAAATTAAAAATTATTATTTTTTTATAGTCTTTAAAAAAAATTAACGTCCCTTGTATCTGACCTACTCTGTGTCACTGCATCTGAGCTCGAATAGCCCATAAAAATGGACTTTTGTGACACCTGTTCGCCAATTATCTGCGATCAGTTAATATACATTAGCCAGCCTCCCATTTTTTTAAATTCAAGTGGGAGGGGGAGAGAGCTTTGTTTCACAAAAGCTATTAAAATAAATTCCTTGCACGTACGTGATAGTAATTTAAAACCAACATTATTTCATACATTGCATAGGATTTCCGCATTAATGTATATGTAAAGAAAATTGCGTTAAATTAAAACTTGCACTTTAATTTTCTAAAAACAAAAATTTGTTCCCTGTTAGTAAAAGCAAAAAGTTATCGTTCTGACAACTTTTTTCAACTTCTTTCAACAACAACCGACGATCTTTTATTTTAAAAGAAGGGGCCTAATTTTTAGACCTTTCGTGCGTAGCACAGCACAGGAAAATGGTTTCCAAACCGACAATACTCTTATTTCCTAACATCAGTGCCACTTTTGACGACTTAACCCTTTCTGGTACATGCAAATCCTGTTCGTAAAATGAGAAATTATTTACTGACATTGGAATTTAAAAAGTACTTGATCAGAAATTAAGAACAATTAAAATTAGGCGCGCACGGGAGTGAGACACACACACAGCGCCTTGCGAAACGGGGGGGGGGGGGGGGGAAGAGGCGGTCGCCCCGGGCGCGGAAATCTAAGGGGCGCCAAATTTACAAAACCAACATTTTTGGCTTGTCACATGAAAAAGTTGAGGGATAGGGCGCCAAATTGAAACTTTGCCCCGGGCGCAATTTTCTCTTCGCAAGCCTCTGGTAACTGTGCCGGAAAGTGTTAAAACGATAAAACTTCATGGGAATATTTTGTTATGCAAGGGTTTTTTTTCTCCTCCACAAATTTTCTAATCGCAAGTTTCCCAATTTATTTTCCAAAATTCCTGTTGTTCCTCAATTGTTAAAAAATTTTCCATGTTTTTCATTTCTAATCAATCTAACCCGATCGAAAAGAATTGAAACCAAATGCAAAACAATGTCAACTCGAGACTCTCAGCGAAAACTGGCCCCACTCTCGCGGGGCGGGTGCATTTCAGCTAAGATCGGGCTACCCGGCTCGATACAGAACTCGGATATCGGCTGTCCTCGACCTTTTGCACGGATCTCGCCGAGCCTGTTTTATAGCCCGGACCGTGAGAGGGGTTTGGTGACGCAAGATGCTTCATACAATTTAGTTTTTTTTTTGGGGGGGGGGGATTTCTAAATTCTTAGTTTTCCTTTCTTTTTACTGTTTAAAAAATTCTTGATTTTTTTTTTTTTTAATATTACTTTTAAATTTTTTTAATATTTAATTTCCAGAAATGTTCCTGTGTTTTTATTTCTTTAAATTTTAGATAAGGAATATAAGAACTCATTCTGCTATATTCAACTCGCTATCTTCTGTAAATTTTGATTCTTTTTAATATGACTTTTAAATTTTTTCAACATTGAATTTTCAAAAATGTTCCTGCGGTTCCTTTCTTTAAATTCTAGATAAGGGCAATAAGAACTGATTCCAACTCGCTATCTTTTGAATGTGCAGTAGATTATAAGTAGAATACATTTTACAATTGATATTCTGTTTGGGGGGGGGGGGGTCACCACTGCCTTGAACTGCGAAAATACAAACGGTCTGGGTTCGAAGCTTTTAGTTTTTGTAAAGGGCCGGATCAAGACAGCTTTCATTTTGCGCAGGTTCGAAAATTCCAGCCCGTGCAGAAATAAATATGAATCCTGTATATCCATACTTAAACTAGAGGTTTTACCTTACTTGAAAAATAATTGCAGAAAGAAAATGACTGATGTTATTGATTTCGAATCTAATTTGTTTAAAACAGAAATCCGCGACTTTTATGCTGATCAATGGAATAGCTGTTGGAAATGTTCAGTTTAAAATTTTAATTACTTTCATTACTGAATTATTGATTTATTTATTTCCGTCCGTTTTTTTAAATAACTGTTATAATTTTAATGGAAAACTAGCGGACCCGACAGACGTTGTCCTGTCACAGACAGACGTTATCCTTCCTGGCACCGACACCAGAAAATCAAATAAATGTACTTAAATAGAGTAATACGCACGATAAACATTACGCTCTTAATTTAATTTCTTATTACAATTATGTATGGAAATTATTTTTCACTCTTCAGTATTTTTTGAAGTCGGTTCAACTTTTGATAGAAAAGTTTATTTTTCTCTTTTTTGTTAAAAGTTAACGATTTTCTGAAGTCAGTTAATCAAAATTATAATACAGGCTATATTACTGTAAAGCATACACGTTTGACAGGAGCGGGGTTCGAACACGCGATCTTTTTCTTCGAGAAGCAGATCTTATATCTGGCGCCTTAGACCGCTTGGGCATTCATTCCGCACTCTATTCATCGAACTTATTCAACCCTTATAATTATCGAAAAATCACTAACTATTAGTTTTTGCCTAGTTACTAAAAAAGTACTGAATCAATTTCGATGAAATGTGAATCTAAACCATTCTCGAATCCACTGGAACACACACGCAAAATTCCATTAAAATTGGCCCAGTCGTTTGGGAAGACGTTCAGTGACATACACACTCACTGAAGATTTATATATATAAAAATAAGGATTCAAAATTTGAGGTTTTTGCGCCTGAGACATCGCCAAATTAGGAAAATGTGAATTATCTCACGAACTGCTGGATTTAAACGAATTTGTTTAGTACCATTCGATTCAGAATGAAGAAATGCACTAAAATATGTTATCAGTTGAAAAATAAATACAAAAGCCGATTTTTAAGGAATTTTTTTAAAGTTGGCTCTTTTTTCTACTCCTCTTAGGGGTGGAATTTTCGAAAATCCCTTTTTAGAGGCACTCGATGTTATAAGAAGTATTTTTACCCCAATTTTCAAGATTTTTGGCTCGGTAGATTTTTTTGTGCTGTTATTAATACGAAATCCTGACTTTCTTTTATATATATAGATAAGGATTGAAAATTTCAGGTTTTTGCGCCGAAGACATCGCCAAATTAGGAAAATGTGAATTATCTCACGAACTACTGGATTTAAACGAATTTGCTTAGTACCATTCGATTCAGAATGAAAAAATGCTCTAAAATATATTATCAATTGAAAAATATCTACAAAAGCCGATTTTAAAGGAATTTTTTTTAAGTTCGTTCTTTTTTTTACCCTCCTTAGGGATGGAATTTTCGAAAATCCCTTTTTAGCGGTACTCGATGTTATAAGAAGTATTTTTACCCCAATTTTCAAGATTTTTGGGGCTTTTTTGTGCTGTGATTGATACGATATCCAGTCTTCTTTTATATTTATAGCACTTTTCATTAGTGAAAAATCACTAACTTTTAGTTTTTGCCTAATTACTAAAAAAGTACTGAATCAATTTCGATGAAATGTGAATCTAAACCATTCTCGAATCCACTGAAACGCACACACAAAATTTCATTAAAATCGGTCCAGTCGTTTAGGAAGAGTTCAGTTACATACACACGCACAGAAGATTTTTATATATAAAGATAGGCATTGAAAATTTCAGCATTTTGCGAGGAAGACACCGCCAAATCAGGAAAATGTGAAGTATCTTGCGAACTACTGAACTTAAAAGAATTTGCTTGGTACCATTCGATTCAGCATGAAAAAATACAATAAAATATGTTATCAGTTGAAAAACAACTACAAAAGCCGATTTTTAAGGAATTTTTTAAAAGTTCGTTCTTTTTTCTACTCATCTTAGGGTTGAATTTTTGAAAATCCATTTTTAGCGGCACTCGATGTTATAAGAAGTATTTTTACCCCAATTTTCAAGATTTTTGGTTCGATAGATTTTTTTGTGCTATGATTAATACGAAATCCTGACTTTTTTTAATATATAGAGCACTTTAAATTAGCGAAAAATCACTAACTATTAGTTTTTGCCTAATTACTAAAAAAGTACTGAATCAATTTCGACGAAATGTGATTCTAAACCATTCTCGAATCTATTGGAACGCACACACAAAATTTCATCAAAATCGGTCCAGTCGTTTAGGAGGAGTTCAATTACATACACACGCACAGAAGATTTTTATATATAAAGATGTACTCTAACATAACAAGGATTAAAAAGAAAAGTAAGTTTGTTTTGTAAACTATCTTGGAAATGTCTTTCAATCCAAATTCCTGCTGTGATCTGTATAAAAGGTCCATCAGCGTCTATTTTTCTTTTCTTTTTATCTTCTCTCTCTCTTTTATATTTCTTTAATTCTCCAAATTTTTGATCTACCATAAAACCATGACGTACATGTCGGTGGTTGAAGGGGTTAATAAGTAAGTTCCCACTCTGCATTTAGTTCTGGGATGAATAAAAAGTAAAGGTTTAAAATAAGCATGAAAAATATATTATTAGTCCAGGCATTTGGTGCTCAAAAAGGACAAATAAATGCAAGTTGTGGTGTAGTTTTGATATTGGGTGCCTTCATGTTTTTTGGGTCGTTGAAAACTAATCTGAAGTTATCCAACAAAATTTATCCCATTTATAAACGCGACTTTTCTTTGTTTTTTCTAAATAACTTCTAAATTATGCATTTTACATAAAAAGTCCTCAATACATAAATTAAAGAGGACAAAATTTCCTACATTTTATGTATTAAGTTTTTTCTTTAATCAATGATTTAGCCATGACAGTGCCGCAAAAATGTGTGTGAAAAGCAAAAAATTCTGAAAAACGGTAATTACGGCACTTTACGTCGACGAAACGTGAAAAACCATTCTATGCAAAGTTGGACAACTTAATAATACTAAATATAATATTATTGACTGTTTTATAAATCTGATGTTCTTTGTTTCCTTCATAACTTAAAAATAAACAACAAGAAAGAATAATCATACTTTAAGCATAGATTATGAAGCCCTTTCCAACACTTCATGAAATCTTTAACTAAAGCTCTTTATTTAGGGATATAAAGTTACTGTATATAGCTAAATATCTATTCCAATACTTTGAACAACCCTGTATTTGATCTGTCGGTTGATATATTATTTAGTTGGTTAGTTTCGCAAGAAAATGCCTGGCAGGTTGAAATTTCTCTTACCGCAATTTCTACTAATAGATGGAAACATAATTGAATACTTTTATTCAGCCCTGAAGTTTGCCTTGTACCTTTATAACACGAAACACAAAATAAATGACCCGGCAAAAAAAAAAAAAAAAAAAAAAAAAAAAAATGAACAGATCATACGGGCCGGGTCGCTAAAAAAAAAAATTAAATAGCCTTACCGCCCCATTATAAAGATTAAACAAAAACGTTAAAATGTGGGCTATTTTCAATGAATATGGCTGTAACGAGAATAAGTATAAACATGCGTCACGAACCGATACTGGTTGGACAGCATCAACACAGAATGTAACTTGTACAGTGTAGAAATCGGCATCGAACAGTTACATTGTGTCTAACCTGGGCTTAATGATTATTTTAAAGAACTCATGCCTGGACGAGATCAGATCTGCATTTTTTTTTCTACATATAGTCAAGGTGGGGCGGAACTAAACTTTATTGTTCTCAAAATGTGTAAGGCAGACAACAGAGTCGCTCATAGGGATGTGCGGCCGCATAGGGCCTCGCGCCTAGAGAGGCCTTGGACACAAAATATTTTTTCTTTAATAAAGTGAAGATGGTATATTAGAAAATCTTTAATATAAATTTATGATTTTAGTTAAGAAAAGACATAAAATATAGCCTATGTTGGAAGAGGAATTTTCATCATCAATTTGCCACCATTACTTTTGAAATTGGTTCAGTAGTTCCAGAAAAATTACCACTACAAATAGACAAAGATTGAATCCTGGTTCCCCGGCACACAGTATATAGATGAAAGCCTTTCTTTTTTTATTGATTGTATATATCGGATTATATTAAGACTGGGAGCGAATACTAGAGCATATATACTAGTATATATGCTCTAGGGAGCGAACAGCACTAGTTTTTATTACACTAAAAGAGCAATCAATCAATCTTTGTTTCCGAACAAAATAAGGGTAAAATCTCTTTAAATGATTTTTGAGGGACTGAAACTATCGAATTGACAAAGGAAGGGAAAGTTTATCTCGCCCCCATCTTCAGTCGTAAAGCTGTCAACTGATTTCGAGTTGGATTTCTCCCTTGAAGTTCAAAAAAGTTAACTGAAAAAGCACTTTATACATCAAAGTGCCGACACGAAAGATCAAAGATAGCGCAAGAAGTTAGTGCTATGTGCGTGGACCTTAAGAGTCTGAAAGGAAAGGGCCTCGCAAAATCCTTGCACCGGGTCTCGCTTTAAGCCGTTCTCTATAAGGAAGGCTCTGGACGATTGATTTGTAAAAGTATTAATAGCGATTAAAAAAAAAAAAAAAAAAAAAAAATTGTAATTTAAGAAATTACACCAACCATTTGAAAAATGTTTCACTCGAAACATTCATCTATCATTTTAAGCTAAATACCAGTTGTTTTATTGTGTATTATCCGTGCCACTGCTATAAATGACTTTATAATACATGCTGCAATTCGAAGGTACGGTTCGTTTAAGTTACATCACTCCATTGTCGCCAAGCATAAAAGTTGGCGGCGAAAGAAACATTTCAAACTATGTAACATTGTTGGTGCGAAAGTAATCATTATTAAAATACAGCTTTGGCATATACTGTTTGATTTTACAGAGCGGAATTTTGGTGATGGAGGTTTTAAACCAAAGTCGATCGCAGCACATGCATCTGTGAATGGGTCCATCAGACATTGAATCAAAAAAGTTTTTTTCCAGTTTTTCCCAAGCCGATTGCTTTTTAGTTTTCTTTTTAGGTGGTGGAAAATCAAGAGTAATAGCTATAACATTTTCCGGCTTGTTAGAATTACTATTGGCACTCAAATTTTCCTGGTTAGAACCGACCGATTGTAAAACGCCATGGCTAGTGGATTGGTTGCCCTCGAGACATGATGTTTTACAATTAATCGGTTCGGCATTAAATTGCGTTCTTTTTCGTGATCGCCTTTCAACACGTAATTGGTTTTCAGCGGCTCGATAATCTTTTGATTTACTCGTTTTCTGCATTGAAAGACGTTTTTGCGCCAAACCAAATACTACTTAGTTATCCCGTCGACCAATTTCGCCAAATGATACGACTCGCCAAACTAATAAGCAACTTATACATGTTGACTAAATTTTTATTTTAAATAACAAAAGAACAAATAAATTAGTAAAACATTAATAAAAAGTCGAAATAAAAATCACTTTATGATTGTTTAAATACGCGTATTGTGTTTAATGTCATTGAATGCGATATTCACGTTCATTCATTTCTTTGGCTTCGGCTTTTTCCGTATCTGTTAATTTCCGTCTACCCATTTTTAAATTTGTTAGTTTTCTCCTTTATTACAATGATTTTAACCATTTTAATTTACTATTCAAATAAAAATTCTTCTAAAAGTAAAGAATTTAATTTAAATTCAAATAAAAACTCTTCTAAAAGTAAAGAAATTAATTTAAATTCAAAAGTGACCACATCATTTTGTCAATCCTCCACCGAAAACAACAACCATTTTTCAATGGTTAAAAACTGACGTTAACTTAATATTTGGAAATAAACTTTGTGGTGATTCTTAAATTCACTTCTCAACAACGCGAAAATTTTGTCACATTTTCTAATTTTTAACCGTTTAAGATGTAAAATTGACAAGCTTGACTATTGAAAGGATTTGGAATCTAATGGAGTTTTCCATTTTTAGTAACTAAGATACTTGTTAAGATTCTTGTCATCAAGGATGAAGTGGATGGTACACGGGGGGTATACGTCGTATACCTTTTTGATTTTTTAAGAAGCTCCGTATACCCTCTATTTCTCAAATAAAGCATTACCGTATATCCTATCTATGAACTTAACGCATGACGTCAGCGTATACCTTCTGTCTATACCGTATACAGTGGAGCAGTCAGAATTTGGTCCTAGGGAGGGGGGGGTTGAGTTTCTAATAAAGGTGTTTGTCGGTTATTTGAATCACCGGTTAATAGAATCAGTACTAATTAGACTATTCACTGTATAATACTTAAACTGGAAGAGCATCTGTGTGGCAGGAAATCCTCATTCTTTCGGCATAATGCGTCTCAGAAAAGTTATGTATTTCAAATAACCGCTTTTTACTTAACTAATCCATGTAATATGCGCTTTAACAATTTTAAGTAGAATTTTTGCCATATAATTGAATCCCATTATTAAATGAAATATGATTCAGTAAAGCGGCAGATTCCGAAGTACGGTAAAACTTTTAAATATTAAGTTTGGTTTTGATTCATATAAGGGGCAATTATAGCGATCTTTCTTAGCTCTGGGAGGGGTTTTAACCCCAAAACCACCCCCCTGGTTGCGCCACTGCCGTATACTTTCTGATTATTTTACAACGCTGCTTGTCACGTGGGTGCAAATTTTTCTCCCTTCCCATGCTGCCGGTTCCGGAAGTTCGGCTCAAAACGCTATCTTTGACAGTATTATCTTAAACTGCATGCATCAAAAATGGATAACTCCATTCGATTACATAAATTCTGAATAAAAACATTTGCTACTCGTATACGTTTCCGAAAAGAAATGAATTCAGAAATATATCGGAAAGTAGCTCCATTTTGGATTTGAGAAAATCTTCTATAGAATGATATAGAAATATTTTCATAAATCTACTTTTTATTATACAGCTTCAAAAGTTATAATGTTTTTACCTGTTATTTTTTTCCTTTCTTTTATTCTAAACCTTATTAATTTTTTAATGGATCTTCATTTGAATGTTGAAAGTCAAAGAATCTAATTAATATTGCTATTGAGTATTTTCTGTAAAATACTGTAATATCGTACCATAAATATGTATGTAGTATTTTTTAAAATAATCTTAATTATAAGTTTTTTTTTTTTTTTTTTTTTTTTTTTTTGAAATAGCAGGAATTGCGTCATGCCAGATCGGGCCGAGACCGGGCATGTCTGGCCTGTGGAAACATTTTAGGTGTTATACCAGCAGGGCCGTAGCTAAGGGGGAGCTATGGGCGGCTCAGCCCCCTCTAAAATATTCTCCCCCCCCCCCCCTGGAAAATATTCCAAGGTCACTAAATGAATTTCTATTCCGAAAATTCAAATTAAATTCTGTTCAAAAATCTAATTTAGTTTTGAGACCCTTTCAGAGTTTTGCAAAATTACTAAATTGTATTTAAAATAAGTGTTTCAACACTCCCTCATAATATTTGTACATATGATGTTAACATGTTGCACTTGTTATACACTCAAAATTTTCATAATATACTTTTCTTAGCATAAAAGGAAGTTTATGTTTTTTGCGACAGAGAAAAAAAAAAAAATGAGCCCCCCCTACTGTTCACTTCTAGCTACGGCCCTGTATACCGGGCCTTTTTAATTGTTTTATTATTTGGTTCGGGCTTGACCGAACCTTTAAAATTCCGCCAGGCCGATTTTATTCCCCTTGTTCTTCCGAAACGGAGGCGTGCACGGACGGGCTCGTGCAGCAGACCTATGATCGGAAGATCTCTGACGTGAGTACTTTTCTCCTCTGTGATGAATTTGACGTCACATCACAAGTGGGAGTAGTCACGATTCATTTGACAAATAAGCGGGAGGTTGTCGTGGATCATAATAGGTGAGGGAGATGAGTTTACTTTTTAATCTCATCTCTCTGTTACTCTGCGTTTGCAGCGAGTGTAAAGCTGATGAGTGATTGTTTAATTTCTCCGTTTGTTTTGTTATATTTAATCATCGTTCCAAAGCAGAAAATGCATCGTCGATTTACTCGTCTTTTGTAACATTATACAGAATAAGAAAGTCTGCATGGCCGTGCAGCATGTTGTTTTAATTCGCTTTTTGTTAGTAGAAACTGTAAAGCTCAAAATCATATAGACAATTTACAACACATAAGCGGGGGGGGGGGGGGGGGGGGCAATTTTTCAAACGGAATATTTCTTTTTTCGATTGCTACTAGATTGTAGTTACTATCAATTGATTCGGGCCATGCAACTAACCGATTTAATAAAGTGTTCGATCCGATTTAATAACATCCCTTCGTATTATATAATAAAAATAAAATAAATTTGGGATGAAATGTCTTATAAAATCTAAATATCTGTACATAGCAAAGTTTTGCATTGAAGGTATTTCCAGTGATGATCGACTCGTTTTGTATTAATTAGAACAATTTTTTTTTTTTTTTTTTTTAAATCATATTCTCAGCTTCATTATAGGGTAGATGTGCCAGTAATGCACATACTTAAGAAATTTTTTTAAATTATTTTTCATTAATAGTCGTAATTATATTCCAGCTATCTCAATATATATCTATTAACAATATTTAACGATTCCCATCAGAGCCGGATTAAGCACTTCTGGGGCCCGGGGCTACTGGGAATTTCGGCTCCCCCCCTTCTTACGTTAATGGAAATCTTAAGCCTCCTACCACGATACTGAATGTCAACCCCTCCTCAAATACACACACACACCTTTGTTTTGTTTTTTTAATAATAAAATACAAATCTTAGATTTTGAATATGTATAATGTTAATAATTTTTTTCTTTGTTATCTTTAATGCTGTTTTTAAATTCGCCTTTTTTTCGCGACCTTTTGACAAAATTTGCAGTTTTTCTGTGATCTTTTTCTGAAATTTGCGTTTTTCTTGCCATTCTATGACGAAATTCGCGTTTTTTTCAGCGATTCTCTGCCAAAATTCATGTTTTTTTTAGCGATTCTTTGACGAAATCCGCGTTTTTTTTTAAGCGATCCTCTGTAAAAATTTACTTTTTTCGCGTCTCTTTGACAAACTTCGCTCTTTTCCGCGATCTTTTGACTAAATTTGTGCTTTTCCCGCGATTTTTTCAAGAAATTCGCGCTTTTTCTGCCATCCTTTGACGAAATTTGTGTTTTTTGTAGATTTCTGTCAAAATTCGCGTTTTATCGGCAATTTTTTGACGAAATTCGCGCCTTTTCTCGGTTTTTTTGTCAAAATTCGCTTATTTTAGGAGCGACACTTTTGGCTCTTTTGACTAAATTTGCGCTTTTTCTGCCACCTTTTGACAAAATTCGCGTTTTTTTTTTCGCGGTTCTTTCTCAAAATTCGCATTTTTTGGCAATCCTTTGACGAAATTCACGTTTTTTAGCGGTTTTTTGTCAAAATTCGCTCTTTTTCGACGATCTTTTCACTAAATTTGCACTTTTTCCCCACGAACTTTTCAAAAAATTCTCACTTTTCTGCCGCATTTTGACAAAATTTATGTTTTTTTCGCCATTCTTTCTCAAAGTTTACGTTTTTTTGGCAAACCCTTGAAGAAATTCGCAATTTTCCGAGGTTCTTTGTCAAAATTCACGTTTTTTTCGCGATCCTTTGACTAAATTTGCGCTTTTTCCGGAGAACTTTTCAAGAAATTCTCTTTTCCCACCACACTTTGACAAAATTTACTTTTTTTTTCGCTATTCTTTCGCAAAACTTTTGTTTTTCCACGACCCTTTGACGAAATTCGCGTTTTTTCTCTGTCCTCTGTCGAAATTCGCGTTTTTTCCCGATGATTTGGTAAATTTTGCTCTTTTTCCGCGAACTCTTGATTATATTTGCACTTTTTCTGCAATCTTTTAAAGAAAATTGCGTTTTTTCTTTCCTCCCTTTGATGAAATGTGCGTTTTTTTATGATTCTTTGCCAAAATCGCGGTTTTTTGGACCATCCTTTCGCGCTTTTTCCGCGACCGTTTGACGAAATTAAAGCTTTTTCCACGGCCTTTTGAAGGAAATTGCGCTTTTCCGCGATCTTGATTAAATCCGTTCTTTTTTTGAAGAAATTCGCGCTTTTTTTACGCAACCCTTTTCATTTCGTTTTCATTGCCATTTTTGTTAAACCTGGAAATTTTCGGAGATACAGACAGCAATGACGTCAAATGGCAATTCAAGTTATGTTGTAAAAAAACGGCGATTTCGCGCAGCTCTTACACCCCTGAAATTGTTTTAAACGAAACTTTGGTACAACTTAAGCCTCTGCTTGAGGCCCCCTGACTGGTTGGGGCCCGGGGCTGCAGCCCCCTTAGCCCCCCCCCCCCTTAATCCGGCCATGATTCCCATAGTCTCGTTTTCAAACATAATCAAAATTTAATATTGAATAACAGAAATATATGAAACCGCTCAAAAGCCCTGTAATGGATACCTCATAAAAAGTCATAAATATAATTTTTATAGCTGTATTTAGAACCAGAATATAATGAAAACATATTAATGACACAAAATAGTTATTTTGGCATATTCCTAAAACAGCCGAGACACCTGATTTTGGCGATTTTTTAACACGCGCCAAGCATCCACGAGCGCCAACCAAGTTTTCAGCAATCTAGAGATTCTGCCCAATCGCAACTCGTGCTTTTCGGAAGACAATTAGCGAGATGCTCGGTTTCAAGGACGATTACTTTATAAAAAAAAATATTCTTTTTACAAACAATATATCAAACAATTTACAACTATTTAACTTCTTTTACCACGAATTTTCTTGAGTTATACAACGATTTCTTTCCATATTTTTCGAATTTTAGAAATTTACCGTTCCCGATCTACCGATTTTTAAAAACTTTTTCGCAATAAATATATAAAACTTTATATGCACCAGTTTCTAAAACAAACAAAATACAATAGCCATCAAATAAAAATTCACTTACCTTTACTTATTTATGTATATAACGGAATTCTACAAAGAGGATACTTTATTTTATTTATTTATAATTTATCCAAGAAAACAGATCACGTGCCCCAAACTAAAAATTTATCAAACAAACTAAAAGAATTCTTTCTGCTTTCAGATATCGTTTCATGCGGCAGACGATTCAGTAATTACAAAATTTGAAGCTTTGCTAGCAATAAATAAACTAATATCAATGCAATGTTTTCATCTAATGTCCAGTATTCAGCTAGATTTTGCGAATGCAGAGAACAAAACAATCAAAAACCGTCATTTTTACAAAGTTTTTCTTTTTTTAATTGAGTGAATTTTCTGATTGGTTAATCTCGTTTCGCTAACAGCACAAAATCTATCTAGATTTCGGCTATGAAAAACACTTTTGTTCCTTAACACTAGAACCTCAGAAACTGGTCATTTTGACCCGTACCAAACGAATATGTGTTGATTAAAACCAGAAATTTTTTTGCAGAATAAGTTATGTATGTTCCGAATTAAAATAGTTAAAACAAATAAGTTAAATAGTTTAATTAATAAACTTGGTGCGAGATATTTTTATGAAATTTGAGTAAAATTTCTTGCGGTTCTAGTGTTAAAAAAACTCAGCGTAAAAAAAACTATAAGCACAGTAAAAATTAAAAGAAACGAATTTTTAAAATATACTGCGTACATTCAAGCGAATTATTTTAAATTAAGGAATTTCTTATTTGTGTATTTTACAGATAGTGTTTATTTCAATAAACAGTCACAAAAATAATTGTGTACTTACCAGTGCCGTGCGAAAAGGGGGGGGGGGGGCGAAGATGGCAGTTTTCCGGGCGCAAAAATTTGGGGAGGGGCACCAAATTTATACTACCAACGTTATTTTTAGCTTGTCACAAGAAAAAGTTTGGGGAGGGGGGCGCCGAATTGAGACTTCGACCCAGTCGCAGTTTTCTCTTGGCACGCTTCGTCCCATACTTAAAAATTCGAGAAAAACAACAACTTACTAGAGATAAAAATTACAGAAAAGGAATTTAAAAATTTTGCTGTGTAAATTTGCACAAAGTATGTAGATTTTAGAACTTACATTAATGTATTTTACAAATATTTTATTTCTAAAATTTATTAAGGATATTTATCAAATAATATAATTTCTATATCATATAATTTCTGTAACTTTAAAGTGAATCATTATGAGTGCATTAAAGCAAATAAGTTGCAAACTCGCTGTGCAGGAATCGGTAAAATGCACGAAACTCGTCAACGCCGCAGTCACTAATGTGTGTATGAGCACTTCATGTCCATTAAAACTAAAGAAAAACATCAGTGTATCCATGAAACTCGCTGTGCAGGAATCAGTAAATTGGATGAAACTCATCAATGCCACAGTCACTAACATGTGTATGAGCGCTTCGCACCCATTAATTCTAAAAAAAAAAAAAACATCGGTGTATCCACGAAACTCGCTGTGCAGGAATCGCTAAAATGGATGAAACTCGTCAACGCCGCAGTCACTAACGTATGTATGAGCATTTTGCACTCATTAAAACTAAAAAAAACATCAGTTAATCCACGAAACTTGCTGTGCGGGAATCGCTAAAATGCACAAAACTTGTCAACGCCGCAATTAGTAATGCATGCATGAAATGCTCTGCACCCATTAAAACAAAACAAAAAAATCACTGGATTCACGAAACTCGCTGTTTTAGAATCCCTTTAATGCACAAAACTTGTCAAACTTGAGCTAACTAACGACACTAAAACCATAAAGTTATTCTCAAAATCTGTTCACAGGATGCTCAAAAGTCGCATTAAAGAAATTTCTGAAATGAGCAAAATTGTGGTTATTAATGCAGATATCAAACTATTAAAATCTTTGTAAATTTGTACGAAAATACGAGGTGAAATTTTGAAATATTTTTTTTTTTATATTTATGGTGCATAAATATTCCACGAATTATTAAGTAAAAAAAGTTTTTCTGATATAGGAATTCGCTTTCAGTAACATTAACGTGTCATCTCAATTTTTTAAATGAAATTGACAAATCATAACTTAAATCATTGAATATTTATTTCGACTGTATCGCATATCCGTTTCCAAATGTATGTTATTTATTAAAATAAGCAATATCTTTAGAATAACACGAAAACAAGGCCGGGAAAATATAGTTATACATATATAATGAAATCTCCTTTTTTAAATTAAACAATAATACACTGATGTAACAATGGCATTTCATAAAAGCCAATCAAACAAAAGATAAAAAACCGTGCAATCCGAGTAAACCGATCAAAATTCCTGAACTAACAACTGGTAGGCGTGGAAAAAATTCAGAAAACGATCTGGTAATAAGAAAAAGCAATTTATCGCCTCGCCAAATTCAATGATGCCAAGTGTCTCAGGTGTTTTAGGATTATGCCGTTATTTTCAAATGAATTTAACAATTAGGATACCAATAATTAATGAAATATTTGATAAAGTTTTGGAGTAATAGTGTAAATAATAGTTTTGTCTCACAATTTTTAACAATCTTCTAGAGACTACTTGATATATCATTTAAAGTAATTAATGTTACAAATATGAAAGAAATGGTATTGTGCGTCAAATATTTAAAGTACTAAATAAATTAATTTTAGAATAAAACTGTAGAACTCATATTTGACGTTTTGAGGTTTACTAGTTTCATGATTACTGTAACTGTCTTTTATTACTTTTTTTTTTTTTTGGGGGGGGAGGGGGGTTGGAGAGGTGGATAAGGAAACATTTAAAACAGAAAATAGGTTTATTATAACTTCTGTAACTTGTTTTTATTTATTTAAATTGGGAAAGATTAAGTCCCTTTTTGACTGTGCCCCTAAACAATATTTTCTGCTTACTGACTGGTTTGTCAGATTATAAAATATTCAAGGCAGAGTTATATTCATTTTAAAATTATAATTAAAATAAATAATAAAAATATTAAAATTTTATTAACTACATAAATTAACATCAGAACTATTATAAATAACTTTTATTACATTTTGGTCAGTGAAATTTTTTTAAAAACTTAATTTTATTTATTTAGGTTTTTAGTTAAGTCAAAATATTTTATGCACTATAAACATTACTGAAGATGCAATTTTAACAATGTCTATAGCGGGTGTCCATTACTGGAAAATGACTAATTAACTATGCAAGTAATGGACACCAGCTCTTTAATAGGGATGCACCGAATAGTAATTTTGGCCGAATAGTTATTATTCAGCCGAATACTGAATATTTCTAAATACTTTTTATATTTCAAAGTTTAAAGGCATTAAAATGTTACTTTTTAAAACAATTTTACATAATATTTAATAAAAGAAACTTTCATTTTTATAAACAAGAGTTTTTTATAAGAACATTTAGTATTGAAAGAAATCTGCCTTGAGTTATTCAGGGATGCCACTTTTCCGCCAAATGGCGGATTTCCGCTTTTTTTAATTTTTAAGAATTTAAGATTTTTTGTTAAGCGATCATGAAATAAAATAATGATTTTCGTCGAAAGATTTCGAAATAAAACAGGAATTTTCGTCAAACGATTGCGGAAATACACAGCAATTTTCGTTAAACGATCGCGAAATATAACAGCGATTTCCGTTAAAATATCGCGAAATACAATGGTGATTTTTGTCAAAGAATCGCAAAATAAAACGATCGTGAAACGAAACGGTGATTTTTGTGAAACGATCACAATGTGAAGCGGCGATTTTTGTCAAATGATCGCGATGTGAAACAGCGATTTTCGACGAACGATCGCGATATATAACGGTGATTTGCGTCAAACGATCGCGAAATAAAACGGCAATTTTCGTCAAATGATTGCAATGTAAAACGACGATTTTCGTCAAACGACCGCGAAATAAAGCGGCGATTTTCGTCAAACGATCGCGAAATAAACTATTTTCGTCAAAAAAAAATCGTGAACCTCTTCTCCTCCCTCCCTCCCCCCCACAAAAAAAAAAAAAAAAAAAAAAAAACATCGCAAATTTTTGCTTTTTACCCCTGGAATAATCATCAAATCTATTGCTGAGTTATTTAAATTGATTTTAAATGATGCAATACATAAAATTCACCACTGAATCTGTTGCTGGGTTACCTTAATTGCTGTAAAATACTGAAAACTGAAGAAAAATCATTTTTGTTCACTCTTATAATATAAAAGTTTACAAAAAAAGCTAATTCCTTATTTAGTTTATTATAAACAATATAGTTTACAAAACTCACGCATAAATGTTGTGAAATAGGTCGCAAATTTTACTTTATGCATAATTTCCTCTTTTTTGCTATTTTCAGAGTGGCATCCCTGGTTATTTAAGAAGCAAAATTATGAGACCTTTTTTAATGTAATAAAATTTTAAATTTCATGGTTTCTTCTACGAATTAAAACAAACATTTTAAAATCAAAGAGAAAAAATGGACAAAGAAAAACTTTTACAGTCTCTTGTCTTTTTTCAATAACTCAAGGCAAATTTTTTTCAATATAAAGTTTAAATACTGTCAACTTAATTCTAAATAAAGGAATATCTAGCTCATAGTTCTTTTCTTATGAATGATGGAATCTTACATCCTTCCCATTATATCATATTTTACAGAAATCAAGGCATGTGAGTTTAAAATACAGTTATGTCATCTTATTTATTGTTAATGCTACAAACGAAAACCCAAGTTTGATCTAAGATGAGATGACTCAATAAGTACCCTAAAATGGGTTGAATGAGAAGAATTTAAAAAAAATACAGCAACTGATTTTTTAATCTTTTTAATTTTTCTACTAGAAACTTCGGTCTTCTTTTGTTCTTTAGTTTTAAAGCAAAAACAAAACATTTTTACTGTTTATATATATATATTATTTACTTTTTTTAATGGTGTTCCGATTCACCCCACAGATAGGGGTGAATCGGGGGAAAAAATGTTATCTTTATTTATTCAGATTCAAACTTTAATAGGATTAATAAAAACAGGTAATAATGATAAAAGAGGAATAGGAACACGTAGTTATTGTGAAACCAAGCCTTTATTTTATATAGAAGTAAAGATATGCCTTTTTAAAAATTAAAAAACAACTTCGAAATCAAGAAAAATTTAAATTTATTTTAAGAAATTACATTAGATTTGCAGAAGTAGAATTTAATACGAATTCAGCCCTGTTCTGTATTATCCTTTACTAGTAATCATTGGGTAAGTGGAATATATTGAGTAGCCCCAATCGGTGCATGAATTAATACGATCTACTAATACGTCCTTCCTCATCCCCAGCCCTTAGTACTGTTTCCATCCCTCATTTTTAGTTGGTTTTTCATTTTGAGTAATGTTGTGGATGTCAGAAAATAATTCTGTGCAGTTTTTCTGACTAATTTGCTATTTTTAAATTCTTTTATTGTGTGTTCCATGTCTGTTGGATTAGGCGATGACTTTTTTGTTTAACCAAGTAATTTCTTGGCACCTTTAAACTCTTCAAGTAATTAGAACAAACAAAATATTCTTACAATACTTATTCATACATATGTTTTCATATATTACATGAAACTATTACTGTATAGAAAAATAAACCATGAGAGAAAATGTGTTCAGATTCATTCCGTAAATCTTAAACCTCTGATGTTACACACCATTTTTCATTTTTTTATTATGTAGTTTAGAAATAAGGAGAATTTAATACAGCATATCGTTTACAGGTCTATCATTAATAAAAAATCTCCTCTCTTAGGTTTAGGATACGAAAAATATTGTAGTTATATACAAAGTTTTGAAGATGTTGAAAAAATGAGGTTTTTGAGGATCCTCTTGAAGTTTTTTTATATACCCCAGTAGTGGTGCTAACATGTCAAAACTGAATTTCCCAACTCTTAATATTATTATCTTCTTATGAAAAAATTGGCAACAAAAAATATCATCACATATATTTATCATGAATTTATTTGTATGATCGGGAAGTTTCGTTCCTATTAACCCCGCTGTTCCTATTTACCCCCATTTTACGGTAGATTATGGTTTCATGAACAAAAATTGCCTTGATAGCTATTACCAGGGATGGGGAAATGCATAATTTTGCTCGCCAGTGGCGAGTGGATTTTCTGGCAAAGCAATTCCATTTTTCGTTTTTGAAAAACTGTTGGCAATAGACACTTTCGGAGACACTTTTTCAATCTAGATATTTTAACTTTCCAAATTATTACAATGCAAATGTGGTTCTAAGTTCTATCATATATTAAGCTTATCTCTGTTGCATATATTTCTTAATTTTGTAGGAAAAAAAGAATTACGAAAATGTAGTAATAGTAATTTCTTGTATGATTTTGTGATAACTGTTTTCAACTGTGTGTGTTTGTATCTTGCAGGCTGGTGAAATAAATCCTTGGCTGGTAAAAATTTTTGAAAAATTCCCCATCCCCTGGCTATTACTATTCTCAAAAGTTTTTTTTTTTTTTTTTTCTTTAAGGACTTTTATTTAGGAAAAGCAAGAAACAGATTATTTACTGAACAAAATTTAGGAACTTATATTTGCACATCATTTATTCGTAAGGAGAATCATAATAAATCACCATTTTTATCCTTCGCATGGTTAATTTTCTTAAGTTATACTTTACAAACAACAAATAAGTACAGTAAAAACATGCTATTTTATATAAATGATTTTCTTTCTAATTATTTTAAATATGTTTATAAATTGTAAGTTAAAAGTAGAAATTGTGAAAAGTTTTTAAAAATGTGTTTTAAAAGGTTTTATTAAGTATTGGATTCAGCTGAATTCTTTGGTATTCGGTCAAACCGAATATTCGGCAGGCCGAATAGTTTCATGGTCGGCCATGCCGAATATTTGGCTTAACCGAGTAGTTTGGTATTTGGCCTGACCGAATATTCAATAAAATGGCAGAATATCGAATATTCGAAGATTTTTTTCTGAAAAACAGCAGAATTTTGAAATTTTATTTTCTGCTTTCTGATTAGTTTGATTGAACTGTCAAAAATGACCCAGATTCATAAAACATCCAAAAAAAATTATGAAAAAAAAATTCAAAATATTTATTTTTTTATGAACCAATTCAAAGAGTGTCCATTACTGGCACATCCACCATATTGTAATTTTGATTAGATATAATTTTAAAATAAATTTTTGAAAGAATTCATTACAATTTATTTTGAACTAAGATTTTTAAATATATTTGCTGATTTAAAAAAATAATAAGTTTTATATTTTTGAGGAAGTTTCACATTATTTATCATATATTTAGTGGTGGGAAATTTCTGGGAAATTTTATTTGCCAGAAAAATGCAACATCTAATTGAAAAATGTTTTATTAAATTTATGAAACTGCAAAAATTGATTACCTATTGCTATTATGCATTTTAATATTTTTTTTCTATAAAATTAAGAAATAAATATAAAATAGGAAAGTTTAATGTAGAATAGAATCTAGTACCATGTTTACATTACAGCAATTTAGAAAGTCATAAAATATATCTATTTAGTTAAAAGCATATTTCTATATTTAGTCCCAAATACTATGTCAGATCTTTCTTACCTTGTCAGAAAAATTTTTCCTCATCCCTGTTTATATCTGAGAATCGTTGAATAAAATTTTGAATCAACCCTTCTTCTAATATTTGTTATTATCCTTTTTATTTTAGTGTACTTTTTTATTGCATATTTACACTTTATGGCCAAAGGTCACCGGCCACTTGTGATTTTTGATGTTTTGTTAAATATCTTAGAAAAATACATGAAGAATTATTCTGAAACTACAGGTGCATACAGTTCATATATTTCCATATGAAGAATTTTTTTCCCCGAAACCCCATAGGGGACCATCAACAAATTGAAAAAGAATGATCGTATTTCGGATAACCCTGAAGAAGCTAAAGCATTCAAACTGTAGATTAAAATTAAGTGGCTTATTGTCATAAATTCTGTTCATTTTTATGAGGATAGCATGTATACTCATAGAGAAATTAAGGTTTTCATAAAAAAAAGTCCCAAATTTTGACAAGTTTATTTGCTTATAATTTGCATTATTCTTAATGTAAAAAAATGTACTTTTCAGAAAACATGACAAACAACATTGTACACAGTATTCTGCAATCGGAATTGAAAAATAAGAAAAATTGTATGAATAATAACAGGTTTATTAAATAAATTTTCATTGTATATGCGTGAAAACAATCAAAATATAATTTGCATAATGTGTTATTGAACAATATCCACTGTTTCAGAGATAGTTGATAGATAATTTCTTATTTCAATGCAATGCAATGAAATTTTTCAGTTGTAGTTGGAGTCTTATTTTATTCTAGATCCATATTGCTTTCGATCGCTGAGTTAAAAAAATTGTCTTTTTCTCTTTTACAAGTGGAAAAATCATTGCAACTGGTGATATGGTGACATTCTTATCAAAATTGATGTATATCACCTGTATAACTATTTCACAATCTAACAACTGTTTAAACTATATTGAAAAAGGGATGTCTACTTCATTGTCTTCTATACACTCGGGATCTAATGAATATGTATGAAAAAAGCATGTTTGAAACAGTTATGAAATGTTTTAGACTTTCTAGCCACTTTGCTGTAAACAGCTTAAAATACTACAAATAAAATGTGGAAATGAAATGTTTAACAATATGCAGGAAGGAACCTGCATATAGAGAACATGCTCTCCTTCACTGATTCTGACATTCATAGTGTTTAAATTAAGTTTAAATAAAATTTCTCTGTTATGTCAATAGGTATTTTAGGCACTTTTGTGAAAAGTTTGGCCAAGACATTTCGTATAAATTTAATGTATGTGCTTGTAAGATGGATTATGAAAAAGAGAACTTATCTAAACCATCAGAATATCCAGAATTGAAAATTATTCAATGACGTAATATCCACAGTTAATTTGCATTAAAAATGTATACAGAAAATCAGGATTTGAAAAACTGACATAATAAGCATAGTGACGTGAAAACCAGGTGTGGGATCTTCAGACAATAGTAAAGTCAAATTTTGTCCCTATAGAAATGTTAGTCTGCACAAACTTGTTTTTCTTATGCAAAAAAGCAGCATGGTGTATTAATAAAATATATAGAACATCACACAAAAATTGCATTGTGCAATCATAAAATTGCAGTGTTGTGTACTAATAAAATGTGCATTCATAAAATTACAAATATTTTATCTAAATATTCCCTTTAACCTTCTTGCTGCCGCAACCAGATACATCTGCTCAACTGCAGGTTTCACTGCAGTATATAACCTAGTCTTTGTATTATAAACTAGTCTTTGTTACACTCCAAAACTTCATTATAAAAAAAATTTGTTAAATAGAATTCAACTGAAATTTGTGGAATTTTTTATACTAACATACATACATAAAATGCTGAAATATAAGGCTTTCCAGCCAAAACTGGAAATATTTAAAAAAAAAAAAAGTGTTTCATTTTGGCAGCAACTTTTTTTATGCAATGTAGACAAATGAGAAAAAGTGAATTGAGAAAAAAATGTCTTGTACACATAAAGGGAGGTTAATAAAAACTGAAGCATAGCATACATTTTTTCTTTTTCTCAGTATTTCAAATCTTTAAAGTATAAAAAGTTTGATATACACTATATTGCCATTGATTATTGGACACTTGTGATTTTAGACATTTTGTTAAATATCTAGAAAAATACATGAGGAATCATCTCGAAACTCTTAGTGTATAAATATAATAGTATAAGTCTCATATCTTCGTGAAGATTTTTTCCTGAAACTCTATAGGGGACTGTCAACAAATTGAAAAAGAATGAATATCTTTTGAATAACCCTGTCTAAATTAATGTAGCAAAAGCGCTCAAACTCTAGATTATGATTGAATGCCTTATTTTAATACACTGTGTTCATTTTTATGCAAATAGCATGCATACTCGCAGAGTAATTAAGGTTTTTATAAAAATGGTCCCAAATTTTTTCAAGTTTTTTCCTTATAATTTTCAGAGTTCTTAATATAAAATATTTTTTTCAGAAAATATGACAAACAACATTGTACACAGTACTCTGCAATCAGAATTAAAAAATAATGAAAATTGTATACAAAATGAGTTGGTTTACTAAATAATTTTTTACTGCGCATGCGTCAACGATATCAAAATTTCATTTGCATATTATGTTAGCTAAATGTATCGAGCAACTTTTGTAAAAGTCACAAAATCATAACTTGAATATTCTGAAAATAATCGTCAATTGAATAAGTTGAAAATCCGTTATTCTCAAAATGAAGCAAAAACAAGAGGGGTTGTATCCATATATTCATTGATTAGTGTCAATATAGAACACACAATACGGGATGTACTACTACATTTGGATAAAATCCCCAATTTTTTTGCTTTATTTTGGAAACAACGGATTTTGTCCTTTTTCTATAGACGATTACTTTCAGAACTTTCAAGCTATGATTTTGAGACTTTTACAAAAGTTGCTCTATACATTTAGCTAACATAATATGCAAATGAAATTTTGATATCTTTGACGCATGCGCAGTAAAAAATTATTTAGTAAACCTACTCATTTTTCATACAATTTTTATTATTTTTTAATTTTGATTACAGGGTACTGTGTGCAATGTTGTTTGTCATATTTTCCGAAAAAAATATTATTTTATATTAAGAACTCTGAAAATTATAAGAGAAAAACTTGGAGTATGCATGCTATTTGCATAAAAATGAACACAGTGTATTACAATAAGGCATTCAATCATAATCTAGAGTTTGAGCGCTTTTGCTACATTAGTTTTGACAGGGTTATTCAAAAGATATTCATTCTTTTTCAATTTGTTGACGGTCCCCTATGGAGTTTCGGGAAAAAATCTTCACGAAGATATACGACTTATACTATTATTTTTCTAAATATTTAACAAAATGTCTAAAATCACAAGTGTCCAATAATTAATGGCAATATAGTGTATATAGCCAGAGGTAACAGACCACATGCGATTCTAGACATTTTGTTCCATCTAGAAAAATAGATAAGGGCTTATTCTGAAACATCATGTGTGTAACTATACCATGATTTTTTTCCCGAAACTTTATAGGGGACAGTCAATAAATTGAATAAGGAAAATCTTTTAGATAACCCTGTCAAAACTAATGTAGCAAAAGCATTCAAACTGTAGATTATGATTAAATGGCTTATTTTAATTACTGTGTTCATTTTTATGTAGATAGCATGTATACTCGTAGCAAAATTAAGATTTTTATAAAAACAGTCCCAAAATTTTCCAAGGTTTTTTGCTTGTAATTTGCAAAATTCTTAATACATAAAAACAATTTTTTCAGAAAATTTGACAAACATATGTAATATCCTGCAGTCAGAATTAAATAAATAATAAAAATTGTATGAATAATATGCAGGTTTTCTTAATTCCGCATTGCACATGAGTAAAATCTATCAAAATTTCATTTGCTTATTGTGTTAGCTATGTGTATAGAGCAACTCTTGTGAAAGTCTCAAAAGCTTAGCTTGAAAATTCTGAAAATTATCTTTGATAGAATAAGTTAAAAATCAGTTCTCAAAATAAAGCCCAAAAAAAAAAAAAAAAAAAAAAAAAAAAAAAAAAAAAAAAAAAAGGCTGTATCCCAATGTAGTAATGTGTGTAATATTGTGTATTCTATATTGACACTAATAATGGATATACGAATACAGCCACTCATCTTTTTGTTTCATTTTGGGAATAGTGGATTTTGAGCTTATACTATCGGCAATCACTTTCAGAATTTTCAAGCTAAGCTTTTGAGACTTCAACAAAATTTGCTCTATACACATAGCTAACACAATAAGTAACTGAAATTTTGATAGCATTCATTCATGCACAATGCAAAATTATATAGTAAACCTTCTGATTATTTATACAACTTTTATTTTTTTATTTCTGATTGCAGGATATTATGTATAATGTTGTTTGTCAAATTTCCTGAAAGAAACATTTTTTTTTATATTAAGAATTATGCGAATTATAAGCTTAAAAACTTGGCAATATTTGGGACTGTTTTCATAAAAACTTTAATTTTTTTGCAAGTATACATACTATCCGCATAAAAACAAACAGTTTCTTACTGTATACCACACAATTACATTGTGTTTTAATCTAATGTTTAGTTTTTTCAGCAGATTCAATGCCTGACCAACATCAGCCTTGCATTTTTTTCTACATAGTCGATTTGGAACAGAACTAAATTTAATTGTTCTCAGGATGTGTAGAGCAGGCAGTCTGTTTTGTAAAACTACTAATAACATTATTAATTTCTGTTAATGGAATCTTTGAAAATGGCTCTTATTTGCTGAGCTGTGAAACAACTTTATGTATGTTTATATTTATCTTTTAACCACTTAATTGTCGCACCCGACACATTCACAGGCTGCTAACTCCATATCTTTTATTCAGAATTGTTTGATTCTCACCAGTTTTATAGAATAGTATAATTCTTTATTCTGGTACAATATTGCTTTTCATTAAATAAGGTGAATATTTCTTTTTTTTTAAAGTGACGGCAATAGCCAATATGAATATTTAAACTGTATTTAATGTGACCATTAAGGGGTTAACAAACACACACTCTATTTTAAGATATGTTAAATTTGCGAGCTTAGCAAGTTTTTATACAGTTTCTATTAATACCCAGATTTCTGATATCTGAGGTACTAGCAGTCCCATTTAACTCGGATAATCATGGTTTCACTGTAGTAACATGTTTCTGTGAGACCTTCAATATCTAAAGAAATTCACTTAACTTACTGCCTGCATAAGAAGATGGAGTTGTGCTTAGTTAAAATTAACATTTCAGAAATTGTATGTCAAATATGGCAGATGAGACGCATTTGTACTATAACTAGTTTTGTAAATATTCAAATCTTGGTACATAAGTTATTGCACTCTTATGCAACAATACATGAATATTAAATTTATTATGATTAAATTTAAATAGTATGGAAATAAAACTCCATCTTAAATTAGTCATTATTGCCATGGCAACCTAGAATCATTACATATCATGAGTTTTCATTGAATTATGTACTATAGTATTTAATAAAATGAAGAAAACTTTTATTAATATATTTTTAAGTTTTGATTAAATTTTCATAAAATTTGAAATGACTCGACAAAATTCTGCAATGATTATACAGTAGAGTCCTTAAAATCGGCTTATCACAGATGTACAAAATGAAATTTTCAGTTAAGATGTAAAGACAAAATTATAGGATTTTTAGTTTAATCGTCCTGTATACATTTTAGTTTCTAATTTTCAATATGACTGAACTCATGTTATATATGTTTTTTTTTTCTTTGAATGAAATATAAATTTGTTCCTAGAAAAAATAATAAAATAAAATAAAATCAGGGTTGCAAAAAACCCACCTACCCAAAAAATTCATTTTAATACGGGTGGGTTTTATTGGGTAAAACCCACTCTAAAAAACCCAATAAAACCCACATCAAAGTGGGTTTTATTGGGTTTTTTACAATCTATGATATTATTATTTAATATTCAGTAGCTTTTATATTAGTTTTTGAACCTTTGTGTTAAAGAGGTACTCTATCCTATCAAAACAGATTGTGGATGTACTGTCAAATATGACAAAGTCAAAATTGTCAAAATAATGTGCTTAATTCTTCTAAAAGTTTAATATTATGAAAAAAAAAAAAAAAAAACCAAAATCAATATACATAGCTAATCATAACATTTTTGCATAGATGAAAAATGACAAGATCTTTTATATTAAGATTTAACAATATAAAATTTCATAATGTAGGTTCCCAACTGGATATAAATTTGACTTATTCATTTTAGGCCAGGGTTGGTGAAAAAAAAAGGGGGGGGGGGGGTTAGAAGACTGATTTCAAAAGATCCAAATAAACTTTTTTGTTTCTTTGTTTAAACTTTTTTTCAAATCAGGTTTTAAACCCCCCCCCCCCCCTTTAAATATCATTTCCTATTATGTATTGTACCATCCATGTTTGTTGATTTAAAAAAAAAAAAAAAAAAAAAAGATATAAGTGTATTATAACTTAATTCCAAAATATTCAAATTAAATAATTACAATCAGTTATGTATAATTTTGTATTCAGTATATAATAATTTTGTAAAATATTTCAACAGGGTTCATACTAAAGGGCAAAATTAGGACTAGCCACAGACCACAGAGCCAGTACATGAGAAAAAGTGGCCAGTGAAAAATTGTCTATCAGTGGCCACTTTTTTACAAGGAGAGAATACAATTTATTTATATTTCATCAGAGATTCTACTTTGTAGCTTTCAATATATTCATATTACAGTTGAACCTCGAAAATCCGAACCTCCAAAATCCGGAAATCTCTAAAATCCGGACACTTTTCCGATTTCAGTTTTATTAATTTTTAAAATAAGCCATAGCTGTAATTTTCATCAACTACAGTTAAATTCTGATAACTAAAAAAATATATATAGATATATTCTGGTTAATATTGTAATGACTTGCAGTTAATTAAAGACTTTATTATTACAAAAATTAAAAAGTTAAAAAGCGTTCAACAAAATTTACAGTAAAAATGAATCATGACGAAATGAATAAATCGTTGAATTAATCATGAATTTTGATACTTGAAAAAATTTGGGTTTAAAAAAATAAAACTTAAATTCTGTCAAAAAAATGCAGAAAAAACGGGGAAATTTTTTAAAAAAAAGAAAGCCAAAACAAGCATGAAATCAATTAAAAAATCTTGAAAAAACGCACTTCATAAAAGATTCATGATTCATTCATTTCATAATGATTCGTCTCACTCTCAATCGCCTTTGAGAATCGGGAGGGAGGGCGCTTTCTCGGGATTTTTTGAAAATTTCAAATTCTTTATAAAGTGGGGAGGGGCGTTTGATCGGGAAGAGTGGATTAACGGGATTTTACGGTATTATATAGCCATAAAAAAAGATTTTTTAATAAACCTCCAAAATCCGGAAATATCGAAAATCCGGAATCACCGCGGTCCCGACGGTTCCGGATTTTCGAGGTTCAACTGTAACATATTTATTTGGGCTGTTCAGTTTTAGATTAATACTTATAGAAATTTTACTGCTTAATATCTTAATAAAAAGTGGCCACTTGAAAAACTAGTCTTACTGGCCAGTGGCCAGTAACGAAATTTCCCAATTTTGCCTTATAGTTCATACTCATTTTCCAAGATAAATCTCCCAATGTATTTTCTGGGATGTACATTTTTTCCATATCAACAATTAACGACATTTTGATATTACTTATGATAATAAAGCATGCAAACAGCAACAATTGGCCCCCAATTTCCCAGAGAAGACTCATTTTGGCAGGTTTTCCCAGGGTTGGTAAATTTTTTGCACTATCCCCTGATTTTTACAACCTAAAATTCATCCCCTGATTTTCCTAGGAGTCCCATATTCCCCTGATAAATATGAACCCTATTTAAGTAACAACTCTGTATTGTGTTCAAAGAACAAACTGCTCTATACAGTGAACCATAGGTATCTTAAAAATATTATCCAGCATTTTTTGTAATAATAAAAAGATTAAAGATTTGTTCCAAAAAATGTGTTCTTAGTGGAGAATGCAGATTAAAAGTTTAATTTATTAAAGTAACTTTTAAACATGTGGTTACTATATAATATTGCATGATGGCAGAAGTAAAAACTTTTTTACACTGATTTATTTGGGTTATTTCAATGAAAATTAGTAGTATATTAAGTTAACTAATAAAAATATAAGATTTTTTAATTTAATACATACTTTCTAGAAATAATGGACTTCTCTTGCCCCCACCTATTACAAAAACAAAAACCCAATAAAACCCGAAAAAACCCACCTGTGTTGGGTTTTTTATGAAAAACCTGGGTTTTTTGCAATCCTGAATAAAATAAATAAAATAATAATAAAAATGTGATATGGCTTTGATATCACTGGTAATCACAATCTTTATACTGATTCATGTATTAATAAAGTTTTTTGGTTATAAAGTCTGACTAAACCTAAAATAAAACTTCCTTCATGATTTTTATGTGAATTAATGAAACTTTTAAGAGGAAAGTTTCATTGAATAATTCAAGAAAAATGTATCTCATCTTTATTATGCATATTTAATTATACATTATTTACTTCACCTTTACTTTTAACAATTTAATCATTTTTAAAATTGTGTTTTTGTTTTAACTTATTATTTTATTACTGTGTAAGCATTCATCATAGTTTCAATTGCATTATTACATTCAAATAACTGTTCAAAAATGTAAATAAAATGACCAAAAATCCACTATAGTCTGCCCAACCTCTGGTCCGAAGCTGTGCAGATTTGAGGGAGTGTACTTAACAGATTTCTGGTCATTGCTTTGCTTACATTTTGAAACAGTAGTTTGAATATAATATTGCAATAAAAATTATAATGAATGCATTACTTACATTAGAATAAAATATTAAAATAATTAAAGTAATACACTAAAATATACATTAAAATGATTTTAAAAATGTTTAAATTGTAAGTAAAGTTCAAGTAAATAGTGCATGCATTTTTAAATATGCATAATAAATGAAATGCATTTATGCTGAATTTTTCAATGGAATTTGCCCCCATTAACGTACCTTTTTTATTCACATGGAAAAAAATAATAATAATAATAATTCAGGTTTAGCTAGACTTAAAAATAAAATAAGAATATTTGATTTAAAAAAAAAAAAAATTACCAGTGATATCAGCTGTATCTTGGATTTTTTTCCAAATTGAAATTTTATAATTATTTCATGAAAAGGCATGAGTTCAGTCATATTAAATATTAAAATACATATGGAAGGATTTAAAATGTATATATCTGTATTTTTGCCTTTTTGTCTGAACTTTAAGTTTCATTGTTTACATCTGTGATGATGTGCACAGGGTTCATACTCATCAAGGGAATATGGGATTCAGGGGATAATACTAAAAATTCCTCAAATCTGGGAAACCTGGCAAAATGCTTGGCCACTCTGGGGGAAATTTTGGGTAATCACTGCTATTTTTGCACTCTTTTTTGAAGTCCTAATGAAATCAAACTAAGGCCTTCCTTTTAACACTGATATATGTCGAAATGGAAACTAGTCACTCCTTACAGATAATATATAGCATGTTATTTTTAATCTGTGCTGCTTTTAACAAGTAGTGACATTCATCCATCCAGTCTCTTCTCTAGCATGGGTGCAAGACCTTCAGTCTTGAGGATATTTTTGATTGATAATAAATTATATTTTATTTATTTAAATAATACCAATTTGCCATTCAGAACTTTTAATTACTTTCCTTTGATGTAAAATATCAATTTTTAGCCGTAATAAAAAACAAAAATCTTCTAGACCTTTCCTATTTGATTATTCCTAATACTCAGAAAAGTTTCCAGTCTTGGCTTGAATGAAGTTCTTGCACTCATGACTCACTAGACATGCCTTCTAATAGCGTGAGAGTTGAAAATTGTTGCAGAAGAACCTAAGAAAGATAAAATACATTTTGAAATTGATATTAAGATGTGTAACCTTCATATCATTCATGATGCTTCTCAGTGGCATAATAAAATCACAAAGTGGAGATTAAATTCTTACAGCAATCTACCAAGCTTTTAGGGAGATCTCCAAAAGGCATGCCAACTTAATCTCTGTTGTACACAAATTATAGTTTTCCTGTAAAGTTCTGTTCATATTGTTTGTACAGGTAATGTATAAACCTTATTTTTAAGATTATATTGTTTATAATTTTTTTGAAAATGTAGGAAAGGGGGGGGGGATCATAATACTGGTTTAAAAAGATGTCATTAATTGTTGACATGAAAAAGTTATGCATCCTGGAAAATACATTGGATGCATATTATGGGAAGTTTTCTTGGAAAAAGAGTATGAACTGTGTGTAATATTTAGTATTTGCAGATTTGTGCGAGTCTAAGTATTAAATTTTAAACCGTTGTTAAGTCATTTTTTATGCTGTTATATGCAGACTGGCAGATTGATAGATCTGATGATGACTATAGGTTTTATTGTAGTGACTCCAAAATGACTCGCTAATTGGATTTTCTTGAGCATGTACAGCAGACTCCTTCAAATCTGCACATAATTTACAGATGTAAACAATGAAACATTCAGTTCAGATGAAGCAAAAAGCTTACTTTTTATTTTTATATCGATTCTATTACTATTTTAATCTACAATTTTCATTAATATTACTGAATTCATGGTATATCATGAAGGAAGAATAAAATTATTTCTGAAATAATTCAAGATATTGCTGAACTGGTAGTTGCAATCTTTTTTGATAATTGTGTCTGGCTAAATCTGAAATAAAAGGCCTAGATTCATTGAATAATTTAAGAAAAATGCATCTCATGTTTTATAATGAATATTTAAATATACATTGATTATTATTTAATCATTTTAAATTATCTAAATTCTTATTTAGTTTATTACCTTACTTACTTTAATATTCTACTATATTATAAGCATTTATTATAATTTTGATTGCATTTTTAATTACAAGAACATTTTTCCTCTATGACTGTAATGTAACTGAATACTTTTGATTGTTCCTGTTATTGATCTATGCATCCGATTTTCATAAAATTTGAATGACTCGACAAAATTATGTAATTATATATTTTAATTTTCAAACAATTCGATTGGGTACTTTTTGTATTGTTGTATGCGGACAGACTGAATGACAACTATATGTGCTACGTATTTACATAATTACAAACATACTAAAAAAAAAACTTTAAAGGCCAAGTTTTGGTAATCAGATTTTGATTATTTTAATATGTTAGAGACCCTTTAGTCTCAGGTTCGATTGATTTTATACAATACTCCTTAGTTCTTGAGAAACAGAGGTGAGGGTTGTCTAATATTATAATGCAATTAAAATATTTACTTTGTAATGAATTGGCCATGTTGGTCAAGTCAATACTAGAGCTTGCGAAGTACCTACAGAGAGTAAATCCACTCTGCTTAATCTTCAATGAATGTGAGGCTCATCTAGGCAGGAACATAAAAAGTGGTTTTCATAAGATGTTTGCTAAGGACTGTGTTGGTCATAGTGCAGTTTGTAGAGTGTTTGTTCATTGTTGCTTGGCCATGATGCCAGAATGTGCTCCATTTGTTTTTTCCTTTTTTGTTTTGTAACTATACTTGTAATTATAGTTTTAACCGATATACTTTTTATTTGTAGCAATCTAGTTGCATAAAACTGTCGATTTTAAAAAATCTCGTTTAAAGCATCCTTCATATTCTTTATCAATGCAATGACATTGAACAATTGTTAATTCATGATTTTACAGAAACATAATTTACGTATTACAAGGAAAGTCAATACCATGCTAATATTACTCTGTTTTTAAAGTATCAAGCATAATTATATAAGCATAGAATATAAATTGCAACTTTTTTGCAGCTTAAAGATATTTTAAAATTTGTAATATGTATGCTTGCACCTAATTATTTACCTTATATTACCTGTGAATTATTTTGCTTTCCCTTTTACCTTATTTCTACATTTAGTTTCATTTTATTTGAATGTTTTAACTAGAGCCCTCAACAGATTTGTAACGATTTTTAAATTAGTATTATTTAAAAATTGATCCAAATTTAAGAAAAATCTCTTTAAAGGATGAGAAATAATGGTTTATAAATCAAAAAGTGCTAAATTAAAATTTAAATGTTATCATAATTAATGAAGGACTTTAAAATCTTTTGAGATTTTTTAATTGGGTACTTGTGTATTAACACTACCACAGCAGAAGTTGCACTAATGTGCCAATAAAGAGCAATCTTGTTTTTTGCATGTGCACAAAAAATAGCATAAAAAAGCACTAAAAAAAGTCATCAAAAATCAGCAAACAACAAGGCAACAAGGAATCCAAAAGATAACTGCATACATCTGCGAGCAATAAGATTGCTCTTTATTGATGCATTAACACAACTTCTGCTGCAGTGGCATTCATACGTAAGTACCTTTTATTGTAGTTACAAGTGTATTTAAGAAATAAAAATGTAGTGCATCTCAGCATTGAACTGGAGCCTGCAGAACAGCAAGCAAATGTCATGGCAATTGAGCTATGA
This sequence comes from Maratus speculifer, assembly GCA_964019185.1. Taxonomy (NCBI): domain Eukaryota; kingdom Metazoa; phylum Arthropoda; class Arachnida; order Araneae; family Salticidae; genus Maratus; species Maratus speculifer. The sequence continues at coordinate 78,102,864 of OZ025299.1, forward strand.
TCAAGCTAGGCCTATTGGTACTAAGTATTTGTTGCAATATCCCCCTCCCCCCTTCTTTCTCAAGAATCAAGGAGTGTTGCATAAAATCAGTTGATGCTGAGATTAAGGTATCACTACCTTACAACATATACAGTGAAATCTCTGAATAAGGGACACCCATGGGACCAGAACTTTGTCCTTTAAATAGGTGTCCCTTATCCGGAGTTTTGATTGCTATTCTTGATTAATCATTCAAAAGGATATAAAAATAACAAATCATTAAAGGTGAAGTTTAAATGTACATGAAGTGTATAAATTACATTAATGAGACATGAAAATTACTTATTAATTCTCTATTCTTTTTAATTGATTACTAAATTATTAAATTACATCTAGAATTATCATTTTTATTTTATATACAAATTCTGTACATGCAAAAAATATTAAGGAATTTAAAAGAATTTTACTTGAAGTAATCAATCAAAAGTAATTGTTTTGCAAACTTCAATTTTTCGCTATAAATCTTTCAAGTGTGCATTTACCATACTCATAAATTTTAGTTTTTCATTATCAGGAGTATTTACAAAAAAAGTATTCAACTGCTATGCTCAGCTAGTGGGAAAAGTTTTGACACATTTACAAATTCATTTTTAACAGAAAGATATAAAACTGGAATGCCTGACTGTGGAAACGATTTGGAATCTGTGTTCACTTTTTTGACAAATAAATTACCTATTGAGTTATACTTTTTTTTATCCTTCCTGAGTAGTTTATTCTTCTTTTTTGTAAAAATTCGGTTCAAAATACCCACTTTGACAATATTTTCTGTAAGATATATTGTGTCTACGCCCAAAAAATGAAAAACAGTTCAATTACATAATTTCTGAACAATGCCTGCTAGTTTTAAGCATTTTCGAATAAAAATAAATGAAAACTTATGTCATAAAAATTACCCTTTGGATTTGAGAACAGCCCAAAAGCATCTGTAAAGTTCTTTATTTCATTATTTTCTTTTATTCTCCACTTTAAGAATCATCCTGAAAGTTTCCAGCATTGCTTTCAATGGGGATGTCATCAGAATTGTGGGTAAATAAATAATTGTCAATTGTGTTGTATGCCACTGTATCCACATGACTGTCTGTATGTTTGATAAATTGACAAAAAGCTGTATTTTACTTTTCATCACAGACATATTTCATTATTGAAATGCAAAAACAAGTTCCTTTGATCTCATTTTCAACTGTCCCTTAAATCGAGTGTCCTTTATTCAGAGGTTTACATTACACATCTTATACCAAGACTCAGGTGGACAAATTCTGCCCCTGTCGTATTGGAGGATTTTCTCTTAATCTTCCGATGAAGGGATAATTTCGCATTCTGCCCCTAACATTTCGGAATCCTTTCCGGTTTTACGGGGTTGCTTTTGTTGTAATTCATCCGACTGCTATAGGGAGCTAACCCCGCTGTAGAAACCCAATATCTATGTTGGATTAAGATGGCTGGGCTTATATAGGTAGCTCTTATATGTGAAGGAGACTTATTTATTATTAAATGTATATTCACATTCTATTATTAGTTTTTTATTATGTTCATTAGTAGAAATAATTTTAGCTTCAATTTAATATAAACTGTGATTGTAGTATATTTTTATAATTATTTGGGCTAATACTGTTTGTATTTTAAAACTTTTATTTAAAAAAATGTATATTTATGCTAAAATATAATAAAAATATATTTTTGAGATTAAAACTTATTGGACTAATACAAAAGTGTAGGTTTGATTGTGTTTGACAGCCATTTATCAACACGAAGAATATAGATAAAATAATACACTTTGTAAAAATCCCCTTAAAAAAAATAAAGCAACTGCTTTATTTTTTATTTGTGATAATTTTTACAAACTGCATTACTTTATTCATTATTGCCAGTGTTTTTCATGTTTTTTCATGGGGAATATAGGCATTAAGTGGGGGAGTGTCTTTCTGTGGGAACCCAAGCCATATTTACGCATGGTAAACCAAGGTTTAAAAAAAAAACCACTACAAATTCCGAACAATTAGGCTGACAGGTGGTATTGGGTTCGAACCTAGCACCTCCCGTCTACCAGTTTCGTGGCTAGAACCTCATGGCCACTGGTGAGGGAATACATAAGTGTAATTACAAATGGTTTGTGTTTAAAGAACTCATTTATTTTGATCTAAACAATAAAAAATATAGAATTGTGAATGTAAAATAATAAAAAGGCAAACATAATTTTCAAATAATGTTTGAGTGATATAGCTCATATTTTAAAAATTATAATTTAAAGCTTGTATTTAAAAAAAAAAAAAAAAAAAAAAAAAAAAAAAAAAAAGGCTAAAATTTGTTTTTGAGAAGAATATAATTATTGCACTATTGAATATAATTATAAATCAAAAGTACTTACACATAAGTTTTTCTTTAAATAATACCTTGATTTTACTCTAAATAATAAAAACAATTATTTGACTGACACAACTTGTATTTAAAGAATAAAAAAACACGCTAAATTATATTTTTTGAGAAGATTAAAATCTATTGAAATCAAAGTATAATTACAAATAGTTTTTGTTTTAATACCTTGATTATATTCTAAATAATAAAACCATTATTTTTTGATTGGCAAAACCTATATTAAAAAAAAAAAGAACATGCTAAATTGTATTTTTGAGATGATTAAGACTTACTGTGCTAATCCAAAAGAGTAATTACTCTTTTGGATTAGCTGTATTTATTTTGGTACTAGCGAGCTACGCCCGCTAGCTGGGCCACTTTTTCCAAACGAACCTCGGTATTAATCAGTATATAATAAGCAAAAAAATTCATTTAATAAGCAAATCTTGGTGTTCGAATCCTCAAGCACAAAAAAAAAGTAAATTAAAGAGCCATGGTCCCGTTAATAATATGTGATTTCGCACAGTGGGCCACATGCACTTGAAAAAAAAAGATTGTGGATCGGAGCTATGGTCGCTTCGCGCCCATAGTCCCGTTAAAAATATTTGGTTTTGCACGGTGGGCGCCAAGCGCCCATAAGACATTTTTTCGTATTTTTTAGTTCATCAGAAGCAGATTTTTACGCAGATTCTGAATATGTAATCAGTTTTTTCTACTTTAAAAACTGTCTGCATGATGGTTTAAGAAAAAACGCGAAAAAAAAAAGTTTCGATAGTCCTGTTATATTTCTAAGTTCAATATTTTAGCGAAAACTACGGTAAATATTCTACGGCAAGTCAAAAAAATTGATGCAGAAAAAAACTCAATTAGCGCTGGTAGAAAAAGAGGTTTTCGGCTGTTTCTTCTTTTAGCCAAAGGGGAAAAATTCATGTCCTTCACAGCAAGGTGGCGCAGTGTTCTGCTTCGGAGCTCCGTTTGGGAATTGACACATTTCTCGTTCCGATTCCCAAGGGGTTTTTAATTCATAACTTTTTTAATTTTGGCCCCACGGTCTCGAAAATGCCCGAAATGACTTCCCCGGAATTTTTCCAATCCAAAGACACCTCTCGCGACTTCCAACTCGCCCACGTTGCAAACTGTAATCGGCTTCAAGCAGACAGACCGACAGAGGCGCACGGATTTTATTAGTATAGATAGCTGTATTTATAGTAGTATTTACTGTATTACTGAGTAAATTTGAAGGAGTCTACTGTACAGTAGACTCCCTAAAATCCACAACTCTCTAAAATCCGCACATATTTTACTAATGTAAACAATAAAACATTCAGTTCAGATATTGGGGCACATTTTCTTTTAGTTTTATATTAATTCCATATATTTTTTAATTTTGTTAATATTACTGTATTCAAGTTTTTTCCATGAAAGAATAATATATATATTTTTTAATTCAAGATATTACTTATCACTGGTAATGGCAATCTTCTATACCAAAAAATATCTATGTATTAATCAAGCTTTTTTGGTTATTAAGTCTGGCTGAACTTGGGGGAGGGGGAGAAACCCTTATTTTTATGATTTTGATGTGATTTAGTAATGTACTTTTATGAAGCAGGTTCTGTTTAATAATTTTGGAAAAATGCATTTAATCTTTATAACGAATATCTAATTATACATTATTGATATTAACTTGAGCTTTGCTATTAATATTTTAATCATTTTAAAAAGTTTCTAAATTTTTTATTATTTTAGTTTATTACTTATTTTAATATTTTATTATATTGTAAGCATTCATTATAGGTCCAGTTGCATTATTAATGCATACAAATTACTGTTTAAAAATGTAAACAAAGCAATGACCAGAAATCTGCAAAATTCTAAAAGTCGCACAACCTCTGGCCCCAAGCTCTGCGGATTTGAGGGAGTCTGTTGTATTAAATTTTATCCTGTATTACTTTTTGTATATAGAAATTCTTTTTTATCTATCTTAATTTTTTGGTTTAGAAATTGTGTGTGATACATGTAATAATAAACTTTCTGAATGGATTCAAAAATTGCACATTTCTTTATTGCATTATTTTATTGCTATATATGTTTTAGAGTAAAATTTTGTAAAATTTTATTTGTTAAAGACTTTTATTTTTAATGTAGGGATAAATCATTAAAAAAAAAAAAAGAAAGAAAGAAAGAAAATGCAGAAATAAATGCTTGCGCAAATTTTGCTATTTTTATGCTGCTCATGGAAATCTCTAGATATGCAGCAAGAGGGTTAAGAGTCATATAAATGTTGCACATGGCATTTGAACACTGCTTTAGCTAGAACATTCTTAACAGTGGCTAAAAATATAAATGTCACACTGAATCCCGAATTTTGTCAAACAATTGTTGAAAAAAAGAAAAAAGAGCGAAATCAAGTAAAAATATTCCAAATTCCATCACTGGGTTTCATAGTGAATTTTGTCAAAAGATTCTGGAGTCTCAGTTGAATTTTGCCAATATTTTGCTGAAATATATTGCAACAAATAGCTAATTCCATCAATCAATTGCAGGATAAAATGCAGAGATTTGGGCAATTGATCACCTCCCCCCCCCCTAAAAAAAAAACATAATTTTAATGCATATTTTCTTTATTTTCAAAAATAAATGTGCTTTAATAAGATAATACTAAATTATTAATTTCACATTTATACTATACTGTATATGGTATTAAAATGTTCTCTAGGGGGGAAAAAAAAAAAAAATTGCTCATAATCCACACAATGCTCTGTAATATGTAATGTTTTATAATCTGCACAACTTTGGTCCCAGCTTATGCGGATATAAAGATCTTTACATGTATTGTTGGTCATTCTCTCAGAAATGTCCAAAATGAATTTGAATTATGATTATTTTGAAAATCCTTGCTAATTTTTATAGATTTCTTAATTTGAAAATTTGTGTTTCAAAGTTAATGTACTTTCCAATGTTTTCTTTTTTTAATCATCAAAAAGTGCTCCTTCCATTTCTTCCCTAAATTATAGTGTATTTTTTACATATTATTACTCTTATTTAGTATTTTGTTGTTAATATGTATTTTTGATAGGTATTTTTGCAAATATACTTTATTGCTTTTAAAGTAGTAAAATTCTTAAATTTTAACTTATTTTTTCAATTTCCATATAGGTTAAAATATTGGTTCCTAACAGTACTGCTGGTATGATAATAGGCAAAGGTGGAAGTTATATTAAACAAATTAAAGAAGAAAGTGGTGCTTATGTACAAATATCTCAGAAGTCCAAGGACCATGCCTTAGCTGAACGGTGTATTACTGTGATTGGTGAGATGGAGAACAATAAAACTGCTTGTCATATGATTCTAGCAAAGATTGTTGAAGACCCTCAGAGTGGTAGTTGCTTAAATGTTAGTTATGCAGATGTAACAGGTCCAGTAGCCAATTTCAATCCTACAGGTTCCCCTTTTGCCAATCCTGGTAGTGTTCCTAGTGGTGCTATGAATAACAGCAACACCAGTTATAGTTCTAATGGCAGCTTAAATAGCCTCAGTCCTACTGTAACCAACAATTTCCACAGTCCTCAAACTGGTGCCACCCATTCTGGAATTGTGCCATTCACAGGAGTAGGGATGGGTGGTTCTGCAATCCCTCCTACCAATGCTGCTCAGGTTATAGAAACTATCAAAACAATGCTCAGAGGCAATGGTTATTCTGAGCAAGCCGTATCAGAGATTAGTGCAGCCATGAATACCCTAGCTAATTATGGAATGCTTGGACTTGGACTTGGCATATTAAATGGAGTAAATGGTGCTCCTGTAGTAAGTGGCCTAGGAATGGGAATGCCAAGTTCTGCAGCAACAAGTTGTCCAATGCCTCCAGGAGGCATGGCAAATCAAGGTATGTATACTTCTGCTACTGGTGTGCCTGGAATGGAGGCTGCTTGCAATTCAGTGGCTACATCTGGTCCTATGGGAGCTGGATCAAGTATGTTTGGTCCTATTGGTAGCCTTGGAAATGGAATGTCTGGTTTAGGCCTTGGACCAGGATTTACTTCACCTACTACTTCTCGTTCGAATGATCGTTTTCTAGTACAAGCTGAAGCAGCCGTGTTTGAACCGTTCCGTAGAACCTCTCCTGCCCTTGCTTCTCCAAGTGCAGCTGCCTTACCTGTGAATAATAATTCTTTTGGACTTGGGACTGGACTAAGTTCTGGTCCTCCTAGTTTGAGAAAAAGTCCTACTCCTAGTGATCGACAAATAGGTGATGCAACAAAAATAGAAATTGAAGTAGGAGAAAATATTGTTGGAGCAATATTGGGACCAGGAGGAAAGGCTCTTGTAGAAATTCAACGATTTAGTGGAGCTAACATTCAGATCTCTAAAAAGGGAATATTTGCTCCTGGTACACGCAATCGAATAGTCACTATCACTGGTCTCTCTAATGCTGTTAACACTGCTCAGTACCTTATTGAGCGACAAATAGCTGAAGAAGAAGCAAAACGAGCTCAACAAAATGCCATGGGAGTTCTGCGTTAACAAGAACTATTACTAGTGTTATGTTATTGCCTTTGTCATCATATTTTCTTTGTCTATGGTTTTATTCCCTCTTCTGTAAACCTGCAAATGCACCTGATGGTGTGATGCTGTGTGGTGATTAGAACCCAAGCACTTTGCTACAGTTCTGAGTGAATAAATTTCCTGTTAACCTTGTTATCATTCTGTAATATATATACATGAAAGTTTGTATCATCTAGGAAATAATGGGCTAAAAAATATAGCTGTATTTGCACCAATTGTTGCATGACAGCACATGGTCTGTGCATAGTGGTGGACTTTGGAGGTCCTGTGAAAAAACATATTCCAAGAACTGATTGTTATTACCCATCTTGCACTGACCATATAAAACACAACCTTTCATGGCTTATCATTAGGGAAAGAGAGAATCTAGTTTTTTAAAGTTAATTAGAATTTTGTAACTTCTGTTTGCAAGTTTTGTTTACTGACATTGCAAAGTTAAATGCTTTGATAAATTTATTTTATGTTGATATATGGCTAAGTCATTTAGTTTTGCTTTGCTTGGATGTTTAACTTGGTAGCCAGAGTTACTTTCTGATTGGGAGTTTTCTTGTTTTGCTTCCATATATATAAATATATATTTACACACACACATATAATCATATATATTTTCAAGTAGATTGATATTATTATACTAGAAATCCTAAGGAATTGTCATGGGATTTCTCTTCATTTGATAAAATGATCAGAAACTTATTGGCTGTGATCAGTATTGCAATTAATGACTTTTATTCATTTTACATTTCATAATATAGCTTTCTATTTAGTTTTGTTCAAATTGATAATCATTTCTGTGCTCATCAAATTTTTATTAAAACCATTGAATCATAAAGAATTGGCTGTGATCAGTATTGTGCCCACTCTGATACGTGTAGTTTTCTGTAAAACATAAAATGCATGGTAGAACTTTTGTTTCATGAAATTTTCATTGTGATTCCGGAGAAACTTGTTAGTATAAAAACGAGTGTGTTTGTATATTCTCAAGTTTTATAATTAATATTTTGTTGGTGATATTTCTATATAAATTTCATTAGATGAAAGTTCTGCTCTTCTCATTTGTCATTTCATAGAACTTAATTTTAATTGGATCAAATAAGTTTGTGCTATGTTTCATTATGACCTCAAATCATTACATATTTGGCTGTGATCAGTATTTTAATCAGTTATGCTGCATATAATTACATGTAATTGGTTGGATACTTACTGTGCTCTTGTCTCATGATATACCATATCTTTTAGTACTCTGGGCTAAAGTTTAATTTCAATAGAAAATATAACTTTTTGTTATTGTTGTAGTTTTTGAATGTACTGAATATGTGGTATATGAAATGAATGAAAAGTTGTTGTAAAAGGTAGTCACTGTAAGGGCAATTATGTGTCGTAAATTTAGGCAGAGTATCATATGTTTGAACTGAACATGCTCATTGGTTTGTGATGTTAAAATAACATTGAGAAATTCTAATTCTTATTTTGTGCTTTCATTTGTTAATACCTTTAAACAGTTCCTCTTATGGATGCCCTTATGTTGTATAAAGTGATCTTGTGGAGATATATTTTTGGGGACTATACTAAGGGCTATGTTAAAAAAATGTAAATATTTCTTATAGGATTTTTGATTTTTTTTCTAATTCTTTGTTATTGCTGTAAAGCTCTATAAGTTTATGATGAAATTGGTTAAATGTTTGATATTCTAACTCGTGTCTAATTTAATTTATAAAGTTATTTAATTTAGAAATGAATATAGTTATTTGTGTTGATTTATTGATTTTGATGTTGCTTATTTTTCTTGTTAAATATTTATTCTCTTACAATTATATTGATAATATGTAATGTAGTAGACAAAAATACCCAAAGTGTGTAACTACTAGACCACAAAGCATCTTAAAGTTACACAACCGATTAATTTTGCCAAAATATTTTCTTTTTTAAAATCTATTTAGAATGTAAAATATTTATTTGATATGTGGTTAATTAAAGCTCCTTTAAGTTAATTTAAACAAATTTTTGGATGCCTTTTATTGTAGTTTTTTTCCCTGAAATATTTTTGTTGAATATGTTTATGAAATCATATTGAATATTTAAATTAACTCTTATTTATTCTACACAAATAGTACCTCATTGACTTAAGTTACTGAAAAATGTTACTGAAATGCTTAGTTTTGCCAAAATAATTTAAAGATAATCATAAAATTATTTATTTGAATTATAGAAAATCTATTTAATTGTGCATCTGAGCTGAACTTCTGAAATGCTGATTCATTTAAGCAAGTACTTTTTAGATGCTTATTAGCTATATCCTTGCTTTTTTTACTGTTTGTTTTTTCCAAAGTGCTTATAATTTTCACAAATTGTTTAGTACAGTATAATGTAATGAACAAAAATGTTGCTCATTCAAAATGAGCAACTACATAGCATATTTGAAGTACCTCTTTTTAGATTTGCCAAAATAAATGAAAACAAATTTCAGTTAACTTGTATTATCAAGAGTACCTGTTTAAAACTATGCATCAGATCTAAGCTCCTGAAGTGCTAATATTACTTTCAGAAGGTTTTTGGATGCCTGATCACAATTAGCCTTTTTTTATTTTTGAAGTGTTTTTTGTAAATGTGTTTATAAAACTTTCAGCTATGTGAATATAAACATGAAGTACTAATGAATTTCACTAATTCATACATTAGCAAAGAATGAATTAATGAAATATTATGGTCTATTCTATATGCTGCACTATGTATAGAGGTCATGCAACTGCTGACATTGAGTGTATCATTATTTCTTGCTGTTGAGATCAGCAAAAAAAAAAAAAAAACTGACTAAAGAAATGCCTTCATTGTTTTATATCTCAATCTGTGCACCTCAACAGTCATAAATGCCATCAGTGATACTATTTATATTGCTTTTCAAGAAAACTATTGATGCGATATATCTGGTGTTGATTTTTTTTATATACAACTAGACCAAGTACTTTTTTTTTTTTAATTATTGTCCACCACCATCAATACTTATTAAATTGTATGAAAGAATTTTATATGTTTAAAGCAGTTTATTTCCATGTATAAATTTATCATGTTCAACTTTTATTTATTCAGTGAATCTAACATAAATTTTAATTTATTCATACATCTTCAAAATGATTTTTAAGATTATGTATCATTTGTCAGTTTTATAGATCATTTTTTAATTATCAACATATTTTTGTTAATCAAAGCTGCAATATTAAATGTTAAGTGCTTTGTGAATTTTACTTGTCTTTCTTTGTATATTTCATGTAAATTTAAACATTGATATCATAATCACTGAAGATGATTTGTCTTCTACTTGTCAAAACTGAACTAGTCTCTTGTATGCATGTTATAATGTGTCATGGATGAAAGATTGGATGGATGAGTGACAAAGATGGTGGTGGATTCTTCCTTCAACTGCTCATAGGTCATGAAGTATTCACCTGTTCAAAGACTGCAGTGCTTTTTTCATTCAGCTAAATATTTTACTAGGAGGCTGATGTATTACACTTATTTATAAGGGTAATTTTGCCAAGGTTAATAGACTTTTAAATAAATTATTTGAAACATCTTTAAATATGAAATATGCTCTAAGAGTTCAAAGTAATTTTGTTGGCAAAATTACATACATTACCTGCAGTTACATGTATTTTTTCATTATTTCTTTAGTTTGAATATGATTCAATGAATTTGATCTGGAAGTTTTTCACAGCTTTGATTGCTGCTGAATGAAACAAATTGAAATAAAGATATAATGCCCTGCTTTTGCTTTCATTCATTGAAACTAACATAGGAATATTACAGATAATTTGTGTTCTAAGATATTAAAAAAAAAAGAAAAGAAAAGAAAGAAAAGCATCTACACACATGTATATACACATGTTAGGGGGAAGTGTTTTTATACTGTGTATTTGTAATATTACACATACACAAATTGCACTTTTCCCTCCTCAAATATTGCCTTTTTATAGTTTCATCAAAGAATTAACTAATACATTTCTATCATCTCATTTTTATACATCTATAGACTGAGATTGACATCTAAATTAGAATATAGTATTTTTACTTGAAGATAGCAATTTTTTTCATATCTGCTTTTAGGTTATCTGCATACACAATTTATACAAGCATTAAAAAAAAAAAAAAAAACTCATAAACATCATGTATTATAATGAATGTATTATAACTGTTTTCAAATACAAAATTTTTATTTTTCATGAAACATCAGTTATATTTTATAAAATTGTTTTCTTGCTATAGCTTGTACTTACTGTTTTTATTACACTAAAAAAATTAATCAAAAAATTTGTTTCTTCATATTGTCTTAAAATGGACTGACTAGTCATTTTTAAAACCTATCAAGTTATAAGATCTAACTATTATGTTACCTCCCCCCCCCCCCTCCTGCTGCATTTCTTAAATATGAGTATAACACATTCACACATACTTAAAGAAATAAAAGGTAAAGAATTTTGAAAGATTTTAAAATTAAAGCTAGGTATAGTAAGGATAACAAGTTTATCTATATAAGATTATACTTGTATAATTGAATGAAAGGCAGATGTTATAGTTTTATGAAAGTTAAAGTTATAATGGGTTATGGAAAGTTTATAAAAATTTTCTTTCATTGTTTCTCTCAGAATATTTATTTTTAAAGCTCATTTAAATTATTTTAATACAATCGAGTATTTTATTAGGTTAACCTTGAGTAAAATTGCATGCAATTCTTGTATAATATTAAAATCTAAATTAGGCTATGTAATTGGATAATGAGAACTTTGGACAGTCAGTGAACATTAGATTAAATCCTTCTCTATATTATTATATTTAAAGATGTAATTGTTCCATTATCATAAAACATTTATGTGCCAACATATCATTTATACACTAAGAAAGAAAAATTCTTACTCAGCTTATTCCTTTAGTTCTTATCTAGTCATGTTTTTCAAAATAATTCTTCTCATACTCATATCCATACTTATAAGAAATTTTTCACTCATCGAATTTTATTTAAAATCACTAATTATCATTTTACAGTGATTTGTATTATTAGGGCCTGATTAACCCAAGTTAAAGGAATCTCAACCCTTCTTATTTTCAGAATTGACAAATGAGAATTAGGGGCCAACATTTTTTCCCCTTTAGGGCCCCTTTGTCCTTAAAGGAAAGCATGTGCTTCTTGTGCCTTTTCTCTAATCAGGCCCTGCTTATTGTGAAGTTCATTTTTTCTGTTATTCTTGTGTAAATATATATCTATTGATAATGAGGCTTAAAAGTGTATTTTTCTACAATTTTCAATTGAAGCTGCTTTGACACTTGAGTTATAGAACTGCTGAGAGTATTATAACTGTAGAAGTTCTAGTATGTAAAATTTATAAAATTTGATTACAGACAAATTTTAACCATGATTCCTAAAAATTTAGTATTACTGTGGTTTACTTTATATCTTTGTAACAAATGATTTTTTAATTTAATTTATGTATATCATTTCTAATGAAAGTTAAAAATGTTTTCATCTCTATAGAGATTAATGCTTTTGCTCAAATACCTATTTTTATAACCCTTATATATATTTTTAATTTAAAAGAATTGATAAAATTTCTTATTTCGGTTATTGCTTTCAATATAACTATGTAAATTATCAAAATATGAAAATGAATAATCAGATACAATATTTAAATGTTTGCATTCATATAGAAGTCTTTTGACTTAACATCTTTTATTTTTAAAGCTTATCAATTTACTTGTCTATAATACTCATCTTAAATATTTATAATACTCTTTCTTTAATGTAATTGAGAAAAGTGGTAAACTCTCGGCAGTAATGGTAATGGTGCCAAAAGTGGCAAAGGCTATCTCCTCCACTCAAAATATTTTACAGGCCTTAAAAATTGTGGAATTCAAAAAACAGAAAAATTTCCCCACCAAGAGCTTTATGTTCAGAGATGAGCAATTTTTTCTTATAAAATGTATGTCTGCTGTCTTATTTATTATAATGTGACTTTTTTCCTCCTTTCACATGAAATATATATTATTTAAAAGCTAGTGCTTTCAAAACAAATAGCTGCAATTCAATCATTTTCAGTACTGTATTTTTCTTAAAACATTAATATTTATTTCATGAACTTCATTGATTTTTTTAATACATTTTTTAAAGTAATTTTTTTTATAAGTTATTTCATGACCTTTGTTTTGCAGTTGTTTTCCTTACTAGGAACAAAAATTAGTTATGTGGAAAAAGGCTTGAATTTATCTATATAAAACATTTTTATATTATACAGTTAAAATAAGTTTGTTTTTGTAGCTACTTCATGAATACATGACATAAAAATGGAACAATATTTTATATTTTATTATTATTAACAAAACATTTTTTTCCGTTCTTAAGAATACAATCCAGATTGATTTTTTTCTTTTTTTTTAATGATGTATTTGAACCAAAAATCATTTTGAAGACTAATGCAGTCATATCCCTCATCTCTTGCTAAATGTGTATGAAACTTCTCTGAAATTCTTTTTGTTCATTTTGGAAAAATGTATTAATATTTTTAATTTACATTTCTACACTAATTCTGTTGTAGAGCTTGGTTTTGGAGAGTAATTTATCAATTGCAATAAAGTTTGTCTTTTATTATTGTTTTGAGGATTTTTTTTTAACATCCAAACATACATTAGTGAATTTTTCATTACGGCATCAATACATCAAATTCTCTTCACAGACACAGATGAATATAATAAAATATAGTTGAAATAATGAAATTATTCCAAGTTTTCCTGAGTTTCTGAAAAGAATTTGGGCGGGTGATTTTTAATTGTCTACAGTTGTCAAATACTACCTATATCTACATAAATGTCTAAGTTTAGTTGTCTACATATTAAATTGAAATATATATACACATAATAAATGTTGCTTTACATAAGATACGGAGTTGATATATAAAAACAAAAACTGGTTCTGGTAAGTCATATTTTGAATAGTAAAGAATGTATTTTTCTCGGAATTTTAAAGCAATCATAACGTAAACAAAATGAGTTAGAAAGATTAAAATAAGAAATTTAAGTAAGAAATATATAATTACTATTAATTTAAGAATAATCACTGGTATCAAAATGCAAGATTAAAACTCAGAGATTGATTTATTCTAAATAGCTGAACCGATATATTATACAATGAAACTTTGTTGCTATATCACAAGATCAATAAGATGTGAATTACTATCAATATACAAATTAAAATATTAAACTAAGCAATATATCAAAAGGAAATCTATAAATATAACTTTAAATGACTCTTAGTGTCAAAATTTAAGATTGATAATTCTGCAATATCTTAAGAAATTTCTATAAATCCTTTAACCATCTGGCCCGGCTTCTTCCGTTTCTAGAAATCATGTTTAAATGGCTGAAGACAAAATTATTTTAAACAGAATGTTATGTTGAATCTTAGAAAGAAGTGATATTAAAGATATTATATCATCAAACCGTAATTAATATAAATATCTTGCAATTTATAAGTATTCTTATAAAAATACATGAAAATCCTTTGACAGTGAAAGGGTTAACCACTTTACCAGCGAGGGGTATGGGGAAATAGTGCTTTAACCCCCGACTTATCTCGGGGCAGACAGTGAAGTGGTTAAATAACAGAACAGGTGCATTATACAATGAAACTTATTGCTGTATAACATGATCAATATGTGGTGAATTATGATCAACATGCAAATCTGATGTGAAACAGGAAATCTCTTATTTTACTTATCCAAATAATAGAAGTTGTGACTTTGATACAAGTTAAATAAGTCTAGACTAAATGTGGCTAAAGAATTTTATTAAACAATGACCATATTAATATTTGGTTTAAAAAAAAGTTTGAGTTAAACTACTAAAGGCAAGTATTTAAAAGTCCATAGTATATCCTGAAAAGAGCATTATTTAATGCCATCTCTAAAATTAAGATGCAAAAAATAAACATTTATTATCCTGTAAAATATTTATGGACCTGCAAAATGGTTTAAAAAGGTGATATTTTACAAAAATAAGGAGATTTTCAGCTGTTAGATATTTGTTAATCCACATAATTGCAGATGTTTGAATTGGTAAAATTACTAATTTCTGAAAAATAAATTATATTATCTGAAACATTACATTTCTGATGCATACAGTTTAATCTTTTGTAATTTAACATTAATGAGAAACAGTACAGAATCAAGAGCTGCTGAAAACAATTTTCTCCCACAAATAATACAGTAGACCCTCAAATCTGCACAACTGGGGACAAGAGCTTGTGTGAATTTTAGTTTCACTAATGGTCATTGCATTGTTTACATTTTTAACAGCAATTTAAATGTAATCATACAATCAAAATAATAATAATACTTGCATTATAGTAAAATAATTAATGTAATAAACTATCATGATAAGATAATTTTAATAATTAAATCAAGCAAATAATGTGCATTTAAATATGCATAAAAAAGATGTTTTTCTTGAATTATTCAATGAAATTTTCTCCGAAAAGTAACCTATTAATTAATATCAAATTCATATAGTAAGGAAGTTTAGTTTCAGGTTTAGGTAGTCTTGATAACCAAAAAAGCTGCATTAATAAATAAATAAATATATTTGGTTAAAAGATTGTGATTACTAGCAATATCTTCATTATCTTGATTTCTTTTCACAAATAAACTTATTTTTATCATGAAAAACAGAAGTTCAGTCATATTATCGAGAATTACATATCAAAATTCACAAGGAATGATATAAACCCAAAAAATTCTGTAATTTTACCTTTATATCCAAACTAAGATTCATGGTTTACAACTGTAAAGTGCAGATTTTAAGCATTTGAGGGAGTCTACTGTATTGCCTTTTCAAGCAAATATGACATGAAAAGCCAAAATATTTCGAACCTAATGTACACAAGTAATCCTATTTTTAATAATATTTAAAAACAAGATATTTTTGTGAGAAGGAATTTTCAAAACTGGAGTGATGATAATATTTATGAACTTTTTTTAAAACAACTTATCTTTTTAAAAATTCTTAAATTTGCTAAAAAATGTTTTTTTTTTGGGGGGGGGGGGAGGGGGGATGATAGTAGAAATTAAAATCACGAGGAACTAAGGGGATCCTCATGATTTTAAATAAAAAACATACAAGTTATTGTCTAAATGCTCTCTTGCATTTTTCTTTTGAATTTTCTTGATCATGAATAATTGAACTAACTTCTTTAATTTGCATTCTTTTCTCTTTTTTAATAATCTGTTGTAAAGCATATTTCAGCATAAAAGCAGGTGTAAATATATAGGCTATCAGGAAAACTAATCTGAAGATTGATATGATATTTGATGTATGCTTCTGAAACTTTATTTTAATTGATACTGCATGCATTCTCTTTTTGGAATATGTTTTTCATCTGAGAATCTTTATGAAGATCAAATAATTCATTAGTCATCACTACTTTTAATCGGGCCATAAATGACAGTTTAAAAATTTTATTTTTTTAAAGAAAGATATACTTTTTTGATGATACTTAAAAAAGTAAGTGTAACTTATTTGCAATGTTCTTTAAGCCTTGCAATATTTTTAAGAACCATTAAAGAAAATTCATTGAAAATTTAAAAAAAAGTGTACTTTTCATACAATTCAATAATTTACTCATTTTACTCATACTTTTCACTCAATAAAACTATTTTATCCTATTAAAAAATTTTGTATGACAAAATATTTCTCTCTTACAGACATGGATTAATGTAAAAATTAATCAGGGGAAATATTTTTTTCTATTCAAAATTCAGGATATAAAGGGTTAATGTACTTCTTCTACATTATCAAATAACTAACGTCATCACCAGTTCAAACATATTGCACTATTCACTGATGCAGTGTTTCTCAACTGTCTATGTCATGAGGAAACTTTTGGTGTTCCATGAAGAATTTCAGTCAAGTTCTAAGATTTTATGAAGTATGAAGAAACCATAAAATGGATTGAACAAAATTTTGAAAATTAGATTTATAGTAAATGTATCCTCCTACCAACACTTGACACAATCCTTTCTAGTTTAAAAGATAAATTCTTTGTTTTAAATGTGCTCCAAAAAATTAAAGTATTGCACAAAAGAAAACTATCAAATAAGAATGGGTAGAGAATTGCAATAAAATGGGGAAAATAAATACAGATATTGGAATATATAATTTTTTTTTCTCAATTCCAGATTTACAAAAAGAATATTCTGCTTTTAACATTATATTTATGAGAAAAAACTTCTAGATATAACAAATATTGTTTAAAAACAAAATTTTCTCTTAAATCTTTGAAAGATTTACAAATATGGATCTCTTTGAAAAGTATGCAGAATGCTGTTGAACTCGACTAACAAATTCAGAGGGCTGATAGTAGGCATCAACAGGATGAAAAATTGCAAAGAAAAAAACATGAGGTTGCAACTTAATTTAGTCACAAATACAGGATGTTTTATGCAAACTGAACTTTGGTTGACAGTAATAATTTTTTAGAAAACTAAAAACATTGCAATGAATATGAGCAACACTATGTACCTTGCTCTGTGCAAAATGCTGTAGCATCATGAAAAGTTTTGGAAAAAACAGGGTGGTCAAGCTGGTGGAATGTATAATGGAAACTTCTACCACCTTATATGTAAATACTTTTTATAAATAAATTTAATGCAACATCAATGTTTACCAAAATTTAAAAATCAGTAAGATTAACTGATAAACTGTATTTAAACCATGGTTGCAAGACCTTCAGTCTCAGGACTGATTTCAGTCGTGAAGAGACTTTTGACTCATAATAAATTCTACTTTACATACTTAAATAGTAGCAGTTTTTGTTATTGGGAACTTTTAATTACTTTATTTTACTATAAGAGATCAAATTTTAGCCATAGAAATTTTCTAATACATTTTCATTTGGTTATTTCTAATGTATAGAAAAATGTTCAGTCTTGGCTTGGATGCATTTCTTGCACCCATGATTTAAACATATATAATGAGAAAAATTGTAACATCTTTTTGACGCTTTAATGTTCATTGGTTTTGCCACAAAACCCCAAAATTTTAATTCCAATAAGCAACACAGACACCGGTATTTTTATCCAAAAATATCCCTTTTATTTTGTATGTGAAAAATCACGTTTTCTTATTTAGAAATATATTTGTTCTTAATTACCGGTGTCATTCATTTATTTCGACATCTTAACAATGAAAATGCTATGATCGTTAAAGGGTTAAAATAAACAATACAGATCATCATTGGAATTATGAAGTTCTATGAAATGATTATAAACAGAGATATGAAAAGCAATTGGGTAAAAACAACATAAAACTTCTATTATAAATCACTACTCATCAGGAGTACATAATTTACTTATATTTTACAAATATAAATAATCCAGTCAGTTTCTGCAATAATTCAAGCTATAAGCTAAGAAATTTGACCTATTATGCACCCTACTAACTAGATGTTAAGACAGGGCTGTAGCTAAGGGGGTGCTATGGGTGGCTCAGCCCCCCCCCCCCCCCCAAAAAAAAAAACATTTTGAGCCTCACCTAGAAAAGATTCAAAAGTCACTAAATGAATTTATGTTCTGAAAATCTAAATAAAGTTCTGTACTAAAATCTAATTTAGCTTTAAGGCCCTTTCGCAGTTTTGTAAAAATACTAAATTGTAACCAAAATAAGTGCTTCCACACTTGCTCATCCGACTTGTACATATGAAGCTAACATGATATTTAATATTGCATTAGCTATACACTTGAATTTTTCATCGCCATATTCTTTTCTTAGCATATAATAAAGTTATTACAGCAGTTTAATGTGAAACACAGTAACTACAGTGTGAATATACACTAATTTATCTTTCTCTGTCACTAAGAGAGAGAGAGATATGAGCCTTCCCACCCCCTATTCACTTCTAGCTATGGCCCTGTGTTTAAAAAGAAAAAAAAAAGCAAGGTTAAACTTGAAATGCATTAATGTGCAATAATAATAATTTTATATCAGCTTACCCTATAAAATAACGTAGCTGTTAAAATCATGCATTAGCTCTTGTTAAGCGTCATCAAATAAAGGATATTTTGCCAGTAGTATAAAAATCATCAATTTAAGTTACTAAAATAAATAATATTTAGTAGAAAATAAATTATAAATTTAGTAGTCCACGCTTATTAAGTGATAATTAAAATTAATATTTAATGTTCATATTATTTAAATCAATTAATAATATTAGTGTTAGCTTGTAGCCATTACATACAACTTTTAGTGTTAAATATCCAGTTGTCTCTTAATGCTGCCATCTATTATTTGAATTCAATTCTAAAATGTTATCAAAAGTTATTTCCCTAATTAAATCTTTTTGCCTAATACCTATTGCTAGTTATTCTTGGATGCTAATTCTCACATACCAATCAATAAAATATTTGTATATTTATATTAAGATAGATTTTTAAACAGCAAATACAATGAAAATGTTTAGTATTGCACATACAAACAATAAATTTAAAAATATCTTTCAACTACCCAAAAAATCTACCTGAAGTATAATTAAAAAAAAAAAAAAGGGTAAAATTGAATAACACATTGAAATTAATATTATATAATAATAATCTCAACAAACTAAACATGATACATACATTAGGCAAACTAAATTTATGAGCAAAATTAAATCTTGTATAATCATAAGACCAATAACAATAATGTTAAGTATTATAGATGTAAAATGGATTTAACCAAATACAAAGGATAACCTTATTTTATTGCAAGATCCTCTACTAGTTTTAAATTATGCATTTTAAATTTATGTAAACAAATATTATTTGTAAGCAAAGTTAAGTAAAATCGTTACATGTATCATAACTATCAAAGAGGTTTTTTTTTCTTTTTTTTTTTTTATCACAAAGTATAACATTAAGATTGAGAAAATTAAGAGTAAGATGTCCCGATCAAGCTCTATAAATTGATGGCAAAATGCATCGGCTTGCGTCCAAGAATGGGCCCAAATTCCTCTTAATTTAAAACTGTAAATATTGTAACTACAGTAGACTCCCTCAAATCTGCAAACCAGAAATCCACAACTCTCTAAAATCCGCACATATTTTATGGATGTAAACAATGAAACTTTCAGTTCAGATATTGGGACAAAACTTGATTTTTTTAGTTTTTTATCAATTCCATATGTTTTTTAATTTGTAATTTTCTGAATAATACTTTATTCATGTTTTTTTCATGCAGAAAGAATAATTTTTTTTGGATAAAATTCAAGATATTTCTGATATCACTGATAATCACAATCTCCTTCTTCTTACCATATATATATTCATTAATCAAGATTTTTTGGTTATTAAGCCTGGCTAAACTTGAAAAAAAATCCTTATTTTATGATTTTGATGTGAATTAGTAATGTACTTTTATGAAGCAAGTTTTTTTTAATTCTGGAAAAATACATTTAATCTTTATAATGTATATTTAATCGTACACTATTGATTATTAATTTTGCTATTAGTACTTTAATCATTTTAAAAATTACCTAAAATTTATTATTTTAGTTTATTATTTATTTTAATAATTTTATTATATTGTAAGCATTCATTATAGTTCAGATTGCACTCAAATTTCTGTTTAAAAAATGTAAACAAAGCAATGACCAGAAATCCGCAAAATTCTAAAATCCGCACAACCTCTGGTCCCAAGCTGTGCGGATTTAAGGGAGTCTACTGTATATCATATAAACTAGAGCTATTACGCAGTTATTTACTAAATTCATAAATATCATTATTTACATATACAGTAGACTTCCTCAAATCTGCGCAGCTTGGGACCAGAGGTTTTGCGGATTTTAGAATTTTGCGGATTTCTGGTCATTGCTTTGTTTACAATTTTTTTAAAAGTAATTTGAATGTAATTAATAATGAAATCAAAAGTATAATGAATGTTTACAATATGCTAAAATATTAAAATAAGTAATAAACTAAAATAATAAAATTTAGATAGTTTTTAAAATTATAAAAATACTAAAAGCAAAGGTCAAATTAATAATCAATAAGGTACAATTAAATATTCATTATCACCATGGTGAAATGTGTTTTTCCTAAATTATTCAATGAAACTTTCCTCATAAAAGTACATTACTATTTCACATTAAGATCATAAAATAATGAAACTTTATTTCAGGTTTAGCCAGACTTATTAACTAAAAAAGTTTGATTAATACATAAATGTATTTGGTAAGATTGTGATTACCAATGATATCAGCAATATCTTTATTTTTTCAGGAATAAATTATTCTTTCTTTATGAAAAAATCATGAATTCAATAATCTTAACAAAAATTACAAATTAAAAAATATATGGAATTGATATAAAACTAAAAAAGTCAAATTTTGCACCTACATCTGAACTGAATGTTTCATTGTTTACATCCGTAAAATATGTGCACATTTTAGAGAGTTGTGGATTTTAGGAGTGCGGATTTGAGGGAGTCTACTGTATATCACATTTACAACAAAGGTGAGAATGTCTATTAAAAGTTTCATTACAATATACTTCAGTTTTCTAAAAGTCATCAACCCAAATTGAAGAGTACAATACCCTCGTTTTTTGATTAAATATGTGGTTTGTGACCCTGTATTTTATAATTTTTTACTCTCTAGTTCAACAGTTTAGGGTATGCTTACCCCTGGGGATGTGTGAAAATAGCATTGGTATTTGTGGTAATCTCAAAAATTGTGAATAAAGTCATTAAAATGTTCAATAAAGTTACAAAAATGTGCTGCTTTAGATGCCTACTATCACACCCCTGAATTTGTCAATTGAATTTGACAACACACTGTACATTCATTCTTTCCTCATCTATTATTTTCAGAGTAAGTTTTAGTGTGGTACGGAAATTATTAGAGTTCAGTGTACTGTGAAATAAAATAGGTTGAGAAACACAGCACAAATGTATTAAAGTGAATTCACAAGTAGTTAGCATCTTTTACTTCAGCATGGGGTGACTAGCCTTAATGTAATCCATAATTTTAAAATAGTCTAGCTAGTGATTCAGGATGTCAGAAAATAGGATATCTGTAATGCATGAATCATACACACTTACCCTTTGGTGCTCAATAACTCAGATTTGAAAAATATTGACTCTCAAAAAGAGGACAACTTTGATAATCACAGACTTTGATTATTTTTATACATGTTGTAGGGCAGAGGTTCAATAGATTTTATATAACGCTCCTTAGTTCTTGAGAAAAAGGGAGGGGGGGGTCTAATATTATGTCAAGACTTAATTACTTACTTTGATAGCATAGGACAAGGTTGATCGTAGCCTTAGCTCCCAGACCAGAGGGTCCGGGATCCATGCCTGGTAGCAGTACATTTTTTTTAAATCTCTTTTTAGTTTATAAAAATATGTTTGTAATTATAATTAAATAATCGAATAGTCAATTAAAAAATATAATATTGCATATCATTTTTATTTTAATCTACTTACCTTTTTATTTGTTACTAAATAATTGCATAAAGCATCATAAATCGGTCTAAAAATTTAGTTTTTATCAAATCAGTTTTAAAATACATTTCCTACATTCTTTATGGATGCAGTTATACTGAACAATTGTGTCAATTTGTGATTTTAAAGAAACGTCATTTATTTAGTGCTTTGAGAAGGAAAATCAATATAATGATATTTTTCTGTTTTTAAAGCAAGAAACACAATTATATTGAAAATCAGCCTAAGAATTGTACTACAATCTGTATTTGTATATTAAAGATTTTTAAATTTTGAAGTACATATGCTTGTTTCTTGAATTACTTTGCTTTCAGTTTCTTCCTAGTTTCATTTTTATTATATTTAAATATGTTTTATTTCATTATAAACAGATGGCATGACAGCAGTTTTTGTGATGAGCTTGGAATAAATAAATTTTGGAAGATAGGATAGAATTTTGGAAAAAAATCTATTTAAGTGATAAGAAATAATTGTTTAAAAATCCTAAATTAAAGTTTAAATATGCTAAAATAGTAGTTAAGATACAATATCAAGATTTTGAAATTTTAAGTATACTTACAAAACAAAAATTGATATTTTAAAAAATGTAGCACTACCGGGCATCAATCCTGGGCCTTCTGGTCAGGGAACTAAAACTATATCAACTACAATCAACCGTGACCTTTATTTTCAAAGTAAGTACTTAAGTCATGTCATAATATTAGACTCCCCCCCCCCCTGTTTCACAAAAATTAAATAGCGTTATATAAAACCCATTGGACCTGAAGCTAAGGGGGTCTCTGCACTACAACATATATTGAAATAGTAATCAAAATCTGCGATTATCAAAGTTGGCCCTCTTCTTGTTAGATGTTAGACTACATTATTTTAAGTATATAAAAATAATTTTTAGCATAAAACTAAAATAATTATGGACTAAAAGATACTTTTTTCACATCTGTAATAAACAGAAATTTATGTACTTCTCATAAATATTGTCCATTTTCTTACACAAAATTTACTAAATTAATTTTTACAATATAGACCTAAAGCTTCTCAAAGATAAATAAAACTTTGGTTGAAAAATTAACTCTGTATCATCGTCTGTTGAGAATTTCACATTAATTTGAATTAACTGATATGTTGGGAAATAGGAACAACAAATAAAACTATGTTTTAAAGCTTACTGTTTAAGTACTATTGACTTTTGGGTATGTTGTAGATCTGCAACACACTGATACAAAGGGTTAAAATTACCACAGTGATACCATATTGCATAAAAATAGTATCCAGAAGATTTCCTTTCTTGGAGATTTTTTCAAATCGTAATAATTTTGTGCTGCACTAAGAAACATCTCTTCTAATATGTTATGACATAGCCTATGTTAGCCAATTTTCCTTGCCATAAACAACAACAAAAACTGGATGTTTCCTCATAGATTTTTATTTTCTTTTTAATGGGGCAGAAGGGGGGGGGGGGTGAATGAGGCTTAAATTCTTCTTATATTTAAATTAGTCTAGATTAGATATCAGAATGTATAGCTTAGATGAAATGTCTAGAATATTTCAAAAGAAAAAAAATGTGAATTTGACAGAGTAAGAAATCTATAAAAACGTTAAAATACCTTAAGATTTGCCTTCTTCCTCCTCCCTCCTCCAAAGAAAAAAAAAAAAAAGTGTACTCGTTTTTGAAATTCTCAAAAAAAAAGAGTACACTAAGTAATTCGGCAAGTAGCATCAGTTCTCAACAAATGCAAATGATTTTAATGATACTTCAAAATTGTTTGCTATAACAAGTGTTTAAATTTGCAAAATTTAAACAATGAAGTAATTTAATATTTTTTATAAAAAGAATGTTAAAGATTGTATATTTGTCATTCAATTTTATAATAAAAGCATTTAATTTGCAAGCTCCAAATATTCATTTTAACTTATTGTCAAGTTAACTTTAAGACCTTATTCTTCTATTAAGAAAAGATTAATATTATTTTAAAAATATGCAGGGAAAAACATACGAGACAAATGGTATTGATAAGGTAGTTAAAATTAAAAAACAGTGATAAAAATCTTAAAATGGTATGGCTGTCTAAATGCGTGTGTATGTGGGGGGAAATCTGGAGAATTTTTTAATGTTCTATTATCTTCATCAAATGAAACCATCAATTCAGAAAGTAGCAATAAAAGGGAACTTTTGGATCTACTGTTGTGTAATGAGATTAGTGTAAAAACACAAAAAGATGTGGATTGAAAAGTGCTATTTTTCTCCCATGATACACACACACACACCAAAAAAAAAGTTTCAAATTCCGGCAATTTTTTCAAGTCTCTATACTTAAAGGTATGCATTTTATATAATATTTACGTGATAAATAAGTTATAAAAATTATAGCCCCCCAAAAAATGTTTCAGCTTTTTCTTACATTTTTGTCTCTTTTTAAAAATCTTTTGAATTACACAGGCCTGCAAATTGAGAGTCATAACTTCCTCTCTAGAATTTGACAGCTGATTCTAGGGTATTTTGGTGCGCTGATTACGAATATGTACTTAGTTTTTTTCCATCACCTTCAGATTTTTCAAAAAAGATACAGATAGAAAATAGAAAAAAAACACAAGTTTTCACATAAAAAATATATATTAAAAAAAGTACATTACTTTTAACATAAAAAACAACTAAAATATAATAATAACTTAATACTAATCTAAATTACATGTAAATTTTATTTGTGGAACCTGATCCTTTTTTCCTGGAAGCTTCGGTTGTACGATTTTCGCTTAAATTTCCGGTTTGGATCGTCGCGCTTCAACAACCAGCAGTAGTCCGCCATCATGCTAGTATTCCATCTTCTTTGATACCGGACTTCTAGCTCTTTCAAATTTTGGTGAAATCTTTCGCCTTGTTCTTTGCTAACGGCTCCTAGATTTTCTGGGAAGTAATGATCTTCACTCATTAGGATCGTATTCAATGTCGTACATTTTCGTCAAGCCTGGAATATCTTTACAGTACACTAAATCTTGATCTTCAGCGAAGAATGGAAGAAAATATTTTTCTCTGTGACGGTACCATGAAAATGAAGTACCAGGTGCAAGCATATTTTTTTCTTTTAATCGTGATCCGAGAAGTTTCGCTGCATCTTTGGGGAGATTCAAATCTCTTGTCAAGTCGTTTAAATGTGACTGGGAAAAGAGCTGACACTCGTTAGAATCTACTTGAAATTCAGGATCAGATTGGTATATATCCTGTTCATCTGTATCACAGTCAGAATCTTCAATTTGTATAGTCGGAAACGGGGGCTGCACCATTTTTGAATCGCCGAAAATTGCAGACGTAACTGATGAGACGTTTGGATAGTTTATGTCCCTTTTATTTTTAGAATTGTATCCAGTTATGTCACAAAAACAAAAGTAGCAATCTTTAACATAGTCTTTAGGCTCTCTCCTTAGCATAGGCGAAACGATTTTGAAGCTATTTTTCTGTCCTTTTGACCACTTGCGAAGTTCTAATAAACAAGTCGTACAAATTTTATGAGGTGTTCAAGTTTTGTCTTGGCTACTTAAAACGTATCCAAAATAACTTTTGTAAGTATTTTTTACAAAGTCCGTAATGCTGTTTCGTTGTTTTTTCACCATAAATTTCCCGCAAATATAACAAAAACAATTCGGAGAATTTAAACAGCTTCGCAATGACATTTTAAAAGTTATGTTGCAAAATGCGCACTTCAACTGTTAATTTTCTAAATCAGTGCGGGTACTTATGCAAAAACCCTTTGGTTTATCTTTATGACACCCTTTTCGACTAATATTTACAACAATTAGGTTATATTACCTAATCATTATGTAATAATGAGCTCATTACTAAATTAATCCAAAATGACCTGTTTTCAACATGGCTAATGTGAATTACTTATACTTATTATGTACTAATTAACAAATTACTGTTTTGAAGTAATTTCTATGTCACCTTACACTAATTAAATGCAATAAAAATTAAGCTGAAGTAATTTAATGACGTTTTATAATTTTTAAAATGTAGACGCCCAGACATTTTTCAGCAAAATCTTAAATATTAAATATAAAAAAATCCTGACGTGATGGAATTTTTTTATTATTTTTCTCTTAATCAGCACATCAGAAACTATAGAAAACGTTACTCAGATTTCAAAGAGGAAAACCATTGCAGACCTGTGTTATTATTCTTTAAGAAGCATTCTATGAACCAAATTTTGACTTGTAATGATACAACTCTTTATAAGGTTTTAGATGGGCATTATTTCATTTTGGTCCAGCATGTGTTTCTACCTATTAGAGGAAAATATTGTAATCCAAGGCGAGTATCAGGTTGCACTGCTATGGGAGGGTGTTCAGATTAAATTTGTCATGCTCAAAGAGAATTTATGTAGTTCAGATGTTAATAATGTTTTGTAAATATTTATTGAACAACTTGATAATAAATAATGGCTGGAAGTCAATATTTTTTTTTTTTTTTTGTAAAAATTAAAAATCTGATGAAAAGCTAATTGCAATTTTAATATCTTTTTTAACAGAAAAGTTTTATTGAGAGTTCTGTATAACAGAAAATTGAAACCAAATGTTGTTATGAGTACTGATAGAGGTTTCATGGATTGTTTAGGACTGCTGGAAAAAATGGTTCTTATGCATAAAATACTTAAATAACTAAATAAGCAGCAGCAGTTTTCAACAGAAGATGCTAATGAGACATGTCTTGTGACTAAAGTTTGGTGGGTCATACAAGCTATTAATGGACGTTTGAAAACTGGAGATCATTATATAAAGTAATAATAGGTATGCAAATATCTTATATTGGTGACTATGTGCAAATTATACATGCTATTCTCAATGCTTTTCATTCTACAAGGATTAAAAACTGAAAATGATAAAATATTGCTCGATGGATGCTTGATTTTGTTAAAAAAAAAAAAAAAAAAAAAAAAAAAAAAAACACCTATAGTTACTTAAAACATATAGTCAGAGTCCAGGCTAGGAAAAAGGCGATCTGGACTAAACTAATTGATACAGATCTTCAAGATTTACCATAGCTAACTTGGGATAGGCTGTGGCAATTAACTCTTGGAGTATATTAACTTACTCAAAGCCAATTTTACCCTCTAGCATTTAAATGAAGGTATTTACTCTCTTTACACACATCATGGAGATGATTCTGTTCTTCGAATTCAATTATGATCATAACACACAAATGTTATAAACTACAGTATTTCAATAAAAACAAAGCAAAGCAACATCACACAATAGTACTGTTAATGTAAAGGGGCGCAAGGATCGTAAATTGTTGTATGGATGTTGTTTCTGTATTCAGGTCTCTGGTTTACTAGCGCCACAACTTGGCTGAAGTAAATAAAAGAAGAAGAAAAAACAACTTTTGAATATGCTCATACATTACAAGACTCAACTGCTGGATGGCCCAAAACACATTCATGTAAAGAAAGCAAGGATGAACAATAACTGAACACATTGCCAAAAGTATTCGATACCATATGATTTTTGGTTATTTCCAATATTCCACAATAAGCTCAATTTCATTATAATTTTGCATTTAGTGTTGTATTTACTATTGATTATAAGGATTAATACTAATGATTTGTGTTCAATAATGCACATAATACCTACTTGATTATATATATATATTTTGTTTTTCTCATCAGTTATAGAACTTTCATTCAAAATATATAAAAAGTTTATAATTTTTTAACACCATTAATTGGTATCATTGAGAAAAATATTTCAAAAGCACAGCTGATAGCAAATAAAACTGGAAAAAAATACAAACATATATATTCCAAAAGTTTCAAAAATCTTGCAATCATAAGATTAATGGCAATGACAGTCATTTGACATTGTGGATACTATTTATAGCTATATCTATTTAGCTTGGAATGGGATTTTGTGCAGTGAAAAGGTAGTTAACCAAATTTAAAATAAATTTTACCTTGTAAGCATGATACAATGAAAACAATTTTTTTATATATGAATGCAGCTACAGAAAAAAATTCTGCTTAAACTCAAGAAACATGAAAATTATTTTACTACAGTAAAAGAAATTCAGGGAAAGCCAGATTGTTAAATGAAAAAGAAAAAAAAAAAGATCGATATTTTTATAGGGCAAAATGTTTATATGCATAATTTTTTTTTTTTTTCAAATTTATGACCCCTTTTTTCAAAAAAAAAATTTTTATAGTAAAGTAGGTGTGATTTTGCACAAATAGGTCATAATGATGAAACTGGAGGATATTTATATTTATTCAACAAAAACACCTAATGCATTTTGTAATGTATATGTCTAAAGGCTATTTAGACAGTTTTATTACATTAACTTATAAAATTGAAACTTTGGTTAAAACATTTAGAATACATTGTTAAACCTATGAAACATCATTCTGTCACATTCACATGCAACTACTACTACCAAAAATTACAAAAAAGTATAATTTCTTACTGAAGTATTTATATATTTTTTATCTGACATCTGAACACAAAGTATTATTTCATATATTGCCATTTTGCTTTTTCTTGTCTACACATGCAATTTTCATTTGGCCAAAAAAAAAAAAAAAAAAAAAAAAAAAGTAGTTTGCAACTCATATTTTTGATTATTCCCTTGCTCATTAATAATTCTGGAAATCTGAGATACATGTCACTGCTGTAGATTGAAACAATGCACGTAAGCCTCATCTGTCTAAAATAATTTTCAGCAATCCTCGAAAAATACTTCAATATGTAAGGAATAATTTAATAGACAGTGTACAAAGGCCAATTTGATGTTATCATTCCCTCGTTTAAATTTATAAAAATAATTTATTCTCTAAAAATGTATTAATGAGTGGTATTTTTTTCCATGAAGGGATAATTTGAGAACGTGTATTGTTAACAATATACTGTATAACAATTTTCAAAATAACAATACAATTTTCAAAATTTAATAATGTACATTTTTTCATTCCCTCCAATGAGAGAATTGGTCTATCATTTTTAAAAACTTATTGAAAATTTAATGCTTTTAATGAAAGTAAAAGCATATTTTTTTAGCAAATTGGTATATAAAATGTTATTTCTTATGTAAAAGGTAAAGTCATCAGGGAAAGTTTTAAAAAAGTTAGTGAAGATCTTTCATTAAAAGAATTTGTGTAAGAATTTAGCATTAAGTTAAAAATCTTTCTAATATGCAACAGAAATTTTAGAAATTTATCACTAAGAAGCAATTGAGAAAATTAAATCATCTTAAACACAAGTGTTTTTTATTGCATATAAATGTCACCGAAAAATTTATTTAAGAATTCACTTAAGAAATCCATGCTGTACATTTTGCACTGCAACAAAGAATTCTCCAATTGAGTATTGTGCAAACAAACA
Organism: Maratus speculifer; assembly: GCA_964019185.1. Taxonomy (NCBI): domain Eukaryota; kingdom Metazoa; phylum Arthropoda; class Arachnida; order Araneae; family Salticidae; genus Maratus; species Maratus speculifer. The sequence goes on from OZ025299.1 coordinate 78,132,693, forward strand.
GTGGGAACTCAAAATTTAACAGGGCCATGAAATCATTTGGATTGGATAATTTTGAAGTGTAAAATAAAAAAAAACTGCCGGAAGGAGTGGCGATTTTTGTACCATTTCCAATAATGCACCACCTAAAAGTGTATGAAGTTATGCATAGAATTGAACCAATTTTTTTGTGTAAGTGTTTGGCTATGGCTAGTAGGTTTGTCTTGAAATTAAAAAAAAAAAAAAAATCCGCCGGATGGGGGCGTTGTAATAGCGATTTTTGTACCATTTTCAATATTGCACCACCTAAAAAAAATTATGAAGTTATGTATAGAATTGAACCTTTTTTTTTTTTTTTTTTTTTTTTTTTTTTTTTTGTGAGTGTTTGGCTGTGGCTAGTGGGTTTGCCTTTAGTTTGAAAAAAAAACTGCCGGAAGGGGGCGCTATAATCGCAATGTCTGTGCCATTTTCATTATTTTACCATCAAAAAGTGTATGAAGTTATATGTATAGGACTGGACTAAATTTTTTGTGCATGAATTTCTTTGGGCATGGCAAGGAGCTCCTCCCTAAATTTGAGAAAATAATTTCCAGAAGGGGGCTTTGTAAAAGCGATTTTTGTACTATTTTCATTATTGTACCATCAAAAAATGTATAAAGTTGTGTACACCATTGAACCAAATTTTTTGTGTATGTTTTTGGCTATGGCCAGTAAATCTTCCATGGGAAAGGAGCATTGCGATAGCATAGTGCATTTTGTAACATTTTCTTGATTCTTTGTTGTTCTATTGTCCATCAGCTCATGCAGAGATAGGAACTTGTGTCCAGCTAAGCCAGCTATTTGCAAACAGCTGATAATAACAGAATAAGGAAAACTACTGATTTTAATAAATACCATGATCCACATTAACTCGTTTTTACACCAATTCATAGACTGGAGCAGAAATTTAAAATGAAAATCAAAGTTGGTATAGTATTTAATTAATAATATGATTAATATGATTGCAATGATTTTTAATTATAATTCTATTATTGTTTCTGAAAGATTAAAAATTTATTATGAGATGCTCATCATGAAGGAATTAAAGAATGCAATTTTTATTGTATCCTAAAAGAAAGGTTTTTAAGGTAATTTTGAAGCAGAGTTTTAATCAATGTAATCTGTAATAGTAAAACTTAAAATTTTCACCAATTCTATTGTAAATTTTATCTACAATAACTTTATTTTAAAACATATTTAAATCAAATCAGATTACAAATTAAGCATGATGCAAACAAATTGATGCATCTTTTTTCATGAGAAAGGTTTGCCAACTTCCTAATTTTTCTTGTCTCGTGCTTCTAGGCCACAGCCCATTTGAGAATATCTGAGATGCTACTTACATGGATTTAATTGGATGCATAGTTGATTTTTCATAAACTAAACACCACTCTTAATACTTTTTTGTTATCTTTTTACATTAAATTTCAACATTAGAAAAATCTTAATTTATGTTCATACTACTTCATAATTTTTGTTCCATATAATATTGTTCTATACTTTTAGTGAATGATATTAAGGATTTATTTTTTAAAATATTAAAGCAGGAATTTTTAAAAGAATTTAAAGAAAACTGATATTACAAAATAAAGGAAAATTTTATACATGAAACAATAAATATGATTCAGCACTTAATTTGGCAAAGAAAGCACATCTAGATAATATATTAAGTCAAAATAACTCAGACTATGCTACTATAATACATAACTAACTTTACTTAGTCAAACCCCAACTGAACAAATTTCACAGATTAATGAATTTTTTAATTTCATGTGATTAAAACACAGGCAAAACCTCTATTTAACAAACAATAAACCACGAATTAACAATTTTTTTTTACAGTTGAAAACAAAGGGTATAAGTGAGGTAAGAATGGCCCCCATGGTCAGTGACTGAATTATTATTTATACTAGTATCAGCACTCTAAAAGAGTATGAAATAAGAGGTCATTGACCACTGATCTTGATCTGACTTTAAGATATTCGAAAAGGTTTATATGCGCGCCATTATTTTTTAAATGTATTTATCTGAAAAACTATGAAAACTAGAAAGATGGGACCAATCGTGTATATTAATAGATACTTTGAAAAATATTTTGTATTTTTTTCAGAGTTTTCGTGAAATGACAACTGTGTAAAATAATTAATAATCTTTTTTTTAGTACTGTTCTCTTATGCCTACCGTGCCAAAAAAAAATAATATTCTTTAATTTATATACTTATACCACACAAAAGCTGATCAAAATCAAAGAGGTGCTTCTTTGCATGATATCTAAAAGGGAAAATAGAAAAGGAAAAAAAAAAAAAGAGAGAAATTGATACCGGACAAATTTAACAGAAAAAGTAAACAAATTAAAGAAACTGAAATACGGTTAGTGGGTGGGTGGGACAGTGAAACTAGCGACCCCCCCCCCCTACCTACATTCCGAATATATTTGTCTTGCTTAAATTCTGTCTAAAATTTTTTTAAATGATGTCAATATTGTAATAAATGAAAATAGTAATGATGATGATTGAAATTATACTTATCATTGTAATTATAATAAATAATTCTAAAAAAAATATCTAAATAGTTCCTACCATCCGTACTCATACTTAGTAAATTCATAATTATTCAAAGAATCACCTCTTTAATTTTGTTTAGTTTTTGTGTGGTATAAGTATATAAATGAATATTACATATTGTTTTGGTGTGGTAGACATGATAATGATAAATATAACTTCAATGATATAATTCAACATAATTTAATTGAAACTAGCAATCGCCTCGACCTACATGAGTATATTTGTTCTGCTTAAAATTTTTTTTAATGATGAAGTCAATATTGTAATAAATGAAAATAGTGATGATGGTGATTGAAATTATATTTATCATGTAATTATAATAATTCTAAAAAAGACCTTTAATTGGTTCCTACCATCTGTACTCATACTTAGTAAATTCATAATTACTCAAAGAAGCACCTCTTTGATTTTTATCAGCTTTTGTGTAGTATAAGTAATAAATGAAAGGCTATTATATATTTTTTTGGCACGATAGACATAATAATGATAAATATAATTTCAATCATCAACATCACTATTTTCATTTATTACAATATTGACTTCATCATTTAAAAAAAATTTAGACAGAATTTCAGCAGGACAAATACATTCGGGATGTAAGTCGGTACGATTGGTAGTTTCATCACTCCACCTACCCACAAGCCGTATTTAAGTGTCTTTGTTTACCTTTTCTTTTAAATTTGTCCAGTATCAATTACTTTCTTTTTTTTTCCTTTTCTATTTAGAGTTTCTGTTGTTTTCTTTTTTATTTTCTTCTTAGGTATTACTCAAAGAAGCACCTCTTTGATTTTGATCAGCTTTTGTGTGGTATAAGTATATAAATTAAAAAATATTATGTAATTTTTTTTTTTTTTTTTGGCACAGTAGACATAACACAGCAGTATTAAAAAAAGATTTACACTTTAATTATTTTGCACAGTTGTCATTTCACAAAAACTGAAAAAAAAATACAAAATATTTTTCAAAGTATCTCTCAATATACACGATTGGTCGCATCTTTCTAGCTTTTATAGTTTTTCAGAAAAATACATTTAAAAAATTATGGCACGCGTACAACCTTTTTCGAATATCTTAAAGACTGGTCAAGATCAGGGGTCAATGACCTTGCATTTTGTACTTTTTAAAAATGCTGATACTAGTACAAATAATAATTCAGTCATTGACCATAGGGATCATTTTGCCATTCTTACCTCGCTATACCCTTTGTTTGTTTGTTTTGATTAGAAAAGTAATGGATTGATTTTCAAGTGGCATATCCATTTTATCTGGAACAAAAAATTCTTTTCTTGTACCAGTATTTTTTACAAACAAGTAATTTTTTATGGGAGAGGGTGCAACTAGAAACTTATCTAAGTCTACTTCTCTACAGCCCGTTACTAGACCTCACCGATACAGATGAGTCATCAGTATAACCTGTCATGTGAGTTTCAAACAAGACAAGAAATTCCTTTCTTATCTCTTCCCACTCCACAACACAGAAAAATCAGTTTAAGAATTTTTAACCGATAGTTCTTTTCCTTGAACGATAGTTCTTCTGGACACTCAGTTTTTCAGAACAAGTTTTTCATTTCAGTTTTTCATTTTTTAAACTTGGCATAGCAGATTGTCAGAAACATAAGTGTCTTTTGCCAAGTGAAAAGCTTAACATTTTACACAAATTTGACAGGCATGTTGGACCAAAAATTATTTAGCAGAATGTCATGACATCTTCACATTGACATTAGCTACAATTGTTTAGAAATTGAAAAGAACATCAACAGAATACGACAAAAAAAGTTGCCAAAAATAAGAAAGTAATTGAAAACTACTCCTGTTTCTGTTCTTTAATCTGATTTTACAGTTCAAAATTGTTCATGGCCCAAAAAAAAAAAGCTATTAATGGACTTCTGATCAAAGAAAAAGGGCCCTTCAACTTGCTGAAAAGCATAATATGGAAGACTTTGGGTTAGATCAACCACTTTAAGAAAAAAATATGATGTAGTCTAAAAGAGAATGTGCTAAAAATACAGTAAAATATTGAGAAGGAAAGTTGCTCAGTTAAATTAAAGAGAATTCACTATCCAACATTTGTAATGCAAATGAAACGAGATTGTTTTGTGATTTACAACACAACAAAATACTTTGCTATAGAAATGAAAAATGCTTTGGCAGGAAAATAAAAGCAATAAGGCTTACAGTTATGCATGTGGTTAATACTGGTGGAACTGATAAGTTGAAACCTGAATGACTTATTTATTTACAGATTTTTTTATTTGAAGATAAAAAATGGAAAAATTTTGTTTATTGATAAATTTTTTGTTCGCCCTCCAAATTGTAATTTAAAAATAAACTTGATTTTCCTGAAAATTGCGCAAGTGTGATTCAGCCACTAGACCTTTATTGTATCATTCACTCTATAAAAGTCAATTACCCAAAGTTGCTTATAAGAAAAATTACAGCATTGACAAAAATGTGAAGAAAATAAACAAAACCTATTTTTTGGATGCTCTAATATTTTGCAAAACAATCTTGGGACAAAATTTCTAAAAATAAAATTGAAAAATTGCTTTCAGAAAGTGAGACTTTCAGTCACAGAAGTGGGAAGTGACAAAAAAAGTTCATCCCTTCAGAAATCATATGGAAAGAAGTCGATCCTGAGATAGACTTTAACAAATGTGGCATATGATGACAGGCTGTACCTGTATAACTTAAGTTAATGAAATTGTTGATTTGCTGAAATCACTGAATAGTGAACTCTCATTAAAACTGTTACTTTTTCTCAATGGTTTGAAAAGTATGAAAATATACCTCATGCGACAGGATATAAATAGCTTCTCTCCATAAAGTTGAAAAGGATTTTTTTTTTTGAGTCAAGAACTAAAGATATTGTCAGAAATCTATTACTCAATATTTTAAAATTTCAAATTTACTACCACACATTATTTGCTGCTAAATAAAATGTCTACAATTTCTAATTATGGTTATTTTTGTGTAGTTGCTTATTAGGGCTTTTTCATAAAGTAAATGCAAAAATTTCTTAGTTTTCGTTTTGGGCCCAATTATTACAAAAAAATTTCTTGGTCCTAATGAATTTGTTAAATGGGGGTCTGACTGTATATTATTTTCTAAAGACATACTCATAATTGTTGAAACAGGACCGTAGCTAAGGGGGTCCTATGGGCAGCTCAGCCCCTATCCTTAAAATATTTTGAGTTCCTGTTGGAAAAGCTTCTAATGTCACTAAATGAATTTCTGTTCTGAAAATTCAAATGAAATTCTGGTCAAAAATCTAATTTAGTTTTGAGAACCTTTTTAAAGTTTTGAAGAATTATTAAATTGTATCTAAAATAATGTTTCAACACATCCCCTCATCCTATTTTTGCATATGAAGCTAACATATTTAATTTTGCACCAGTTATACACTCAAAATTTTCATCATCATATATTTTTCTTAGCATAAAATGAAGTTATTACAACAGTTTAATCAGAAACATAGTACCTACAATATGAATATGCAATAATTTATCTTTCTGCATTGGAGAGAAAGAGAGAAAAAAAATTATGAGCCCCCCCCCCCCCTATTGTTCACTTCTAGCTATGGCCCTGTGTCAAACCACCAAGTAAAAAATATGTAACTATTTTCACTTATAAAAATCTGATATTTTGAAGGGTTATGATGTTCTTTGATGAAATATAAAACTTATAAAAATGCTAATAATAATTTTATGATTGTACATACCTACCAAATAATCCAAATGTTTAATATTTGCTTTCACCAGCTATTTTAAGTGTAACATGTGTCCAATATAAATAAAATTTGTTACAAAAGAATAGCGTATTTAAGATTTCTTGGCATATAGAAACAAGTAAATGAAGGGGAAAGTTTTTTTTTTTTTTTTTTTCATAAACTTTTACAAAATTTATTGTAGAATGAATTTGTTAACTAGTTTTATTTGTACTGCTAATTAGCTTAATAAAATAAAAATAATCCCAGTTCATTAGGCTGCAAAGCAATGTACATAAAAAAATGTTTTATTTATTCTCTTTTTCAAAGATTGGTAGGTGAATGCAAGTATACACAGTAATATTTTTTCAATGAAGTCATAAAGCCTGAATTAAAAACTGTCTATTTTTATTGCATAGAATTTATCAAAACACTTATCAACATATTTTTATTTTGTACAGAAATTTAATATTCACATACAGCAACAGCTACATGACAAGGAACTCCATCTTTAACTTACTTGAATAATTTAAAATATGATATGTTTTCCTCAGAAGAATGTAGTTTTTTTGTTTGCTTTTATAAATTCACTTTAAATTGTAAGAATATATTAAATTTAATTACAGATACATAACTTAATTATTCATATATCCAAGTATCCAGAGTTTGGTGAAAAGATGCAGAATAAAAAATTTTAATATAACTGCAAATTATGTTTACATTAACTTATGATGCTAAATAAAATGAAAATATTTTGTGCATACATAAATCTGTAAAACTTTGACATATAATTATGAGGGGTAAAAGGCTATGCATAAGAAATTTAAAAATATTATAAACTTATATAAATATTATGTGAAGTACATGTGTAAAAACTATTAATATTTAATTATTATAAAAAGCATATCACCACAAAGTAGTTTGGAAGGCATAACATTGATGAAATCTAAATTACTTATGAATTTCTGAACAAACTATAGCACAGCACATAACCCATTCAACTAAAGCACCTATAGATCACTCATAATTAAGAATTCAAGTACAAAATCAGTTATAAAAATGCAGTTTATAATGCTTATCAAAATTCTTAAAAAAGATCACAGATACTGGCAAGTACAATAAAAACTCTTACAAAACACAATGTCACCTACCGAAGTAATTAGCAAATATTTTTATCAAAAGCTACTGAGACAGAAAATCCTTGGTTCATTGTTATGTATTTTTATAATTGGCTTGGGTGTGGGATGAGATTGATAAAGAATATTTTGTGCAAAAAATTCAGTTTAATGCTCCTTATTTATTGGCATGGTCAGCAAAATTAAAGATTTGTAAAATAAAAATTATCTGAAATTTTACATTCATCAATCCACTAAAATATTTTTCACAGTGAAATGCAACAAAAAAAAGTAAGTGGTTCATATATTTTTCAAAGATAGATAAGGGTATATTAAGTTTAAATAATTATACTAAAATATTTCATATAACATACAATTGTACTAAGCATTTTAATAATGCAAAATATCAGGTTAATGCAAAAGTTTTGCCATATTTTAAAATTTTGTGGAACCCAATTATTATGTTTCAAGATAAATAACTCCTTTATAATTGTTCTAGGGGTTAGATGTGGTTACTTTCCAACATGGATCACAGAATATCATTATTGACCTCAGATGGCTGTCCTGATCATCTTTTTTAGGCTGAAATCTCCAGAATGAAATTTGGCAAACTATTTTTGACAGTTCCAAACATTTAATACTGCATTTTCCAATGTGTAACACAAGCTTTTACATGCAATTGATACATTGCTTTCTTTCTTTAATTCTTACCAATCACAATGTATTAAATGCATTTTATCTATTGACTTCTTAATCACTCAATACATCACAACTAATTGATACAGGATATTGAAAGTCCTTTTATATCACATGGTTGATACATCAAATAATAAGACCCCACATGATAAATTCTACTTGCTTGCTTTAACCCCTTTGCGACGGGAGCCTTTTACGAAATTTTGAATGTTTTGTCACAGGATTTTATAAACAGAAATTTGAGCCCTTTTTAAATCAAGAAAATGCTCCGATTAAATAAGAAAAATTTTACACTAAATTTTTATTGGTGGGAATAAACAAGGATTCTTAAGCCTTTTTGCAGCACGTATATGTGTTGCTCGTCCCCAAGAGGTTAAATTGATAGATTAAATTACCTGCACATATTAAAATATAGCAGAACTTTTGCATCTTTTCCCATCAACTTTTTCTCTTTTTTATTACACTCAAAAATGTCTTTTTCTAAATGAAAACTCTTAATTTAAAAACTTTAAAGAAATTTGTATAATGATTATACAATATGAACAAAAATTATATTGTTACCAACATATAGCTGTGAAGCACAGAATTTGATACCCTAAAACTTAAGTTAAACTTTAGATTAGGGGCCTTCCATAAATGATTTTACACATTTCTTTCAATATTTTTGAACCCCTGCCCCCCTTTGCCACAAAGTGTCACACTTCATTATCCCCCCCCCTCTTGTCAAATGTCACGCTATATTATATAAACATTTACTTACATAATGGTGCAGCTAGAATTCAATTTTAAAGGTGGGTTTGAGTTACTGACAAAGATGTTTGCTGGTTATTTGAATCACCTGATTTATACAATGGCTTTTTAATGAATAAAATCATAATACAGTCGAGTCTCTATATAGCAAAATCCATTATTAGAGTAAAAAATTCGTTATATAGAGGAATTCGATGTATAGAGAATAACGTTTAAATTCTTATTTAATGTGTAAATTTTGAACAATTGTTATTTTTGATGTGTTTAATTAAGAATTTGAAATTGTTCATAACTCTGTTTAAAATATCACAATCTGTAAGTACTGTATCAGTACTGTGCAATAGTGAGATCGTAATCCACTTCCAAAAAAATCAGAGAGATATTATTGACATCTCTGCATTCCTTAATTTATTTCTATTTCTTTTTTTAAGTCTGCACAAGTCGCATCTTCTCCGTCCTCAGAATTCACATTATCCTCTGGTATATAAAATTTCGCCTTTTTAACCCTCTGAGCATTTTGCAAATGGGCAAAATTGTAATGTCGTTTTCTCTGTATTTTGTTTTAAATGCCCAGAAAATATAATTACTTCAGTATTATATATATAAAAAAAACTTAATTACAAATATGAATGTAATCCTTGAGAGATATAATCATTCTAAAATGAGTTGAAAATTTATTAAATCTATAGAATTATATTATCTTAAATATTGCTTATATTGCAGTGAAACTTGGAGCTTAGTGAATGGAATATTACATTCCAAACACTTAGAGGGTTAAAGTAATTGTAAATTATTTTTTCTTCAATTACCTTCACTGATCCCGTTCTTATATGTATAACTATCCACTTGACACTGTTTTGACAGAGAAAGATGTTGAAAGGTGCATGGGAGTAGGGGAGGGGGGAGGATTTGTTGGACTTGAAGAACAAGGAGATTCAATCAGAGAAATAAAGAACATTTTATGAAAATATTCGTTATATGGAGATAGATATTTCAATATATAGCGACTGTTTTTAATGTAACCATGGGAAAAGGGGAATGATTCTACTAAAAATTTGTTATATATAGAGAAATTCGATGTATGGAGTTTTGTTATAGAGAAACTCAACTGTACTTTTTTTACCCAGTTGCATTGGTTATGTTTCATTTAAACAGCACTTAGAAAATTAGAGTTAGAAAACAGAAAATGCACCAAAAATATAGCACAGAACCATGTTAGATTTATAAAAAATATTAAAAAATAATGAAGCATATTTAAAGATAAGGAAAAATAAATTTACAGTTTAGCAAATAATTTTTGAATAGAAAATAATAGGGTTTCAGTACACTTACTCCATAAAAAAGAGATAGGATATCATTCTAAGGCAGTCCCAAACTCTTCTTTCTAGCTTTAATAATAATAATGAAGCCATTTAAAAAAAAATTTAATAGATTTGTGAAACACTACGAGAATTCATAGAATTTATGGAAATAAAAATGGAATTATATATATAAAACCCCTCCGTGTATGACGATTCCGGGGACAGCCCATCCACGAGAAAAATAAACCTATTGCAACTGCGTCCACGTTAGGCTTAACTATTCCGAGCTGTTCACAAATATTCTAACTGTTCAACTTATGAAGATATACATAAGAAAGATTTATTCATTACTCATTTTCTCTAAAACCTACAAAAACTATTTAATTATAATGTTTAAGTTCTAAATAAAACAACCAGCAATTACGGAAAAAACAAACCAAACAAACAATGTAAGCAAATCAATACTGTTGCCATTCAAGAATGACAAATTCTGCGATTGAATCTTTAGAATGACTCCTTTGTAACATCACGACTCAGGAATGATCAGGCGAGCTCGGGATCTATGCGCGCGCTCAGGAGACAGAATACGTGGAGTGGATCTTACAGCGGAATAGTACTCGGTAAAAACTCCTGAGTTTGCGCGCAAAGCGCCTGTATCTCCCAAACACGTTCATTGTTTACTCTTTATTGTTGACATTGTTTTCGATCTTATAGAGTGTTTTCTTTTAAGTATTAGCTAAAAATTGGGCCAAAATAGGAATTTTTTTTAAATCCATTTTAGATATTTTTATTATTTTCTTTCAGTATTTTTCGATATATTTTTTCACAATACATTCTTTTATAATTGATTTTTTTGCCTTACTTTAAAAATTTTTGTATTTACGATTTGTTCGCTACAATCCCCTCATCCACCAGACAGTTTTGTTATAGTTTTAAATGCAAATTTTTGTTAAAATTTTCTTTTTTTATAGATTTTTTTCCCCATGTTTAACTGCTGTATTTTTAAAAATTGTTTAAGCCAGTGGCTGATTGACCACAGTTGTATTGTTTTATCATCCCTTTAAAAATGAAAATACGTCATTTTGACGGGCTGTCTTCTAGTTTAATATATTTGATTTTAAATCTTTATGAATGCAAATTTCATTATTTAATCTGCTGACTTTTAATGCTCTTGTTTTAAACAAAATGTGTGATGTCACACTTCGTCTTACCTCCTACCACCCCTTTGTCACAAACTGTCACATTTCATGAACCCCCTACCCCCATCTAAACGAGACATTATTTATGGATGGCCTCTTCTGCAATTATCTTGGTAATCCTTGTGAGACAAAATATACAGTTTTATAATATCTTAAAATGAATTTTCACAGTGACTTTAAATAATGATCTGAAAAGGTTAAATTCTACCTACTCAAGATTGGCTTTTGTGGCTTTCTGTTATGGCATTTGCTTTTCCTAACTCATGTATAACTTTCTGAACAACTGATAAAATTTATAGTTGCAAACATTTTTTTCTATTCTCAAAGATTTTCCTTTTAATTATAAATAAACCATACGCATAAGAAAAAGCAACATATGCTTAAATACTTTCCTCAAATGATCTTATTTTTTCTCTGAAACTCTTTCCTCTATTAACTTAGAATAAGGATTTTATTTTACCATTTGAATATGTCATTGATATTTATAAATCTATAAAACTATCATAGCGAAAAACAAAAATTCATCTTGTATATGAGGTGTGTATACATATAGGTTTAAGACTTAACTGTCATATTATTTTGTCAAGAACTGAGAGAAAATTGTAAAGCTGTACAGGGAATAGCTAAGCAATTTTAAAACAATGAAGAATATATTAAATTTGAGATTGAATATATGAAGAATTTTCATCATATTTAAAAAAAAAAAATGTCTTGGTATATCTGGTATGTTAACTTGTATCAGTATAAACTTCTTTAGCCTAAATACAAGATTCGGATACAGATGTTCATTTAAATAAAGCCTTTCTCAATTCATTATGAATGATTTTTTTTTTAAACTGTATATGTTAGTTTAAATTTATTAGTTATCATAACAGATTAAGGATAGACAAGTTCTGTTTTGGAAAATTAAAAGTTTTGATTTAATGCATAGTTTTATAACATTTTCTATAAATAAAATAAATACTTATAAGGTGTATAAATTATTATTTTTTATACATTATGGTGAATTTCAAGCATCTTTCTAAACTCGAGGATAAATTTAAAAGCAATTTATATATTTTCTCTTGTGATATTTTAGCTATTGAATCTTAATGAAGGAAAATATAAAATAATATAAGAATGAACAAAAGTGAAAACATTTTCATCAATAAATAACATTTGAATAATTATATACATTATCTATCAAGTTTTTACAAAAGTGCTTTTGTACAGATGATTTAAATGCATAGAATGAAACTTCACAGATGAAATAATACATGTTGAAAAATACTTTTTTGTATATTTGTTTTGACACATTAAGCAGATGATAATTTAAAATATTTTACAAGCAAAAAATCAAAATCCCCCCTTAATGCCTAAAAAGCTTAACATCTCCATCATAGAATTTTTTACTTTTTTTGTATATACACATACACATACACACATGATTACAAGTTTGTTCACACAATGATTTAAGTAAACAAACCTGTCCCCACTGAATTACAATGAATGTAATTAAAAAAATTATAATACACATTTAAAAAATGGAGCGTATGTTTATAAAATCTAACTTAAGTTTAAAATGAAACTACACAACAATGAAATCTTAAGTTAACTACATGAGTGAATTTTGATTTACATACTTTGATCAGATGGCCCATTTTGGTTAAATGGTGCTGTAGATATTGAGATATTAAAACTTGTAGTTAAAAAGTCAAGACTAAAAAAATATTGCTTTCTCTGGAAAGTACTCAATGGAAGGAAAATAACAAAATTAATTGATTTAGTAATGATGAAGAAAATATCGCATTTTTTAATGGAAGTTAGTGTCATTTGTTACATTGAATTCAGTTTGAAATTACTGATGATTATGATAGTTATAAAAGTAAATAAGTCACTAGTAAGTATCTTCTTACATGAAAATTAAAAAAAGGAATAATAGTTTTCATCATTAATTATTTATGGTCTATTTTAAATATTTACCTTTCTAGAAAGAAAAATTTTAATGATTTTTCTGAAATGAGAAGAAAAAGTTTTATGAAATAATTTTAAGTATATTATTCTGCTTATTCAGATATATAACTGCACAACATTATTCTGATGATTGACACCACCCATATACTGGTATTTTCTTCCAGGATTGATTATAATAAAAAAGTAAGACTATAATTTCAATAGTTTAAAAAGTTTATGAAAGTAATAAGTAAGATATAAAACAAATGTTCTTCAAAAAATAAATTTTATAGTAGGCAACTTAATGCTAAAACATGACAGAGGAGAGCTTTTTCAGATTGAAATCTCACTAATCAAAGAGTAGAAAACATCATTGTAACCTTTCAATGAAAAGAAAAAAAATTAAATATTTTACAAAATATTGTCAGAACGTCCAAGTATGTAATTTTTTAAAAAGTTATTTAAAGGAACCAGAAAAATTTCAAATGACAAAAAAAAAAAAAAAAAAAAAAAAAAAAAAAAAATGTATTTGTGTTTTTATGAATGTCTTACCATTAATCAAAGAGAAAATATTTTAAATTTGGATAATATGAATTATAAACTTTGAGCAGTTCAGGCCAGTAACTTTAAAAATCCATAACTCAAACTATTTTTCAACAGTTTTGCCACAATAATTTCTAACAAATTAATGAATTGACATGTTAAATTCTCTATAAACTATATCTGAAAAAGCAAACAAATAATAATTAAAATAAATCTTTTTTTTTCTAATTATAATAAAACATGATAAACTTATCATTTTAAATTATTTCTTACAGAAATAGATGAGGGAATGCAGTTTAAAGAAGAAAATTTTAACTCAAGAATATGTAACATGGACTTCAAAATCATGGCAACATTAGTTTTATTAGATTAATTTCACCACAACTTTTGTTATTAATTTTTAGAATTTAATAAATATTTTTAATTTTTATAAAATATGTAGCAATTAAACAAATATTTTTAGTTTTTATAAAACAAATAACAGTATTAATCTAAATTACTATTTTTTATATTTATTTGTTTTATAAACTTATTTTATAAACATGATTAATCACAAGCTGATCCATGATCAAACTTTTTGTTATTTCACACCTTTCTGGTCCTCTTAAACATGAGCATTTTCAAGTTCTAAACTTACTTATATACACATATAAAATATTTATTGAAATATTTACACGTACAGATATTCAGTCTTCAAAATTAATTTACCAAACATTTATTTATTTTTTATTTATTTATTTATTTTTATTATTATTATTATTATGCATATGATTACAAATAAATAAAATAAAACATGAGTACATGTTAAAGTATTAAAACAATCTTGAAAATTTTAGTTGTTCTTAAGGATAAAAAGAATTATGCTTTGTCATTCTCAGTAAATATAAAACATTAAGAATTAACCCTCTCCTGCATAAATTTTTCATTATTTACAAAAAATCTTTTTTTCGTGATAAATAAGAATCCATTATAAAAAAATTTTATTACTGTGCTGCATGCTAGCTATTACCTATACACAAATCAGATCTCTATAAATGAATGCTGATTTCTGCTTTATAAGGCAATACTTACTTGTCCTCATATGAGGTTTATATTGATGAGAGGATTAAACATGTCTACATTGCAAATATAGTATTGGATAAGTTTAATCTCTAAAAGAAACATAAAAATGAATGAAATGAGAAGTATATGCAATATGTGTATATACTAAATTTTTAAGGTAAAAAAAAAAAGTTTAATGGGTCATTTTTGAGGTTCTAATGACTAGAATGGAAACATGTATAATACATTTAGCACCTTTCAGGTTGTACAATTTTTTTTTTTTTTTCAAATTAAAGTCATCAAAGTTGTATGTATACATTATATATAATATATATAAAAAAAAATAAATAAAAACTGTACCTTCAATACAATATTTCACAATTTGTACATTAAAATTTTACAAGTTTAACTGAAAGCACATTTTCTTTCTTTTTTTTTCTTTACAAATTTGAAACAACCATTAGAATTAAACTTTTAGTTTTTGTGTGATAACTCTATCTCGACTAGATTCCCTTGGTACACTCCGCCATTGTAAATTTTCTCCATTCGTTGTACTTGACTGGTGAAGTAATAATGTTTGACTTCCTCTTCTTCTGTTTCTTCTACTTTTAGTAAAATCTTCACCAAATACATCACCAGTTCGAAGGGCAGAAATTAAATCATCAAATTCTCCCTTTTCAGATCCAGCTTTTATTGCTCTTAAACCATTAATGCTGCCATTACGAACACCTGAACTTCTGTGATTACTGTCTTTACTTGTTCTATCTATGTGTATTTTCCTCTGTGAAAGGAATAAAAAATATGTCATAAAACTATTTTTTAAAATACAAAAAAATATTTTTCTCCCTTTATTATTTTTATTATTCTAAGAACAAAATATAATAGACACACGATTTATTTTGTTCTTGTAAAACAGACCATACATCTCAGTAATAAAGCTACTTTTAAATCAGAAGATCAATTTTAAGCTTTGTTAAGAAAGTTGGAGATTCAAATGTTATTTTGTATGCTATTTAGATATGAATCACACTTCTACAAACTTTTATTATGATTGACAATCTGAAGCAAATTCTGTGAGCATTATGGTATAAAAAACAAACACTGTCCCAATAGGGTGGTTACAGGGATCATCTTTGCCTCAAAAATTGAGAGGCTCAGTTACATCCATTATTAATATAAAGAGTTTTATTAAAATACTAGTTAAAATAAATTGAGGTTATGATCATGATCATAAGTATGATAGTAGTAGACTATTTCAAGCAGGTTATTGATAACTTCAAGCAGATATAATAGAAACTCAATTAACCAAGCTTCGGTTAACCAAGGTTTCTGTTACCTGAGCTGATAATGAAATCTAATTATATATATATATATATATGAGCTTAGAAAATGATCACTTTTTTAATTCACTCTTTGTGCAATAGGCTTTAAAGATGGGCTTGGCCTCCAGTCCATACCCGGTCCAGCAGAATTAGGACATTTTTTTCAATGGACTGGGTCAGACCAATAAAAAATTAAGTGGACCTACTAGTTCAATATGAAAATTTAACTGAAGGCAATAAAATATGAGTCATTTTCAAAGAAAATAACATTCACAGAAATAAGTATAAATGTGTGTCACAAGTCGATGATAGTTTGACATCAATACAGAAATATAACATGTCCAGCATAGACGTTGCTCACTTACATGGGGTCTGAGCCCAGGCTTAATTTTTTCAGTAGACTAGAGCCAAACCAGGCTTTTATTTTTCCTACAAAGTTGAGCCGGACCGGAACTGGACTTAACTGTTCTCAGGATGTGTACAGACAGTATTTTTGTAAAAGTATTAATAGCATAATGAACTTTTGTTAACATAATCATTGGAATGGTTTTTATTTGTTGAATTGTGAAACATAACTTTATATATGTTCATTTTTATCATTTAAATAACGTTTTATTATTTTTTATTCTAAAAACATATTAAATTTGCGAACAAAGTGAGTTTTTATACACAATTTCTATTATCTGAGATTTCTGAGATACTAGTAGTTCCAATTAGCTCGGATAATCAAGGTTGAACTGTACTTTCTTCCATAATTTTCCTCAAACAATAGACATTTTAAGAATTTTTTTTTTTTTTTACATAAATGTTGAAAATTTGTATTAAACTATTTTCTGTGCAAAAGTTTGCCAAAAGTCTCAATTTCACAAACTTCTTTTAGAAACATGGAGTAGAACTTAATATAGTACTTCACACAAGTATATGTTCAGGGGATTTTTGAAATAACAACTTGGAAAATAAAGCCATAATCACGAATAAATAATAAGCATATGGAATCATAATATAAGTTTATTACAACAACATACAATATAAGTTTTTGAGATCTTTTGTAAAACAATAAAATTCAAAATAAGGTCTCACAAAAATGTATGAAGGATGAAGTGAATTTCATTTATTATCAATGTATAAAAAAATTGTGTTTTCTGTGTTCTGTACATGTGATGTAACAATTTTAACTATAAAATCACTGCCCTGCTTCAATTGTCTAATAGTTGGAAAATACCTTGTTCAATTCTCTTCCACTGATATAACAGTCAGACTCAAAACATTAATATTTCTGTTAAACGCATGAAGCCTAGCAGATCTGCAATTAATGCAATTTTATTAAACAGTGACAATGTGATTGCAAAACAACATTCATGTTGACCAAGAAAAACATCTCAGCAATAAGATACAGATTTTGAGAACAGTTTCACCCCAAAAGAAGTCTGTTAGTGAGATTGCAAAGACTTTAGCATTTTTTGCTACAAGATCAATTGTTAACTGTTATATACAGGGAAGCAAAATTCATAAATATAGTAGAAAGCGTTGGATTTCTATGCTAAAAATGCACCATAGATGGGCACACATTCACTGAAGTAAAACACACATGCCATGGACAGATAAATTGTTAAATGTTTCCTCAGTGATGAAAATAAATTCAAAATGAATGGCTCTGATAGCTGGATACAATATTGGCATGAGCTCTAGTGAGAATCTGGTGAGGTCTTTAGTTACAAGGAGAAGATTTTCTCATGGTCTGCAGCACATTTCATTTTAATAAAACAACAAATATTGTCAATAGTTAGCACTTTAGTCAGCTATTTTTTAATAGTCAACAATGGACATTATCAAAATGAACATAATTTGGAAATATCTTAGAAAGGGAAAACTGGAAATCCCAACAGGATAATGTGTTGATTCATACTTGCCACTCCACAACAGCTTAGTTTACACTGAATCTAGTGGCTATTATAGAATGGACAGTCATCAGCCCAGTCCTAAATGATTAAAAGCGGTTGAATTTAAATGCAAAATAATCAAAGTCAATATATTATTGGAACAGCTTATTTTGATATTTTTAAATAAAAATTCTATAAAACCTATAGTATATTTCTTTGCTTTAATAAGCTTGTATTATGATTCCATATGCTTATTACTTTTTTCATGATTATGGCTTAAATTTTGAGCTATTATTTAAAAAAGGTCCATATACTTTTGAGACACATTGCACAGCATCAAAGAAATCAAATTCTGATTGGTTTGGATTCTTTGGGGGATATGAAATAAGAAAAGAAAGTACCCATAATAAGCATCTTAATAATTATGAAATTAGTTTACCAAAATAGGAGTTGATTGACATGTTTTTAATAGAAGATTATTCTAAACCATAAATTGTAATTAACTTTATTAATATGACAGTTGTTAGATTCAAATTATAAAATCAAATTAGACAATTTTATTGAGCATTAAATTCTACTTACTTTTCCACAAAATTTAGTTATTAGATTAAGAATATGAAATTAAATTAAATAATTATGTTCAGTAGGTGAATTCAAATTAATGTCACAAAAAGTATTTCATGATTATATTTAAGTTATGAATCTTAACCTTTCTCTAACTGACATTTATTATTAAATCATAAATATCAATTAATATAAAATTTAGAATTAACTGTTAGTGATGCAATTAGGTTTGAGTTAAGATTGTTGATGCTACAAAACCACACTCATTAACCATTAAAACAGCAGTTCCAAAATAAGTTGGGGTAACAACACTGTTTCCCTATACCTGCTGCCCGTGAAGTGGCTAAAGGATACTGATCCAATTAAATTAAAGAGTCTGCCTATTTTGATTTGTTTGCCCTATGCTGAAAAAAAAATAATAAAATAAAAACCAGAAATTTGAGTAAAAAGCAGGGATCTCAATAGGAAGAGACAGATTTTTGGTAACATTTGAGGTGTTTTATCAATCTCAAAACAATGTAGATTTTAAGATTATAGCTCTCAGGGAACTCTCACTTCATGGTGCATAGTCTATTGGAATTAATAAATCCATCTGATTAAAAAGAGGTCTTGAGACAAATTATTTTCACCAACTAAGTTTTTTGTATGTCATTCAGCCAGTATGCTAAACATAGAGCAACCTGTGGAGATAACAATGTATCTTTATATACATAAAGCTACTGTGTAGATTTTAGTCAGAATAATTTTGAACTAGTCTAGATTGCTAATCAATTATTCAGTTAAATTATTCACTGAATTTTATTTCAAAGGTTCCATGATAAATAATTTTCACTATATACAGTAATTGCTGTTTAAATACAGGGTGATTTAAAAGTCAGGATGAACTTTAAAAACAAATCACAATACAAAGATACAGTTTGCACCAAACGGATGGAAAAGAAACCAGGTTCTGTGTGGCTATGGTAAAAAATAGTTCTATTCAAGACCAACAGATGGTGCTGTTGGATTTCTGAAGTGCAAGTGCTATTGGCACTCCAAACAGTCACCTTCATGCAAGATGGAACACCACCTCATATTGCTCTGCCTGTGTAACACCTGCTATGCTCAATATTTGGGAGAGGATCCCATTATCAGTCGCTAATTTAATCACACATGACCTTCAATCTGACACCCTGGGACTTTTGGTTGTAGGGATTATTAAGTATATCGCAACAAACTGGCATCATTAGCAGCACTGAAAGATGCCATCCACCAAAATGTGTCTGCCATAATCCAAGAAATGCTAGTCTAAGCTGTCAACAGTGAGGTGCCTTGTCTAACAGCTGTACTTCTGAATGATGGACAGCACATTGAACATTTACTGTAGTACTAATTGATTGTAACTAAGCTGACATTAAGTTGTTAAAATTTTTTCATTTGCAAATTATCTTTTGGTGCAATAAATCACTATAGCACCATCTGTCGGTCGCCAACAGAACTATTTTTTTCATAGTTTCTTTTACATCCGTTTGGTGCAAACCTTATCTTTGTATCTTGATTCATTTTCGAATTATTCATTTTTTAAGTTCGTCCTGACTTTTGGATCACTCGATATATTATGGCAATGCAAAAGAAGAAGAAAGAAAGAAAATTACAAATATATGATAGAAAGGAAATAGGGTAAAAAGATTTCAAAGTAGCAAAAACTTATATTCTAAGCAGTTATTATTTTAAGAAACTTGTGTAGATAAGGCACTAAATTAAAGAAATCATTTATCAGCTTTATTTATGTAAATATAATGTTCTTATAGTCATACTTTCTTCAACACTTAAGTAATATATTCCTGATTTAGTTATTTAAATTAGACAAAATGTGAATCCATGTACCAAATTATTTTTTGTAGGAACATTATTTTCAGTAGGAAGTGGGGGAGGAGAGGAAAGGAAAAAATTATTTAAAAATAATTAAAACTTATTTTAATTGGGCTAATATTAAAAATATATAGGTTTAGACTGATTTTATTATTTCTAAAGAATGATAATAGACAATATGAATTATAGAAAATTTTAAGTAATAAAATTAACTTATTTTTAAAAAAATAGGCTCATATTTTACTCAATCTAAAAGTTTCACTCACCATGCTGTAATTTCAATCATTTAAAAACAAACAAAAAATTCTACCTCTGCATCTTGCTTAGCTCGCTTCTCTTCATCCTCTCTTTTACGACGAAATGTTTCATTATCTTGCCGTGCTTCATTAAAGGATGTTAGGAAAGTATCAAATATGGTAAAAAATTCATCAGGTTGCAAGTGAGATGGATCTTCTCCAAAATGCTTCACTACTTGATCATACTACAAATGAAATATATTTTAATAAAATAAAAGTTTGACAGTTTCGTATGATTCTTTTAAAAATATTAAAATAATACTTGCTATTTACTGCGATTAACTGTTTAATTAAGTTCTATTTAAAAAATAATTTAAGTATGGAACATGTTACGTAAGAATTGACAATATGCAAACTTTTTTCAGATTTTCACTGAGTTTCTATAAATTTGATGGGAAAAAAGTGAACATTAATTGAATAGAATGTAGCAGTACGATTTTGAATTCAATATTTATTAAATCATATCGAAATTATATACTATATTTTGAATTCAATTATGTTGAAAGTAATTGAATTCAAAATATAGAATCAAACATTGTATCATACTTTTATGCATTGTTTGTAGTTATACATTTGTTTTAAAATTAAAATATATATATATGGTGGCTTATTATTAAATTCACTTTAAAACACTACTATATATAAATGTTCTGTTACTATAAGAACTTCTGTGTGAATTTTTTTTATATTAAAGTAGCTTATCATGATAATCTGATGTATTGCTGTCAATAAACAAACAAACATGTTTAAATACAGACATTTCATATAATAAAATATAACATACTCAAACAAGATATAGATTTGAGTTGGAAAGTTAAATAAATTTCTGGATCTAAATATGTTTGTTTGATCTATAGATTATACACCAAAAATTACATTATTTTGTCTCAATGAAAATAGCAAAAGGGAACATGTAATGCAACTATTACACATGTTACAGATAATTTTGATTGGAAAAAAATGATGATTAAGATTGTCAGGCTGTATGTTTTCGATTAAGATTTATCATATGATGTATCAGCATTAGCAGTATAATCAACTACTGAATAAAATGATTAATTAGTAGACAAAATTTCAACCCTACATAATTTAATCATGAATGAAATTGAAAGAGTTTTTTTTTTTTTTTTTTTTTTTTCATGATTCATTTTGGATTTATTTAATCATTAATCTTATTACTCAGATGAAAAGTAAGTATAACTATAAAAAATCATTGAGATTACAGACAATTACAATTATATAGAATGTTAAAAAACACATATACATTTTAAAAGGCAATTTTAAATTCTAAAGAATTCCTCATCAGCAAGTTTTAAAATAAATGTAATAAAAATTGTAAAAATTCAACTCTTGGAAAACATTGCATCTGACAGTCAAGGTGAAAGTGTAGTTAAATTAAACCTGAGTAATTCTGCTGGAGTCAATCCAGTTTTATTATTAGTTAATTCAGTAATTATAGTGTATCAAGCTTCTAGAAAAGTTTTACTACTATATTTGCTACAATCAATGTTTAATTTGCATCAGAGTTCAGCTCTGGCACTTCTTATATTTTAGTGAATATTTAAATATTGGTTGAAGTTCACTGGAGCTAACAAATACTGTGTTCCAGTGCCTAGCAGAAAAGCATTTCTTAAAAATTGAATCCTAAATTATATTTTCCTTTCCATCCTATCTCTGTTTTTTTTTTTTTTTTTGCTTTTTTCTACCACAGCATTTACATATGTGATGTAATGTGACGCATATGAGTCATTGATTTATGAAACCACCTTCCTAGTTCCATGGTAGGTGCATAGTTTCAATCTAGAATCACAAGTAGAATCAATGCTTTTTTTTCTAAATTGTTTCAGAATGGTGATGAAGGATAAAAAATTAATCAAAACCTGCAGTTTTTACTTGTTGCTTTTAGTTTGTGTTTTAAAAATATCTTCTTCAATCAACTTTCTTGTTCCACGTACTGCTGAATTTGCACCAAAATTTACAGTAGCACAGCTCCAATACTTCTATATTTTCCATGAATAGTTATGTAATAGTCAGAATATCGTCAGAATCCAGCTTATAAATACTTGGCATCAAAGCTCACTGATTGATATAGAGAATTCCTTTTGAGTAAGATTTTCTGAAAACTCACCACTCCTGATTTTCATGTTGTTAGAATAGAACATTGATTACGTCAATATAGTCAATGCATATAAAGTCAAAGTATATTGACAAATTTTGTTTGATGAAGACAAAATTGCTTTAAATTTTGTAAATAATATATATATAAAAAAAAGAATGTATGTGGGTGTGTAAGGAGGGAGGGGGGTATGTAGGTAGTTGTTATAAATAAAGAATATTAGGCTTTTGATACTTTTTTGCCAGAAATTAAGCCCTAGCAACAGTTTGTTCTCATTACAAAAGATTTTACAAAATTTGAGAAAATAATCAGTCTTTAAGGCATGACCTTGGAATTAATTTTTAGTTTTATGCATGCTTGTGCTCCTTGAGTTTTATTTTTAATGTTAGGTTTGACTCTTCTATATAAACTGCATTGTACAGTTGGCATGAAATACCATGTACCACTCTTTAATCTAACATGTAGTAATGTAGTTTCCAAAAAAATCTCTTTAGAGATTTTTGTGAGACAAAAGCCAATTAGATATCAAAGGATTTTTAGAGATGTAAAATTCTTTTCTGATATGCATTTGCAATATGGAATGGTTGTGAAGTGGTTAATTTTAGTACGTTGGAAAGATGGAAGTGTATTCATATGTGCAAGAGTTCAAGAAAATATACAATTACAAAATCTTAGCTATTCAACATTAGATCCAATAAAATTATCCGTGTTTCTGCATTAAAGTTTTTTCAGTAATACTACAATAACATAAAGTGGTAGTGAAGTTTTGATAACAATGATCTTACGGGATTTTAGAGATTTAGAATAAAAATTGAGATATTATCCATAGAAGATTGTTTTTCAGTAAATTGAAGTTGTATGGATTACACTTGATAAGTGTAACCCATAAAAAAGTGGTTACACTTGATAAGTGTTATTCATACATTTTTCAAAAAGAATATCCAGAAATGGAATGTTTATCAATTCAATTGACTATAGAATACAAAAACCAACGACTGAATTCTATTATCAGTCAATCAATATCTGTGGAAACTAAGCTAAAAAATAAAGTTTGTTTTAAAGACAAAGACTAATGGTGCTAGTTTTATCTATCCCACAAGTGGAGTGGGAGATAAAGATAATGTTAAAATATATTTAAGGAAGAGGAGAAAGTGGCAATAAAGTAGAAGCAAACTGTTAAAGCTGTGATAATAAGAAAAAAAAGTGGTAAGAGAGATAGGAAAAAGAGAAAAAATGTAGATGGAGAGACAACTGGAAACCAGCTAGAAGAAATTAACAAAGAAATGGGGTCCCTATAGAAAATAAGTATGCATGCATCCCAAAAATAAATTTAATATAGACAGCAAGTAAAGTCCTGCATGAGTCAAATTGTACATGACTTAAACCCAAGATAAAAAGAAAAAAAATCTGAATTAAATGTATTTGAATCAGAATCTGAAATACTCAAAGCTGAGCCTGAAATGAAATTAAAAAAAAATACATTTTAATAAAATTACGCAAAAAAATAGACATTAATGATTTTGTCAACAGTTGACCTGTAGCAATTTAGTGATTTAATAATCTTAAGACTAGAAAGATTTTCTTTTATCAAGAAAAAAGATCTTATTGCAATGTTTAATGAATATCTTTTTGTTTTTGGGGTGCATATTTTGAAATTTTTTTTCTACTTTAAACCATACCTTCAAGTTATTTCCCTGTATATTAGCAATAATATTACCTACAGTATCTGTATATATAAAAGAATCATGCCTTTTACAGTATTTACTAATAACTAATTTTATGTTTTTGAAACATAAAGAAGTCAAATTTGTAAACAAATAGCATTGCTTAAATTGGCTTGATACACAATCATTAAAAAATCCTGCCTCTTCAATTTGTGAAGGAGAAACAATTAAATCTGAAATTACTGTTTAAAGTCAGTGTCAGTCACTTTTTCCTTATTGTAACACCACTTAAAAGGTCACATCTTTATTCTTTTCCATTTCCCCATCAATATATGCAGTGAAAAACATCACATGCATTGCACCAATATGTCCTTTAAATTTCTTTCTGCATTTTTATAGTGAAATTTTGAGCAAAATGTACTTGTATTACTACTTTCTTCTCAGAAACATTAGCTTTTATAACTTCAAGAAATTTTTGTTACTATCATTTGATAAATTTGTGGTTTAAAAAACTAACATATTTTGCTCTTAAAACATATTTAGATATTAAATTGAAATGCCTATGAATGCAAATTTTGAACATTTACAGTTAATTTTCTGCCTTTGCTTCCATTTGACACTCTCTTCAGACTTTTTCTTCAAAATTATGTAATGCACTTCTCTTGAAAATATTTTCACATTTTTTTCTCTTTTATAAAATATATAAAACACAAGCTTTTAAGAAAAGCTCAAAAAGTAAGCAATTTTACATAAAATTACCAATTTTACTACATTTGCAACTTAAATCTAAACCATGTGTTTTGACATTACACAAATAATAATTACACTTAAACCAATTAGGGTTATTAAACAAGGTATTGTTGTTGATGTGTGCCTGAAGGGAAAAGGAGTGCTGGAGCTTCCATTGAACCGCACCCAGTGGGTTGGAAGTCAGACTTCTGCGGCAGAGGATGTTCGGTAAAGCCCCAATAGATGGCAGCACCAAATATCGCCACCTCCTCAATTTTGATATGACTCTGAAGGGGGAGGGAAAGTTTCTCCAGAGATCAGTATCCATGATAACTGCTAAGACTGACCACAGGACTCAGAACTCCTTTATTTAACAAGCACATACACTGCATACACTCGCATATTTTGCTCTTATGGCACATACACTTTGGTGCTATGACCACTAGGCTACCATGGCCCAAACAAGTTATTGATTTATGATTAAAGTTCAAGTAATAATAATATTAAAAATTGAATGACAATGATATTGATTGTAATAAAATGAAATTTATCAACATTAAAACTTGTCAATATATATATTTTTTCTTATGTTAAATGTATGAAAACATAAGAACATTTAATTTACCTAAACTAGAGATAAATTTGCATTCATATTTTTTTATTTTAACAATTATTATGAGTTTTGAAATTTGACTATAAGTCCACAATGTTACCTTGTCCATTACAATGCCTTAAGCATGAAATTACTTGACCTGAATGTAATGGAGCTTCTTTTTCAATTTACATCCAAAACTGGGCTTGAGGGGAACATTTCTAGTGCAAACTGTTAATTTGTAACAGTTTTTGGTAGCAGAATGACAACTGAAAATTAGTTCAATAAAATCGTTAAGTTCTTTTTGTTAAATGACAACCACATTGAAAATGTCCTGTAGAATATAGGGAAAGAGTCCAAAGATTACAACTAACATAACTATGAAAATTCTAGATAATAAAATTTTCATCAGATTGTTTGAGTAAATACGTGTGTTTTATGTGTTTTCAATCACTATAGACTGGGAAGCTGCAGTACAAATAATCACCTCATGGAGTTCACAGGTGAACATTTGGGATCAGTTAAATCTGCATATTAAATGCATATTAAAATGCAATTGGTCTGCAAAGTCTTATCTTGGTAGAAAACACCTAAAAGCCTAATTTTAGCAGATGACTCGTAGGTTTACCATTGTGCTTTCCTAGACCCAAAAGTATAAAAACATAGACGATTGGGAGCTGGAATACATGATGGTAAACCCATGAGTAAATTGCTAAAATCAGTTTTTAGGTATTTTCCACCAGGATATGGCTTGGCAGACCATTGCATTTTAATATGCAAATTGAGATTTAACTTATCCTAGATTTTCATTCGTGAATTCAATGAGATAACTGTCTGTGCTGTTACCTCGTGATCTATTAATGGCAACAACATACTTTATTAGCATATATTTTTCATTTTAAAGATCATATCACTTTACAGTTTCTATAGCAGAATAGTTGAATATTTTCTGATTGAAACTATATAAAACACTAAACATTTTAATTAATTTGAAATTTCATGACCAAAGTCTCCTTTTTCATGGAATGGATCTAAAATTAAAACTTGAAACAAATTATCCATGTGAGTCAATGAGGTGCAGTAATATTATGATAAGTATAGATATTTTCTTTCATGATTCAATTAAAAACAATATTGCATGTATGCAATCAAGGCCACAGAGGTACACCAACAGTAGGATCTTTCATCAACATGGTTGTTTCTTACATCAAATGTTTTTTTAAAATCTGCTGCATAAAAATAATGCATTCTAAGACATCTAATCATAAATAATTGTTCAATCTGAAGCAAATTGTATATTTTTTGTTATGTATGATAACAGATAAATAAAAAAATATTTAATACAGACCCTCTGTTTCATTTCTTGAAAGGTATCCTCTAATTCAGAAAATCTATATGTTGCTGTTGTGATAAATTCTTTCATAACAGGAACAAATTTATCTCCAATTTGAGGCGGCTGAGAACGATGAAATTCAAGTTCCTATTGAAAAAATAATATATATTAGAAAAAAATTATACAATAAACTTACTTTACTTAAAAACAAGAATCAAAAATTATTTTCTATTAAGTGAGATTCTATTGAATGAGTGATTCTATTATCCAAGTATTAGTAGTGTGTGCAATACTGTGTAGACACTAATCAATGGAATATGGATACAGTCCCTCATTTTTTCTTTTTTTTTTCATTTTGGGAATATTAGATTTTGATCTTATTCTTTAAACGATAATTTTCAGAATTTTCAAGTTATGATTTTGAAACTTTAACAAAAGTTGCTCTATACATTTAGCTAGCACAATATGCAAATGAAATTTTTATAGAGTTGATGCATGCACAGTGAAAATTTATTTAGAAAACCTGTTCATTTTTCATACAAGTATTAATATTTTTTTAATTTTGATTACAGGGTATTATGTACAATGTCAGTTCTCATATTTTCTGAAAACATCATAGTTTTTTATTAAAAACTCTGCAAATTATAAGCAAAAAACTTGACAAAATTTGGGACCGTTTTCATAAAAAAGCTTAATTTCTCTATGAGTATACAAGCTATCTGGATAAAAATGAACAGTTTATTACCATAAGCCACTTAATCATAATATGCAGTTTGAACGCTTTTGCTACATTAGTTTTGACAGGGTTATTCAAAAGATATTCATTCTTTTTCAATTTGTTGACGGTCCCCTATTGGATTTTGGAAAAAAATTCTTCTAGAAAATGTATGACCTGTACTATTTTGTTTATATATCTGGAGTTTCAGAGTCATTTCTCATGTATATTTCTAGATATTTAATAAAGCATCTGAAATCGCAAATGTCAAAATGTTTTTACTGTGACTGTACTTTCTCATGAGTACAGACCTCATATGAAGTCTGACTCCTGACCTCCAAATGGTCATGAAAACCTCAGTTTACTGATTTGCTCAATTGGAGATTTTCATTCACAAACTTTAAAGTATTTAATATACAAAATAAAAATGAATAAGAATAAGAATATAACATTAAATTATACAAATGCATGTACATATAATCATTGCAAATAAACACAAGTATGCTTAAGCATTCATAATTCCATTGAGTCCATAAATAAATAATTAAAATATAATAAAAATGGAGGAATCACACCATCAAATATTCTTGCTAATTTTCTCTAACAAAATTTCATTATTTCTAAAGCCATCTGATAAAAAATTATGAAAAGTTAAACTGATTTCTCAGTAATAATAAAAAAAAATTGCATTCTTAGAACTTTTACATTTAAAATAGGAAAAAAAAGAAAATAAAATTTAAAATATTTTCAGCTAATTCCAAATTTTATAATTTGCACTTTAGTTTTGTACATAATGAATAGACAAACAAGATCATTCATTAACATATAAATGAAAATATTACATACTTTTTGTACTTCTTGCAGCCCTGATTTTAAACTCTGTATTTCTTTGGTGAGTTCATTCAAGCTAAAAACAAAATTATTTACATACAAAGTTACAAAGAAGATTATGAAGTAAATGAAATTAAAAAAAAATTATTATACAAATGACATATTTGCAATACAAGGCGAGGTGCTACTCTTAAACAATTTTGCTTTAATCATTTTAATGGCAGCCCTGAGATAAGTAAAGAAGTTATAACACTATTTCTCTATATCTAGCTGCTGGTGAAGTAGTTGATAATAAATACTTAATTTTATTCTTTTAAGTGGTTATATATGTAATATAAACTAAAACTTATGTATATTTTATACTAACTACAGATGAAGCCAACATTTTAAAAAAATTATAAACAACTCAAAAAGGTGTTAAAAAATAGCTATAAGGATAAGCAAAGCACACAGGTTTTTTCTTTCATAGCATTATGAAGTGTACAAACACCATAACTGGATTCTTTAATGAATAATAAGAAATATGTTCTTAAGTATATGTACAAAATAATAAAATGCTAAAGTATTAGCATCCATCACATATTTATTAGACAAAAATACTTAACAATTAATACTTTCTTATTATTCTAGAGTAAATTTTGATTTTTTTTTTCGTTATACAGTACATACAAGCTTACAACACAAAAAATGATTAAGAAAGTAAAAAGCATTTTGGAAACACATGCTGATAATTTAATGAAACTTGTATAAAAGACATTAAACAGAACTGACTATATTGAAAAATCTTTCATATAAATATCCACAGATGATTAATAATGGAACCATTAAATGTCTAGAGATCATTCCTGATATAACTGTTATGAAACTCATTAACACTAATTTGTGTTCTGTAAACTGAATACATATATAATATTTCATCTCAGTACCACTGTTCGACCACATTCTACTACAGAAATCTTTGAACATAAATTATTTGTTTAGCTTATTAACTTACAAGCATTTTCAAAAAAATATTTATTTATATAGTAGACTCTCCCAAATTTGCACACCTTGAAATAAGAGGTTGTGTGGATTTCTGATCATTGCTTTTTACAACATAACTGCTTCACAATATTAAAAAACATAATTTTATTCCTACATCTAAACTGAAAATTTCACTTTTTATATTTCGAATGATGTGTGAATTTTAAGAATTTGTAAATTTTAGGGAGCCTACTGTATTTGTTTTTCAGACAAAAAAGGTGATATATTGCATATCTTTTTCTTTTCTTTCTTTTTTTTCCCACTGTTTTTTCAATGTCAAGCTTAAATACCATTTTCATGTTTGACCTATAAATTAAATTATTCATGCAATTTATACTAAAATACAATTTAAGTAGCAGAATAAAATTGTTTTGTATTATACATTTTATGGTTGGACAAAAAATTAAAAAATGTACTCAGTAGTTTTTAAAGGATAGCAGAATATTATGGTTTAAAACCATTCATTCAAAATTGAAAAGCCTAAAGAAAAATCAAAATTTTCAGAATGTCTTCCTAAATTGTTTTTGAAAACAACTTTGTGATTTTTATATGCACTAACACTGACTGATTGTGTAATTTTCTTGTTCAGTTTTAATAATTCATTTCAACAAATAGCATCTCTTTCTTACCACATCAGCAAATTAAAATTAAAGAAAAACTTGTTTAAAAAGAGCATTTAATAAGTCACAAATATAAAAAATGCTATTAGATAACAATATATTTTTTAAAAATTAAAAAACTTCCAGAATTTTGCAGCGAGTGCTTTTATCAGAACTTGATCATCATCAGGGAAGCTTTGATTGCATACTGATACATCCTAATTGTATTCTGTCTTCAGTTAGATACCTAGGTGAGTTCAATTTGTAATGAAGGGGAAAGGGGAAGGGAGGCAGTGTTTATTGCCTCCATTCCCCCCTCCCCTTGAAGCCTAACAAAACATGACTAAGATTTTAAAATTTTTAACCAAATATCTAGAATGTTATATGACATGTTATCATTAATATATTTATTGTTCTTTATTAAAAATTCTGTGGATTCTTTTATTAATGAAATATAATAATGGGAGGTAGGAATGATGATTCTTGTTTCATTAAAACAAATCGTTAAATTTTGCTGTTAAGTCTTGCTAATGCAAGTTTTTCTTTAATTTTAATTCAATACAGTTCAGGATGAATGTGACATTCCAACATTATATGTTTTATCATATATCTATTTTGTATCAGCAAATTACACATATAAAGATCAATAAAATTTATATTTTCAGAAAGAACATCTGTCATAGAAATTTTAAATTATCTTTTCTGCGATATAGATTTCATAATTGTAATTGAAATAATTACTTAAGTAATATGGGCATTAAATTTGTAAAAATAGCTGATACAATATAGTATATTGGAATAATATTTTCAATGCTGAAAACATGGTTGTTTTTAAAAATATGATATAAAATGACAATTCTCATAGGTATTTGATATGGAACTGAAATGAATTAATAATAATAATAAAAAATTTCTTAAAGAAGAAAGGGGTAGGAATAGTAAGTCAATCAATCCATATGAATGATTGTTCTCTTATTTAAATAAAACTAAAATATAAATAGATAAATTATTATTGAATGAATAATTTTAAAACTTACTTAACTTTTGCAGCTTGTCGAACGTGATGAATATCTTCTTCAATTTTTAAAACATCTTTAAACTGTAAAATAAAAATTAATAGTGATTAGAGAATTGATGTGTCATATTGCAAATAACAAAAGTCAGGCCTGGCACCAGGCCTATAATTAGACCATGCTCTTAAAAGAGGCAATTTTTTTTTTCAGAAAAGGCAAGCTATACTTAAAGATATTACAATAATTTTATATATTTTTTTATAATATAAGAGGTTATAACAGACTAGAAAGTCTGTTATAATATCTGAGAAATTACGTACACATTCTCTCGCAACACATAATACAAATATTACATACTTATATAAGAATACTAAAGGAAAAGTTTAGTAATGACATAAATTAATTATGAAATGTTTCATAAATGCACTTAGTGTAATACATATTTAATACAAAAATGTTCTGTGTGATTTATGTATAGATTAATAATTCATTTAAGCATATCAAAAAAGGTTATATGGATATAAACAAACAATAAACATTCCAAAATCTTATGGAAAACACAAATATTTTTAAAGATCCACCCATATTCAAGACAGCTACTTTGTGACAGATTCATAAAGTCAGTTTTAGTAGACACAAACCACTTACTGATAATCTTTTGAAAAACTATGAAATTTAATAGAATTTTCTATTTTTTGGAAAAGGAAAAGATCTTTCAGAAAATATTGTCAATGTTGCAATTTAGAGCTGAATTTCCAGACAATAAAGACAGAAAAAATAGTCTTGACGCAGCAATAATTTCTAAATTAAGATGAAATGAATTTATCTAAAACTTAAAAATGCTATTTGATTTAAAATAATTTCATTAGTCCTGCCCCCCAACTGCATGCTTTTATATTTAAGAATAAGTTTGGGTATGTATAAAAAAGTTTAATGTTTGTTTAGGAAGGATTTTTCATTTCTTACCTCTTCTTCCTTTTTTATAGATAAACACATAATAATGATGATAAGAATAAAGAATCATTTGTAAAGAATAATGTGCAAAACTAACTAACATTAATTTAAATTAAGCCATGCTGAAGACATAAGTTCAACATAAAAACTATATTTGTGTTTGAAAATTAAATAAATTAACAAAGTTATATATAAATCTTTAAACTGATAATTTTAAGCTGAAATTCAATTTATACACTCTCATTTTGCTTAATAAAAAATTAAATGGACCATTATGATTTGTTTGGAAAAAATACATCTAAAGTTACTATTTTAAGCATACAAAATAAGTTGTTGCATTAAACATCGATATTCAATATAAATTTTATAAAATATATACCTGTGGGTAAAATGAAAAAAAAAATTAGTATTTTATGAGAAACTTAAATGTTTTAATTTTCCTAATAGTTAACATTACATATTTTATTAAAAATTTAACTATGAAAATTTTAATTTTTTTTTTTTTTTCAAAAATTTCCTTCCAAATAAGCAAACTTATATTTGTTTTCTTTTTCCCAGCAAAAATTTGGACATATTTATTAAATCATACAAGACAACAAAGAAAAAAATGATATTAATAAAAAAGAATGAGGATGGATTATAATAATATTAAAGATTTTTCAAAGGCTTCGTTAAAAAAAAACCACTCCCCAGGTAAAAATTAAATAACTTCAAAAATTTTTAACAAAGTCTATGTTTTAAATGAATTTTCATTACACAAAAACTGTGGGAGTATGATTATCAGATACCAATAGATTTTAGCCATAAATATGTCCCAATTATAAGGAACTGCAAATATTTATACTGCATAGTATTTGTAAAGAAGTGGTGGCTTTGCTATGCAGAGTGCATCAGAAAAAGATAAATTCACCAAAATAATTATAAAATTATATTTAAAATAAAAATTACTACATGTAGTGATAACATTGTTGAAAAACAGGATTGAAATCCCCTGATGCGATTATAAAAATGCACAATAAGTACTGTGGTGTACACTGTTTAAAGTTTACATTGAATCTGAAGTTTTTTTGGTGCAGTTGTTCTCAAAGGCAGCTCTAACCAGGAAGTAACCTTGAATAATGTTGACTATTACAGTAAACACATGCAATGTTCAATAATAGAAGGAGTTATTTACGTAAACAATAAATGTATTTTTCTATAATTACAATTGTTATTAATGTCAAAAAAATATATATAAATTACTGTTTATGATTTAACAATATTTTATTCCTTGGAATTTGAACATCTGAAATAGAATAAAAAATATTTTGTAATTGTGAAAAAGAACTGTTAGATCAAGTGTTGGAGAAATCTATTCCAGAACAATCATAAGCATACCTATATATTTTATTGTTTAAGATTTAAAAAAAAACTGCATAATTAAATTTGTCAAGTATAAGTGATCAGATAAATTTGCATCAACTAATTATTTAAATTTTATTATTCAGTCATTTTACAATTAATTCAACTTATAATATTTTAAACACAATCATATTAAATAATTGTGACAGAACAAAAGTTATGGGAAAAAATAGCTACTGTCATAAATGCCATACACAGGGATGAGATTGACCAAAAAGCAAAAAAAGCTGAAAACTGCACGAACGACTTTTGAGCAATGACAGGAATGTCAATCGCAACAAATATAATTGTATTAATATATAACATACAATTTAGCTTTTGGTAAATTAAATTAAAGGAAAATTATTAACGTGAATTGCAGAAATTATTTATACTTACTCTAATGAAAATTTAGTTTATCAAGATACAGTACATTAATAAAACCCTGTTATTGGCATGAATATTTTTTTTTTATTGAAATTTTCTAACAGTAAGACACTTTTGGTTAAGTATTAGGGAAAAGAAAATAGAAATTTTCTTTGTTTTTTAGCTTTGCTCTTGCACAAGGTAAATTTCTTTCTCCTGCTTTTTTCTTGGATATTACACATTAAAGATATCTAGTGATGTGGCTGGACTTTAAAAATCCTGGGTCTCAAGGATCCAGAATTTAAATTCTGGCAGTGGCGTAGCTAAGGGGGGGCAAGGGGGGTGTCCGCCCCGGGCGCCGAGGCCTAGGGGCGCCAAATTGAGAGAAATTGTTATATATCTATATTGGGGTGGGGGCGCAAAATTTCTTGCTGGCCCCGGGTGCCAAAAAACATAGCTACGCCACTGAATTCTGGGTCTCTATTTTACAAAAGCGTGTCCTCACTGATAAGTCATTTTTAGATGTAAAACTTGAACTTGTTCATTTGGAAAAGAAGACTGAAATGCAATAATTTTTGTTTTAACAATAATTAATGAATAATTAAAATCAATATTATTTTTTAAAACTATTGAGAAAAATTTCATTTATTTTAAAAAAAATAAATGTGCAAGATACAAATTTAATTATAAATTAATGCTTATTTGAGTGTAGAAGATAATATGTATCACTATTGTTTGCATTTCTTTTTAAAAAGGGCAAGACTGATTTATTGAAAAAAACATTTTTGTTGAAAAAAAGGATACTTTTGTTGAATATAAGAGTATTTTTTGTTCAATGAATGGGTGCTTTCAGAAGGCACATTCATTCAGAAAGATTTAGAGGTGTCAAAAATGGATTTCGGAGCAGGAAAGTCTGTATTTGGAGTGGCAAAAAAATAATTTTGACAATTAATTTTTGGGTTAGTTTTTTTCAGAGTCCATTTGATGAAATTTTTAGTTTTAACACTATCTCTTCATGAAATCTGTCATTTGTTGGAATCTTTTGGCAAAATTTAAAGTTTTTTTTTTCAAAAATTTGCCATTTTTTGCGAATATTTTGACGAAATGTGCCATTTTTTCGCGATCGTTTGACGAAATCTACCGTTTTTTCGCGATCGTTTGACGAAATCAACCGGTTTATTGCGATCGTTTGACGATATCTACCGATTTATGCTGATTTTTTGACAAAAGTTGTGAATTTTCGCAAAACATTTGGCGAAATTCGCAGTTTTATCGCGATTTTTGGACGAAAATTGTCGTTTTATCGCGATTTTTGACAAAATCTGCCGTTTTTTCGGTATTTTGTGACGAAATTAATCATCCTTTCGTGAATCTTTTGACAAAATTGGCCGAAAATTAGTCTGTTTTTGGCGATCTTTTAAGGAAATTTGCCGTTTTTTGGCGATTTTTTCGACGAAATTACGCGTTCTGTATTTTTTTGGTAAATCACAAAATTTGAAATTTGAAAATAACAAAAAAGCTGAAAACCGCGGATCCGCGGAAGAATCTCATCCCTGCATACAGAATATTTATTTTTTAAAACCACTTTACTCAAAACATTTACTTTGCAGCTTGCCTGTAGAAGATTGAAAAAAAGGATACACAGATTTTTATGAAACCTGTGGACTTGTGCAAGACTTTAGCACTGGAGTCTGAGATTATTTGCATATACTTTTTCAATAATTTTTAGTTAACTGCAAATTTTAATAAAAAATCATGTTTTAACTAAATATGAGCATACTATATCAAGAGGTGATACAAAAAATTTTCATGTGATACCCCATGTGTTGTTGTGTATTTTGTATGTGCATGGAAAAAGTGATATTATATATACCAGCAGACATCTATAAAGACTTTCGTTCTGCTGTTTTTGAGGTTATTTGTAGATATGTTTTTTATTAATTTTTGGTGAGGTTTAATCAAACAATATGTTAATGTACTATATCATCATCCTGTGATGAAGAACACTAGGGAAATAGTTATAGTGAAAAATGGCCCAAGCAAGTGATTCCCATGATAACTTTTGGTCTAGTAAAGAGTCTTTAGAGACAAAAAGCAATAATAATAATAATAATAATAATAATAATAAATTTCAGAAATGAAAATATTTCTATTTTATTTTTATAGTTAAAAAGAAGAGGAAAGATTCTTTTTGGTCTTGAATTTTAAGATGATAAAATAATAATAATTAAGAAATTTACTGGCATTGTTTTGATTCTATGTTTAAGGAGTCATCAAATAAATCTCCTATGAGTAGTATTCTTTCCAGGTTGGGAATTTAATTTTCCTTCCAGAGCCCTATCTGGCTATAGGCTAGCCTAGCACTGGACATTTTGAAACTTGATGTGGCTATCATTTTATTTTGGTATTCCTTTAATATCCAACAGTAATGTTATATTATAATGTAAAAGTAAATGGACATCCATTAAAAGATATTGATTTGGGAACAGTTGATTTGGCAATTTAATGCATAATTGAGATTTTCTAAATAAAGAAAACAATTTCTTTTCTATAGGATTTTAAATATTTGGAACAAAGCTTATTAATTTGTTCATATAAAATAAGATAAAATAGAGTTGTTTCAATTTGGAATGTAAATTAAAATCAGAAAAAATAATTTAAAAATCTTGTTTGATAACTCAAGGCTTAATATTTTTCAAAAAACATGAATGGCAATATCAGTAAAACGTTTGTACTTATTATGATTTTATAGCATTAAAGAATCCATGTATAATTATCTCTGGCCTGTAAAATGTTAGTGTGAAATATTTTACAAAATTTTTAAAATGACAAAGGATGTAGAGCATCAGGATTGAAAACACAACCTCAAAACTTAGACAAGTTCATCATTTAAATAAAATTATTGCAACAATTCCTGACATTTTCTTAAATTCACAGAAATTCACCTACCGGGCTTCTAAATGAAAAAAATATGTGTTTGATTGAAGCTATAATCATAAAAAAAAAAAAAAAATCAAAACCATATGCTTTTAGCAAGCATTAGAAAGTAGCTATATCAGTTTATAAGTTTTGCAAGTTGTTTGCCTTAAATAAAGAAACAAATTTATTGATAGTAATGTATTTGACCTTGACAGGTTAATTACTGTCAAATAATAATTCTTGATATTAATGGATTTGACCTTGAGAAAACCCAATTACTGTCAAAATAAAAGTCTTGATTAATATTTATGACTAAAATAATGATTTAAAAATGCTTAATATTGATTTATTATTAAATTAATGTTTATTTCTTGACAAGTTGACAGCTTAATTTAAATTCATTTAAAGAGATTTATTGGTCTTATAATTATTTTATGTCAAAATTAATGTTTTATTTATTGATAAGTTGTCAACTTGAGTACTTTTTAAATCATTATTAGAGATTTATTGAGTTCTTAATTATTTTATGTCAAGTTAATGATATATTTTTAAATTTATGATCATTTTAATTTTATCTCTATGCTTTCTTGTTATATTTCCCCAAAGGGGGTTTTTTAGTCTTGGATCTGCAACCAAGCAGATAATAAGTAATTTTCTTGACTCTGCAATCAGGCAGAGAATATGTTTTGATAGCATGAAAATTTTGAAGCTCTCTGTGAGAGAATAACGATTGATATCACTAATGCTTATATTCTAATGTGGATTTATTTAATTAATAAACTATACATTAATCATAATTGCTCTCCCGTTGGATTTTAATGAACATTTGATTTGATACACCCACAAGTAATTTTAAAGATCATCAGGATAGTAAAATTTGAAAATATTTTAATTTGCTAACAAAATAGCTACCTGCACATTGTTGCATACACCACCAGGTCATTAAATATAACATACATCATTGTTCCATTCTGAGCAATGTACAGTCAAAAATATATAAGAGAAGAACAAAAATCTGGATAAATTTGTTTTTGCTGAAATGTGGTAATAAATGAAATACTATCTATGGCATAAAAAGATTGTAATAAAGATACTTTTTTTAAAACATAATTCAAAACTATTTTGCAGATTGAGCAGTAATTTTGAATTAAAATATCTGAATTTTCTAGAAATTGATATAAGTTTTTTTTTAAAGGGTTTTCATACATAATTTTAAAGTTAATTTCCAGATATTTAATTCTTTGAAACTAATTCAAAAATGTCTATATATAAGTTCTAACTTATAAATTTTTTAGCATGAATCAATTTCTAGAAGATTCGAATATACAAATTCAAAATTATAGCTTATACACCAAGTAGTTTTTGAGCTAAGCATGAGACGCTACCTACACAGCGATCTGTTTCAAAATGATTAAAAATCAATCGAGTAACAGGATTTTCAAAATTTTAAATCTAAACAAATTCTAAACTAGTTCACTGAGTGATTTTCTGTTTGATATCAAAGGTACAGAATTTTTTTTTATCTTTGCTACATTCTTTATATGAGACATTTTCCTAAGAAAAATTTAAGTAGTAGACATAATTATCTGACTAGTACCAACTTCTTTTAAACACAGAGATAAATGGTAAAGTTAGTGGTGGATAGAAGCTGTATGTTGATTATATACTATTGTGCCTATTTTATTCTCATGCAGTATGATGCATTTTTAGGCCTACTGATAAATAGCAAAATTAGCAATGAGAAAAAGTCACTAGTGGAAAATTGTCTATCAGCGATCACCTCCCAGCCACTTTTTTATATGGAGAGAATAAAATTTTCTTGCATTTCATCAAGGATTCTACTTTCTTTTTGTTTCAATATATTTATATTAACACATTTATTTAGGCTATTCGGCTTTAGATTAATACTTATAAAATTTTTACTGTTTAGTAATTTTAAATAAAAAAATGGCCACTAGTTTATAGAAAGTGGCCACTCAAAATACTAGCCCTACCAGCAAGTGGCTGCTAATGAAATTTTGCTATTTTGTCCTATACCTACTGAAAATTCAACCTAATCAGCATTTCTTGATAGGGATATGAAATTATTTTTTAATTTTCAATGAAATTTTTTGATCTCAGTAACCATTTTAGCGATAACCTTCTGTCAGGTTTGTTTCACTTCATTTTTCTGCCATGTTTTGATGAAAATTTTCTTGTTTTCTCAAATGTCAAAATACTTATTATTATTTTGCCAACTGTTAAACTGCAATCAGCTGTTAATCAGCAATTAAAAAACAATTTTTTTCATTTCTTACAACTTGGAAAATTCCTGTTACGTGTTCTATTTAACATGTGATTGGTAATCAAATGTTTTCTCCCTTATCCTTCCACAGCAAAAAATTATAATATGCAAAAGAATTTAACTTATAATGTCATTTGTGAATTCTCTCTCTCTCTCTCTACACACACACACACAAAAAAAGAAGTGTTTTTTTTATTACAATTTTCATTTTTATTTTTTTAGTTTTATTCTGAAAAAAAAAATAATAATAATAATTTCATCATTACATATTTACGTTTTAAACTTTGCTGTATTTCAGCATAAATCATTTAAGAATCTTCTGATTTATTTGTTCATGTTTCCACTAAATTGCTAAATACATGCTAATTTGTCGTGTAAATTAATATTAGTCTTATTAAAATTTTATTTAGCCATCTTAAATGTATGCATATAGCTTACTTTTTTCTCCAAAGTATCAATTATATAGTGGAGTAAAGTCATATTTCTATTGATACTTGACTTGGTGTCTGCAATTCGATTTAAACTAGCAAGATGAAATCCAGATGCATTTCCTCGAGCACCTCTATTCATGTAATTACCAAAGGCTAATATAAGTTCAAGAAGTCTTTTTAATCTTTTGCTTCTGTGCAATTCTTTAGATGCCTCTAAAACAGCTAAAATACAAAAATAAAATTTAGAAAGACATTTTAGAAGGTTAAAGAATGCAGAGTGAAATGTGTCAAAAAATATATAATTCATAAACAAAATTACTTTAAAGTACATATTATGAAAATGCTTTAAACTTATTAGATTTATAAGAATATTTTTACAAAATCAGTAACATGCATGTACAATAAAATGGAAGGTCAAAAATATCATTTGAAAGAAATGTATTAAAAATATTAAAATTGAAAGTTACATAAAGCAAGTACACAGTGAGATGGCTCTTTCTACAAATTTGAGAGAAAATAAAGAGGAAATGAATGCTTTAAACCGTTGGGGACGAGCGACACATATACATGCCGCAAATAGGCTTAAGAATCCATGTTTATCACCACCAGTAAAATTATACCGTAAATTTTGTCTTATTTAATCGGAGCATTTTCTTGATTCAAGAAGACAGAAATTTCTGTATTTTAAAACTGGTGACAAAACATTAAAATTTTCTTAAAATGCTCCTGCGTGAAGGGGTTAAGAACTTTTGAAAAATGGAATGAAATAAATAAAAAGGTTTTGTAAAATTAATAAAACTAGCATTTGCTTTTCACAATACAGCAAGAAAGAAATATGAAAATTTAGAGAGTCACTCAATTCTCATTTTATTAATATTTAAATCGACTTTTGAAGAAACAAAAAAAATCAATCATCAATATATTTTCTTTGTAAATCACTTTTCACAATGTTTCTTATGATTCACTTATATTTGCTAAGTTGCTTCAGTTACTTTGAACTATAAAACTGAATTCCTTGGTAAGATATCAATCATAATATACCTCATAAAAGTAAAATAATGTTTTTCTGACAGTCTGCAAGAAATACTCACATTTACATATTAGCATAAAGATAATGTGTGTAAACAAGCAGTAGTCCATCTGCTTTGGCAAACATCCCCCCACTTTCATACACATGCAGCATTAAAAGAAATCTGAAATCTAGAAAAATAATTATATTTGAGCACATATATGGGTTGCTCGTCCCCGAGGTGTTAAAGGAGAAATATGTCAAACACAAGTTTGATGGGAAATGCAGAAAAGAAAGAGTGGCTATGCTTTTATGTTGCAACAGATTTGTAAAGTTACTGCCAGTGATTGGTAAATCGAAAAAACCATTGTGTTTAAAGATGTGAAGAAATTGCTATGTTATTAAACAAGTAGCCCCAAAGTCTGGATGACATTGAATATTTTTTATGACTTCTTAAAGTAATTTTGATAAAAAAGATTAAAGATGATTAGGAAAAAAAACTGCTATAATGCATCAGTATCTCACTCACATTGCTGACAAATACACAAGTTATGTATACTTTGCAAACTGTGCTATCAGACTCCAGACATTAAATCTTGGTATAATAAGCCAATATAAAACAATGACCAGAAATCTGCAAAATTCTAAAATCTGAACAGTCTTTGGCCCCAAGCTGTGCAAATTTAAGGGGGTCTACTATATTCATATTACACCCCTTTTACTTTATAAAATATTATTAATCATACTTATGTTCCAAGATGTTTTTCTTTTACATAATATTAGTATAATGTGTATAAAGAATTACTGCATACAACATCCTCTCAGTTATGCATGATTTTAAATCAATCTCTTCAAATGCATATAAAGTGAAGGGTGACTGTATTTATAAGCTAACATTTTGAAGACAAACACAAAATATTGTCTTAATATTTTAAAGCCCTTGGTTATAATTAACTTACTTAATTGCATCCTGGCAGATGCAATATAATGAGGGACCACTATGTTGCTTAATGTATATCAAATTAAAATATAGATTGACAAAATCTGAAAGTAATGAAGTCTTGATTACTTTTGAAAACTAATTTGTAGTTGATACTTTTTAAAACAAGTTGTTGTAGTTAATTACATTTTTCATATAAATAATTGTAATTCGCAAAATTAAAAAAAAAAAAAAATTAGACCACTGTTAATACCTGCAGATAAACTCTACATAAATACATGAATTAGTCTCTTGCAAATAATATTGGGACAAAAATTTAGCATTTTTCTTTTAATTGCTTTTATTAATTTAAAATAAAAAGCAAAACAGAACAACACTTAAATTTATTAATATGTAATAACTTATTTGTGTGATTTAATATGCAGTAACCAGTTTCAGGTACAAAATGAATGCATTGGTTAGTAAAATAATTTGGAAAAATAACTAAACTGCTAAGTTTATTAGTCTTTATTTTGTTTTATGTTTCAGGATTGGGTCGAATTTGACATGCCTGTCATTACTTTTCTAAATAAATCTTTGTGGATTGGTATAGGTTTTACTTTTAAAGATATATTTTTAATATAAATTTTAATTTTTCAAATTAATTTGGAAACTAACATGAGAATTGAAATTGTGTCAAAGAATGACTGTTAAAAAAATATTTCTTTTTTAAAAACAGTTTGCTGTGAAAGACTTTAGAATTAGAATATTTGCTCTAGTAGTAAAACAAAAAGCCAAGCTGCATTTGGAATACCAATCCATAATCTGTTTGTGGAAGATTTTTTTATATATATTAAAGGGCTTGAAATTCAATTTTTCTGAGAAGAGAAGTCTCCCTCCCAACATTTGTAAATGGAGGGGAGTTGAGCTGCTTGAGAGGGAGAAAAAAATCTTTAAAATGCACTGTTATTTTACATGTTATTTAATGAATTGCATTAATACAGACATGAAAAAATACCATTGAAACAATTTAAATCAACAATTCAGAATAATTATGCAAAATGTTCTTTTATTTAAAAAAGGAAAATCAGACTTTCATACAGTCTGTTTTTCAACTTTTAACTAAAGGTTATGCATTCTTAACAACGAGGTCGATAAATGTATTTCTCAATTTAGATTATTTTTTGGTTTTGGACACTGAATCTGCTTTTACAAGGTAAACTTGTAACAAGCAGTACAAACACAAAAATTTTAACTTTTGAAATTACCAGAAATATATGGTTATGCATGCTCTTAAAAGTTTTTCAGAAAATTTTTCAACATGTGACATGCTTTTATACATAACTACTAGCATGAGCAATGTATATTCTGAGATGGCATCATTGATATATATTTCTGAAGGAAATTGCTTTATTATATCCTTAATGTAATTATCCTTAAAACCTAGCTCCATGGTATTTTCTTTGCTTGAGGAAGCTATTATGCATTCAAGATATTAACAAAATCCAAAGATTGAAATGGAAACCGGCACTTAATTTCTTCTATTACACAGGAAATGTAGGTTAATTTTAAATTGTCAATGCTAATTCCTTTGAATTGGACAGGAGGGGGGGGATGGGAATCTTCTTTTGATTCTAATTATTTTAACTGCAAGTTGAGTAAACTTTGTTTTGTCAATTTCAGGCTGAGTATAGATTCCTGCAAATTGGATTCGGGTTAAACTCAATTTTTTCAAAAGTTAGTTGAGTATATTATATCAGATTAAAAATTCTATTAATAATAATAAAAATAGATGCGTGTTTTGTTTTCTAAAGAGATCGCTGCATTTTTCTGTGACCCTTTGGTGAAATTTGTAGGGTTTTTTTCTTATCTTTTGATGAAGTTCTCTTTCTTTTTCAATTCTTTGATGAAATTTGCAAATTTATTTGTGATTATTTGTCAAAATTTACATTTTTTTCATGATCCTTTAATGC
Organism: Maratus speculifer; assembly: GCA_964019185.1. NCBI lineage: Eukaryota > Metazoa > Arthropoda > Arachnida > Araneae > Salticidae > Maratus > Maratus speculifer. Next base: position 78,176,315 of record OZ025299.1, read on the forward strand.
AATTCATATTTTTATCATGAGTCTTTGGTAAATTCATATTTCTTGGCGATCCTTTGCTGACAGTCACCTTTTTTTGGAATTCTTTGTATTTTATTCACTGTCCTTTGACACAATTTGTGCTTTATTTGAGAATTGTTGATGATATTAGCATTATTCCTGTGTCTCTTTTCGACAAAATGGATTTTTCAGTGATTTTGAATTTTCAGAATTTTTGGAATATTTGGAACAGAATCAATCCCTGAATTCGCCAATCAGTCATGGAAAATAATGCAAAACTTATGTCTTTTCCAAGAAAGAAATAATAAAATTTGTCTATTAGAAAAAAAAAAAAAAAATCACAAAATGTGTCAATTGATCACGGAAAAAAGCTACAAAATTTGCAAGCTGTTTGCAAAAGTTGATCATAGTCTTAAAAAGCAAAATTTTTCTGATAAAGTTAAATTTTTTTGGATGGGAGACTCATGCCTACAATATTCTTTTGGACGAGATTTCAAAATTTTGGTCACAAAGTCTGTCATCTCACTCTAAAATTCAAGTCTTGTACTAATTTTTTTTCTTTCATACACAAGGTTCCCCTCTTATCTTTCTTCAATAGCTAATTCATAGACCTTTAGTTTTAGAAGTAAAGTTTAAAAATTTTCCAAATGTTGTTTGTTCTCCATCTCAGCAAAAGCAAAAAACATCTTAGCAAAATAGTTGTTTTTATATGTCATAAACTATTCCATGTGCTTCTTTGATCTTATAAATTACTTTATAAAATCTTTCTCCATGCTCTAAAAAGTAAAACAACAATAATAATAATGACAATCATATTTATGACAAAAACTTACCAAATTATGACATTTTGAATTTTTTTAAATTTACATGCTAATTTATAATTTTATCACTAAATGAAAACTGCAATCAGTCTTATTAAAATGTATCCAAAAATTAAGAGTATGAAAAAAGACTATATTGGACATTCTGTGATCATTTAGTTTTATGTATATTGTGTAATAAAAAGAATCTAAAATAAAAATAGTTTTCTGATAAAAGAAAAAAAAAAAGGGAAAAACTATTTATAATTTTTAATAATCCTAATAACTTTTAATATGTTTTTGTAGCAGATATAAGATGAACAGTTATTTTTCATAAATAATTGTATGCAACTTATTTTATTCAATAAAAACTTAATTAAGGAGTTAATATTTTGTATATTTTTTGATAATCACAGTATTTGTATTATTTTTTGATAATGATATGATCAATAAATTTTATTTATTTAAGTACACAGAAAAAATATAATGTATTTGAAATTAATTTAGTCACTAATTTCATATTTGGATGATTTTGTACAGTAATTTCCTGTGTATAATCCGCAAATCAAAAAATCATTTTGTGAACCAGAAATTTTATAAAATAAAATATAGCTTTTTAGATCGCCGTAAATATTTGTCTTCAACTAGAAAATAAAATTTCTGGGTCGAAAAAGAATTATTTCATCCGCAGATTATATGCAGGAAATTACGGTACATAAACTTGGACAAAAAAATGGATTACTTTTTTTAAATATACATATTAAATTTTAATGCACTTTAAGGAATGGAAATTTTTTAAAGTGATAGTTTAGAAAACAAAATGTTTTGTCACAAAATTTCAGATAGCCACAAGTGATAATGAGAACAAATAATTTTGCAACTACTAGTATTACAGTATTCATATGCAGCTAAACGTAACTGATCAAAACAGACTGCATGCAACATTCATGAATTACCTTCTATTTTTGGCTTTGCATCACTCACTCTTTCTTGAAATTTCTTTTTATAAAATAGTGTTCTAATTCGTTGCTCATAATGTACTATCCTAAAAACAGATATTTAAAATTATTTTTATCAAAAAAATTAAATAGCTATATTTAAATAATATTATGTATTATTTTATTAATCAATAACATAAAAAAATATTACAAGACAATCAAAGCAATATCACTGTAAAGATACAATATTGTAAATTTACCTAAATTTAAAAAATGGGATACATAGCACAGAGTCATAATCAACAGCAGAACAATTGATAAGCATTGCTCAAGATACTTGAAAAAATTACCAAATAGCAGCAGAGCTGCCACTGTGAAATACCACTGAAAATAGTGGCTTTAGTAGCCTCCAATGAAGAAAAAGGTAGCCAAAATAATAGTATTTGTTGAAAAATAGCAGCAAAAATAGTCGCATATTCATTTTAAAAAAGGAAAGAAAAAAAAAGTATCCATAATAACTGAAAGGACTTTATGAAGGTCCACATCTTATTTTCAGAGTTTATGGTTCTTCTCAAATTACTGAACATAGTGATTTATTCAAATCAGAAAGACATCCAGAAAATAAGGGCCCAATGCTTCAATAATAGCTTTATTCTTCCAAGTTATCAGCTATAGCACCAACCAGGAAATATAGCAATAAAAACATCTTCCTGATTATTTCCAACACTACTTTCTATCAGGCATTCCATTTCAAGAGTTTTTTGGAGGTTTTATTTGAGAGGCAAGGTTAGAAATGTGTAGGCAAGGGTGATTATGACATTCAGAAAAGGAATTTTGTTTCAAACCTTTTAGCCTAAAATAATAGATTTTGCCATCTGTGAATTTAGAATTTAACCAATATTTTAAACAATTTTTAGCATGATTTTATCTGCAATTTTTCATTTGTTTTTAGTTTTAAATAGACTTTTTGTCATTGATGACAGCTTTCCAATTACAATGTTCTACCCCATTAGAATAAATATTGACCGGTGCCAAGATATTAATAGTTAGTGATTTTAAGTGCATTTTTCAATACAAAAGCATTTTTAAGTGCATTTTTCAAATTTAGCAGTTTAATGAATTTCATGGTAATTTTCTAGACATTCAATAACATCAAAATGAATTTGTTTCAAACATTTAGTTTTATGTAGTAAATTTTGATATTGTTTTTCATAAAAGATTTCCAATTACAGTGTTTAACACTATTATAGTAGTCAAAAGACCCCCCCCCCCCATACACACACACACATAAACAATTTCTGAATATTTATCAATTTTTAAAGTGATTTTCAGTGCAATTAAGTTTCAACATTTCAACTTAATGTAATAGATTTTGTATTCTTATGAATTTTTAATTTTCCTGATTTTTTAAAGCAATATTTAGCAATAATTAGAGATTCTTTGCATCATTATTATTTATGAAACAATTCAGGTTACATTATTTTACTCAATTAATGTAATTTTTCCCATGCTATTTTTATCTTTTAAGTAATTTTTAATACATTTTTCAATGTGATTTTTAGAGCTTTCTTCAACCCCATAGTGATTTTTTCACAGCCAGTAAAGAAATTTCATTTCAAAATTTTAGCCTAATATGATAAATTTTACCATCAACAATTTTTTACTTTTAGCGAATTCTAATGGTTTTTTTTTAGCTTTCTTTCAAGTTTTTACTGTATTTACTGATTTTTTGTAATTAATGAAAGAATGATGGAAGATGGTAATATTTCACCTCATTATAGTAAATTTTGTCTGCTGCTATTCTTGAATATTCAGTGAATTTTAATGCATTTTTCAGTGCAATTTTTAGCATTTTTTCAAACCCCATGGAAATTTTTTGACATTCAGAAAAGGAATTTTGTATGAAATCTTGTTCTACAGTACTAAATTTTGTCTTCAGAGATTTTTGAATTTTAGCGATTTTTAATGTAATTTCTAGTGATTTCTGCAGAAATTTTTTAACATTGGTAAAATATTTTCAGTTTCTAAGTTTTAGCCTAACATAGTAAATTATGTCTTCTACAATTTTTGAATTTCAACTATTTTTAATGTATTATTCAGTGTTCTTTTTAGAGATTTTTATTATTATATGTCCAATTTTTGTTATTCGAAAAGGATTTCCTATTAATACTTTTTCTCCCTTAATATTTAATTTTTACAGCAATGACTTTCGAACAAGCAGCATTTCTTACAGCAATTTTCAACTATTCTTTGAGTTCCATAGTGATTTTTTGACAAACTGATATCGATTTAAAACTTTTTGCCTTATACAGCACATTTTTTTTATTGAAATGCTTTATCCCTTGATAGCTAATTTTTATCCTAGCAATTTTTTAATGTTTGTGATTATTAATGCAATTTTCAGTGCAATTTTTTGGGCTTCACAATACTGTTTTGGAATTGTTTAAATGAATTGTTTCAACTTTCTTGCATAATAGGAATTACGTTTCAAACCTATTATGGTAAATGTTCTTCACTGCTATTTTTGAACAGTAAAGATTTTTAATGAGATTTTCAGTGTAATTTTTTAGCATTTATTTCTCTTTTTGAAAGTTTGTAGTGATTTTTTGAGACACAGAAAAGGCCTAATACAATAAATTTTCTCCAGTATGAATTTTAGTATTTAACTGCTTTTTATTTCAATTTTTTAGTGTTAAGCCTTGACATTTATTGAAGGAATTAGATTTGAAATTTTTATCCAACTATAGTAAATTTAGACTTTCATGATTTTTGAAATTTTTGCAATTTTTAGAGTAATTTTTATGGTTTTCATGTGAATATTCAGCAGGAAGTAATATAATTTGAATAATTACTATCTCTGCATAACAGCATGTCCATATAACATCTCATTCAGGTCGCACATGGTCACAAGTATCACAGTCACTACGGCGAAACAAAAAATAGGAAATTCCATGCGTCTCTTTTATGAGTCTCAAATGACTATTATATGTGACTCCACTGTCAGATCACTGCGACTGCTGCTTTGTGACGAGTCACCAGGTGACTTTACAGTGTTGTTTTATTGAGACTCTCGTGTGTCTGTCATTTGGAGGCTCAATTTCAAAGTCACTGTGAATGTTGCATTATTATAAATAACCAAATAATGACACATTAAAGTCACATGGTGACTTTCTGTCACAAGACTTTGTCAAATGGTAACAGAGACCCTACTGTGAAGTAACAAATGTGAAAAGTGGTGAAAACTCATCAAGTGACTTTAATGGGACATTATTTGGTGATTTATCCTAATGCAACATTCACAATGACTTTGAAATTGGGCCTCCAAATGACAGTCACACGAGAGTCTCAACAGTAAAGTTACCTAGTGACTCATCACAAAGCAGATGTCACAGTGACCTGACAGTGGAGTCACATATAGTAGTCATCTGAGACTCATAAAAGAGACACATTAAATTTCCAATTTTTTTGCTTCACCGTTGTAACTGTGACTCTTGTGACCATGTGTGATCTGAATGAGAGGTTATATGGACGAACTTTTATGCAGGGATAGTAGTTATTCAAATTATATTGCTTCTTTTGAAAAGCCGCATGAAAATTATAGCTTGAAAATCCCTTGAACATTGGCATTTTGGGACTCCATCCTTAAATTTTGCTTTTTGATAGTATTTATTTGAAATTCATGCAGTGCTTATAAAATTATTTGTGTTTTTTTATTGTGATTTCCAGAACATTTTCATAATTCATGCTGTTTTTTTATGGACCTAGGCAATACCAGACAAGTTTGCTAGTATGTAAATAAAATACTGGAATTATACAGCAATATTAATCAACACAACTTGCTTTGCATATTGAATGCTATCAATATTCTTTCGAAAAAAAAAATCATTAAAGATAATTTGTTTAAAATACAAACAAAGCTTTTATTGGAGAGCAAGAGCGAGAGCGAGAGCGAGAGAGAGCGAGAGCGAGAGCGAGAGAGAGAGAGAGAGAGAGAGAGAGAGAGAGAGAGAGAGAGAGAAAAGAGAACTAGCAAAATAAAATAAAATAAAAATTAAATGTAGAAAGTGTACTTACAAGGAAGGTCTCCATATGAGCATACTCTGAAAAATCTGAAAAAATTACAGAATGTTCTTCTCATGAGAATATATACGTTTATAAAAAAAATTTTGCTAGAACCTCCGAACCCTGTCCGTAAAAAATTACTGAAAATTTCGTTATTTGGCGATTTATGATCAGTTGGCAATGAAAAGCACATTCAAAAAAAAAAAAAAATTTATGTCAAATGCATTTTAAAGGAAAAAAGTTTCATTTCAGCATGTTTAGATGAATTGTTTCATGAATGACTTATTGTTTTGTAAGCTTTAGTTTGTTTTAAGTATAATTTCGTTATATTGATATTTATCTGTATTTATATTCAAATTTAAACATCAAACTTTCAGATTTAAAATGAAATTCAATTTTAAATTCATTAATATTGTCTCACGTTTAAAGTCCATTTGAGCATTGTCAATTCGATTTTGTTGCTATGAAAACATTTGGCTTTGATTTTTTAATACGCTTAAATGTATGAACATAATTTTATGGAATAAGAATTTTTCATATATAAAAATATTTTTTTCCAGAGGTAAATTAAGTAACTACAGCAACAAATAATATATATATATATGCAATTTAATATATATATGTATATAATATATTAAACTCGCTCATTGTTTATGTTTAAATTCATTTATGTTTAAAATCATTTATAAGGATTCTAAAAATCCAACAGTTTTGAGTTGCATTAAAATCGTTTGCTTTTGGCGGAGAAAAGTACTGCTCGCCAAATTGTGTGACACTTTCATATTTTCATGCCAAATATTCAAAAGTTATTTTATTTTTTTTACATGTTTTCTTCTGTAATTCTGCCGCTAATTTTCACTGATCCTTTATTACATACATGAGTAGTTTAATTAGTAATTTTTTCAAAGAAATCTGAATATGCCCAGTATGGAGACCTTCCTTGTTAGTCCAGGGAAAATGTACATTTTACCTTGGAAAAAGTCAGGTAGAAAATTTTATTATTTTTATTTGTTTATAATACGGCAAAAATAAGTTTTCCAACAAAATTTCTTAATTCTAACAAAATAAAAAAAATTCATATACGTGCATATATATACATATGCACTCAAGAACCAAAACATATATGACCACCCCTACATTTTGCAATGAATTCACCTAGATGTCGTGGAAGGCACATAATCATGTAGAAATGGTATTCAAATGCTTCTAGGCAGTCTCCAGAAACATTTTTGCACTTACGTCTACTGGTGAGGGTGAAGGCTGCTGATCTAAGCTACTTTGATAGAGGGCAGAATTCAGTTGCCCAACATTTCAGAACAAATAACTTTGAAACTGTACATCTCATGGGTTGTTCAGGACATATTGTTGTTAATACTTGTTTAAAGTGGATAAATGATGGTGAAAACATAAGTTGAAGCCATTGTGTTAGACCCCGAGGCATTATCAAATAAAAAGAATGTCGGGGACTCCCACCCTCCTTTGGTAAAGCAAAATCAGTACCAGAGACTGGTTCAATTTACATCACAAGATAATACATGTCCAAGTGGAATTCTGTCAGAGCATACAGTTCAGCTGACCATGTTAAATGTGAGGCCATGAGACTAACATCCTTTTCATATGCCCCTGCTGATTAAGCTTCATCACCAAATACTCCTACACTAGGCCCAGGGAACATCATAACTGGACTTTGGAACATAGGGAGACTTATCTCATTGGATGAAACACAAATAATCCTTCCACACATTGATGGCCATGTTTGGCTACGTCGTTTATTACATGAACTATTACTCTTCCTTATACAACAGGTTATATACAGGCCAGTTGTGGCAATATTAAGCTTTGAGGAACTTTCTCATGAGTGTCCCTGGGATCTGGATCTGTGATTATTCTAGAACAGACCATGAATGCTACGGTCTATATAAACATCATTGAAGATCATTTGCACCATTACATGGTATCTGTCTTCTAAAATGGAAATGAAGTCTTTGTGCAAGATAACGCTCCATGTCACATGACTTGAATTGTGCTCAATTGTTTCCAGGAACACAATAATGAATTCCAATTGATGTCATGGTCGTTTACACAGACAATTCTTAATCTGTCAGAGCACATTTGGGTGTCATTCAATGGCAGGCTAGAACTCAAAAACAACAATTTTGGAATATCCCAGATACACATAACTGCTGCTTGAAGAACTGACACAATTTATCTTCGGTCATCTACCATGAATTTGTGGCATCCATGCCAAGGCAGTTTCGAGCAATTATGCGGATCAAAGGTGGGCCAATATGCTATTAGATAGGTGGTCATAATGTTTTAGTTCTTGAGTGTATATAGTATATAATATGTGAAATTTAGATAAAAAAGGTCTCACAGCCAGGAAACAAAAAATAAAACTAAAAAATAACTATAGATAAATAAAAACTGTAACCAAACAAAACAAAATAACAAACATAAAAAAATGCTAATTAGGTCAGAATTTAATGTCAGCAATGCTAAGCTTCCCCCCTCACCTCCACCACCACAAAAAAAGCCACTCATATAAAACTATTAATTGCAAGAAAAACAGGGAAAAGGAATGCTCTCATAGGTTTAACTACAGCATTCCAGTTTCTTTATGTGCCTAGTGCAAATTTAAAAGAAAACATTTGCTTACTAATGATAAAACTATGAAAGTATTTTTTTCAGAATTCTTGCTTGAAATTCAATATTTGATTTTTTTTTTTTTTTTTTTTTTTTCATATAATACTTGAGGATACAATTCATTGTGCATTTTTAATTTTTTGAATGTGGTTGCATTTTTTTAATGGGGATATTTTAAATTTAAGAACAGGTTCCAAACAGTTTTCCAAAATGAAAATATCCGAATATATATATACAAATTGCAATCAAATCCGAAAAAGTACAAACACAGAACAAAATGTCTTTGTGTGACTAGTTTAGTCTCGTACTTCATATAATTGTAACACCTCAATACTAAACCTACCATAAATATTTAAAAATGAAATCTGTATATATGGAATCCGGTCTTTAAAGATGAAAATATATATTTTCAAGAGAAAGAATATGATCAAGTATACTTGCTAAGATGGAAAACTGTTTAAAGTGGAATATATTTCAGTTTCTTTCAGCTTGGTTTGTCAGATTTTAATGAATCAAAATTTGACAATGTTGATTACATAGTTTAGCATTAAATATTTGATGATTACACACTTAAAATTTAAGAAATCTGGCTATTAGAGATTTATTAAAATTCTCATGGTAAATTTTATTTTAAGTGGTATGTGTGTGTGTGCGTGCCAAAATCCATGTTTGCTACAGGTGCAAAAAAGGTTAGTTTTAGCCCTGAAACACATAATTTACTGCTACTAATATACAGAAGTTAAAATACGTGATCAAATCTGAGGGGCAGAAACAACATTGGGGCAGAACAACATTTTTCACAGTCATTAAGAAATAGAAAAAAATCATCAAATTTTTGATATGGTGTACTGCACTTGCTATTGAGTGTATAAAAAAGTTGTAAATATGAAATTCTAGAGAATATTGTCCACTTTAATATTGTAATTGACAAATTAATACTTCATCAATGGGTCTTGAGATATTTTGAAAAAAAATTATGAAAATTTATTGTTTTTGGCCACAGGAAATTTAGCCTTAAGAAATTTTGTTAGAAAACTTGATCTTTAAATAGTGCATCATTATAAACAATTCAGGAAAAAATCCTCTACTTGAGTTTTTGCAAGGTAACCCCTTTATTTAGGTATATTTCCCCATGACTAACTATTTTTTCAACACATTCTACTTGCACAAATCCCCCCCTTTCTTATTTCTAGCTAGCATAAAATGTGTCTTTATGCTAATTTAAAAAGTTTCATTGCATAATTTCAAAATTGTGTTTTCATTTATAAAACAAAATATTTTTATACAGTTGATGCTCATTATAATGACCCCTCATATGCCAAACATAAAGGTTTGGCATAATGGGAGGTTATTACAATGAAAGTGAATGAAAAAAATAATAAACTGCAATCAGGTGCAGCAAAATTAAGGTTTTATAGAAGATTCTATAATACAATATTATTGAAATTTTTTGAATAATAAAGTACTTTTTGGCATGTTGATGTTTTAGCAAGTTTAGATTTAGGCATCATTTTTCATCAACTGCTGTCAAAAATTAAAATTTGGTATTGTATACAAAGAAATCACATTTTATTTGTTTAAAACAGCCATGTTGGAAAAAGCACACTTCCAACAATCAATGTGCGAGTAGACGAGTACGCACATGCACATATGATTATGGCAAAGAGAGAGGTTCAAGCGAGTCATTACTAAATTTCAACACAAGAAGAAATTCATTCTTTTTGCTCCCTTCAGATCTTAATTGTGAACACAGCAATTAGTCCTTGGTAAAAGAAAATGGTAATATTTTCTTAGGAAAAAAATCAGGAGATAAAGTCAGTTCAGTCATTGTACTGGAAAATGAGCTGCAGGCTGATTGCTATATTAAATGTAACAATAAGATAGCATAAGGGATATATATTGTAGGGCATTTTGCATCAGTCATAATAACGGAATAGTTGCTATAATGGGTGGTTGTTATAATGGGCATTGGTGGTGTAAATCTAATAGATTTTTGAGAGTTTCAGATTTGCAATTTAACATGTGTACTGCATATTATGAATGATAAAAGGTTAATTAATATTGAATTTATAATTTCTTGAGCCAAAGAAAGTTAAAAAATAAGTTTTCAAAGAATGTAGTTCATTGCTTTCTGAAGATGCATACAATTGCAAATCTATAAATTCAATGTTTACATTCTAAGTTGACTAAATTATGAATGATAAAAAATAAATGTTGATTAATACTATTAGAGTTTAAAAATTGTTTATTTAAAGTAAAGTAGTTTTTCCAAAAATCTCATTTTAGGAAGCATAATAAATATTAAATAAAGAATGAATTAGAATTAACATAAATATACATTTATATTAATTTAAAAAATGATTTAGTTATACATAAAAAATTATACAATTTTCAGTCATGCCAGACATTTTTTGTCATCATAATGGATTTATTGAAATTTTCAAAAGTTAATAAAAGAAAGGTTTAAATTTAAAAACAGTTAAAAATCACTTTTGTAATTTCACAGAAAAAAAAAATATTTTGCAAAACATGTGTTGCAATAAACCTGTTTAATTTGTGATTATGTGAGACTTATTTTTAAATATGGCATTTTTCTAAATATATAGAGTAACTGCAATACAAAAATAAAATATTTAAAAAAAAAAGATCAAATATGTTAAAGAAATTACTTGCTAATTTCATATAAAAAGCGATCAGCTCTGGCCATGTTATCGATTTCCATACTATGTTCTTCAAGTAAAGCTTTTTCTTCTTGACTAGGCATAAATTTCAGCAACTAAATGAAAATATAATAGAAAATATATGCACTGAAAAAAAATGAAAATCCCACTATAATATAGTAATAGAAATTTCTTTCAAACAGTTTATACATACTGTCAGCTAAAAGCACAGCCATAACAAAATATGGTCTATGTCCATATTTTGTTAATCTGAGGTTTCAGGGAAATTGGAATCATTTATCAAAAAAGTGTAATGTCTTAGCCCTCTTTAAATTATCACCTAAGAGGTCGGTAGCATAGTGTGCCGCTCGGCGAATAATCAAGGCAAAGTATTAAATGGAGAATCAATTTATTATCCAAAAAAAAAACACAAAGATCCTCTAAAATTAATATGTACAGCATTTGAAATTATAATAAAGCACATAGGCTCTTTAACCAACCAGCTTCAACTTAGTTCAGTTTGAGTCTCTCAACACAAAGTTCGTTGGATGATTCGTTAGCATACATACAATGCAGAAGTCAGATCTTCTCCTATCGAGCTATTTGCTGCTCACTAAAAGTCACAGATTATCACTTTATCAAACCTCTCAAGATGAGAGCAATTACTGGCTCTCCTTGTGAGAGTACACTCAGCGATAGTAATCAGCCCTCTGTGATAAGATCAGCCTCTAAGATCCTCTCACGGGATCTACTTTTCCAGCTCTCAAACTGAGCTGCTTCACTCTATCTGAGATAACACTCGTCTCCTCTCTCTGACTTCCTACTCTTAGTCCGATCCAAGTTTTTCTCTAGACCCCCCCTGGAGGTCTCAAACCAATCACGAACCTTAATGAGCTTTCTTTCATTAAATGATTAGTAAACTTGTGCTCCCATTGGCACCTGAGTTTAACTTCTGACCACCCAGTAATGGCGCCAGGCTGTCTGGCTTGTCGACCATCATGTATGTCATCATGTATTTTCACTTTGCATAGGAGAGCCATCAAAGGGCAACGTGGGAGGTCGACTCTTTCTTCCGACTGTCTCTGACCTGTTGGTTTTGTTGATCGATAATGATGTAGCGATTCTTTAAAATATTGCTGACAGTTTCACTTTGAGAATAAGGGTCACTTTGAGTTTACAGTTTCATGGCGAAACCTCTTTCAGAAATAAATGCAAATTTCTGCTATTTTGCTTTAAAAACCTGTCATAATTCCGATTTATCACAAAAGCATTGCCAGTTTGAATTGCAAATGAAAAATAAGATTAATTAAAAATGCTATCTCTTTGCAATTTTTTTTACTTAGTACACATATCTGATACATTCAAACATAAGCATATTTCTGTCAAAAACCTAACAGTACGATTATCATCTTGAAATAGCAGTATTTAAAATTTTAAGAAACAGTCAATTGTTGTCCTTCTCTCTATGATAAATTGAGCATGTTGGGCTCAAAAGCAGATACATGCAGCGGACAAAATCCCATTTAACATTAATTCTTGGCTTTGCTTTAAGCAGTAATTATTATTGATAAGTTGGGTGTCAGTAATTATCCATGGAAAGCAACTACAATTTGGAAAAAGAGAGCATTTTTGCAAGTATTGAATAAACAAGAATATATAAGAATATTTGACAAAATTCTTAAAAAGTATTAAATATTAGTAGTTTAAAGTATTTTTAAATAACAGGCAGTGATAAAAAAAACAACAAAAGAAAAAATAATGATACAAAGATTAAAATGATTGTAATTCATTATAAAATTGCTGAACTAGATATAATTTTTCCTGCACAGATGTTGTATGTCTAACCTTACTTTAAATTATCACAATTTCTGGCCTATAATCTTCAGATAAAATAAACATGTTCATTTTAGAATTTTACTTGATAAAATGTAAGGTAGTACTTTATGTAAAAAATTTAAATTTCTGATTCAAAATTTCCCTTAAAAAAATGAATATTACTTTTAGTTTTTGTGTTATGTAAGAGAAAACACTTTGATTTTAAATTTTCTACAATCTAATAAAATTTGACATACTACATATGAAGCATATTAAAACAGATAAACTTTTAGTTTTAGAAATCTAAATTGAAAGCTAAACACATGCTGTATTCCAAAAATCTTTTTAAATCAATTTTCTTCTAAATAATTTTTTTATACAACCACAAATTTGTAAATACCATATGCATTTAACAGTTAAGAATAATGCATTTAATAATGCATTTACAAGTTTAGAAGCTTTGTTATGAGTTTTAAGTGCAATTATCATCATTAATATAACACTTAACTGAGTATTTAATAATGTTGAATATTTATTGGATATTATCTTTCTGCAAATTTAGCTCTTTTTAATAGAAAAGTTTTTAAAGGTATACTATTTTGCTTTCAAAGAAAAGAAACATTAAAAATATCTATGATTTTATTTAACTTCTATGCATGTCTTATTTTGGCATAAATTTGCAAATAATTCGGATATAATGGAAAATCTATGATTTTTTCAAGAAATCTATAAATATATATTTGTTGTATATATATTCTATTCCTCTTGTTCATTGCTAGATAATTAAAATAAAAATTTTCAAAATAAGCATAGATATTTGTATTTTATTAAATGTAGAAAATATTGGCATATATATTATTATTGGTTTAATTCGGCATAAATTTGCAAATAATTCGGACATAATGGAAAGTCTACGATTTTTTCAAGAAATCCATAAATATATATTTTTTGTATATATATTCTATTCCCCTTGTTTATTGCTAGATAATTAAAATAAAAATTTTCAAAATGAGCATAGATATTTGTATTTTATAAATGTGACGTATATATATAAAAAAAATGAAAATGATGTAAAATAAACAGTTTGAGTATGACTGAATAGTAATTAGTTTTACATTGAATACTCATTTCATTTGAACATATTTAACAAGTGACATTTATTTGTTAAAATAAAATAACCTTGCATTATCTAATAATACAGTTTTTCTACATTTAAATTTTCATATAAATAAATGAGAATGTTAATGAAAAATGTATTAACTACTTGAATTCATACATTTTATTGTATTCAGCAAATTTTTTCATGATGTAGAAAATTACATTCTTGTATTGTATTTGAAAAATTAATATTTCATTTAATATATGTGTTCCTGAGAAAAAATTGTATTGATGAGATTGTGTTTTACACTTAGATACTATACTCTGCATATAAAATTGTATTTATATTGCTGAATGCTTACAACATTCAAGGCCTGCCAGTATGTTGCTGCTGAAAGTATTATCTGATTATATATATATATATATATTTGAGATACTAATCTGAGAACACATATAAACCTTGGCTCTTGATCATTTTTATTAGTGTTGTGATTTAAAAGAATATTACAGTCTACAGCTTGTGCTGTATAGAAATTTACTTATCATGAGTTATCAGTGGGCTAACATGATAAAATATAACTCAACAATGTAATATAAATTTAATATTAGATTGTTAAAAAAAGTGATAAAAAGTTTATACTAATGAAAACAATGAACAAAACTGCAACATAAAATAAACATTTCATATTTGTTCTAGAATTGAATTTATTAAGAGCAAAACATGATGTCTTATACTGTATTGTTGATTGATAATTTTTATATCATAGAACTTTTATATTTTAATCTTGTGAGCATATGAGGACTTTCTGAATTTTCATGAAAATACAGGTTAAAAAAATTTTATTTGTAGTTTGAAGATAAAATATTTTTTCTATAATTGTTAAATATTTCTCAAAAACAAAATAGAATAACAATAGAACAATTTAACAAAATGCATCTTTTTCTCAATTTTTTACTTAAATTATGAATAATGATTAGTTAGTCATCTTGTTTGATTTTTTAATTATAGTATTATGGCAATTTTTGTGTGCTGATGATTTATCAGAAGCGGTACAATTATAGGTTTTACATGGAATATCAAGTATATACAAATAATATATATAATGTGTTCCTTTTAAATTTTATTTTTTAAAAATAGAAAAGAATGTAATAGTATAAATCAATAAAATATCATATACCTTAAAAAAAATTTAAATTGCAATTTATATACACATACATACTTATATATATATATATATATATATATATATATATATATATATATATATATATATATATATATATATATATATATATATATATATGTTTTCTATTTATTATAACAGTTAAGAAATATAAAGCAAAGAAAAAATTATAATCCCTTAAGCTTCTATGAAATCCTATAACTTAAAATTACAAATGCATGCTAGAGATGCCAAATTAAGTAATTGCATCAGAAAACTTGGCTCAGACCATTTCAAGTAATATAAAGTTACAAGATTTGCAGTTGTTGCAGTTTTTTTTTCCAATGAAATATATATAATGTATATTTTATTTTAGAAAAAGATCATGCTGTAAAATCTTAAATTTTAAAAGATTTTGAGAAGAATCATTGTGGTAAAATCAGAGATTTACCTGCTCAACCATATCTTTAGGAAGTTGTTCTTTGTTATCCATGCTCAAAATTGCTTTACAAATTTCCTCATTTGAGAGTCTGAGTTTTGAAAGTAATATTGTACAATTTTGAGCTCTCCTACCATCAATCACTGAAAGTTCTCTGGACTTCATAGTTGCTCTAGTAACAACAGCTGGAATATCTTCTTCAACAGACCCATTGACCTGTAGTGAAAAATATAAGATATACATTAATTTTAAATAATAATAATTTTCCTTTATGTAAAGATTTTTTTTGAGTGATAGATGCAGATTTTTTAAAATTATAGATAATATATTTAACTGGACAATTTTTTATGAAAATATAGAAGACTTTTATACTGCATATTCTCTGGCCTTTTTTTTTTTTTTTTTTTTTTTTTTTTTTTTTTTTTAACAAAGACCAAAAAAACATACTTCAAACCAGAAATTTATTTAATGAATTCAAATAAATAGATTTCAAATTATTATCACTTTTAATTAAAAACATATTTAATTGAAAAAATTTTCTTGTTCAAAGTATATATTTTTTGTTTTGGAAAAAGCTGGAGATTGGTAAATATTAAACTGTATTCCTTGGAGCAAAAAGTAATACAAATTACAGAATTTTAAATATAATACAGCATTTGACACAAAAACTGATCTTGTAAAAATTAAATATATCTAGAGTAAGTAATTATCTTAATTTTTTAGAACACTTTTAAAATACAAAAATATGCAAATTAAAGCTTTCTCAAAATTACAGAAGCTACATTCTGACACATTTTTAAATTCATTTTTCTTCAGAAATGCTTGAAATTAACAGAAGTTTTTTTTCAAAAACTGTGTAATAAAAAAGTGTTTTAGTTTAATAGCATGTGAAACATAGAAATAAGATATGTTTGTACTATAATGAAGTTTTAAAATATTTAGATCTCAGTGTAATAATATACAGTATTTTGGATACAGTATAGTATCTCAAATTTTTTTGTCCGCCCTTGTAAATACTATCTGCTTTCTATTACGCAGGAAGTAACTTGGAGTAAACTTCAACAAAGTATGTCAATTTCATATGTTTGAAAGAGTATAACCTCATTAAAATGCAGTTGAAACTATTTTTTCCTATTGATTGTAATATAACAGAATATATTAATTGTTCCTGAAATTCAACTATATGTCCAATTTTCATAAAATTTGAAATGACTTCACAAAACTCTGCAATTATATATTTTAAATTTCAAAGAATTTGGTTGGGTAGTTTTTACATTGTTATATGCAGATGGAAGGATTGAACAATGACTATAGTTGCTAGGTATTAATATAATTACAAGTAAAAAATGGAAAACTCATTTCATTTGTAAATTGCTTCAATAGTCAGACATGTCAATTTTATGCTTTTATTTAAAAATGAGCCAAAAATGCATCGCAAAGTTATGCATTGTTGAACAGTGGATTCATGGATCACCTTAGTAACATTTATTATTTGCAAAAATAAATTTTCAAGAAAATTAGCCATAAGCTTATAAGTACTAAACTTACAATTACTTATTAGGTAATTTGTGAAAGGTAATTTATTTTAGAAAATATTATTATTAGTAGTAGTAGTAATAATATATTTTTTATTAAAAATCTATTAATTATGGAGATAAAAATTAAATTATTCCTCAAACTTAATTTAATTTAAAGACTTTAGGGCAAACACAATCCAAAACATGCAAGTTTAAACTGGGTAACAGCTTTAAGACCTTTAAGTACCAAAGTTGGTATTTTGCATGATTCTACATTGATTTTTTAAAATTATTTTTATGTAACATATATTTTTTGTTAATTCATGTGATAGAATGCACAGAACAAAGAGCAGGAAAATTTTTACAACTTAACAAAACTCAATTAGCAACAAATTCTGTACCAAAAGAACAGACCAGTGCCTTTTGTCAACAACCATGACTGCCCACAGAATGCAGGGCTTTCTAAATCTTAAAATTTTCTATTTATATCTGAGAAGTTTGTAGTTTGTAGACAACTGCAGATTACAGATGTGTGGTATAAAAATTTTATACTGCAATATGCAAAATAATATATTCTCTTACATATATTATAGTTAACTTATTGCATAAAAATAAGAAAATACTTATTCTCTTATTTTTTATCCTTTAAAGCAAAATTCTACCATCATTTCATTTTAAAAATATTTCATGCTTAGTCTTTCACAATATTTTTATGTTATAAGTATGTGTATATACAAAAAGGCTGTCCAATGGTAATTCCTTAGTCATTAATCATAAGCATATAGTTCCAGTTACAAAAACGTTTTAAATGAAGTAAAGAAATGTTTTAATAGCAATTTGGGTCAATAAAAACATTTCTTAAAAAATTACTAAATTTAAAGTTTTATACAATAGTGGTGTTTTAAGTAATATTTAGAAAAAATATCCCTATTACATTGACAAGTCAGACAAAAAAAAAGTTCTGTTCATATAACACTAAAATTGACTGATTTATGAAACTTTTAAAAATGCATGACTTATGTCACTTTTCTGCCTTTGAACATAAATGAATTTGGCCATGCTTTGACGCTTTGAGGCGTCATATAAGTGCTTAAAGTATTTGAAGAACTTATTTTATGGGTATCATTATTAATAAATTAAGATACTAAAAAGGTAAGGTCATAAAGGAATGAAGAAAATTTTACTTGTTGCTTCTGATACGCAGAAAATGTCTTATCAAAATCTCTCAGGTCAATTTCTTTATATAACCTAGTATCATCCAGCTCTTCCCATACTGTACCTTCCAATTTACTCTGAAAAAATATTTAATAAAATTAGTATTCCTATGAAGTAGATGATTAATTGCCAAAACAATGCTTAACACAAAGAAAAGATAAATACCTCAGGAAGTTTACACCAGTTGAATGATTTCAATGGATTTGATGGTTGTGGAATATTTTTTGACATTGTTCTTGAAGAATTAATTGGTTTGTCAGTTAGTGAACCTAAGATGAATACAATATAAAAAAATTATTAGTGATTTTAATATACTATATGAAGCACTTAGGTAAGCATACAAATGAAAGGCATATTAAATAAATAATAATAAAACTAAAATTTTGCTATCATTTTGTTGAAAGAATTCAGTTATCTTTGTCACATATAAATTAAGTCATACTCAAACTGTATGAAACAGTTTTGATTTAAAAAATAACCTTGTTGTACTCATTATAATTGCATTTGTGAAACATAGCAAGTGTTATTTCTGCTTCACTTAAAAATTAACAGAAGAAATATATAATCATTTTTTTTAGTTATATAGACTAACATCAGTAACTAAAACAGCCTTATATATATAAGGCTCCTTTTTAAAGTCTTCAGCTTGAGCATTTTACTGAACCAACTTAGATAATTATTTTTTTTAAATAAAATCTAACTATTTTTTGTTTTATTTCCACTTTTATATTTAATTTAAAAAAAAATTTAAGTGAAATTTCTTTAAAATGGTGGCAGTTGGATTACTTCTATTATTGCAGAGAGTAGAGTACATGGAAATTGTTTATTTTCATTGATTAAATCCTTATTGATGCCATTTTCTCATTATAATTAAAAATAACTTAAAAAAATTTTTGAACAGAAAACGATATCATGCTTTAAAAAATGCATTTACCACTTAAAACTATTAGATTTCAATACATATATATGTATATTTGTTCTGTTCATAATGATGAGATTCTAAGTAAAATGCTTTATTGAAATGAGAGAAAATGTTGCCATATTTAAAAGAAAACTAATATTTTGATAACATTTCTATGATAAAAACTAAATAGTTTACCATACATGAACCAAAAAAGACATAAATTTCTGGAATATGTACTTGCCGGGACTGAGGTTAGAACCAATGTCAAGAATGTGAATGTTCATATGCAAAGTTGTTGCTGATATACATGACTTAAAATTTGGAGAGATATTTAATAATGAACTATTGCATGTCAAAATATTATTAAAAGGGTAAATGTCGGTATAAAAGGTAGGTATGTAAATTTTAAGATGGTAAATATAATGTAAGGTTTAGATTTCATCCAGACGAAAAAAATTCCATGAATGTGATAGAGTGAAATTTTTTCTGATTTTTTATTCCATAATACATTATATAAGAGTCTTAAGTGATTATTATAACATAATCTTATTTTGATTATATTTTACTAATTATGTATACAAATAAAGCTTAATTTTACAATATCTTGAAACACTGGAAGTTTAAAAAAAATATGTTTAATAATCAGACTAACCAATTTTTGATGGATTTTTTAAATGCAATTATTTTTGAAGTTTTATTATAATTCAAAATTCAATGTAACTGTTTGACTTAAAACATTTTCTTTTGTCAAAATTCAATGGGTTCCATCTCATTCAATATTATATGAGATATGTTTTTTTAATAAATAGTATTTAGATAGCAAAAATCAAAAGGCCCTTTTTTAACAATTTATTTTTACATGAAAGCCAGGACCTTAATTTACCTTATAGCACAATTATGACCTCTATTAGAGCACTTATTATATCACACAACCAGCTTTTGCATCCCATCCTCACAGAAATCAACCAATTGCCATTTAACAACAGCATCTCAACAAATTTAACATTAACATCAGTGTCATTGTAGTGCTAATTGCGACAGAGCTTCTTTAAGTGCAGGAACAAGTTGTAGTCATTTGATGCTAGATCAGGGACATATAGATGATGAAGGAACTGTCCTCACCATAGGCATGATAAAATTCTGGATTTAACCCTGATCGAACATCAGGTGGCTACTACCTGTTCCTACTTTGAAAAATACCTTGGTTTTGACAATGTCAAAATAGTGGTAATACAGGGACTAACACAACAGGCAGCAGATTTCTATGAGGATGGAATTCAAAAGCTGGTCATACAGTATGATAATTCCTTTAATATGGGCATAAATTATGTTGAAAAGTAGAAGACAGTTCAGGCTTTCATGTAGAAATAAGATAGAAAAAAAAGCCTTGTATTTTTTATTATTAAAATAGCATTAAAACACACTTCATAACCAAGTATAAATTGACAAGAAAATTATTGAATATAACTTAATTGACTTATAAGCATTGTTTTAACTAATTATGTGAACTGCATTATATTACAGCATGGGACTCATTATCCAGCAACCTTGTATCCATAATGTTCTGAAAACCAGAATGCAAAATGATAACTGAAAAATAATTTGTCTAATTTCAAAAATGTAAAAACTAAAGATTTATCTCATGTCAAGTATGAGATACAGAAGAAAGAGATACACGCATTCAAGAGGGATATAATTTGATATTAATTGCAATTTTTTTATGGTGTGAGTTAGCATGAAATTGAAGACTTTCAAATTTCCAAGGAGAAAGAAATTATTACATATTTATAGTCATATTTTATCGTTTCCAGTGAAATCTTTATATCAAGCTGCTAGGCCTGTTAACACTTTATCTACTGAATTATGAATTCATGAAAATTTTACAATCTAAAACATTTTACGTAAATTGATTAAACTAAATTAAAAGATTTGCATAATCATTTAATAAATTTTTGAAGGATTAGTTAAATTTAAATTTACAAGGATTTTGTGTAAATTTTATAACATCACTCAAATCTTTTATTTTAAATTGTTTTCTTAGTAGTTTGCAGAATTATAAAATGTACAAATATGATGTTCTTACAATATAAATATAGAAATATTCCCAAACTGAAAAATGCCCATCCCCTCCCTCAGCACCAAGAAAGCTGAAAAGATACAAAGGCAAAAGAAATCAACCTTTTAAAAATATTTTTGTTTTGTGTAATCAATAATGCTTTTGGAAAAAATAAAGTAATGTATTTGTAACCCATTCTAGACAGTATTACAACTAATTGACATGTTTTAAAAAGATTATAACAAGTAACTTTAATGGTACTTATAAGTACCAGTAGTAGGTAAAGGGTTAAATTTTTTTACCAACTTGTATGCCCATTTAATTTTCTTGCTGGCCAGTTTATTTTGTTTGTTGGCTCGGTCTGTTAAAAGAATTGCTATAATACTGACAGACTGGCCCATTTAAAAATTCACATACATTCCACCATGTTGAGTATGGGCCCGTGCAGACCTCTAGTATGTAAATTTTTTTACTTTGATTGGAGATTTGAAAATGAGTTTGAGTACAAATTTTAAACTGGAATGATGATTGATGCAAGTTAAATAAAAAAACCTTATGAAAATAACATAATTTTTGTTAAAAGAAATCATAGCTTGAAATCTGTACCAAATAAAACATGGGTTAAAATAGAATTATTTTAACTAATCTGTAACTTAATAAAAGTTAATTCAATTGTAAAACTTGTATGATTTCTTTCAAAGTGCAGATATCTTGAAATAAGCTTAAGTACTAATAAACAATTTTAATTTTCTTGTCAGTTACTAAACAATAAAATATATAAAATAAAATCATTTTTGGATTAAACAAATCTTTGCAAAAAAAAAAAAAATATATATATATATATTTGCCTATTTAAATTTTAAAGTGGCCATTTAGCTCCATTTTAAAACACTACTTATTACTATATATAAAAATTAATATTTACATCAAAACCAACAATATACATTTTTTAATTATATAAAATACAAAAATATTCTAAATTGAAAAAAATTGCTCATGTTCCAGTAAAAGATTCACAGAAGTTTTTTATTTCCCAGTTTTCAAACTATAAATTGTATGGATAAGGATGTTTTTGGAAAAGATCAAATGAATTCCAAATGGCAAAACTATTTTAAACAGTTGACCACCATTTTTATAAAACATGGACTAATTAAATCAGCTCCTTTTATTTATCAAATATTTGATAATAAAACAGGATTCATGGGATAATTTTTGCTGTCTGTTAGAGTGGGTTGCTTTTGTAAAATCAAATTTTGATATGCAATTTTCATTTTTTATATGGGAGTTACTATATAATTTTCACATAACTATGTTTTTAGTAATTTCAAAAGAAATCACCATTAATTAATGCAATAAAATATATAAAACCATTACCAATACGTAGAGGTGGTGGTGGAGGAGGCCCAGGTGGAGCTGGAGGAGGATTCGGAGGCATTGCATGAGGCGGAGGTGGAGGAGGAGGAGGACAAGGAACCATTCCAGAAGTAGGATTGATACCAGCTTTGGCATCATCAGAAAGACATCCTGCTTTAGCCAAATTTTCTACTTGTGTTCGTTGCTGCTTTTCCATTTCAAGCTGTTAAAAGATATCATTTTAAATGTTAATTTAAAACATATATTTTTTAGTCTTTATACAAATAGTTAATATTTAATTACTATAATAAGTAGGAAATAGTTTAGATAGCTTGCTTGTTTTACAGTATGTTTGTGCTTTCATAGTTTAGTAAATAACATAGTCTATGCTGGTACATTTAGGTTAAAAATAAAACTAAGCCATCCATTAGTTCTAAAAATATAAGAGCAATCCTTTTTTATGTAATGTTATACTATGTTCAGTTGTAATACAATTATTACCAAAGCCATATTTTATTATCATATTTGTTCATTTATTTTGTTAATTATTTTTATTCATTAGGACTATTAAATCATCACCAAGTTTATAATATTGTCTGTTTAATAGATTATAAAGCATGATATTTTAGTTATTTCGTTTTAAAATAATGTTAAAAATCATGACTTTTTTACCAGCTAATCATGAAAATCAAGCAATTTAGTTTTATAAGTTTTAATTCAGATAGCACATGTAGTATGGTATTCTAAAAGAAATGATAAAATATGGATGATTAAAAAACAAAGATTTTTTAAAAGATCCAGAATCATATCTAATTTTATGCTGCGTCAAATTTAAAATTTTAAAATGTGAAATTATTAGATTCTATGTAAATATTTCAATATAATTTTAAATTACATAAAATGAGCTGCAATTCATATGGTTGTCTTTCAGGAAAAAAAAGAAAAAAGAAATGAGAAAAAAAATCACATTTTTATAATTCTGTACATGCATATTTAATTTTTGATCAATAAAAGATTTATGACTCACAGCATGGTAAAGAAAGAAATGCACAAAAATCAATCAGCAAATTATGTTCAATTTTATGACAGTATCTTGTTTCTGCTATCTAACTGCAAACAATTATTTAAAAAATTAATTTGATTTATTCAATTTATAAAGCCAAACAGAAAAAAATATTGAAAAAGCAATCCTGCAAGTTATAAAAGAATTATTATATCACAATTATTATACAAATACACACCATTAAATTCAATTCATTTATCCTATATTCAAGTTCAGCAATTTTTTGATTAGCCTCTAGATGACCCACTGTTTCTTTTTCTAGTTTATTCTTCATTTTGTTTAAGGTAGACTGCATATCCTCCTATAAAGGAATAAAAATAAAAGTAAAATAAAAAGTTTGTTGGAAAGCATGGAAACTGTTAGTACAGTAATTTTTCATGATTAATTTATTTGTTATTATATTGTTAATTTTAATTACCAATAAAGCGGTAAAGATTTATTTTCAAAGAGTAATCTTTGCCTTATTTAATAACAAAAGCCAAATTGTATAATTTAATAAGACAGAAATTATTACTCGAAACATGATAGTTCTCAAAGGACCATGTGAACCCTAAGTGAAATAAAAGTAAAATGTATTCAGAAGAAGTATAAAATAAAGCACTTTACCTTTTCTTGAATGTGTTGTTCAAGTTCTTGCTCTTTTTTAGACAACAGACCTGATAATTCTGCATTTTCTTGCTCCATGGTTTCAGCTTTAGCTTTTGCTTGACGAACTTCATCTTCAGTTGCTAATCTGAAACACAAAATTAAATATGAATACATTTTATTAAGAAAAAAAACTATAAAGAATTTATTAAAAAAATTATCATCAAGCAAAACCCCAGAATGAGCAGAACTGACAACCTTTGAAAATGAGAAATCGTAGCTCTCAAAATTCAAATTAATCTGGATGCTGCTTGGTTGTTTTTTCATGATTTACAGCTATTTTTTGGCATCCATAAAAAGGAATAAAATTTTTGTCTTTCAACTCAATATAATAAACTTTTTCCTCTCAAAAATGTTATATGATTTTTAGAGCTTCGTTTTGTTTTACAGCCTTTTTTTTTTTTTTTTTTTTTTTTTTGTAAAAGGATCACTAGTGCAACAAATTTTGACAAAACTTGCAATTTTTTTCTGCAAGTATTTTATGATATTCACAATTTTTTTCACACTATTGTAATTCATGTTTTTCTATCATGATTCTCTGTTGAAATCAGCACTTTTTACTAAAAATTTTGGATGACCTTCATATTTTTTATTGCAATCCTTTGACGAATTTTGCCTTTTTTTACAATGATCCTTGGTCAAAATTCATGTCTTCTTTCTGCAATATTTTGATGGAATTCATGTTTTTACTGCAAACTTTAACAAAATTAATTTTCTTCTGCAATCTATTAATGAAATTTGATTTTTTTCTCATTTGTTGAAATTTGTGATAGCTTATTGTGTTAGATCATAAAATTTTATAACAGTTTTGCACAAAATTCATAATTTCTTTCTGAACTCTTGATGAAATTGGCAATTTTGTATAGTGGCCAATAAAAAATGATCACTATTTGCTTCTGAGCTTTTTGATTAAATATCCAATGTTTTTCCATGATCATTTGACAAAATTTCCTTAGAACGTCTTTCCTCAAGAAACTCTTAAAATGATGCCCTGTTTCTAAGGAAGGGAATTCTTGTAAAAATGTTTACAGAAACACAATTCACTCATAATTAAAATTATAAGAGGATATTATGTTAAGAAATTTGTTTTTAAGCCCAGATTTTTAAAAACTTTCAAAACCAAATATATTAAAATTTGGGAAATTTCAGAACAGAATCCCTCCTGAAAAATATGCTGGGGAGACTAAAAATTGCAACTGGAAGGATAAAAAGAAAAGCATTTGTGTTTTTGGTCAAAAATCATAGTTTAAGGCTGATTTACGTGGCAGTTGGCAGGTCTGAGAATGGTGCATGAAAGGACTAGAAAAGTCTAAATTTAATAGAATTAAATTGACAAATTTAATTATTAATGCATTAAAAAACAATTAAAGTACTTTTATTTTTTTTAATAATAAAATATTAATATATATTAAAATGCTGAATTTATTCAGTTACAAATTTAAAAATCACAGCCATAAAGTATCCAACTAACATAGCTGTAACAAACAGTATAAGAAGTTTATGCTAATAGTAACTAATGCCAAATTCTCTTTGTAGTAAAGGCCATCTTAAACGTCTTGAGATAATTTTTACAGTTAATTTATCATAATTTTTGACAGCATAATCACTAAATAAATTAATTTTGACCAGGCATGCTACTCAAAAGAGAAAATTACATGTAAAGTAAAATTTGTGACATTTTTTGCAACATTTATGAGTGAATTTTGTAAAGTATATTGTTTATAATAAACTAAAAAAAGAATTACACTTATTACAAACCATTATTTTAAATTATTTTTTTAAAAAGATAAAAAAATAAACATGAATAGTTTTTTTTTTTTTTTTTTTTTTTTTTTGTAACACAAGTCTTTCTTAATGAGCATTTGTCAAACAGTTTGAAATATGCTACTAATTCATTAAGCATGAAAACTTATAAGAGGTAATAAAAATGTTTTTTTTTTGTTCCAGTATTTTACATCAACTCAGCAACAGATGCAGTGATCTTGGCAAGCAATCTTATATATCACATAATTTTAAATAAATTTAGGTAGTTCAGCAATTTATTCAATGATTATTTCGAGTGAGTGAATGGCAAAAATTTGTAGGGTTTTTTAATATTCATCTGAAAAAAATCGTTCTTTTATTTAGTGATCGTTTGACAACAATTGCCGCTTTATTTTTCTATCATTTGACGAAAATCGACGTTTTATTTCGCGATTGCTTGACGAAAATCATAGTTCAATTCGCAATCTTTTGACGAAAATCGTCGTTTTATTTCGCGATTGTTTGACGATGATCGCTGTTTTATTTCACGATCATTTGATGAAAATCTCCACTTTGTTTCATGATCGTTGGGCAATAATTAGGCCCTTATTACCGTATGGGCAAATTGGGACTTTGTCCATGGGCCCCAGACCCTAAGGGGCCCCTAAATCCATATATTACTATAAAATATTTACTTTCTTTTCCCAATTTCAACTCTTTCATATGTTGAAGTTATTAAACTTATCATAAAGGAATATAACAAATTGCTAAAGTTATATAAAAGAATTTTGTTCTGTACAAAAGAAAAAAAGCTGTACTTTTATAAAATTTTCTTCTTTTTATTTGCAAGGTGTGAAAATATGTTTACGCATTACACATATGAGTGACTATGTGCAATGCATAAACATATGACACATGTGAGTTCTATTTGAATAGCGTTGCAGTGATTCAAAAGGGGCCCCTAATTTATCTTTGCCCAGGGCCCCAATTAGTCATAATCGGGCCCTGACAATAATTGTTGTTTTATTTCGCGATCGTTGACGAAAATCGCTGTCTAAATTAATAGCTAACTACACTACCTAATATGCTAATAACTACCTAATACACTACCTAAATTAATTTTGCAATTGCCTGACGAACATCTCTGTTGTATTTTGTGATTGTTTGACGCAAATCGCTGTTGTATTTTGCAATTGTTTGACAAAAATTTCCATCTTATTTCGCTATCGTTCAATGAAAATTGTTGTTGTGTTTCGCGGTCGTTTGACGAAAATCGCTGTTTTATTTCGCAATCGTTTAAAGAAAATTACGGATTCTTAAAAATAAAGAAAAGTGGATATCTGCCATTTGGCAGAAAAGTGGCAGCTCTGTGATTAAAAAATAATTTGTATAATATAGCATTATAAATATCATTGACAAAAGTAGATAATTAAACTATGAAAGTTACAACTGCTTATGTAATTATAACATAGCACTGAATGAAATAGTTTTTTGCACAAAGGCTGATAGAGTTATTTGACTTTCAGTCAAAGCAAAAATGGCCAGATTAGATGGAGATTGTCTGATATTTTAAAAATATAAATCAATTAGCAAATCTACAGATAGAACCTTTAGGTTTGTAAGTTTTAATTGTAACAAAATGTTATAAAGAAATAAAGATACAGTATAACTTCTTTAATCTGGAATCGTACTGATCACGGCGATTCCGGACTATAGAAAATTCAGGATTACAGATGCTTTTGAAACTAGAATGCATTTTGACAAATAATAATACTAATATCAGTCATTAATATGACAAAGTAAGAATGCTAATAACTTGATAATTTAAAATAATTAAAAAATGCTGAGAAATTGCAATTAAAAATACCTTAAAGGAAATAATAATCACGGAAATATAGAATAAAATTCGTGGTGTCACCATCTGTTGTAAATTATGATAAACAATAACTATGTTTTTTTTTTCTTTATAATTGATGTTTCCGATTGATAAATTATGGAATAAATAAAATATATCACTAAAGTGATGACGTAAAAATAACCAGTAAACTAATTTTCTAAAAAGAAACAATATATTATAAAGAAAAAAATAAAATATACCAGACATTAAAAAAAAAAAAAGTTACATTCATAATAGTGACATATTTAAAATGGTGCTACGTAAGGTTACTGTTATGAAAAATTTAATTATAAGTCTTAGAAATGTGAAATTCAATCACAAATTCAATTAAAATAATATTAATAGAATGAAATAGTACTTAATGCATAGTACATATATAATAGTACATAATAGTACATAAAATGAAAAAATGATATCTGAATTCGCGCTCTTTTGGCACCATCTGTTGTCACTTAATGATAAGATAATTAAGATAAGAATAATATAATATTAATGACGAGATTATACAATATTAAAAACAAATAAACAAAACAAAAAAGACATCTATATTACTTTATATTTATAAAATAAGGTAGTAATTACAATTTTAAATAGAAAAAAAGTAGCAAAATTAAATATTGGTTATAATTATTTTTTAAGCATATCTATGAGTGAAAGTTGTTTCATTTTAGGTTTGTGCAAAATTAGTTTTTCACGAATTTTATATACTGTCATCATTTCGTGTTCACTGATAAAATTTCGTTGTTCAAGGCCTTTTATCACATTATCAAGATGGCTGATTAAATTATCAGTTGAAATTTTTTCTTCATTTTGTTCACTGTCAGTTTCCCCATCTTCATCGCTAGGATTGACTATATTTAAAGCATTATTGAGGATTTCTCCATCGGTCAACTGATTGATTGTCGCATCTTTGTCACATTCAACACTTCTATAATATCGGATTCTTCTAAATCAATATTTCGATTTTTTGCATAGTTCACAAGTTCAAAAATTAAAGTTTTTTCTTTAGATACTCTAAATCCATCGAATCCTGTGGCATCATCGTCGTCATCATCGATAAATAGTGTGTATGGTAACACTCTGTGCCAGGCATTTTTTAATGTTTCTTTTGATATGGCATTCCATGCACTAGCAGCATTTAACAGTGCATCTTTTGGCGTGAATGACTTCACAAAATCGGAAATACTGATTTCGTTATTAATGCTATCAAGCATTCGCTGTAAAAAATTATTTTTATAATGACATTTGAATGCTTGAAATACGCCACAGTCCATAGGTTGCAAAATAGATGTGCAATTTGGTGGCAGGAATTCGATTTTAGAATTTTCTTTTTCTTCAATATCATGCGCGGAACAATTATCTAAAATTAGCAATATTTTTGCATCATTTGGTAAATTTATTGAATTACAATGATTCCGGACCTCCGGTAAAAAATGATTTTCATACCATTCGGCGAAAATTTCTTTTGTCATCCAAGCACGTTGGTTACTCCGATATAGTACTGAAAAGGTTACACCTTTAAAAGAATGGGGTCGGGCCCTCTTTCCAATCACCATCAATTTGAGCTTGTGTGAACCAGCGGCATTAGCACATGCCAAAATTGTCAATCTTTCTTTAGAATCCTTGATGCCGGTAGCGGATTTTTCTGCTTGAGTAGCCAGTGTTTTTCGGGGCACATATCGCCAGAAGAGTGCGGTTTCATCCGCATTATAAATCTGCTCTAAAGTTAAATTTTCTTCTTCAATAATTTTTGTTAAATCATCAACAAAAAGATCTGCTGCTTTGTAATCCGCACTTATTTTTTCACCATAAATTCGAATTTGGCGTATACCATGACGCTTTTTAAATTTATCTAGCCATCCAGTTGTATATTCGCATGGCGTATTTAAACCCATTTCTTGATGGAATCTTTTAGCCTGCGCTATAATCATGGGTCCGGTCAGGGGCACATTTTCGCTCCTCCTCTGTTTAAACCAGTCAATCATAACTTTATCCAGATTGGGATTTTTTGCATTTTTCATCGTTTTACGTTTCGCCATTTCAATAGGCAAGTCACTGTCTGCAAAAAATGATAAAATTTCCTCCTTTTGTTTTATGATGTCATACACTGTCGATTTTCCAATCGCATATTCATCACATAAATTACGAACAGAAGTCCCTTGACTATGCTTTTTTAACAGTTCCACTTTTTCTGCAATCGATAGCGTGCAGTGTTTTCTTTTTTTCCCCTTCACGGGAATTAAGTTATCAATTCGCTGGTAATTCATGCTGGGTTTTTTTTCCAAATATATCGGACTTTGATAACAGAACACTACGAATAACAATCAAAATGGCACACTAACCCGCACACGGTAGAGTAAATGCAAAGCAATAAACTAATGTTGCCATACAAAAGATGTAAAAAAAAAAGAATTAAAAGAGTGATGCCGAATATCTTTTCATAATTTGATCTTTATTCTAGCTATTTCTTTCAAAGGAAAGGAGTAATGTGATTGGCTGTTTTAATTTTTTTTTTTTGGAAACGTATTCGCATACTGTGGTGGCGCCATCTGTGATCAAAAAGGCAAAATAAAAGAAAAAAAATAGATTAAAAGTTCCAAAGTGTCCGGATTACAGAAGTTTCCGGATTATAGATGTCCGGATTAAAGATGTTATACTGTATAAATAAAAAATCTTTAAAATATTAATTTACAAAATAAAAATCTCACTGAAAATTAAATATTTTTAGAAATAGTAAGACTATTTTCTTACAGCTGAACTATTTCTCGCACATTAATAGTGATGGGAGAATAATCTGGATTTTCTCCATTCTCTCCTTGCAAAACAATTTGCTGAACTATTCGATCAAACAAAAGCCAATGCTGTGGGCAAGCACTGAAGTCCACTGTAAAAAAAAAAACAATGGATTTTCATTAAACATTTCATCAATACTTTACAAATTAAAATATTGACATTTTAGAGCATTTACATAACAAGAATGATGACAAATAAACAAATGAATTTATTTAAATGAAAATCTTTATAAACATACCTAATAATGGAAGCCCCACTGAATTCAGCAGCAATAAAGGGCTTCTTTTAAGTTTTTCATTAAAAAATTGGGTCATTTAATATTAAAAAACTAGTCGTATATGTCAATCATAAAAGTTACTCATATTGCATGCATGTTAAGGTTTCAAAAATATAATTTGTTTAACTGCATTTTAGAAACAAAAAA
Source organism: Maratus speculifer (assembly GCA_964019185.1). Classification (NCBI taxonomy): domain Eukaryota; kingdom Metazoa; phylum Arthropoda; class Arachnida; order Araneae; family Salticidae; genus Maratus; species Maratus speculifer. The sequence continues at coordinate 78,207,540 of OZ025299.1, forward strand.
TGAGAAACTCAAAAAAAAAAAAAAAAAAAAAATTAACAGATCTGCTATTTTTTATTATTATTCAAGATTTTGTCATTAATTTTTTTAAAATAATGAGGGAGGGAGAAGAGAAAAACAAATTTCATAATAAAGCCTAATCAATGTCAAAAAACATGAAAAATTTTGTTTATTACAAATATGCAAATTAAACATAGATTGGACAGTTGGGTGATTCAGTATAATTTTTTTCAACAGCTATTGTACCCATACTGAAACTCAAAAGAAATTTATTATCATATCATCACCTTCAAGATGATTTTCTCTAAAATTTTATACAAAACTTCTACCTATAACACTACATCTAAATATAAAATTTTGGCATAATATATTTATAATTTGTTTACTTAAACTATAAACAATCAAGAAATTGAAAAAAAAAAGCATCAAGGCTATTGGGTGCAAAGGATAAAGCTTTGTTGGTGAAGTTAGTTCACGTGAACCAGGAATTAGCAACTGATCCTTGATCATTTACACAATCATGAACTGTGGATTAGCTGTGCAAGTTCTTATAACCATGACACTTATATATCTTCACTGAAGTCAAACTTTTCCAGTGCCATCGGTCCGATATTTTTTGAGTTAGTTTTGTATTACTGTCTTTAAAAAAAATCATGTGACTTATAGATACTAGCCCTTCAAACCATTTTTTATTTTACATATTTTTTTGGCTTTTATGAATTTTTAAAGTTTTTATGGACTTTTTGCCAACACAGTATATGAAGTTTGGTTAAATTCTAATGATAACTACATACATTTTCAAGTGATACAAAAGGAAAATTGCTCTCACATTGTTCCTTTCCATGGGTGTATTCTAAATTTCTATTGGAACCTGACAGTCATGGCAAACACAAATATAGAATTTTTTTTTCAATTCTATGCATAACTTCATACACTTTTTGATGATAAAAAGAAGAAATACATACTGACAGACAGGGATTATGTAAATACATGTTTTTTAGACTATCTGACTCTTAAAATGTGAAAATCCATTGAAAACCAACAGTCAAAAAGAATTTTGATTACAATACTTTTTTTCTATGATAGATAATAGAAAGTGCCATAATTTCCTACATATAATCCATAGATCAAACAATTCTGTTTAAACCCAGAATTTTTATTTATTTATTGGGGCAAAAAATTTGCCGCAATCTAAAAAGTTACATTTTATCTAAGAGTGTATTTAAAAAAAACACTTTTCCACCTTCAACAGCTCAAAATTTTCTGATACAATTTCAGACACATTTTTAAATGTAGAAACATGAAACTTGCTGACGGGATTCTTGAAGGGACGTATGAAGTGCCATGTGATGTCTTTTTACGCTCAATTCATTAGAATTTGAGTTATAAACAATTACCTTGTCAGTGTGACCGTTTTTTTCGTTCCCAAATCTCCCGCTTGGGAAAAATCGGTTCAAAATGCCGTTTTTGATTGCTTTTTTTGCAATATTTTCTGCATTTATCAAAGAATCGACAATCAAGGCACCTTGTGTACTTTCCAAATAAGAGATTTTGAAAGTTTGGTGCATTTGAGAGCAAAAATGAATTAAAAAACAAATCGAAAAATAAGCAGTTTGAATCGAAATACACCCTTAAAAAATTCTGAGTTTGAAAATAATTGTTTGATTCACGGATTATACACCCAAAATTACAGTAAAAATAGTTCTTATTGTTTGAATGCCTTGAAATTTTCACGAATTATAAATATAATTAAAAAAATAATGCTTTTTGATGAGTTTTTGATTAATACTTCAGCTAATTATCATAAAATAAGTTTAATGTAATAAAAATAGAATTTAAAATAATGATTAAGCTGATTAATTAATAACCTCTTTTTAAAAAATTAATTAGTTATTAAAAATGCTATGTTTTAATGTGTAATAAAAAAGCACAATAGTGAAATAAAAGAAACAAAATAGTATCACTTGATACTATTTTGTTCTATCTTTGTTTTATATCTTTGTTTTGTTCTATGTTTTGTCATTTTTTTTCTAAGATAAATCTAGCAGTCCCATTTCACAAATACTTTCATTTTTTGAATATTTACTGTATTTTCAATCTGTTTCAAATAATTTTTATAATGGTTTATACATAATTTTTAATTTGAATAAATTCCTTTATAATTTATATATTCACAATTGTATGTGATAACTGTATTGGTGTATAATGGTTTTACATATTTAAAATAAAACCTTTAGCGTATATTTAAAATAATACCTTAAAATATTTTTTTTAGGACACTTTGTACAGCAAGAATTATTCAAGATTTCAAATAAAAAATTACAAATTTTTAAAGATATATATATATATATATATATACTGGGGTGGAAAATTTAAAGACAAGTCCCAAAATGCCAATTTTCAAGGGATTTTCAAGCAATAATTTTCACGTGAATATTCAAAAGGAAGTAATATAATTTGAATAATTACTATCCCTACATAACAGCTAGTCCATATAACATCTCATTCAGGTAACACGTAGTCCCAAGAGTCACAGTCACTACGGCGAAACAAAAAATAGAAAACTTCATGCGTCTCTTTTATGAGTCTCAAATGATTACTATATGTGACTCCACTGACAGGTCACTGTGACTGCTGCTTTGAGGCGAGTCAACAACTGACTTTATAATGTTGTTTCATTGAGACTCTCGTGTGACCTCTCATTTGGAGACTCAATTTCAAAATCATTGTGAAAGTTGCATTATGATAAATTACCAAATAATGTCCCATTAAAGTCACATGGTGACATTTCACCACTTTTCACAGTGGTTACATCACAGTAGGTCTCTGTTCACCAACTGACAAAGTCTTGTGACAGAAAGTCACAATGTGACTTTAATGTAACATTATTTGGTGAGTTAGCATAATGCAACATTCACAATGACTTTGAAATTGAGTCTCCAAATAACAGTCACATGAGAGACTCAATAAAACGACATAGTAAAGTCATCTGGTGACTTGCCACAAAGCAGCAGTTGCAGTGACCTGTCAGTGAAATCGCATATAATAATCACTTGAGACTCATAAAAGAGACGTATGGAATTTCCTGTTTTTTGTTTGCCGTAGTGACTGTGACTCTTGTGACCATGTGTGACCTAAATGAGATGTTATATGGACTAGCTGTTATGCAGGGTTAGTAATTATTTGAATTATATTATTTCCTTTTGAATAGTCACGTGAAAATTAACGCTTGAATATGCCTTGAAAATTGGCATTTTGGGACTTGTCCTTAAATTTTAAACACCAGTGTACATATATATATATATATATAACACCACTAATTATTCTAGGAGGGCACCGTATACAGTTTTGTGTATTCAAATTTTCTAATTAAAAGTCTCAAATCTGTAAAGATCCATTTAAAAAATGCTAGGAACAAAATTGCTTTTGATAAATAAATAGCCAACAAATCTAATATTTAAATGTAAATAACTTACAAGGAAGCTGTATGCAATGATATAAAAGAGAAAGAAAATGTGGATATGCTGGTGTATAAGAGAGTTTCTTTTTTAGAACTTCTAACATACTGCTAGCACTTTTTGTATCAATGTGGACCTGGAAAATAAAGAACATTTTTAATGATCAAATGTAAAATTAACATGAAGGTATTAAATTCTCCAAGTATGAAAGAATAAGAAAAAAAAATCAATAGTAACCCCAAAAAGATGGCAAAGCAAAAGAAGTATAACATTGTCAATCCTTTAATCATATTAATAGGAAAATTATTAAATCTCAAAGTCACTGTCATAGTTAGAAAACATTAGGTACCAAATGAAACAATAAAATTATTTGAAAAGATCAAAGTTTAATTATACATGGTGTTTATAAAGTAGACGGACCCATTTTATATTTAATAACTCATAAAATAATGAAGATATAAACAAACTTATGGCATTTATTTATGGAATAACTTATATATTTTCCTTTTTAGGTTTGAATATCTTTACTTTTGTAAATATCATCTGCGCATGTGGAGAATTTCATTTTCCAGTCTAAATATCTGTACTTTTCTAAATATATGAAGCAACCTTTCATGTTTCTGGCATTGTTAATAGCCATAATGTGTGCATATGGGGATCTGAAAACCCCCATGAATACTGTGAGGCAGAAAGGGATGTCCCAAAGATTAATGTGTGGTGTGGACTAATGCACGACCGAATCATTGGGCCTTTCTTTTTTACAAAAAAGACGGTCTCATCAGTCGAATACTTAGATAAGTTGGAAAACTTTGTATTTCCACAACTAGAAGAGCTTCAGCTACATGTCTTTTTGCAACAAGATGGTGCACCACCTCACTGGGATACCATCGTTCATACTTCTTTGAATGACCATTTTCCAGTAAGATGGATTGAGCAAGGAGATCCAATTTCCTTGGCCATTCATATCACCTGATATAACGGTGCTGGACTTTTTTTGGGGGGATTTGTAAAGGACAATGTTTACAGGAGGAAAGTGTCGAACATTGATGACTTAAAAGACAGAATTACAACCACAATAGCCTCTATGGATGCCGACATGCTTGCCACTACCTGGCGTGAAATTGACCATCAACTTGATATTCTCCATGCGACGAAGAGGGAACATGTGGAAGTTCATTGACAAGTGCCATGAAACATTTCGAGTCTATCTAATCATTTATGTTATTAATTTTAATCCATCTTTATTATTTTATGAGTTATTAAACATCAAAATGGGTCCGGAACTTTATAAACACCCTGCATATTTATATTAAATCTTGGAGAAAATTAATGTTTGCAAATAGAATTCAAAATAAGCATAAAATTAATGTTTTAGTGAGGCTCCATGATTTATATATATATTACAGAGTTTTTATATGATTTTAGTTATTGGATAGACCATATTTAATTAAACAAGTATATTTTCACAATATTTTTAATTTTGAATATGCCTTTATGTTTATAAATTTTGCATCAATATAAAATTTGAATCATGTAAATTATTTAAAAGCTTATAATGAATAGTATAATAAGGCTTCATTTTATTATTGGGTGTTTGAAAATGTTTAATTTGGATTCTAATAAAAAAAAATACAGAAAGAATGAAAATATTGCTGACATTATTTTGAAGCTTTTAAATTAAGAGATGTGTCAACTTGCAACAATTAGTTTTTATACTGTTCATAGCACTATATAAAATACAGACATATGAATTAAAATAATTTCATCACAATTAACTATAAAACAAGTCTTTAATGTAATGATCTAGATAATAAACATTCAAACTTAAGGGGGGTGGGGAAAGAAATTAATTGATTAATTTACCATCAAATGTTAAACTAATTAATATAAATTTCAAATAATACAGTTAGAATAACATAATACATTTAAATAAAACAAATTCTTCAGTGAAAAAATTCAGAATTTATTTTCAAATGCATTATTTAATTTTTCTATGGTATTGAAGTACACTGATATAAAGCAAGTTTCTAAACAATCCATGAAAGTATTAACAGTTTAGTCTGATTAATGTCAATCCATTTCAAGTATTAAGAAAATATTTTTTTGGTCGCTCGACCATTTTTAAAAAATCTGAAATTTTTTGTACAACAACCCTAACATGACGGAAGTTCAAAATGACCATTATTTTAATTTTACTATTTTTTGTTTGTGCATGTTGGCCATCTTTGTTGCATCATGTTCAGCGATTTTCTCAGATACTAGGATACACAAAATTGTAACTATCTCGTCTTTTATTTTCCCAATTAAAATGGGGTTTGCAGCATTTTGTTCAGAATAAAATAGGCTAAATGTATGGTTGTAGAATAATTTTGAAAAATAAATTTTTACAAGTGAAATTTTAGCACAAAATTTAAGATTTTTTCTAAAATCTATCCATTTGAAAGAAGAAATTTTTCATGTAAGGAAAACTGTCAACCTTACACAATTTTTTCTACAAATAGGTTCAAAAGTGCATGGACTCGTACACCAAGACCCAGATCTGGGAGCTGATTTCTCTTTGCAAAAAAAATTCCGAAATTCGTCACGAGATAAAAATCTGAAATTCTGGCCTTTGATAGTATTGTGTAGTAGTGTTATGTACAAAAAATTTCAAGAAGGAGATTTGATTACAAGCTGAGATATGACATGGACAATATGTGAAAACAATACTGCCAAACTATTATAAGCTACTATGTGTTTGTTTATACATAATATATTAAACTAATGGTTGATGATGCAAAGTTACAAAGATCATCTTCAAATTCTGTTTAAATCGCGATTTAAATTCAGATTGTATGCTAAGCTAATGCACTATTTGTCCAGATGAACAAAACATACTGGAAATGCTATTCATCCATTTCAATGGCCCCGAAAATATTTTGGTTGATTGACCATTTTTAAAAAATCTGATTTTTTTTTGTACAACAACCCTAATATGAGGGAAGTTAAAAAAGACTATTATTTTAAATTTATAATTTTTCGTTTGAGCTTGGTGGCCATCTTTGTTTCATCGTGTGCAGCTATTTCCTCACATTGAAGTTTGACATCTCTTGTGTGGCGCAAGATAAAAATCTGGAATTCTGGCTTTTGATAGTATTTTATATTAGTGTTCTGCACAAAAAATTTCAAGAAGGAGATTTGACTATAAGTTGAGATACGGTGATTAAAAAAAATGTTAAGAAATGCTATTACGAGTACATTAGGACAAATGAGATTAGTCTCTTTTATTACAATATTTACGCAGAAAATATCGTTTGTTGAAAACAGTTAATTTACAAAGATACTATATATGCTCAATAAAGAGCCTAACACTATTTACGAGAGATGTTATGAGTTCGACCAGTTACTGTTGTTAGTTCATTAGGCTGATCTTTCTCAAAATTTTATTTGAAGCCACCCAAGTCTTGTCATCCCTTGTTAACTTGAATGAAATTCTCTAGGTTTAATAACTGAAACCATGTAAACTCGATCAGTTGCAACCCATTGTCTGTAATTTACTTTTCCTGAAATGTGTTCCAAATAAAATTGTTGCAATAGCATTTCTAGTAGGTTTGTTCATCTGGACAAATAGTATATTGGCTTAGCATACATTCTGAATATTTTAAATCGCACAGAAGCATTTGAAGAAGATATTTGTAATTAACATTTAACTTTGTACCATAAATAATTAGTTTAAAATTTTGGAGGTCTGAACAATTACATAATAAGTTACAATAGTTTGGCAGTATTGTTTTCACACATTGTCCATGTCATATTTCATCTTGTAGTCAAATCTCCTTCTTGGAATTTTTTGTACATAACATTATTACACAATACTATCAAAGGCCAGAATTTCAGATTTTTATCTCGTGCCCCACAAGAGATATCAAAGCCTAAAAAGTGCGATATTTGAAATTTTTGACAAATTTCGGAATTTTTTTCGCAAAGAGAAATCAACTCCCAGATCTGGGACTTGGTGTATGAGTACACGCACTTTTGACCTATTCATAGAAAAAATTGTGTAAGGTCGACAGTTTCCCTTGCATGAAAAATTTCCTTTTGCAAACAAATAGATTTTGGAAAAAATCTTAAATTTTGTGATAAAATTTCACCTGTAAAAGTTTATTTTTCAAAAAATTTCTACCGCTGTATATTTAGCCTATTTTATTCTGAACAAAATGCTGCAAAACCCATTTCAATTGGGAAAATAAAAGACGAGATATTTACAATTTTGTGTATCTTAGTATCTGAGAAAATCGCTGCACACGATGAAACAAAGATGGCCACCATGCACAAACAAAAAATAGTAAAATTAAAATAACGGTCATTTTGAACTTCCATCATGTTAGAGTTGTACAAAAAATTTCAGATTTTTTAAAAATAGTCGAGTGACCAGTGCTGGACCACTTGAAATGGATTGACCCTGAAGTTATATTTGTTTGAATTAAAAAAGACACTCTCTGAGTGTGAAATTACACAAAATCCAACAACATAATTTAATTACTTCAATGGCAGCAGAGATAAGGGAACAGCCTTGTTATCCCCCAGATGGATGTAATGAACTCTTCCAATCTTACACTGAAAAATGCAAATCTACTACACAGAATGGATCAAAGCAACAGGATGGCAAAGTTAGGTATGTGTTCTTGGCTACTACAGCCGAGGGTTGAATCATTGTGGAAAGCCAGTTTTAATTCACAGATAGTGAGGCAGTTGTTTTTTTTTTGGCAAAGATTAAATAATTAAAGAAGAAATTAGTGACACCTACCATAGCAGTTACAGTGAATTCGAAAGTTACTCAGATTCGAAATCAACAACTACAAGCTGTAGTCTTATTCCTCAGCACAGTGCCATAGACAAGTTTAAGGATTTGTTTAAAATAACTGGAGTCAAGGTTCATATGCATTGGATTTGGTATTGGCACACCTACAATGAAAAAGCAGATGTGCTGGCCAAAGCCACCGCAGAAATTTAGTTGACATGGAGGTAAAGTCACTAACTGGTAAGCCAAGAAACATCTCCTTGGCTGAGCTTATCATCGTGACGAAATAGATTGAGCTATTCAAAGACCGGTCGAATGATGCACGAAATCTTCCAATGGGTCACACTCAGTAGACTGTAGAATTACTTCTATGTAAATCAAGTCATATTGGGACACAGCACCTTTAGTGACCACCAGGGTTGCTTTTTCCATGGAAACTCTGAATATTTCTGTGGAAATGGGAAACACATTATCAGACATTGCCTGTCTGTATGTATATCCTGGAAGTCCACAAAGAATAAGCTTTTCCCACATAGCTTTCATATTCCAATGTACTGTGATCTATGTCTAGATGGCTAAAGCCAGTTGTAGATGAGAGTTATCATTAACAATCTCCATCTTATGGGCATTAGACAAAAATCTGGGTTGCATAAGAGCTACCCACTTTGCCAGAACCTACCATAATCTCTGATTGTGCTCGTGGGAATAGTGCACAGTTCATAGGCATGGAACTTTCCTCAGGTGCTTTACACGACAATGGTAAGAAGCAAGATTCATATTTTGTTAAGGGTTTTTTTTTTTTTTTTTTTTTTTTTTTTACAACAGTAAACAGTTGGACTTTTACTTAGGAGATTGAAATGTTGTAGGGTTGTTATTTTATAGCTGTCATGTTATTGCTGCTGAATCTTCACACAAGAGTTTGCCATACCATAGGTTGTTAAGTTTTGTTTTGCTATGTTTATGTTGGCTGCTAACTTTCCACTAAGGAAATTAGCAAATTGTTGTTTGAATACACAGACTACTGTTACAGTGACCATGACTTTCAATGGCATTTGGATGTGCAAAGAGAGGGATGTGCATTGGTCAGTGTTCTCTCTTGGTTGGGAAAAAGTGTTATGGTAGCATCACATTGGCACATGCCAATTCTGTCTGAATGCTGCATATTATGATCACCTCAGTGCTTATACTGACAAGAAAGATTACTGTATGGCATATTAGTTTTATCTCTGAGCTGCTATAATGTATTTTGATTAATTTTCTTTTAGAAAAAGGAAAATGGACTGCACAACTAATATAACATTCACTAACCATAACATAATCACATAATGCAGTGCCGAAAATTCATAAAGTATTTTATTCTTACTGATTCACTTTATAAACAAACACCAATAAATTGTAAGCATTTTATCCAATTTATAAAAGAGCACTAATGAAAAATTAATAAACTAATATTTTTTCTATAAAAAAGAGAAAAACATACACATTCAAACTTCCGTGCCATTTCTCTTTCATCTTCGTTACGCACCATTTCAAAAATATCTAAATGCCTAAAATAAATAGAAAGAATTGACATTATTTTAAACAGAAGGAAAAAATAACAATTTTCTTACAAATTTTCATACAAGTTGAGCAATATATACAGCATTTTGAACAGAAAATAAAATATTTTTTTATTTAAACTTCAATATGAAGTACAGAATAATTTCTGTAAACTAAATAGTTATTATTTAAAATACATCATTAAGTAAAACATACTAACTATTTAAAAGAATGTGATGAATTATCTGGCTATGGAAATCTCCAAAATATGAAAGAGTTTATTGCATATAATCACAGTGAAGACTAGTTAAAGTAAGGTTAAACAATAATGCTATCAATTTAGTTACATTCTCCAATTGATTCAATAAAAATATAAATAAAAAATGCTGCTAAAATTTGTTTTTGTAAATTCAAGTTTTAAAAGCCGATTGTCAATTTGAATTAATATTGTTATACTTATATTCCAAAACTGTTTTATGCAAAAATCTTTGAACTTTATACTGGTATCAAAATAATAACAGCATCAACATATTATATAACATACTTTTCAAGATGATCACAAAACTTGGTATGTTATTTCATATGCATCTCAAGGTGATGACAAAGCTTGGCAGGTTACTTCATAAATATCTCGTGGTGGTGAAAAACTTGAATGACCAGATGGGCTATCTCCAGTCCATATTAACATTCATTACTTCTGCATTATGATTCATCACTATCTACATTCTACTATTAAGAGTCATTTCCTCTTCATATGTAAAATTTTAACCACCAAAAGGTTTTAAACATTTTTTATTATTATTATTCTCTTCTTAGTACTTCATTTATTTTAATTATCTCATATGTATATAATTTCAGATGTATATCACTTTTCCAAGTTCAATCGAAAATTTAAATCATTTTAACTGTATCTTGCTTTTTCATTTTATCATAAAGTATTTTTAAAATTTAAATATCTGAAAAATAGTATAAGACATGATTATGAAAACTTTTTTCCTCTTTTTCAGCACTGTCATTATCAGATGATATCTCTCTTGCCTTTCTTTTATTATGGTTTATTAAAAAAAACTCTGACATTTTAACAAGGAGCAGTTATCAAGAACCTGTTGACTTGATTCACTATACAGGAATAGAAACTTTGGTTGCAATGTAGATTCAAATTGTTAATATATTTTTTAAATCAATTTTATGTTTTTTATTCATTCTCTAAATGAATAACCAGAAGGACAAATTTATTTCCAAGTGTTTCCTAATCATTGTGAGTTAGAAGGTGGAGCATGGTTTTCTCGTCAAATATTTAAAAATATAATTATTCAAAGGATGAGTTATAAAAAGAATTTGAAAGAAGCTTTGCAAGACAATGACAATAAAAATTTGAGTTTTATATAATTTTCAAGAGTGTTTTGACATTTTTGCCCCCCATAATTTCATTAGATAGATGTGTTTCAAATTATAAATGATGAAAGTGAAGAAAAGATACTTTTATTCCTTGTCAAAATGAAAGAAATATTAGTTCAAAGTATATTCAACATGAAGCTACATCCTTTGTCCGTTTATTAGGTAAAAAGCACGATGTTAGAAGAAGCTCAGTTATTTTGAAAAAACACACTCATCAATCCAATTTTTGATGCCCACTAAGAACTGAACCACTCCTCAGAAATTATTTGGAGAGGTTCTGCATAGAGTAAAATAAATGATTATCAGTGAGTACAGGCAACACATCCCAACAAATGTTTCTTAAGTTTCCTTACCATGTCTTTGGAAAGCATGGGTGAGTATCAGATTAGACAAAATGGGCATAGTCTATTTTGAACAGTTTCAGTTGAGTCAAACAGTCAATGGTGACTATTTAAAACTTCAGTAATTTGAAAAAGTATTGAAATAAAAACATTCAGAACATCGAAAGACACATTAAGGTTTTTTTTTCAATATAACAATGCTCATCCACATGGAGAAAAATTAGTCAAGAAAACTTTAAACACATCAATTGGATACATTGGCTCATGGCTCATCCATTGCATTCAGTAGCTGATGCTCTTCAGACTATCATTTTACTTCATGAATAGTGTTGATTTTCTACAGCACTTCAGTTCTTTTACAAAAAGTGACTTGATTTCATAAAAAAAAAGCTGTTCCTATTGAAAAATTAAGTTGTTACTTGACAAATTGCTGAATGTTTTTATTTTTAATAAATTATTTGCTGAATACATTTTACTTTCGTTTTGACTAAAAACAAGACAGTTTTACTTTCTTTACTAAAAACGGGTGGAATAAAATTTATATGTATAATAAATGACACCATTATCATACATTCAATGAAAAAATAGCTTATTTTGATTTTCATTACTAAAATATGTACAATCTTATTTTTAAAAATTTCTTCATGGATAAAATGATTTTGATATCAAAGATTAAAGTAAATAAAATTGCATCATGTGGTTTTTATGTACAATGTGTTTTCCTGGAGGTTTTCTAAACTTACAGCTAATCACATCATTTTATTGCCTGAAAACATGCTATCTCATTCTTTAAAATATTAAAAAATAAAACATTTATAAAAAATATCTTGCTTATATTTTTACATATAAAATTTAAATAAAATATATCTCAAATATGCAAAGCAAATATGAAATTGAAAGTCAAAATATATTCAAGAGAAATATGTTTAAAACACATAAATTATTAATTAAATATTAGAAACTTCAATCACTTCAACAGACATAAGCTTTCTTCAATATATTTTGACTTTACATCACAACTAAATTCTGTAATAACATAAAATGATATTGAGATTAAATAAAAACATTCTGTATTATTCAGATTTATGACACATATTTTCAGCACTTAAGCAGAACAGCACAAAAGCAATGAATTTTTAAAAAGATAATTTTTTTAAATGAAAGATTTTTTTATGGTTTAGCAAGTGGATAATTTTCTATAGCCTCAAATCTAAAGGGGGATTGTTGTGCATAGCAATAAAAATAGAACTATGAAAAACAAAATTTTATTCAAAACTATCAAGGTGTAATAAGAATGGTGAAAGGATGAGTGTGAAGAAATCATACAACTAAGTCCAAAATGTGCAGGTTAGACTGACAATTGAACAAAAAATAATGAAAAATGAGAACTAAATTTTGGTATAAGAAAAAATTCATTTTAGCTAAATATATCTACATATATTTCCATCTCATAACCCTATCTGCTTAGTATCAATCAAGAGACATGTTTGCACATATTATTAAGAAAAGAAAATTAAATGAAAACTACTAAATTATAGTTACAGGTACAATATTGAAACACATATTTCTAATTAATGAAAAAATTGCTACATTGTGATTCATAAAATTTTAATTAATCATAAAATTCTTTCATAGCAGTATACATACATCAGATTTATTTACCTATCAAGGGTAGCATTTTCATGACTACGCAATTTCTCCATAACAGGTTGGATTCCCAGCATGAGGAATTCATACCTTAGGTGCAATCTAAATTCTAAATGATCTTCACCAGGACCATAATTGATTATGGCATTAATGAAGGACATTATAGCTGTTTTCAAGCTAACTTCATCATGATACATGCCAGTACTTCGATCTAAATCATTTACTATGGTCTGGAATAAAAGGAAAAGATTAATTACTAACTCAAAAAATTTTTAATTATAAAGTTTTAAAGAAATGATTTCACATACATTTTAAGAGTAAAAAAGACTGAGGTTGAAGTCAACTTACAATGAAATATCAAATCTACATAAACAAAGTAGCTAAACTTACTTTAAGGAAATTCTAAATATGTAGCAGTATTTTTTTATATAAAAATGATCCATAGGACTAATCTTGAATTTGCACTCATACTATAAAAATATTTTGCTCAACTAACACAAATACAAAATTTGTTTGGCAATACGTTATACAGTAGGCTCCCTCAAATCTGCAAACAATGAAATTTTCAGTTCAGATGTAAGACCAAAATTACAGATTTTTTAAATTTGTTATCATTCCTTATGTATTCCAATATGTAATTCTCAATAACATGATTGAACTCATGGTTTTTTTTATGAGGAAAATATAAATTTATTTCTGAAAAAAAAAAAAAAAAAAAAAAAAAAAAAAAAAAAGGATATTGCTGTTATGGGTAATCACAATCTTTTTATCAAATACATTTATGTTTTAATCAAGCTTTTTGCATTATTAAGAAACCTGAAATAAAACTTCTTACCTTATGATTTTGATGTGAATTAATAAAGTACCTTTCTGAGAAAAGTTCCATTGAATAATTCAAGGAAAGTGTACCTCATCTTTGTTATGCTTATTTAATCATACACTATTAATTATTTACTTGACCTTTATTTTTATAATTTAATCATTTTTAAAAGTATGTGACTTTTTATCACTTTTTGGGTTCTGTGCTTAAAAAGTAAAAAGGAACCATAATAAGATCACTTCTGTGTCAGTCTGTCACATCTATTTTACTTCTAAAATTATGGAACATTGAAAGTTCAAATTGGGGGGAGGGGGAAGTAATAAAGACTATTGACCCACATATTTACAGTTTATTAAACATTCACAAATATAATTAGGAAAAATGCAGAGGGCTTTTTAAATTATTTGAAAAAAATTATATTTTCTTTATATATCCTATGGGGTATTGAATGAAAGCTTTTGTAACGTTGAATACAAAAATACATTCCTTTTAATTTTAGGTACTGTATTTACTCGTGTATAAGGCACACCTTTTTTCCAAAAAATTAGGGCAAAGCTCTTAGGTGTGCCTTATACACGGAATAATTTTTTACTGCTGGATGCAGTCGAACGATATACATGTGAAACAAGAAATTATTCAAAGAAATATTAAAACTCGGAAAATGTTACTTAATTGAAGTATTACTGCATATTTATTTCATTCCTTGCAGTTTTTTATACAATAGAGCTAATGACATTATCTAAACACTAATTAGCAATTCTCTTTACTGTCACTCATTCCTATTTCCCATCATTCTCTTACAACCCGAAGTCTAAAAATGCATTTTCGTCTTGTTATCTGGTCTGGTGTAATGTTTGTTTTGACTTTTTTTATACTGAAATTTATTTGGTCATTCTTCATTAGCATATCAAATTTATGGTGAGTTTATATGAGTACAAACTTATGTACCAGATTTTAAGAAATCGCCATTTTTACTTGTAAAGTAGGGGTGCACCTTATACATATGTGCACCCTATACACGAGTAAATACGGTATATTATATTTTCAGAGATATTGCTGAAAAGGTAACACAAAAATACACACCCCCCACCTATTTCTGAATCTACTGAAACTAAAATTATGATAAAATTAGATGTAATTAATTTAAGCATTACACAAAAACTATAACAATAATCCAATGTCACATACTTTTTGAGAGAATAGCATTTTTATGTTACACATAAATTTTGATTTGCTGATATTTAGCAAAAGTGTTGAGTAGCATTGGAGGTAACTATCATAGCAGAAATATAAAAACATTATTGATAATGATTTTCAACAAAAATCATTGGTAATAAGCCAAGAGATTAATGCTTAAAGACATAGATGGATTAGACATACATTGTACACTATGCACCATAAGCTCTTAAAGCCCTGATAGCAACTTTTAATGACATATTTATGTAATGCAATGCCCAGTAGCAGTTTAAAAACAATAAACCTCAAATTGTTAAAAAGAGACTAATTTAAATAGAACTAATCACACAAATATTATAGGATTCACAACTAGTTTGCATTGAGTGGATCACACAATATGGGTTCTTGTGTCTTTAAAGATTAATTATAAACCAATCTGGAAAGATGCAAAATGGGCCAGTGCAGGTGTAAGCGTGCTCAGTACAATGCCAAGTTTAAACTTTGAACAAGGGTTTTGTTTCAGTTAAACTATAAAAAAAGCTTATTACTCTGTTGAATTTAGTTTTATGAAATGCCAAAAGAAGTTTAAATATGCACTACTTTTATCACTATTACCGAATTCAGTTCATCAAAAAGAGATTAGGATAAGATTAAAAAAAAGTTATAGAGAATAGCAATATTTGAAATAAATTTAGGTTTCATATCTCTTAGAACTTTCATGATGTATCTATTTTATACTTTTCTAATATATACAGCTATACCCAATCCTACATTGTAATAGCTTTTTTACAAAGCCTTATTATTATTGTTTTAGCAACAACTTTTTTAAATAATACAGTTACTAACTTATATATATTTATAGTACAGAACCCTCCATACTCAAATAATACTCTCATTTGACCATTTATTTAAACAATTAAAAATTCTTACTTTTTATCATTTTAGTTTATTACCTAATTATTTTAAAATTTTATTTTATCGCAAGAGTTCATTAAAATTTTGATTGTATTATGATATACAAATGACTGTTTAAAAAAGGCAAGGCAATGAATAGAAATCCATAACATTCTAAAATCCACCTAACCTCTTGCCCCGAGCTGTTCAGATTTGAGAGATTCTACTGTTTCAATAAAACTATGACTAAAAGAGCATTACATGAAAATACTAAATTTAGAAAAAGTATTTTTAAAAATATAAAATATGCATATAATCACATATTGATTGTTGAACTAATATTACATGATTTGCATATAATGTCTGTATGAATTTGTTATTAAAAGACTTCTGTCTAAACAAGAGCAACAAACTTTTAATCATGTTTAATGGGTTTATTTTATAGATCCTATAAACTGCATCAATTTATTTACATTATTTTGGTAATTATAATACAGTAGAAGATATTAATAATACAATTCTCTAACAATATACAATTTCTCAGTAGAAAACACTGAATTTTGAAGTTAAGAAGCACATACATTCCAATTTGAAAAAAAAAAAAAAAAAAAAAAAAAAATGCAACTCTCTAGAACACTAAATTTGATACATTAGTCCATCTTTAACTCCTAAATTCAGAGCTTTTTAATGAAAAAAAAGGAGGCTTTGTAATTAAAATAAAAATGTTTAAAATGAGTCATCATTAACACCTTTTTCAGAGTTTTTTAGTGAAAACAAAATTATCATTAAATTAAAAAAAAAAAAAATGTAAATAATATATTGATTTTGTCCAGGTATATTTGGATCATGCTTTAAGTTAACTTAACAATGCATAATATAATCTATATTATGCAAAAATTTATAATCAGCATAACTCCTGGCCCCGAGAAATGGAACAAAAAGATAACCTACTGCATTTTGATAAATTTCATGCATATTTGGTCATGTTTACAAGTACACTTTAAAATAAGGTACGTTTAATGTACAAGGTACGTTTAATGTACAAGGTACGTTTAATGTACAAGGTACGTTTAATGATGTGTGAGATGAGATTTAAATAATATAAAATTCTATATTTATATGTCTGGTTCAGATCAAATACAACTGTGTCAAGCATAGTACAAATAATAATATTAATTATAGTAATCCCTTTTTATCAGATGCTAAACAATACTTTTTTTGCTATATTAAAGGCTATTACAAAAATATTCTAGTCAGAAAACAAAATATAATGTTAAATCCTTTTATCACATAGGGCAGGGGGAAAGGCACATTTTATTTGTGACAAAAGGTTTTAATGTGACACTTTTTAATTACTCTTATGTATTTCAGTTTTTAGGAATTACAAGAGGGCCAAACCTTGGTAATCACAGATTTAAATTATTTTAATATATGTTGTAGAGCAGAGACTCCATACCCTCAGATTCAAAGGATTTATACAATGCTCCTTAAATCTTGAGAAACAGGAGAGTCAGTCTAATATTATGATACAACTTAAATACTTACTTTGAAAGAAGAAATAACATTGATCTTAGCTCAGTTGGCATGGTGTTCGCTTGTTGTCCAACAGCCCAGGTTTGATACCGGGATGTAGACCTTTGTTTTATAAGTTTATTTTGTAATTATAATTTAATAATATCAATTTTAAATCTTAATATTATGCTTTAACTACAATATTAGCATATTTAAATATTAATTTAACATTTTTGATTTTTAAGCCATTATTTCTGATCATTTAAAGAGATTTGTTTTAAAATTTGATCTATTATTGAATAATGGAGGATATTCCATTTACATTATGATCACATGGTCAAGGCAAAAACATCTAGCATACATAAGGGAAGGCTTGGCAGACTTAATGTAAAACCCCACTAGCCAGTGAAACAGTTCATTAGGGAAAACACAGTAGCTTCCCTTCTTTTCAGTTAGAAGTTCTTTGGATAAATTACCAGCAGTATGTGACATGTTTCAGCCTCAAACCATATTTGGAATATAGTCCATAAAAGTTCCAAACTTGTTACAAAATCTGTTGTGGCACCCTCTATCTATGATAAAATAAGGCATACTCAATTAACATAAAAGCAGGTAGATGATAAATGTGAAAGTAAAATAATTCAAAGACCAAGCATACATATTACAGAATTTAAAAATATTTACTATTATGAGAAAAATAGATTGTAATTTAATTCTTATGCTAATTTTTAATATAATTATGTTTGTTACTTTAAAAACAGAGTAATATTATCGTAATATTGACTTTCTTTGTTCAAGCAAACATAAATGATCTTTTTTAAAATCATGACATGCTTGTCCAATATCACTCCTTTGACAAAGAATGTATGAAATACATTTTTAAAAAGATTTTTAAAAAATTAACTGATTTGGATCTATTTATGATGCTTCTTACAACTATTCAGATACAAATAAATACTAAATAAGCAAAAATTAAAATTGAATTACAATATTATAATTATTAATTGACAGCGAGATTATGAAATTATAATTACAAGTATATTTATAAAACAAAAAAAATCAGAAAAACAAATGTAGCACATCCCAGTACTGAATCTGGGCCAGCTGGATATTGTGCGAATGCTATACCAGCTGATTTATGATCAACCATACTTTCTTTTCAAAGTAAGGATTAAGCTGTGTTATAATATCAGACCCTCCTGTTTCTCAAGAACTAAGGAGAGTTGTATAAAATCCATTGAATATGATGCTAAGAGGTCTCTGCCCTACAATATATATTAAAATAATCAAAATCTGTTATTACCAAGGTTGATACTCTCCTTGTTAGTTCAAATAACTAACATCATCATTTTGTGGTTTACAATTTTGGTAATCTTTGAGGCCACTAACCAAACTGAAAAGTTTAATATTTATTCTTTATTTATTTATAAAGTAAATTGAAAAATTCTGTTTCAGTGTACCCTTGCATTGGGTACACTGGAACAGAGTTAAATTGATATGGGGGTAGATTGGGATACCACAGTGTTATGAATTGTCAGAAGAAAATTTAATACCTATTTATGCATAGTATTTTTTAATAATATAAAAAAGAAGTAAAAGCAACTTGTGTATTAGTACTTGATGCCAATATTTTCTATATTAATTCAGAATTTCATGGTTACTGCCTTTGATGATTTTCCAAATAAAGTTATGGGCCGAGGAACTTTCAAAACATCATCATGTTTATTAACAGCAGCTATATCTTCATTGCTTGAGTAAATAAAGTTCCAGGAAATCTTCTTTTTTTCTTTAAAATAAAATAAAGTGAGAAATGTGTTTGTCCAAATGTGTCTCTTTCTCCCCTAAAAGTTATTTACATAATAAGCTAGAAGTCATATTACATTACTGATGCATATTAGATATTTGCATTACATTAGTATTGTTTTCTGCTATAAACTGCATGGCTCTCTTGCTGTGCATTTAATAAATATGTATTAACCTTCCAGTGGGTGCACCATTGTAAAAAGTACAACATTTGCTTTCTTTTTTCTTTAAAACAAAATTCATGCCTGCTTTAATATGTTATAACAAAATAAATCTAAGTGTATTGCAGAGTACTTTCATAAATTGTGAGTAGAGAAAACTTATATGATATTGGTATGTTAAATTACTTGTAAAATTAAAACAAAACAGCTATAATTGAATGTTTTCCTCCTGTTGTACAATTTACAATGTGCGCCTGATCATGTGATGAAAATTTACACACCCGACCAAAGTTAAATTAATGTTCTTTTATTTATCATTTCTTAATTTTACTAAATTAATATTATTTACCATTTTTAATAATGTTATGCATTTAATAACATCTGAAATAACTGTTTTGAGCATGTGTAGCTATGATAAACCAGGATTCATTATTTATAATCAGCTTTACTTACATCATAATTTAAATCTTTTTTATTTTTAAGATTATTTTTGAATGAATTCAAGATGTAAACAAACATATTAATGTACTTTAATATAATCTAATTTTATATAATATAGATAATCAAATAATTTTTCAGGAAGACAAAGCTAAATCTTTGTCAAAAATTTAAGTAAAATGTAAGTGTAATTTAGAAAAAAAAAAAAAAAAGTTTTCAGATTTCATTTTAATCAAATTACAAAATAAACTTGCAACAGTAAGGAAATCTAGAGAGGAAATATTTATTTACTTGCCTATTACCTAGTATCTGAAAAAACTTCTGCAAGTTTAAGCAAATTAAATTTGTATGACTTTGCTTGTTACAAACAAGCACTGAATTCAACACATTTATTATCCTATCTTCATTATTAATTTCTCTCCTCTATACAGGAGAGAAATTAACAAGCTCTGAGAAAATAAAAGCATTGTTGTCTGGTAAAGACAAATACAGTACTTTGGTGATGCTTATCACATTAAAGTTTGAAATAAAAGCTGAACCACTGAATGAATTTCTATCTGAATCTAATATAGTTAAAGAAGTCTGTCCTTTATAATGGACATAAGACACATGTTAGAGATATAAAAAAGGATGATATTAAAAAACTTATTGAATTCATGGTCTACCAAGTTTTGCTTCATCTGCTTCAGGAGAATGATTGTTTTCTGTTCAGTTCATTAAAAAATTAGGACTTGATAAAGCTGCTAAACTCATTTTTCTGTACCAGCACTTAAACAAAATACAAAAGTTAACATCTTAACTTGTTGCCAAAATTGTTTTAAATTTTTATGTGCCACAGTTATTTTAACTAAAATACTTAACCCTTTACTGTACCATGTGCCATATCTGGTACATACCTAAAAACATTATAATTTTCATTACGTCCCATGAATTTGGCCAATATGATCTCTGTCTCTTATCAGGAACAATCTAAATAACGGAATAATGCTTATTTTGTTCATTTCAGATAGCTGCACTAGACAAAAAATTAGTTCTTCAGAAACAAAAGAAATTACAATCAAGGTATGAATTACTTTCATTGTTTTTACTGAATACTTGAAAAATTAATGTAAAAAAAGTTACAAAGTGTTAAGCAGATAAAATTAATTAAGTAAAGCTCATTTAGATGCAAAATATAGCAATACAATGTTTCAAAACCTTAATTGTGAACATATGGCACACACCATAAAATATCAAATTTTAGCTGAAAATTTGAATTTTTTTTTTTTTTTTTACTATTTTCACCATTATTAGACAGATACACAGATTTCAAATATTTTTTTTCTTAAAAATAGAAAAAATCATGCAGTAAAGGATTAAGGTGGAATTAGTTTTTGACATGAGATTTGTAGTTTTTCATGCATTTTCTAATTAAAATATTTTGATGGCAAAAAATGTTATAATTTTAATCACTTATATAAATTGTATATTAATATTAATATAAATAAATAATATATTATATATAATATTAATATAGACTGGTAATACACCTTATATAGCATACATATGTATACACAATTTTTATCTTATAAATTAAAAGTCATATAAAATAATAATATTTTGTGACATTTAATAAGAAAATTCATGAACCATCTGATAAACAAGATTCACAATGTTTCTCGACATTTTTAGTGATCTATCTGCTGACCCAGACAAAAAAAAGCACCCTCTTTTGTACAAAATACAAAATTTTATATAATGCAAAAACTTGCATTTTCAGGTCTGGAATATAAAGATGTAACAACTGTATTAGTCACTAGAATAAAATGCTTTATATTGTAAATTAATAGATGAAAATACCTTTTAATACAATGTAAACTGCAATCAAAATATAAAGATTACATACCTGGAATCTAGTTCTTTCAGCAGCGAATTTTTGAAAATGCAGCATAGATTCTAATACTTTCTTGTGTCCACCAGGAACTAAACACATGGCACCTAGAATTTCTAAAACTGCTGTTTTTGTTTTGATATTTTCTGTGCTTAAGCTTTGTGCAATGGTACTGATGGCAGTAGGATGAGCAAGAACATGAGCCCGTCCATTCTGTAATGAAAAGAATGTACATTAATATCAAAGTAAATCTGTAGTTTTGTTTGTAAGAATTTAAAAAATAATAATAACAATATTTTATAAATATAGTAGAGTCCTATTATTCCAAAGTAATTGGGATCGAACAGTGTTCGGTTTGGCAGGAATTTAGAATAGGCAGATTTCATTAATAATAATAAATGTAATGACTTGTTAAGACAAAAATTAAATATAGGAACATCTACACTGACTTTCGAGAACTCATCACCCCTTTCCCCTGCATTCTAAGGATTACTACCAGAGTAAGTGCATTTCTGTTGCCGCAGTGTATTGGCTTATAGATTCTGTGTTTTGCCAGCGCTGATGAATGATTTTTTAACTTACCTTCCGGTCAGTGTTTACTCTGATAGAGTTTGAAGATCTGTGTGTGCTCATTGCACATTTATTGTGAAAAATTAGGGTTCCTAGAGTATCGAGTTGCTATTTTTCCGAGTGATTGTTTCTCGGTTTTTCTCTGACCTTCAAGCTGGTAGCTTCAAGTCTTTTTGAAGTCTATGACAGATAGCCTTTACTGATATTATTAGTATATCTGAATGTTTCTTTTTTATTACTGTAACTATTATAGTTGGTTTTAACAAGCTATCAGTCTTGTCTGTAATCTTTCTTGGTTTTCCTGAACCAATTTTTCGCTTTGGTATACTGCACCATGGTAAATTGGCACTTGCCTTTTTAGCTCACAGGCTATCAAAGCCTGAGAGCTTATGTGCCCGCCCGTTCTGTATGTATGTATGTACGTGTGTGCGTTTGTTCGTATGTAACACGATAACTCATGATAAAAATATCCGATTTACATGAAATTTTGGATTTAGGCTTATTATGATAAGACGCTGCTCTGATTAGTTTTGCGAGTTCATTCAATAAGCATAAGAAGGGGAACGGGGGCTATTGACCATCCCCTTAATTTATATAAATGGGTTTTTCCTGCAGAATTAGTAAATTTCGTTCAAATCTTAGATGTAGGATCATTCTAATGGGGTGCCTACATGATTAGTATTGGGTGTTCATTGGATAGATTTAAAGAGGGGTAATGGGGGTAATCCACTGACTTAATTTAGGTTTTTCCCACAAAATTTATCTATTTGCTTCAAATTTTGTATAAAGGTTTATTCTGAAAAGGCCGTTTGTACGAGTACCTGATTTGTTTTTGGAATTCACTGGATAAGTATAAAGGGAGGATAGGAGAAACTACCCCTTATAATTTATGTAAATGGTTTTTCTTACAGATTTAAACGATTTGTTTCAATTTTTGTATAAAACTGATGAACCCTGTTTCATTTGAATGAAATACAGGGTCATGAAAAATCGAAGAATGTGGAAAACAGGATTACAAATATCTCGGCAACTAATAATCTGATCGACTTTGTTCTATATGCAAAATGTGTGTTATTTTATTGCCTTTTACGTTCATTCCTTAGAACAAAAAAATAAAAAAATTTTTATATATCTTTCATCAGAACAAATTTTTGGAGAGTCCGAAAAAAATAGTTCCAGATAATCGAGGTTGCTGATATTAAATAGGCTTCATCCCATTCTTACATACTAACTAGATACAAAATTTCAAGTCTCTATCTCAATTCATTCGGAAGATAGAGCGTTTACAGACAGACAGACGACAGGCAAATTTTTTTTTCTAAAAATATGTTTTTCGGAATCGCCACTATCTAAAACGTGTAAATCCATCAAAATTTTTTTTTCCGATTTTCAAAACGATTGCAAGACTTACCCTATACTACGTATGATAGGTAAGTAAAAAACTAACCTACCAGCCAGTGTCTATGAAACAAAATTCCTTATTCTCATCTTTAATTTCAGAAAAAAAAATCTCGCTGGAAATATATAAAAACATATACTATTCAGTTTTTATACCTGGAGCTTCAGGATAATTTCTCATGTATTTTTTAAAATATTTAAGAAAACATCTAAAATCGCAAGTAATTGTTCATCATTTGCCATATAATGTAGGAATAAGTTGTCAAAGGACTTTACAATGATATATCACACAAGGAGTATTGACAAAAGTTACCAACTACTGCACCCTCTGAACAAAATCCTGCTTTTTTTAAATTTCATATATTATAAATATATATCGGAGGGCCGTGTAAAAAAATACAATGAAAAATGACCAAGATGCAAAAATGTATGATAACTGTCCCCTGTAGTGGGAGCAGAATAGGAAAGGGGGGGCAAGAAAAGCTCATAATATGAAAGAATGATCCAATTTTTGTTTGACAAAGGTTAATGTTGCATTTTTTTATTTTCAATAAATAATATATATTTAATTACTACTTTTGTTTATTTTAAAATTTTAAATTTTCTTAAAACATTTTATTTTAAATATTTATGAAATATACTATATATGAAAATATTTTAATATAACATACATTTATGGAACATATCATATTTTATAATCAAAACTCTAATAAGGTTATTTGATTACTTTCAAGTTAGTATTAAAGTAATTTTTTTATAATGACAGAAAATACACATAAGAATATTTTGGAACTATATTAAAATAATTTTCAAAAATGAAATGGAAAACTCACTGAATTATTCATTAAGGCTTTAACACATCCTATAAGAGATGTATGTATAGGACTTTCAGCTGTATTATAGTCCATACTTAGTAAGAAATTCAGAATTCCAGACAATCCATCTTGTTCCAAGAATCTCATAACAAAACTATATTAAAAAAGAAACAGAAAGCATTTCTTATAACATGTATATTTCCAAAAAATAAATAAATAAATAAAATTACTCTACACTATTTTACAAATTTGCTGCATAGAGATAAATGCAATACCATTCTTTTTGAAATTGCATCTCTACTTTTTTAATATAATTTTTGAAATATGTATTGTTTACATATTAATGATTGTACTAACATTGGATTAACATAATTGTACTAACATGATTGTACTAACATTGGATTGTAATAACATGATTGTACTAACATTCAAATAGTAACACTTAATTTTGATACCACATTGGATTTCCTTGGATCAAGGCAGCCTGAAAAAAGGTATCATCTATATATATTTTTAAATTTTTTTATAGAATTTACAAAAGAAAATATGTTAGGGATTTATCGATAAAGTAAAAAAATAAAATTATCAGCTTAAAGTGAAAAGTAGATAGAACATACTATACTAATTATTAGAAAAATATACAGTGTTTCTAACTATTTTAAAAAATATATTTAAAAAAATTATTGCATAACTTTTTTCAGGTACTATCTAAAAGCTTTCATTCCTATGGCTGCTTTGAAGAGAAGAGGATTTGATGACTACTGTAGAACGTCAAAAATAAAATTAATCAACATCTCAAAAACTAATGATAGGTATGAGTTGTAAAATAACATACACATGTTTTTGATGATTGTTGCTAGTTTTATGTAAAAATTAATGCAGTCGATAATTCAAATATTTTTATATTAATTTATTAATAATTTTTATTACAAAAATTACATTTTTGAATTGAAAAAAATGCCTTTTTTGTTTATATATATGCCTGTTTGTCTGCAGTGGCTGTCAACAAAATATTGCTTGCTTGTTTGTTTGTCACAAAATCTTCCCAGATACATAAATTCCTAGTGGCCTTACTGCTCAACCAATCAAAAAAAAATTTAGATATACAGTAAACTCTTGCTACAACGCTATCCCATACAACAATAACTCTCTCTCTACAATAATATTTCATGGTCCAGGTGAAACAACTAAAATTATGGATTATATTCAATAAAAATGATTTTCAGATATGGCAATATTTCTGCACTTATTTTCTGAATTAATTAATTTCTTCCATATATAACTTTTTAAGTACTATATACCTTAAAATAAAATAAAAACCTTATTAAATGTCCAAAATATGCAGGTCTTTCATATAACAATACATCCCTCCACAACAATATATTTTTTTGGTCCCTAAAATATTGCTGTAACAAGGTTTTACTGTTCTTGTTTGAAAGCATGTGTTCGAGATTGTGATGATTTAAAACAGCAGAGCTCTCACAGTTTCGGTTACAATGAAAATTTTTGAATGGCAACATTTACTTTTTTTTTCATGTGCTAATTCATCAGCACATTGAAAAACCATATGGCATTGGAATGATACATGTATGATAAAAATTGCCAGCATAAAACACTTGAAAAAAAGATCATTATAAAAGGGCCACTAACAGCACAAGAGAGAAAAAAAAATTCAGTTAGCAATTGCAACATGCTATTTTCATAGACAAAAACACACTGCTCAAGTGAGACTGTTGGCAACAATGCTGAGCATAGCATCACAGAAGGAATCTGTACAACTTCACTTTTTATGGTATCTTTGAATTCTGACAAATTTCTTGGATTTGATGCGTACAGCTTTGATTTCAGAAAACCTCAGAACCAGAAATTCATTGGAGTGAGATCAAGGGATCGTGGTGGCCATAAAACTGGAAAGTTAGGAGAGATGATTCCATCATCAAAGTGCTGTTGCAGCACTTGTCAAACAGATGTAGCAACATGTGGAGAAGTGCCATCTTGCATTTATATAATATCATTAATGACATTTTGCTGCTGCAATTCCGAAATTACATAAATCTGCAACATTGTTATATACCGAGCTCTTGTGATGCAGTACATTTTTATGCCTAAGTAAGTGACCTTCTCAAAGAAGTAATGAACCAAGAACAAATGTATTTGTGATCCCACACCACACAGTAACTTTAGCTTTGTGTAAAAGCTTTTGTGTTATATCATGAGGATTTTTATGAGCCCAGTGAATGCAGTTCTTGGAGTTTATGCTCTCATTAAAGAGAAATGTGCCTCATCCATCCATATTATTCACAATGACAGATGTTATCTTCATCATATCTGATAAGAAAATAATTTGCAAAGTCCATCACTGTTGTTCATCTCCAGGTTGGAACATTTGGACTTACTGGAATCAATAAGGAACATCTGCACAACAGTACACAGAATCTTAAGGTCTGTTTTTTTAGGTACATACAAATTGTGGCAACACTTTTTTGGATCTACAGCAATTAATTAGGTTATGCACTTCCGCAACAATATTAACAGGAGAAGATGGTCATCTGGATCATGGTCTATCATAAGTACATCCAAAGTACATCCAGTTTCTTCAAAATTTTTTACTAAATCATGTACAGTTTTTTCAGAACATGGGCCTTGTCATGACATATGATTTTGGCAATAAACTTACACTTCAGCTGCATTTTTCTCGTTCAGATAAAACAGCTTTATCAATTCGCCTTGTTTTTTTATTGTAAGAGCCATCTTAATGGCATATACAAACAACTAATTGTAGAAGCAATCTTCCCACGCTGTTTATAAAAAATGTCCTATAGCAATGATTTGCATATAGTGTTCAGCGATTGGTGCTTCTACTATCCATCCCTGTGGATTATGCAAAGTACGTCAGTTCATTTCGTCTTTGAATTGTCACTGGTCCTTTACAATGCTCTTTTTTGCAAATGTGTTATGCTGGTATAATGACCCTCAATATCACTTGGAATGTGTGATTTTTCATAAGATACAAAATCCAAATAAACTCTGGGTACAGCATAAGATATGAAAGCAGTACTTGCTCTTGAATTGTAGCTCTTATAACTGGTGTTTAACTGACGGCACTATCATATCAAAGGAGCACATTTTAGGAATGTGAAGAACGAAGGAGTGGCTACAAGACATTTTTTCTGTAGTTGATTTTTTTTTTTTTAAATATGTAAACTGAGTAATGTTGTAATAATGTATTTCTGAGTTGTGTTAGAAATGGGAATGCTCGGGGGAAAAAAAAAACATTTTTTTTTTCTGATTTGCTTTACTTCATTTACATTACATTTGCTTTACTTCAACACCATGGTGAAAATAACTTAATAATTTAAAAAATGGTGGCCTCATCTAAAAATAGACTGTTCGAAGAACTGCAGAACCTTGTGTTGAACACTTAGCAGTAATAATTTATTACAATAAATATGGTAACAGAGGGGAAAAAATCTGGGGACAACAATTAATTGTTCCTTAAAAAAAAAAAAAAAAAAAAAAAAAAAAAACAAGTTTTAAAAAATATATTATATGGTCTATGCTACAGATAGACAAATAACAATTGTCACAACTGAAAAAAAAAACACTTTTGACAATTGATTTATAATTTTATAGTAGTTGAAAAAGTAAAAAAGGAAGAGGAGACATAGCATTTTAGCTATAGCTGACACATTGCAACCATAACTACACTAATATTATTTTTAATTTCTGATAATATTTAGCCACATTTACTCTAAACAGTCAGACGAGTAATATAAATGCTTAAATTTTATTTTTTAAACTTTATTTTAGTTATTAAAAATTCTTAAAGTTGGGGGACATAGAATGTACAAGTTTTTTGAAAATGACCCATATATATATCATATGTTATACTATACCGATATTTACAGTTATATGACTAGAATCTTGAACTTATTCCATTTTTACATGAAATAGTATTTTGACAATCTCTAAAATCCATTTTTTTCAATTGATTTTTAACTTTAATTCCTGGTACTTAACTGCCTGTCAGCATAATCATTTGGAGTTAGTTTTCTTCAAACCTTAGATTTTGTTGTGTAAATATGGGCTAGCATCTTAGAAAGACCTTCACAGAGAGCATCCCCCTTCTCTTTGGCCTATATCTCTCATATAAATAATTGGCCATCATAAATTGCACAATCCTATTACTTGAGATTTAACAATAGTAAAAACTGGTATCTATTTTGTAAACTTGTGTTGCAAGGTAGAACGAGATACTACAAAACTTAACCATCTTGAAAAGCTGACAATGAATTTTCAAATGCCATAATTTTACTTCCTATCTTATAACAGTGTTCAATCTAGATCATTTTTTAAGAGTACAGAATTGTCTTTTTTAAACTTGTTAAAATGAATCCTATTTAAATAGTGTAAAGATTTTCACATTATTTGTTATTTCTAAATTCATGTGCTTGAAATTTTGCAAAAGTTATGCAACTTCCTCATTTTTTTAGAAAAACTGCAAGAAACTGCTAAATCATGCTGTAATTTTATTGAACTTTTAAATTTATAAGTTATAAAACATTTCTAAATATATTGCTGAAATTTTCACTATAATTAGTCTTGTGGCCAAAAGTGGAGCATAATGTTGTGCCTTTTTTGGCCACTCCATGGCCATAACTGGTACACATAGCAAATTTAAAGTACCAGTTTTGGCCACCCCCCACACTGGGTAAGCTGTAAAAATTGCTTAAAAAAATTTAAGCTGTAAAAATTCAATTTAAATATGAAATTGCAACAGAGAGAAAGCCTACTTCATATAGCTTCATAGCAATTTGTTTCAAAACAAATAAAGTTCGATAAATGCCTAATATTGAAAGATTATGAAACCTTGTTCCTAAGCAAAAACCTTAATACATGTGAGTGCACACTATAGTTTCACGCATTTTTTTTTTTTCAAGTCATTTTTTATCAAAAAATAAACAAATGGGATTGGAAATTATAAAAGAGTGTTAGATTAAGGAGTAAGAATGCATATAATTTGTCAAAAACAATTTACAGCCTAAATAGAGGTAAATCAATCCAATGTGGCCAAAACTGGAGCATCCACCCTAGTTGAGATTAGCTTTGCGAAAGTATTGAGCTCTGTGAGTTCAAAAATAAATTTGTTTTACAGAAAGTTAGGTAAAATTTTTAAAAATTAAATTTGTATTTCAAAATTACCAGAGTTGGTACTGAGAAAAAAATAAATATTTTGTAAATTAATGCACAAATTTTGGGGGCTTTTGAATTCCAGGGCTCATGGGAAAAATCCCCATTTGTCCATGTGATAAAAAGGGCCTGAAGTTTATTGGTGTTTTTATTCCCTGCAGGTGATACATGAGTAAAGATTTTAATGGTGTTGCAGAGACTAAGATAAAATTAATCTGCATGAAGTAACTAAGTGTGTTAAGAAGGGGACATAGATTAAAAAAAGCAAGATTTAAAAAAAAAAAAATCACCAAATTGGAGTTTTTTTGCATCTTGTCTCCCAGAGCTGCTACCACCAGGAGACACTATGCAAAAGAGTGCAATTCCAAAGTGCTGGCAATGAAAATAAACAAAAGATACCTAAAAGAAGTATTCAAACTGCTTGAAATTTCATTTTTAAAGGGATACATTTTATCAAAAATAACAAAAAAAACAAAATTTTTACTTACTTTTTTTACACTTTTTTCATTATTAAAAAAATGTACTTCTTGGTAAAATTTTACGAAGCAGAAAACGATGCTTTACTTTAATTGGGGGGGGGGGAATCCCCCTGAACCCCTCCCCCCCACCACCACTGCCTCATATTTTATAATTCATCAGCAATTTTCTTCCTCTTTTGTTTGTGGGAGAGAGGGCAGAATTCTTTCATGTGGTGTGTGCATCTTAATTATGCCATCCAAAAATGATCTGAAAACTATGCATATATCTATGCTATCTTCATGCAATAAACGGCGATCATACTGCTTCCTCCACACAAATTCAAACAGGTGAGAATCAAACATGTCAGCCTTATGCGGATTATTCCACAACATTTCTTTGATTGCAGACTAGGTGCCTTCTACGTTGTTTGCATAGGCGCCATTTTCGGAGTTTACATAATGCAAACTGTGATAGAGTATGATCCCCAAAAATTACCAAATTGGCGCGTATAGCTATAGCACTATCCAGGAACATATGTTTAAACATTTTGAATGGTCTGAAGAATTTAAAAGTAAATTCTGATCGTTAACAAAAAAAAAAAAAAAAAAAAAAACACTAGAAATATTCTATTCAAATGATTCTTAGATCCATGTCACTGACATAATCTACATGATTTGAAAGTTTAATACTTCTCTTGACAAATTGGCTAAAGATGCCATTCACTTAGAATGAGAACTTTTTTTCACCCATATAACTATTGAATTATCAAAATCCGAAAAAGAGGGGGTGAAAAGACAGGCAAATAAAATGCATATTTCTTTTTGGTCGAAATAGTTAACAAACAATAAAATTAGACTTGCAGCTAACTTTTTTTTCATTTAAAGTTCACTGTTCCTTAGAAGATTGCAGCAACTATGGCTGTCTCCCAATTTATTTATTTAATATACATGTCTGACTTGTGTGACTTCAGGTGTCCGCTTATAAGTTATTGTCAATATAGAAGAAAAAGATAGTCATCTACGAGGGTTTTTTGAATGAACAATGCTTTGAGGTCTGTAGCTACAGTGGCTGTTACCTCGAATGATCCATAATACACAGAAACTAATACAGAACACTTTATTCTTACAGGAAATACAATACATACATTTAATACACATCACAGGAACAACACAGACATCCATGCCGCTAGCTGGATTCGAACCAGGGTCCAGCGGTGTGGGAGGCGCTGATCATCTACGAAACTCCATCTGTCCATCAAAAGTAAACAAACAAATGTGATTCATCTCGGTTACCTTGGGGGTGTTCAGCTTTTACGCGCGCTGAGCGCGCGCGCTCAGGAGCCACAGACATGGAGTGGGTTACTATCGTGGACGAGATATCCGTTCACTAGTCGCTACTGTGCTACCGGTACTGCAAATGCAACTGTGCGCTCACAAGGAAGGTCTCCATTGGGGGGCACACTCAGAATTTTTTGAAAAAAATACGAATTAATCTACTCATGTAGGTAATAAAGGATCAGTGAAAGTTAACGGCGGAATTACATTATTAGATATGTAAAAAAATAAAATAGTTTGGAATAATTGGCGTGAAAAGCTGAAAGCGACGCGGGATTTGGCGAGCAGTGCATTTCCTCGCCAAAAGCAGACGATTTTAACGAATCTGAAAATTGATTTTAATTGGCTTCACTGTTAAAAATCTGCAGCATTTACTGCAAAGTCACTCCACTACTTTTATGGAATATCTCTCTTCTGACCAATGAGAATGCTCCATAGCACAGTGAATTGACCGTTTTCTATAAAAGCGGTAGAGTGACGCTGCAGAAAATGGTACAGATTTTTAGCGGTGTTGTAGCTTGTGCAACACTGTTAAAAATCTGCTGCATTTTGCTGCAACGCACTCCACTGCTTGTATATAACATCTCTATTCCAACCAATGAGAAAGCTCCATTTCACGGCCAAGTAACCGTTTTCTATACAAGCAAAGGAGTGCGTTGCAACAAAATGCAGCAGATTTTTAACAGTGTATTTTTCAATTTGGAACAATTTTAATCAACTTAAATTGTGTTTTAAATGATGAAATATATTAATTTCATTTTGTTATAAGTACATATAAACGTATATGACAAAATTACACTTACAGTAAAGTAAAAATGCAAAACTAAAATTACTTAAACTAAACTTATTTAAATAAATTGAACATAGAAAGTTTTTTCTTTAAAAAATATTCGAAGCGTAAAAGCGTATTTTTCAAAATTTCGTTTTTTCGCCAACCGGAGATAAATCGCCAAATAAACAAAATTTTCATTATTTTTTTACGGACGTTATAAGGAGGTTCCGCCGAATTTTTTTTATAAACATATATAACTATATGAGAAGAACATTCTATAATTTTTTCAGATTTTTCTGAGTATGTCCGTATGGAGACCTTCCTTGTCAGTAACAGGTGGAGAACAGATCACAGATGTAATTACTTGTGGTGCCAATTATAAAGATAATCTGTTACAAATGAATTAAAGCCCGATGGCTGAATGGTCAGAACGCTGAGCTTGCAACCAGATGGTACGGGTTCAAGACCTTCGCAAGCCAAAAAACAGTTAATTGTCTTTTTTTTATTATTATTTATTTATTGGTTGCTTTTTATTAATAAATATGACATTTTTATTAAAGATAAATTTTATATTAATGTAATTACTTGTGGTGCCAATTATAAAGATAATCTGTTACAAATGAATTAAAGCCCGATGGCTGAATGGTCAGAACGCTGAGCTTGCAACCAGATGGTACGGGTTCAAGACCTTCGCAAGCCAAAAAACAGTTAATTGTTTTTTTTTTATTATTATTTATTTATTGGTTGCTTTTTATTAATAAATATGACATTTTTATTAAAGATAAATTTTATATTAATAATACAGAAGCCCATGTATTTCTATTATAATAATAAAATACTTATTTAAATATGAGAAAATGAGA
Source organism: Maratus speculifer (assembly GCA_964019185.1). Classification (NCBI taxonomy): domain Eukaryota; kingdom Metazoa; phylum Arthropoda; class Arachnida; order Araneae; family Salticidae; genus Maratus; species Maratus speculifer. The sequence continues at coordinate 78,240,775 of OZ025299.1, forward strand.
TTTTTGCGGAGAAACAAGGTCCGACTTAGACAGTGGGGGGCCCTGGAGCAAATATTATTAGGGGGGCCCCCTTCAATCTTATTATTATTATTATTATTATTATTATTGTAAATTATACTCAAGTGACTAAAACTGAAATTCATACCTATTGTATGTGTACACCCCTGCTAGGTGGGGCTTGTTGAGCTTAAGCCATTTGGTAGGCCTCCCCACTTAGCTGAAACTGAAACTGTATGTGTACACAAATTTCGTTACAGAATAGCAGAAGAAAGATAACTTTATAACAAACTATAGAATACATTCTTTTTTTTTTTTTGGGGGGGGGGGGTTACAGGAATATAAGGATAAATGTGAGGCCTTAAGGAGGTATGGGGGTATGGAAACAGAGGGGGTAGGAGAAAAAAGTTCCTTAAAACTTAAAAAAAAGAATTTTGGTGACTTTTGGTCATTTTTATCATTTGACACTTCTTTAACAAAAAACTTATGTCTGTCCTTATCTCAAGCCGGGGGGGGGGGGGGCGGGGCAATTGCCCCGCATGCCCCTGCTTTAGTCAGGCCCTGCGGAGAGAGTTTTATATTTGAACTCCTCTAATATTCTAAATATCGTTTCAAAGGGATTTATATATATATATATTAAGCAAATGGATAAAAAAAAGTATTCTGCGAAAATATCCGTATACGCATAGAATAATTTCTTAATGTTCTTTTTTCTTTAGAAAAAAATTTAGAAGTAAGTTTTTATTGAGATTAGGATGCAAATATAATGCATGCGTCGATATTTTACCGTGTTAAAATCAAAATGGAAAATATTATAAAAGCAAAATGTAAAAGATATACATTTTTTAACTAAGAATATCTGCATACATATTTTTTAAAGAGGTGAAATATTTGATGTTTACCTTCTAGTTTTGTAATGAATAAAGTATGATTAGAATGTTTATAATTTTTCTATTGAAAGTATAAATAAGTGTTTTGCTTATACTAACATAATTTCGGATGTCGTTTGTTTCTTAAATTTTATGGTATATTTTGGCCTGTTATCCACACGGTATTAAAATATACAATCATTAAATAAGAAATATATACATACTAAAAACTTTTTCCGAAAAATTATCTAACACTGCAAATTCCATTGAAATCCATCCAGTATTATAGATTACAATAGCGTTGCGAAGGTTAGAAAAAAACCGGTTTAAACCTGGGAATAAGCCGGGTTTTTTGGGAATAACCTGGTTTATTGGAAATAAATCCGGGAAAAAACCGACTTTTTGCAACTCTAATTACAAATCAATCTTGTAATATGTGTATACAGGGTCATCGCTAAGACTTTTTATTGGTGGGGAAGAAGACTTTAAATTGCCAAGTCAAATTTTCATATTTGCCAACTCGTTTTATAATTTTGCTAAGTTAACGCATTTAGAAAATGTAATACAATTCTTATTTGTAAAAAAAAAAAAAAATAATAATATTCCCAATTAGAGTAGCAACTTTTGCAAATTCTATCAAAAATAGGAAATGCATTGCAGTTTTTATTAAATTTTTAATTAAATTTGACATAAAAGTTTTAAATTTGAGAAGTGTAAAAGCATTTGCGAATGTTTGGAGGGAGGTGGGTGGCTCCCCCCTGTGTGGGTATCTCAACCTTGGTTTTTTAAAAGCATTCTCTTTAATACGAAAAGTATGAAGCAACTGATAAATGATTTTTAAATAAATAAAAAAAAATTATTAAAAAATTTAAATTGTATCAGTCAACCTATCAACTTTGCCTAAAAACAAAGTGCAACCAATAACAGATAAACACAATCACGTAATCAAATCGCCCAGCAGTTTTTTTTTTTTTTTTTTTTTTTTTTGCGTAGCGCGCGTCAGTTTCGAGCAGGGTTGGATGGCTTATTTTAAATGCGGATCGCGCTTAATTACATGAAATAGGTCACGTGATACTTTGTGGAATATTTTAAATTTTATTTGAGTGGTCACTATGTATTTCCGTTACGCGATTCATGTTTTGAAAGGATAAAGGGATATAGTATTTGTATTTACCAATTCTGAACCATAAAAATAATGCAAGAATTGAATAACTTTAAAATTCTCTTCTTCGATAACACCTACTCCAAGCAGAATCTTTAGAGAGCGCGCGCACAAAAATAATGTCTTTTGAACACGCCCCTTAACGTAACGCACGGCACTTTGTGTTCGTGGATAGTGACCACTCCTACTCATGATGTGACGTCAAATCCATTTCCCAATCACAGAGGAAAAGAGTGTTCAGAAGTTCTTTAGATCTTTTCAGCAAAATGAAATGGTTGGCTGGTTCTATTTTTTTCATGAGCAGGAAATGATATATTCGGGTATTTGCGATTCAAACGCTCGAATACGCCACCTGGTGGAAAAAAGATGTAACTTCTCCATTAAGAATAATGCCATGTAAGCTCATTGCATTACATGCGTTTTAAATTTGTTCAGAATAATTATTCTTTTGCACAATTTCAGATTTCCTATGACATTTGTTTTCTGTCTTATATGACGAAGTAAATATTATACGAATTTGAATATCTTAAACTTTTAAATACATTTATAATAAAGAATTGTTTCAATGGGACTTTAACATTAGTTAAAGAGAAATTAAAGGGACAGTTATCCTGTATCGAAGGCTGCGAGCAGCGCCTCTATAGGCCGTTTTAGTTCCCAATAGCATAACAGATCGCGAAATTTTAAAATAGAGGGCCAAATTCACAGTCAAGTAAAATCCAGACACCTCATTGATCGTGTGGAAAGGGTGAAAATGACGAATTTGTTTCTCCATTTGAAAAAGAAGGAGGTGTAAAGTAATTTTCAAGCGATTGTTACCGTCTGTTCTTATTTACGATAAACCATCGAAATTAACTCAGTTAAGATATTTTGATGACATTTTATAGAACGAGAGTGAAAATTTTTGATTATAAATGAAAACAGATCACATTTACTTCAAAATTGCCGCTGCGATTTTTTCTCGGAAAAAGGAGTAAGGCGACATATCCCCTACCGCTAAGAGATTATTCTCTGAAAAGGACGCGGCTCAATGACCAATAATGCGCTTGGATTTCACCGGAATGTGATTTTGGCCCTCCATTTTAAAATTTCGCTAACAGATCGCAATGTTGTACCATTGACTTTCTAATATACGTAGACGACACATCCCATTGTTCTCTCGGCATGGTTTCGAATCCAGCATCTTTGGCGAAAAGATGCCTTTTTATGGCCGTGATCGCTTTATTGGCATCTTTCAGATTTCACAAAGAGAAAAGCAGAAGTGTGGTCAACTCAAAACAAACATAACAATATGAGTTTCGGCGGGAGAAAAACCGCATATTCACAGTATCCGCAAAGAAACTCTTCGAGAGGGTTCAAGCCCTTATTACCGCATGGGCAAATCGGGACTTTGCCCCACACCTTAAGGGGCCCCCAAATCCATAGATTAAATTAAAAATATTTATTTTCTTTTTCCAATTCCAATTTTTTCATAAGTTGAAGTTATTAATTTCTTCTTAAAGTAATATAACAAATTGCTAAATTTATATAAAAGAGTTTTGTTTTGTACAAAGGGAAAAAAGTGTACTTTTATTAAGGTACTTAAGTAGAATTGACGGAGCTAAGAATTTTCTTCTATTTATATCCAAGGTGCGAAATCAGTCTTATTTGAATAACGTTGAAATGATTCGAAAGGGGCCCCCTAATTTATCTTTGCCCGGGGCCCAATTGGTCATAATCGGGCCCTGAGAGGGTTGAATTCTGATAGGGATTGGCCGACGCGTTTTCACGTAACTTGGCGAGCGATAGATGCTTCCGTCGAGGAGTTTGATTTCCTTCCGAACCGAGTACAAAGTAACTTTTCACTTGCAGCATTGCATTGGATGGAACGTGTCTTACTGAAAGCTGTACTCTTTAAAAGTTTTTAAACACAAATTTTTACTTTGTACTCGGTTTACTGTACTCCGAAGGGAATCAAACTCGATGGAAGCGTCTATCGCTACGCCAAGTATAATTATCGCCAAGTTACGTGAAAACGCGTCGGCCAATCCCTATCAGAATTCAACCCTCCCGAAGAGTTTCTTTGCGGATACTGTGAATATGCAGAAAAACCGGTTTGGCGCACTAAATCTGCCCTCCGTCACGTGACGGAAGGCAAAGATGTCGGCTTAAGAAAAGGTTGCCAATGTGGTGTCTAGGTATCTTAGGTCATTGTGTAGTACACAATGTTAAAAATTTGACCCATTTGCTGCAGCGTCACTCCACCGCTTTTATAGAAAACGGTTACTATACCTTGTTATGGAGCATTCTCATTGGTCATAAAAGAAATATTGTATAAAAGCGGTGGAGTGACGCTGCAGCAAATGGACCACAAGCATTTCTGACGTCAAAGAACGTCACGAAGGATTATAGCTAATCAGCTTCCCCATTTATCCCACAAGCGGTCTCCAAAAGCCAATCAAATACCGTAACGCTTGTGGGAAACATTGTGAGCTCCGCCCAATGCTAGTGGTCAATTGATCAAAATTTTAACGTTGGTTCTGACTGGGGTCAGCTTGGTGTAGGGAAGGGGTCTTTTTTGTGTTTGAACAATAATTCAAGGACACGGAATTTTCACGTGCTGTCCGGTTCCTTTTTCTTTTATCAGAGAAGTCAGTGCCTTTTACTACATGGCGGAAGATGCAACAGGAAGAATCAAACTAATATTCACCTGATCTCCTTTCTAAAAGGCCATTTAATTTTGACTTTGACACTTTTACGATCATTTTACATTGAATTCTGCCGACTAATCTACTGACTGCTTAATGCTACTGACATCAGACCCCTTTGACACTTAGCAACTTATTAAGAATCGTACTGATTATTTATTTCGATTTTTTGCGTTAAACAGTGTTGATATTAAAGTTATATCATCAAAATTTCAAAAAAGGAAAAAAGTGTGCAATTATTATAAAAAAAGAGGGCGCAGGAAAAAAAGTACGCTCTTTTATTTTAAGTCGATTTTTAGCTTTTCTGATAATGATGCGACGACCAAAAATGAAAGATCGAAACAGATAAGAAGCTTCTCTAGTTAAAAATATATACGTAAATTAATTTTATTGAAATCATAAATTACAGGCCTCTTTTTGGTTTGATCGCACTATGCTTGATACACTACATCATGGCCATTGATGAACGTCCACTTGCGATTTTAGACATTTTGTTAAATAGCTAGAAAAATACTTGAGGAAATATCCTGAAACTCTAAGTGTATAAATATAATAGTACAAGTTACACGCTTCCGTGAAAATATTTTCCCGAAACTCCATAGGGGACCGTCAACAAATTAAAAAAAAAATGAATATGTTTTGGATAACCCCGTCAAAACTAATGTAGCAAAAGCGCTCAAACTGTAGATTATGATTAAGTAGCTTATTGTAATAAACTGTGTTCATTTTTATGTTGATAGCATGTATACTCGTAGAAAAATTAAGGTTTTTATAAAAACAGTCCCAAATTTTTCCATGTTTTTTGCTTATAATTTGCAGAGTTCTTAATATAAAATTATAATATGTTCTGAAAATACGACAAAAAACATTGCACACAATATCCTGTAAACAGAATTTAAAAATAATAAAAATCGATGAAAAATGAGTAGGTTTACTAAATAATTTTTATCTGCGCATGCGCCAATGATATCGAAATTTCATTTACATATTATGAGAGCTAAATGTATAGAGCAACTTTTGTGAAAGTTTCAAAATCATAGTTTGAAAATTCTGAATATAATCGTCAATAGAATAAGTTGAAAATTCGTAATTCCCAAAATGAAACAAAAACAAGAGGGAATGTTTCCATATATTCATTAATTAGTGTCATATAGAATACACCTCTCTCGGATTTTGCGCTTATTTTCACGATAATTTTCAGACTTTTCAAACCATGATTTTGAGACTTTTACAAAAGATTCTCTATATATTTAGCTTATATAATATGAATATGCAAATGAAACTTTGATATCGTTGACGCATGGGCAGTGAAAAATTATTTAGTAAACCTATTCATTTTTCATACACTTTTTATTATTTTTTAATTCTGATTACAGGATATTGTGCGCAATGTTGCTTGTCATATTTTCAGAAAAGAATACAGGGTGTCTATAAAAGAACTCCGGGGTTTTGAGGCAAAATATTTTAATGAAATAAAAAACATACATACATGTTTTATACATGACTGAAAAGTTTACATTTTCAAGTTTTTTTAACACTTAGTAAAGTTCTATATGAGCTACCGTTAGTGGCACAGCAGACGTCTAAACGGTATTCTACCTCTTCCGTCTTTTAAGACGTAGTCTTCATAAAAGACGTATTCTTTTATGAAGTACCTTACCGACAGTTGATCTTGGTAATCCCAACTCCAGGCTACGTCTTGTCAACGATTTTTTAGGGCTTCGAAGGCATGAAGCTCGGATTCTGTCCACTTTCTCTTGAGACACACTCGGCTTACCCGGCGACTTTTGCTTCAAAACACTTCCTGTTTCCTTAAATGCACTGAACCATTGACGAATGGTTTTGTCAGAAGGCGGGTTAACACCATAGTTACGTCGAAAGTTTCTTTGTACGGTAACTACAGACTTCGTTTCTATGAGCCAAATAACACATTGAGCCTTTTGTTGCGGAGTCGCCATCATTTCAAGGTCAACGCCCTGCAGCGCCGCCAACAGTTGATGCAAACATTCCCAATTCGTATGAGTAAAACTTTTTGAGCTACTCTTTTCAGAGAAATCGACTAATTTTTTTTATCTTTTATAATTAGTGAGATATGAATTTTTAAAACCCCGGAGTTCTTTTATAGACACCCTGTATTATTTTATATTAAGGGGTAATTCCATGAGTACATGCCGTATAAGTCACATCCTACGACTTTGGATATCAGTATTTCAGAACGGAAAAATGTGACTTATTTTATCAGAAATATTTCATTAATTGAAAAGGGCGATGCAAATTTTTGGAAAATAACGGTGGCCAACGATTTAACAGTTACTAGAAATGTGACTTACACGACAAGTTCTCATGGAAATACCCTAAGAACAGTCCCAAACGATATAAATTTTTCTACGATTATACATGCTATCAACATAAAAATGAACACAGTTTATTACAATAATCCATTTAATCATAATCTACAGTTTGAACGCTTTTTCTACATTAGTTTTGACAGGGTTGTCCAAAGATATTCATTCTTTTTTAATTTGTTGACGATCCTCTATCTAGTTTTGGGAAAAAATCTTCACGTAAATGTATGACTTATACTATTATAGTTATACACTTAGAGTTTTAGAATAATTCCTCATGCATTTTTCTAGATATTTAACAAAATGTCTAAAATCGCATGTGGACGTTCATCAATGGCCACGTAGTGTATTATTGAGAGATCTGCTCGAGCTTTTGATTTATGGAGAAATAATTAAAAAGTTATCTGAAAATATTGACAAATTTATTAAAACCCCGTCTTTTGCGGATCACAAAAATAATTTCTTGACTAATTTAGTATCGATTTTGTAAGATTTTAAACTTTGTATTACATAAACCGAAGAAGTATTCAAAATTAAACAAACAAACAAAAAAAATATATACAATAATAATTTTTAGCCTTATCAATAAGTGGAAATTCCATTTTGAAAAATATTTTCATGATTGTACATATAATAAAATATGCTTTTTTTAAAAAAAAATACTAACCGACTTCAAAAAAAGCGCTAAAAAGAATTAAATAATTATTTAAAATTCTCTAATGATAAAATGTTATCGAATAACTAAAAATCTGAAATCATGTGTCGGCATAAAAATGATAAATTTAATATGTACAATTTAATATCCAACAAACATGGATTTTCGAGAGAATATTTTTTACAAAAGATGAATTTTCAGATTTATCATTTAATATACGGATATATACATTTAAAAAGTAATAAATTACTTTTTGAAGTTCGGTCCAAAACTACCCCCATTGATATTAATTAAGCAACGAATTTCCTGAAGAAATATATTATTTTTTCTGACTTTGTATCATCTTTTCCACCATTAAAATAGTTTTGCACCGAACTTCAAAAAGTAATTGATTACTTTTTAAATGTATATATTTGTATATTAAATGATAAATGTGAAAATTCATCTTTTGTAAAAAATATTCTCTCGAAAATCCATGTTTGTTGGATATTAAATTGTACATATTAAATTTATCATTTTTATGCCGACACATGATTTCAGATTTTTAGTTATTCGATAACATTTTATCATTAGAGAATTTTAAATAATTATTTAATTCTTTTTAGCGCTTTTTTTGAAGTCGGTTAGTATTTTTTTTTAAAAAAAGCATATTTTATTTCCTTCTTTTTAGTTGTTAATACAGTAATACATAACTAGCCTAAATTCAATCTATGTTGAATGAATATATGAATTCAATATATGTATAAAATAAATATTTTCTAATACAAATTATTCACCAAAATTATTTATTAAAACTAAATAGTTTATAATAAATATTTAATTTTCATTAGAAATATGGTTTTTTAGGATGTAATATTCATAATATAGTTGATTTAAAAAGTAAATTGCATTTATAACAGTCTACATTCAAGGATATATTTTAGTAGAATTATCTTGAGAAGAAAAGAAACGCAGAATACAAAGTAATCTTTGAAATGAATCTTCACGGACTTAAAAAAGTGATTCAGAATTGTACATTATTCCTTTCCAATACACCCTATCACATGTTTCCTCTAGTACAGTGCCTCTATACGAATGCTGTGACATACGATACTCATACTATATTTAGAGAGACGATGTTTGTCTAAACTAAGACCCTAAACATTTTCTATTCCAGAATGTGGCGTTAATCATTTGAACAAGTTTGTTTACACTACGGGCGATATTACGGTGCCTCACTTAAGATCGACGTAGAGACTTACGATGTAAACAAAGCGCAAACGGTGTTACGGTAGGCATATTTCAGATGTGTATATTGCTGGGACGATTACTGTTTCTAAACCAATAGGAGAGCGTCATTATCACGGTCAAATACACTCCCACACAGTTTGATTGACAGGAACTCGTGGACAATTGACGGTGCTAATTATAACGATAATCTGTTGCGGATGAAAGTGAGCTGACTGGTTGAATGGTTAGAGCGTCGAGCTTGAAACCGGAGGATATGGGTTCGAGTCCATCGCGGGCCGAGAGTCCGTTGGTGATTTTTTTTTTTTTAATTATTGGAGGCTGTCTTTTATTAATAAATAAGACATTTAAAAAAAAATATTTCAAACCCTTTTAATATTCTAAATATCGTTCCAAAATGATTTATATATATATTAAACAAATGGGAAAAAAAGTATTCTGCGAAAATATCCGTATAAGCAAAATTCTTACTTTAATATTTATTTATTTATTTATTTCAGGATCAGAGGAAGTATAATTTCTAATTGAAGTAAATAAAATTCAGTCATTTTGAAAAAAAAAATTCTTCCGTACCTTTAATTTTTAATTACCGAGTACAAATTCAAACAATCCGAGTAAAAATAAATAATAAACACACACGATCAATTGTCCACGAGTTCCTGTCAATCAAACTGTGTGGGCGTGTACTTGACCGTGATAATGACGGTCTCCTATTGGTTTAGAAACAGTAATCGTCCCAGCAATATACACATCTGAAATACGCTTACGGTAGCGGCGTAACTTAAGGCAGCTCGAAAGCAGTCGTAAGTTCGAACCCAAATGGATGCGCGCGCAACAACAACAAAAGTCACTACGGCCTCTGATTGGCTGAGAGCCAGAGGACTTACGCTTAAGCGCGAGGACTTACGCTGAGGCACCGTAATACGAAGTTACGATCGATCGCAGGAACGCCCATCCTACGATCGAGCGTAAGATAAGACAGAGCGAGGCACCGTAATCCCAGCCTACAACATCTAGAATGGGCCTCCATGGCCGAGTGATTAAGATGCCGCTTTGCCAATCTGAAGGTTGTGGATTCGATTCCCGCTGGCTCCATTGCACACACACGCTTTGTGTGGAGCTCCTGGTTGTATTTCTCTTGTGATGTAAATTTCCTTGTGCTATCTCGTCCTTGTATATTGACGATGATTTATAAGCAGACTTTCATGTCGAGCACACAAGTCAGATGTATGTTGTTCAAATAAAATAAAAAACATCTAGAATATATAGTGTAGAAATCTGCTATGCAAACAGCAATAAAATATTGTATCCTTTAAATGTGCAACGATGGTACTGAAATCTAAAGTATCGATCGCAGGAACATCTGCGGGATTTCCTAATACATTGTTTAGATTAGCGAAAGTTTTGCAGTTTTACAAAAAAACCGCAGATGTCACTGTTATATTTAGATTTCACCAGCATCGTTGCATGTTTAAGGATACAATATTTTAGCGCCTTTTTTAAGTATTACTAAAGTAGCCGATAGAATTTGATAGAATATCTCTGTTTTGTCCAATGAGAATGCTTCATAATACAGCGAAGTAATCATTTCCTATAAAAGCGATGGAGTGATGATGCTGCAACCTGGTCAAATTTTATACAGTGTATATAAGCGGTGGAGTGACGATGCAACAAAATTTTCAAACTTTTAACAGTGTAGTCATTAGCTTGGCTATAATAACTGGCGATTGCCATTTGTTCAAAATCGTATCAATCAATCAATTTTTATACCTCGTATGCCGCCATGCTGTCTCCCTGTATGAGTGTACTTTGACGGTGGATTTTCAGATATTCGATATCTACTTTTGGTATCGGTTATGCTCGATGTGGTCTTTTCAGCTTGGTGATGCGAGGAGCATTTTTGCCGATCCCACCGAAGCTAGCATAAGGGAGAAAAATACGGGCTTCTGATTGGTCGAAAAACTGTTTGCAAATAGATCATCTTGAATGCTAATGTACGTATTAGGAGCGTATATGGGTATATCATTAAAAAAATAATAAGAAGAAGAAATTGCAATTTTTTTAAAAAGTAATATAGAACAATTGAGTTTGACGCCGTAAAATGAAAATACTGTTGTTTCTAAATAAATTGTTCTGATTGTGTATATATGTGCATATCAAGTTAAAAAAAAAAAGTAGAAATGGCAATTCTATTTTTATTATTTTCTAAAAGTAATACAGAACAATTGTTAAACATCCCGATTAACTTCTTTAATTATAAATTTCGAATTACCTATTTCTTTATCTATTAATAAATATGCAAAAACAGAAGGTAAATCCAGCTTTCAAAAGTTTTTCAAACAGAAATTGATGATTAAATTAACGTAAACTCAAAAATGAAGGAAAGCAAAATTATTCAACCAATCAGAAGCCCGTATTTTTCTCCCTTATGCTGGCTTCGGTGGGATCGGCAAAAATGCATGCGAGGACATGTGGAGTCAAGTTCTCTTCTTTGGAAAGACCTCGCATCTTTGTGAGAGTAATACAAGGCATGTTCAGCGCAACTTACCGAAAAAACTAATGTTACCGACGGATTGTAGGGCAGTACGAAATCGAATTGTGACACCAATGAAAACTGTCCTGTTGAATTGTAGCTGACATCACAGTTCGTCTTGATTATCATTTCGTACTGCCCTACAATCTGTTGGTAATATTGGTCACTTCGGTAAGTGACTGGTAAGTTGCACTGAACGTGCTCATACACTGTAAAAAATATAACTATTTTGCTGCATCGTCACTCCCCACTTTTATAGAATATCACTCTTTTCGCCAATGAGAATGCTCCGTGATATCCTAAAGTAGCTGTTTTCTATAAAAGCGGTGGAGTGACGATGCAGCAAAATAGTCATTTTTTTTACAGTGTAGCATCAAAAATAACGCTTCTGTTTGCGTGATGATTTAAACTTTTATACAACTACACTGTAAAAAATATGACTATTTTGCTGCATCGTCACCCCCCCCCCCCCGCTTTTATAGAATATCACTCTGCTAGCCAATGAGAATGCTCCGTGATAGCCTGAAGTAGTCGTTTTCTATAAAAGCGGTGGAGTGACGATGCAGCAAAATAGTCATATTTTTTACTGTGTAGGGTGCTTTAAAGAAATTCTGTGGCATCAGGAACAGAACAATGGCAGAAATCGAGGAATAACTCAGTCTGGTTATTTTCCAGGAGAAATACCAGCATTTCTTTATAGAAAAATAAATATAGTTCAAAAGCGCGAAATTCGGTCTTATTGAATGATAGATTTTCTCTAAAAATATACTGGTTCCGAAGAAATTCTGGCTCATAAAATTCAAGAACCCGTACGAACCCTGCTGCAGGTATTATTGCATTAAGTTAACATGGTGCAGTTATCGAAGAAAAATAAACAAGTAATGAATGGACTAACAAAACACGCTGTACGCATGAGAAAGAAGCGTTTACTGGAATCAAATAGGGATAAAGGGTCGCGTCTTCAAAAAAGAAGACAGAAATGTGCTATTAAATGTACACTGTAAAAAATATGACTATTTTGCTGCATCGTCACTCCACTGCTTTTATAGAAAACGACTACTTCAGGCTATCACGGAGCATTCTCATTGGCCAAAAGAGTGATATTCTATAAAAGCGGGGGAGTGACGATGCAGCAAAATAGTCATATTGTTTACAGTGTAAATCAAAAACTGTCGACCTACTTCCTTTGGTATCGGTATGAGCCTTCCTGTTTGGTGGATAACAGAACTTGACCGGGATCCAAAAAGATTTCGCGCTGTTATCGAAATCAGAAACTGCTCATCATTTCTGTTATCGCTCCATCAAAAACCTGCATTTTTTTCTAAATATTTGCTATTTTAAGTAGGCACTCTATTTAAAATCTGCAGCTGCAGCTGCATTATCACTCCAACGCTTTTATATAAAATAGTTAGTTTATTATGTATGGAGCATTTTTTATTGGTCGGAGTAGAGATATTCTATACAAACACTGGAGTGATTATACGGCTGTAGCTGTAGATTTATCACACACTGTAAAAACTTTTACCTTTTTTCTGCATCATCATTTCATCGTTTTTATAGGAAATGGTTATTTCGCTGTATGATGGAGCATTCTTCTTGATCAAAACAGAGATATTCTATAAAAGCGATGGAGTGACGATACAGCAATAAATTTTCTTATTGCTCAATCTTCTTTAGCAAACTTCGCAAAGCCTATCAGGATCCCGACTTTTTTTCAGTCCAGATTTTGCATGTTGTAGAGAAAAGATCTTATATCTGTATATGAATGATTTCCTGAAAAATGAACGCTTTTAATTGGATGATTGCTTCAAAAACAATGTGAATTTTTAAAGTTTTTATTTTAAAAAAAGTTCTAATCATCAGAATTTAATGAAAATAAAATGGGACCACATGGGTATCTTATGCTTTCAAACAAAAAAAGAATTATTAAAATCGGTTCATATTTAAAGAAGTTATGAGTGAACAACAAATACATACAGGTCGAAATCATAACCTCCTCTTTGAAGTCGGTTAAAAATGAGGGTTTACAAACTATTTTCTATAATTTTATCACACTCAAACTTAGATTTTCACAGACAAAGCATTATTTAATCAAATTCTACACTTTATAATTCAATAAAATTCAATAGTTTTTTAGTTTTTAAACGAATATGATCAATTTTTCTTAGTTTTTAAACCAATTCCACAATATTTATCTACATCAAACTTGATTCTTCCTCTTTATATTTCCACATTAAACAATTGAGATATATACTGACTTGGAACGGTCATAGAGTTAAAGTCGATTGATTCTACTTGATTTTCATCTTGCATGAATTGCTCTGACATCAGGCCCGTAACTATAAACTTGGGGGCCCCGGGGCAAAACCTCCGAGGGGCCCCCAGGGAGGGCAAATTGAAACTTTGCCCCGGGCATAGTTTCTTTTCTCGCACACCGTTGTTTAAATATACATAGTATGATAAGCCCAAAAATGACTAAAAAATGTAGAATTGGACAACTCTACTCGGCAGGCACTTGGCGGCGACGCCATTTTTGCCGATCCCACTGAAGTTAGCATAGGGAAGAAAATACGGACTTCTGATTGCTTGAATACGTTAAAGAGCATTTTATTTAGATTCATTCAGGGGCGTTCCGACCCAGTGTGCAAAGTGTGCGGCGCACACAGGCGCTGAAGCAGTAAAGGCGCCAAAAGATTTCAGTTGAAAAGCAAATATTTAAAAAAAAAATCTTTAATTTATTTATACTGAAATGTATTATATTTTCTTGGCATCTGAATTATCTTCTGTAGATTTACCTTATAGAAATTATTTATAAATATTCATTCCTTTCTTTAAAATTTTATTTTATTCTACTTATGAGTCCTCAAATAAATAATTTATACAAGACCTGCATAACCTTTATAAACAGAGGCGCACCTCATATAGTTATAAATAATAAAAGGCGCCACATAGCTGAAAATATGCAACACTATTATCTCACTGCGGTGGATACAGTTTTATTACCGTAGGAGCTAAATTTCACTTGTTTTTTTTATTATTATTTATAAGAAACAATTGTCACTTTACTTCAGAATTTATCATAAATAAGAGGAAAATTACTATTCGGAAATACTGGTAATTTATTGTTGTTGTTGTTGTTTATTTGTTTTTTTACGTTTGAAACTTCAGAGAAATGGAAAACTTGAAAACTGATGCCAATCGCTGCCAAATAAAAAGATTTTTTGAAATAGTAATTAAAAATTGAAATTTGAAAAATACAATTTCTTTCTTTATTTATTATTATTTATTTATTTATTTGTAATTCTACCGTGATCTCACTATATCCCTTTTTGTAAATGCAGAAGAAATCAAACGTTACGCTTTTCGTCAGTGGGAAGGGCTGCTAGGGGAAGCACACAAGCATAATCTCGTTGAGGAATAAAAGTTCGCCATTTTGCGATTATCATTAAGGGTTTTTAATTAATATTTCGGGTAATTAACAAAAAAAAAAAAAAAATTTAATGTCAGGTGTACGGTGCATCTATCATCATCTACTCTTATCCAAATTTTCAGATCTCTATGTGCAGTAGATTCAATGGCGGATCTAAGGGGGGGCGATAGGGCGATCTCCCCCCCCCCTTAAGCCCAATAAAGGGCTTCAGAACGACATTAGATGCCCGCACGGAAAAGTTGTTGATCATAAACTCGAGACCGGCGCGACCCTACCTGGGTCGCGCCGGTCTTTAATTCATTATATTGGGACTTCTCAGGTCTTTATACTTTCAAAACCGGGACAGGTCGGGTCTTATTTTTTTCTGCAGAGCTGGACCGAGCTACACTGTTTTTTCCAGGGTGGGCCTGGCTTGGATTACCTTCCTACTAGAGGTATACACGGACCAAAATTTTCAAGCTCAGGCTTTGTCCTGTACAATGGCGAATTTAAGGCGGGGGCGAAGGGGCGATCGCCCCCCTTTTGGGCTAAAATTTTCCCAAAAAGACATGCATCCTAGCTGGAAATGAGTTAGATTCTAACCCGAATCCGGCGCGGAACACCCTGAGGCGCGCCTTTTTAATTTCGCAAGGCTCGGTCTGTGTCTGGTTATGGATGTCTACATTAGAGAGGAGACATGTTCAGACTGAGCCCGTGTCCGATACGTGTGTGTATTTGGTGTATTTTTGTGACGGCCGATTATCTACGCTAGGGATATAGGCCCAGGGGGAGGGATGCCCTTCGTGGGGGTCTTTCTAAGGGAACCTAACCCGTATTTACGCAAGGTTCGAAGAAAACCACGAAAACTCCGAACGGTTAGGCCGACGGCCGCGATTGGGTTCGAACCCAGCACCTGCCGTCTACCAGTTGAGAGGTCAGACCCTCTCGGCCACTGGTGGGGCCGTGTCCGATACGAGGTCGGGCCCTATTTTTATGCTGGTCTACGGGCTCGGACTCACTTTTTCTGAAACCTGAAAATTTTATTTATCGACGAATAGAAAAAAGTAAAAAAACATTTTTTCCCTTAAAAAATTCTTATTCCTTTTCAAATCAATGTCTGGCTATTTTGATCAAAATGAAAGTGAAGCACATTTTTTTTTCTATTTTAGTATTTGAATGCTACTAAAAAAACACAAAAAACAATTAGTCATATCTACTTCTACAGATGTATGTTCATTGTTCAAGCATTGCGGACGACTGTCGTTCTGGCGCCCACGAAAAAAAAAAAAAAAAAAAAAGGCGGGAAAAATGAGTTTGTTTTTAGTTCAATTTTTGTTTGTGGCAGAGATTATTTTGCAATTGGATCGTTTATAATTATTATTATTTAAACATATAACGCGAAAAAAATATTTTCTTCTGACTTGAGTTTGCGATTACTGAATAATTTAAATTTCTAGTGTATACAGCGTATACAAGTCGTAATCGCTCTTCATATGGACTCTGTACTAATTATCATTTATTTTGGAATCTCTACTAATGCCGTAGCTGTAAGTAAATGTATTTACCATATTCACTTCCTATCGAGCAGTGTTTCCTTTGTTCCTGTCTTTGTTCCTTTAAAATTTGAAGTATGAAATGGTTATAGTTAAAATGTGCATTTTTTGCAGAAAATGTAAAAATGTTTTTCGATTTGACAGATAATAGGCAGTATTTTCTAGCTCCATGCATTTATTCATGAAACACACTTCATTAACATGTCCATAATATTTTCTTATTAAAACAGAGACAAAATATGATAAACCTTTTATGTATAAAGTACATTTTTATTTTATACTAGCGGCCCGCCCTCGCTTTGCTTCGGGTAGAGCAAGTCTCCCAGTCCCGTGTCACTACTGACACCGCAAACTTTTATTACCACTTCATCCCATTAAATTCAACTACTAAAAGCATATTGCCCTCCTTTTAGGTAGTCTGGTAAAAAGTAGCCTATACGTTAATCTAAGGTGTCAGATACCTCCATACAAAATTTCATAAAAATCAATCCATCCGTTCTTGAGTTATAAACGGTGTAACTAACACGACTTTGTTTTGTGGATATAGATTATAGCAGCCCTATCCGGCTTCGCACGGATATTTTAAACAAAATTCAAGTTACAAATTTTTACACACATACTCATACTCTCTTCTTTGTGCGTGAAGTTACTAAAAAAGTGTACAATTATAAAAGAAAATTCGATTATTAGTATTATTTTTCATTCATTTGTAATAATGTTTGTAAAAAGTTTTACACCTACAAAACAAAAGCTATTAAATTTATTGGGTCAGAGCTTCCCTGTAAACGATATTAGATGTTCTATTTTGTGGCAGCAAAATAAATTGATTTACAGGAGCTCCGACCCGCGATAGGTCAACATACAGTTGGCCATGAGTAAAACATTCTTTTCGTAGGTCGATCCCTACTAATTCGAAGGTTTGACTTTGGGACTTATTAATAGTTAACGCGAAAGATGTTTTTACAGGACATTATCTCAATTACTTTTTGTTACATGCCTTTATTTACTGTATAATTGTCCTGTAATTTTTTTTAATAAACATTGCTGGGTGAGGCTTGTTGAGTTCAAACTAATTGGTAGTCCTCTCCATCTGGCTGAATCTGAATCTGTTTTAACAGGAAATTAAAGCCGTTTAAATGGGATTGGTAGATCAGTTGGGATCATCGGTATCCTCGGTATATGAGCTAGTTGACCAGCTGCTGGGCAGGTGATAATGGTTGCGACAGTTAAATTGTCCTTCAGTTCCTTTATAAGTAGCCTCGTCCCATTGCACATGTTCGGAGGGCTTAAATTTCTCAAAAGCATGTTTGGAATTCCAATTTTTAACGTCAATTCATGTGGTGGCAGTCCAGAAGGGTTTAGTGAATTTAAAAATTCATATGGATAATGGACTGCGTCTTCGGTATTAGTCACGGTGTCAATTGATTTGAAATTTTTCACTTGGTTGGGAACTTTTTGAATAATCAGATTGCTTATTTCGTTGACACTATCATTCCTAGGTGACACTATTGCCCAATAACACAACCAATGAAAGTCTTTTTCGAGTAAATTCTCGATGTCAGGGTATACTGCATCTATTAAGAATTCTAAACTATGGACTATTTGGCCTAAAGACTCATCCAGAAGGATGTTACAATTTCTGCTTAAATTTGGTGTGGGGAAAATTCCTTCCCCAAGCAGTTGCTGTGGAAAATCACTATCTATGATTCCATGAAGATGAGCTCTCATATTTGTCCGTAATTTTATATTTTCAATCGAAGTCCATAAGGGCGAAGATTTTAAGCACGCTTTGGTGATATCTGCTCGCGTACCTCTGTTAATAACAGAAAGAGTCTGTCGGAAATCTCCAGCAAATACAAAAGTAATCCCGCCCATGAGAGCAGAGGAGTTTCTAAGATATTTTAAGGTTCTGTCCACGGCCTCTATATCTACTCTATGGCTCATGGTGCATTCATCCCACATAACAAATGAGGCTTCTTGTAATAGTTTACCAAGAGGCCTATTTTTGCGAATAAAATATATCGATTGTTGCTCAAGATTTACGGTTAGTGGAAGTTTAAAAGTTGAATGAGCAGTTTTTCTATCCTTTTGAAGGGTTGCAGCGATTCCTGACGAAGCAACTGCTATTGCTATCTTCCCTGATTGTCTTATCTTAGCAAGTATTAAATTTGCAATAAAAGTATTTCCAGTGCTACCTGGCGCATCCAAAAAAAATTTTTGTTTTTGTTGTTATTCACGCTATTGACTATAATGTCAAAAGCATATCTTTGATCTGGGACTAATTTTGGCAGATTTTCATTAACAAAAGCGGTCAAATTATTTGTGCTGTGCCGTTGTTTTTGTCACATTGTTTTCTGTACGAACTGAAGACGGCAATCCAAAATCACTTAGGTTTTAATCATTTAGTTCCAACGGTGAAAGAATTTTCAAATCCGTCAAGTACTTTTTGAGCCTATTCAATTCAAACAAACAAACAAACAATCAAATCTTTCCTCTTTATAATATTGGTATAGATGTGACGTCATTATTTACCAATTTTTATTAGCTACATATATCCATGCCTCTTGTTCTTTTAACAAATACTTCAAAATTCCTATGTTATTTAAACTATGACGTCATATTTTTTCAAATCAAGTATTTTATTAATAATTTAATTCTTTCTCGTTCACTTTACTTCTATATGTCGCCATTTTTCAAAGAGAACCTCTTATTCACGTAATCGACATTCGCGTGTCTTATATAATACAATACTTTTTTTTTCCCAAGTATCACGTCATATTTATTTTCCTTTGAATTATTTTTATTTTAATTTTTCACGTGGATACTGTTCAACTGAAAATTAATTACCAAAAAGAAATTATTATACCAAGAAGAAATTTGATTTTCTTGGCAACGGGAAAGAAAAATGGTTATTTTTTATCGGAAAATTTTAATTGATTCTGTATGAAAAATAATGAAATTTTGAATTATTAAGGAAAACATTTGAATAAATCAATTAAAAATTAGCCTATGTTCACCGGAATTAGTGTAGCTTTCTAACGGTGAAAGAATTTTACAAATCCGCCAAGTAGTTTAGGAGCCTATTCAATTCAAACAAACAAACAATCAAATCTTTCCTCTTTATAATATTAGTATAGATTAACTGTTCTTTTGATAATATTAAATATAAATTTTCGTAACAGCCATTTTTATATAAAAAATAGTTTTAAAATGATAATTACTTTAGGAAAAAAATTATAAGTATTATGCAATTTTTTCCTACTGTATAATTTCACTATAAGGCTTTTGCTCTTGATGCCGCAAAATGTTTTTGGCTCAGGCGGGACCGGGCTATGGAATAAGAGCGCGAATTTATCTCAAGTCCGCACTGAACAAAATTTCCCTGGTCGGGGTTTGGCACGGAATAAAAGCTAAATTTCGCTCCTTGCCCGACCCAGCCTAGAAGTATGCACGGGTCCGGGCCTGACCTAGTTGGTGAAATGGTTTCGAATTTTCTTACGGGCCAGCAAAATTAGAATATTTTTTCCAACGGGCCGGGCCAACAAACAAAATAAACAAGCCAAATCGGCAAAAGAAAAAATTGAACGGGCCATATGCGCCAGGCCGATAAAAAAAATTTAGCGGACCTACTGACCCTTTATAGAGATTTAAGCAGGAGCGTTAAAATATGAGCTATTTTCAATGATTATGGGTTTAACGAGAATAAGTATAAATGTGCGTCAACAGCCGATACTAGTTTGGCAACATCAATACAGAAATGTAACTTTTACAGTGTCGAGATCAGCATCGAACTGTTACATTGTGTGTAACCCGGGTTTAATATATTTTTAGCAGACTCGTGCCGGCCCGAGATCAGGTTTGCATTGTTTTTCTACGTATAGACGAGCTGGGCTGGACCTAGACTTAATTGTTCTCAAGATGTGTAGGACAGACAATATGATTTGAAAAATTATTAACACCAATAAATAACTTATGTTAATGCAGTCTTTGGATATGTATACTTCTTGTTCGTTTTTAAATTCACTTCTCAACGAAAGTTTGACACATTTTCTGACTAATTTTTAACTGTAAAAATATAAAATTTACTAGACTGACTATTAAAGAGATTTGAAATCGAATATCGATTTTCATTTTTGATAAATAAGATACTTGTACAACCTTCTTGAGATATAAGAGATTCTTCTCAAATGGTTGCAGATTTTTGTACCTTCTCATGCTGTCGCTTCCAGAAATTCTATTCAAAACGCTAACTTTGACAGTATTTTCTTAAATTGCTGGTATCAAAAAATGGATAACGCCATAGTTTCGGAATAAAAACACCTGCATCAAAGTTGAATTCAGGGGGGTGGCCCGGGGGTAACCCCCCCCCTGGAAAATTTGAAATTTTGTGTTTGCAATCGTAAAAAATTGTAATTTTCCCCGGAGCCACAAAAGTCCCTCCCGGAGAAAAATGTCTGAATTCAACACTGCACCTGCTAATCCTACTAATGCGATCCACAGCATAAAAATCAATTAACCCGACTAACAGAAAAAAAAAAAAAAAAAAGAAGTCAACCGGACCCAAACGCGACCCACGCAAAAAATAGAAGTCAACCGGACCCAGATCCGACTCACAGCAAAAAATAGAAGCAACATGACCCGCAATGACAAAATTAGCCCCGACCCACGCATTAAAATCGCCCCCCCCCTTGAGGACTCTCGAGATCCGCCCTTGAGTAGATTTTCGTAGCCATCGCCAATACTTCTTTCTTTTAGATGCAATCTATTGTTATTGCATTAAATTATTTTCTCCGGGATAATGTAATTTTACTGTAACGCAGGATTCTGATAGAGAGTGCTTTTATTTATACAGGTTGTACTGTGTTACAAATTTTATTTACATAGCTGCCATCCTTGTTTATTTTTCAAGTAATTTAAGCATGTTTGGAAACAGAAATTTATTTATTTAATGAAATAAAGTACGAATTGTAAAAAAACAAGACATATTTTATTAAATAAATTTTCTGGTTCAAAAAACTCCAAAAGAATGACAACTATACATTTTTAAATAATCATAGTTTTTTTTTTTTTTGGGGGGGGGGGGGAATACAGTTTTATTTTTACAGGCGATTGGATAGAGGGTGTGTGTGTGTGGGGGGGGGGTAGGGCGCCAAATGCAGTTCTGCACACAGGCGCCGAATACTGCTGGCACGCCCCTGGATTCATTTTTGAGTATATGTAACTTAATCATGCGTTTCTGTTTAAAAACCTTTTGAAAGATGGATTGTGATAATTTTTTTCGATTTTATGTATTTATTAATAGACTAGTTGACCCATCCGGCATTGCACGGGACACGTTATGATAACCTTAAGCAAACAATTAACACTTTAGATCTACAATTAGTCAAAATTAAGCATAGGATATGAATTATTCGTTAAGTAATATTTTAAAGAAATGCATAAAAAATGAGTAAATGCTTTAAAAAAGGCCTTTGGACCTCAATAAAAACATCAGGGTGTAGGTCCTGAAATAAGAGTCCAAAATTCAACTTTAAATTTATGCATTGAGAAGGTTTGATAATAAGTGGGTGAAATATGCATGGAGAACAAAAATTTCAAGGTGCCTGAGTCGAGACCATAGGGAGTCTCAGGCTTTAAAATGGAATGCAAGAACATGGGAATAACTAAGTGAAAAAATAGTTCCAAAAATGAAGATTGGATTAAGAGAGGGCAGTTTAATAGCAATTTATGGTACAAAATCTTCAAGGGGCCAGGAACTTATTTCGCATGTAGTTGGGTATAAAATATTTTTTGTAGTTATTAAAGTAATGGGAGGACGCTAAAGCAATGTGAAAGAAAATTGCAAGCAATTCGGATCATTTTTAAAGAAATTGCACCAACGGCCCCAAGAACGCGATTAATATTCAAAATTGGTGGTAGCTAGACTATGGCGGTTTCTTAGTAGCGGATGGATTTAAGAAGTTGTTTAAAATAAGGAGTTAATTGAACCATTTTAAAGGGATTTATAATAAGGGCCCAAAAAGGACAACTGACAGTTAAAAAGAGGGCCGTAACAGGAAAACATGTTAATATATCTTAGTACTTAGCTCTTTAGATCTATAATTAATCAAAATTAATCATAGGGTATGAATTATTCATTTTAATAATATTTTATCGAAATGCACGAATTGATTCGGAAAATGTTTAAAAAAAGGGTTCTAGCCGCGGATGAAAATATGAGAATCTTGTCCCTGAAAGAAGAGTCCAAGACTCAAATTTAAAAATTTTGTACTGAGAAGGGGATAAATTTAAAGAGTGAACTATGTTTGCCTCCCAAAATGTTCAGGGGCCCTAGACTGAGCCCTATGATTCCACAGGAGGCCAAAGTGTCTTATATGAAATGTCAAAACATTAAAATATCTAAATGAATAAATAATCCTAAAAATGAAGATCGGATTAAAAAGGAAACAATTTATTAACAATTTATTATTACAAAAACTTCAACGGGCTCCAAGGGGCCAGGAATTTATTTTGCATGTAGTTGGGTATAAAGATATTTTTTGTAGTTATTAAAATGATGGAAAGACGCTATAATTATGTTAAATAAAATTGAAAGCAATTTGGTTCATGTTTAAAGAAGCTGCATCAAGGGCCTCAAGAAAGCAATTGACAAACAAAATTAATGGTAGCTGAAGTCTGAGAATTTCTTTTGTCCTTCATGTAATAGGCAGAGAGAGGACATAAAAAATTCATAGAAAAAAAAAGGCTAGTGAATTGGACCATTTTTAAGGGAGCTATAATATGAAGCCCTCTAGGGACAAACTGACAGTTAAAACCAGGGCCCTAATATGAAACCATGTTAAAATATTTTAGTACATAGCGCTTTAGATCTTTAATTAGTCAAAATTAAGCATATAGTAGGAACTATTCTTTGGAATGATATAATTTTTTAAATGCACCAATTGATTGGGCAAATGTTTAAAAAGGGGCCCTAGGGTCCGAATAAAAACATCAGGTTTTCTGGATTGGTCCTGAAAGAAGAGTCCCAGGCAACTTTAAAATTTAGCACTAAGAAGATCAGAAATATAGGAAGTGAAATATGTTTATTTCACAAAATGTTGAGAGCCCTGGGCTGGACCCTATGATTCCACAGGGGAACACAGTGTCTTGTATTGAATGTCACAACATTAAAATATCTAAATGAATAAAGAATCCTAAAAATGAAGATCAGATTAAAAGAAAGCAATTTATTGACAATTTATTGTTACAAAAACTTCAAGGGGGTCTGTACCGGGCCCCAAAGGGCCGGGAAATTATTTCGCATGTAGTTGGGTATAAAAATATTTGTGTAGTTATTAAAATAATGGGAAGACGCTAAAACTATGTTGAATAAAATTGAAAGCAATTTGGATCATTTTTAAAGAAGCTGCACCAAGGGCTCCAAGAAAGCGATTAATATTCATAAATAGTGGTAGCTGAAGTAGAGGTCTGCACGGGCCGGAATTTCTAGGCCCGAGCCCGGCCCGTTGTTAAACTCAAAAGTTCGGCCCGGGCCCGGGCCCGGTCCGTTTAAATTTTTATATTTTAGGCCCGGCCCGGCCCGTACAGAAATCAGTGAAACCAGGCCCGGCCCGTTACAATTTCTGAGATTTCTAAAAAATTCAGATTTTTATCATGTAATAAAGATTCCTTAAAAGAATACTGCATACATACCTATGGAATGATTTTACAGTATATTTTACTGGAAATACACATTAACAGCATTAATGATTACTTAGATATTTAGGATTTCAACATTCGAATAAAGATTCATTAAAAAATTAATATAGCTTGGAATAAAAGAAAAAAGAAAGTACTTAAAGTTACTTTTGAAGCTATTTAATAAAAGAAGATTTATAAAAATATTTCTATGTCATTTTATTAAAGATTTTAAATCCAAATTCGTTCTTAAATTCAAAGAAACTCCTTTCTGAAATTCTTTTTTTTCTGAGAAACGCATAAGTTTAGCAGGTATCTTTATTGAGAAACTGTATAATCGAATGGGGTTATCCATTTTTTGATACAAGCAATTTAAGAATACTGCAAGCAAATAAAACACTGTCATAGTTAGCGTTTTGAATAGAATTTCCGGAAGTGAAATGAGAAGGGAGAAAAACCTGCAATCATTTGAGAAACTATTATATATCGCAACAAGGTTACACAAGTATTTTATTTACCAAAAATGAAAAACTCTATTCGATTCCAAATCCCTTCAATAGTCAGGCTTATCACTTTTATACTTTTACAATTTAAAATTAATCAGAAAATATGTCAAACTTTCGCATTATTGAGGGATTAATTTAAAAACCATCAAGAAGTATATATATCCAAAGATTAAGCTAACATAAGTTCTTTATCGCTGTTAATAATTTTACAAATCATGTTGTCCGCCCTACAGATCTTGAGTACAATTAAGTCTAGTTTCAGTCCGGCTAGTCTACATGTAGAAAAATAATGCAAGCTTGATCTCGGGCCGACACGAGTCAGCTAAAAAAATATTAAAACGGATTACACACAATGTAACTGTCCGATGCCGATCTCTACACTGTACATTTTTATACTAATGCTGCCAAACTAGTATGGCTCGTGACGCACATTTATACTTATTCTCGTTAAAACTATTTCGTTGAAAATAGCTTATATTTTATTGTATCTGATTAAATCTTGCGAACGGGCAGGCAGGCCCGAAAATTTTTTTATCGGCCCGGCCCGGCCCGTAGGGCCCGTTCAATTTTTTTGCCGGCCCGGCCCGTTTATGTTGTTTGTCGGCCCGGCCCGTTGAAAAAACCATTCTAAATCTGCCGGCCCGGTCCGTTAGAAAATTCGAAATGATTCCGCCGGCCGGGCCGCTAATATCCAAACACTCTATGCCACAGCACCTTGGCGAATAACGGAAGGTGCCAAATGATTTTGCGAGAAGAGCAAGGCGGAGATAAAAAAATTGCGAGCTTGCGCTCTTTGACATTGACATTACTAATCGTGATTTTGAATTCGCATTGATTCAAATGTTATTCTGTTTCCAGAATCCTTTTTAAATTGTTTATATTAATATTTAACGTTTAAAAAGTTATCACCTTTATACAGTGGCGTAGCTAAGGGGGGGCAAGGGGGGCGCCCGCCCCGGTCGCCGAGACCTAGGGGCGCCAAATTGAGAGAAATTGTTATATATCTATATTGGGGCGGGGGCGCAAAATTTCTTGCTGGCCCCGGGCGCCAAAAAACATAGCTACGCCACTGCCTTTATAAGAAGGATTAAACAACCATTCAGATTTATGAAAATTTTCAAATCGTTCGCCGCAAATAAATGTATTAAACTATTTATACCATTCACATACATGTGAAATGGATATTTTTTTAAGAAAAGGGTCGTTAAATATCCGTTTAATTTAATTATTTCTTTAATAAATTATCTAGATTTTCCTTAAATCAGTCAGACGATGTAAAAGGCAAATTGAAAATATTAAATCGAAATATAGCTTCATTAAAAACACCCTACTTCAAAAATAAATAAATAAATATAAAGGCATGGTCTAGTTTTGATTTGTTAATTTTATATTTATTAAGCAGACTTTATTTCCAATTTTTTTTGGCTCTAACAACTTTCTTCTATTACAATTATAATAATTATTCTATCTAGACAAAACTATTGATAACTATATCAGTACCACAGTACAATAAAAACTGTAGAATGTATGCGATTTATTGCAATTCATAAATGCTTACAACAGTAATCACTCGTTATATTGTCCTTTTTTTATGTCTACTAAAAAAAATGTTTTAATAGTTTTTTTAGTAATATATTTTTCCTTCCTTATTTTTAATTTCGAGCAAATTCATTTAAAATAAGTTTATCTTTAGAAGTTTTATCATAAATTATAGTACTTTATTTTTAACAAGAACATAGTATAGTTTTGTTTTCATATCGGATTATTTATCATCCTAATATGGAAAGATTGCAAGTGCAACTTACATGCTGGATTTACAGTGCAATTTATTGATTCTTTTACTTATTTATTTATTAATCATTTGGAAAATTATTGTTTTCGATCGAGAATAGATATATCCGAATCCTTGTGATGTCCGCATTTTATTCTTTTTCAGATTGGTCCAAGAATATTAATGGTTAATCCATGGCGTATGTAATATATGACTCTGTTATTACTTAAACCATGTTTTGATCATCATAAAATCATAAGAATTATGCTTTTAATCTCTCTCTCTCTTTTTTTTTGGGGGGGGGTCAACAAAAAAGTAAATATTTCCATTTTCTTTCAACATAAATGGAATACTTATATTGCCACGATAACAAAAAAGTATTAAAAACTACAAAAAAATTAATAACTCAAAAATACTTTGAGTTGTTAATAACTTTGAGATACAGCTTTCAAACAAATTTGGCATGCTCAACAAAATTTCATTTCTTATTGGATAATAAACGCAAGTAAAGAAATAAGAAAAGCTATTTCAATTTCACTAGGTTTAATTTTCTTCTTCTTCTTTTTTTTTTTTTTTTTTTTTTTTTTTTTTTTTTTTTGAGAGGGGGGATAATTTAATGTCAATTAAATCATATGCATAAAAGTTAAGATTAAAGTCTTAATTCATTATTTTCATGCTTATTTTTTTATAAGATTTCACACACAGAGAATATTAGATCAGATTTTTTTAAAATTCTGTTCATGTAATAAAACTTTTCTCATAGTATGATACTACATACACAATGATATATGTACAGTTGTAGAAAAAAAAAAAAAACTTAACATCCCCAACTAACTTTGCAACGAATTATAATAGAAGAAAGTTGTTAGAGCCAAACAAAATTGGAAATAAAGTCTGCTTAATAAATATAAAATTTGCGTAGGAGATCATCAACAAATCAAAGCTAAACCATGCCTTTATATTTATTTATTTATTTATTTTTGAAGCAGGGTGTTTTTAATGAAGCTATATTTCGATTTAATATTGTCAATTTGCCTTTTACATAGTCTGACTGATTTAAGGAAAATCTAGATAATTTATTAAAGAAATAATTAAAATAAACGGATTTTTAACGACCCTTTTCTTAAAAAAAAAAAAAAAATATCCATTTCACATGTATGTGAATGGTATAAATAGTTTAATACATTTATTTGAGGCGAACGATTTGAAAATTTTCATAAATCTGAATGATTGTTTAATCCTTCTTATAAAAGTGAAAATTTTTTAAACGTTAAATATTAATATAAGCAATCTAAAAATGATTCTGTAAACAGAATAACATGTGAATCAATGCGAATTCAAAATCACGATCAGTAATCTCAGTGTCAAAGAGCACAAGTTTGCAAAATTTCTCCTCTGCCTTGCTCTTCTCGCAAAATCATTTGGCACCTTCCGTTATTCGCCAAGGTGTTGTGGCCTAGAGTGTTTGGATATTAGCGGCCGGGCCGGGTACGGGCCAAGCCCGGGCCCGTGCAGACCTCTAAACTGAAGTCTAAAAAAATTTTTTGTTGTTCATGTCGTAGTTCGAGGACATAAAAAGTTGTTAAAAAAAAAGCTAGTGAATCCGACCATTTTTAAAGGAGCTATGATAGAGAGTTGGCCCCTATGGGGCTCTCTATCAGGTCTAACTATCAGGCCCTAACATGACAACATGTTAAAATGTTTTAGTACATAACGCTTTAGACCTTTAATTAGTCAAAATTAAGCATAGAGTATGAATTATTTGCAAGAATAATATTTTTTTAATGCACCAATTGTTTGGGTAAGCGTTAAAAAAAGGGGGCCCCAGGGCCTGAATAAAAATATCAGGGTGTTGGTCCTGACATAAGAGTCCAAGATTCAGCTTTAAAATTTGCACTAAGAAGGTGAGAAATTTAGGGAGTGAAAAATGTTTAGCGCACAAAAAGATCAAGGGGCCCTGGGTCGGCCCTATGATTATCTAGGGGGCCCATTGTCTTATATGGAATGTAAAAATTTGAAAATATCTAAATGGAACAGGTATCCCAAAAATGAAGATCGAAATTAATGGAAGCAATTTATTAACAATTTACTATCACAAAGACTAAAAGGGGCCCTAAAACGGGTTCCAAGAGTCCAAGGTCATAACTGAAGAGTAAAAAGGCGAAAATATCTAAAAGGAGAAAGGTACCTCAAAACGGAAAAGATTAGATAAAAAGGAGTCAAGCTATTAACAATTTGACGCATAAAAATTGTTAGGGGCCCAGGGCCCTGGCCCTTAAAATATTAAAAGTCAGCCTCAGGTGCATCAGGACCTGTCTTGGACTATCTTCACCTAAAATTTCAGACTTCTATGTGCGGTAGATTTTGCTAACCATCGCAGTCACACACTCACACACACATACACAAACAGAGCGTTTTGTTAACTTATTAGTATAGGTGAGAAGAAAGATTTTCTAGAATTTTTTAAATGCTTTTTATATTATTCAGTCGATTAGAAGTCCACATTTTCTTCCTTTATACTAGCTTCAGTGGGATCAGCAAACATGCTGGCGCGACATGACACATATTCGACTCGACATTTTGCTGTCCGCTGTAGAACTCCTTTTGCATGCGAAGCGTAAGGAGTGTATTGACAGATAAGCAAAAACATCTATTCTAGCACTTTGATTTTTTTTTAATTACTAACTTTTAGGTATGTTCTGGGCATTTTATAGGAATTTAGACTAGAAACTAAAATCAATAGTTTTTTTTAACCATCAGTTTGGGGCCCCTCAGGCTTGGGGGCCCCGGGGCAGTGCCCCGGCTGCCCCGGCGGTAGTTACGGCCCTGTCTGACATGATATTTCTTACTGCTACAATCATTTAACACATTAAAACTAATCTGGGCTATTCTACTCAAATTACACAGGCCTGCAAATTGAGAATCATAACTTCCTCTCTAGAATTTGAGAGCTGATTCTAGAGTATTTTGGTGCGCTAATTACGAATATGTACTTAGTTTTTTTCCATCACCTTCAGATTTTTCAAAAAAGATACAGATAAAAAATAGAAAAAAAAACACAAGTTTTCACATAAAAAATATATATTTAAAAAAGTACATTACTTTTAACATAAAAAACAACTAAAATATAATAATAACTTATTACTGATCTAAATTACGTGTAAATTTTATTTGTGGAACCTGATCCTTTTTTCCTGGCAGCTTCGGTTGTACGATTTTCGCTTAAATTTCCGGTTTGGATCGTCGCGCTTCAATAACCAGCAGTAGTCCGCCATTATGCTAGTATTCCATCTTCCTTGATACCGGACGTCTAGCTGTTTCAAATCTTGGTGAAATCTTTCGCCTTGCTCTTCGCTAACGGCTCCTAGATTTTCTGGGAAATAACAATCTCCACTCATTAGGATCGTATTCAATGTCGTACATTTTCGTCAAGCCTGGAATATCTTTACAGTACACTAAATCTTGATCTTCAGCGAAAAATGGAAGAAAATCTTTTTCTCTGTGACGGTACCATGAAAATGAAGTACCAGGTGCAAACATATTGCTTTCTTTTAATCGTGATCCGAGAAGTTCCGCTGCATCTTTGGGGAGATTCAAATATCTTGTCAAGTCGTTTAAATGTGACTGGGAAAAGAGCTGACACTCGTTAGAATCTACTTGAAATTCAGGATCAGATTGGTATACATCCTGTTCATCTGTACCACAGTTAGAATCTTCAATTTGTATAGTCGGAAACGGGGGCTGCACCATTTTTGAATCGCCGAAAATTGCAGGCGTAACTGATGATACGTTTGGATAGTTTATGTCCCTTTTTTAAGAATTGTATCCAATTATGTCACAACAACAAAAGTAGCAATCTTTAACATGGTCTTTAGGCTCTCTCCATAGCATAGGCGAAACAATTTTGAAGCTATTTTTCTGTCCTTTTGACCACTTGCGAAGTTCTAATAAACAAGTCGTACAAATTTTATGAGGTGTCCAAGTTTTGTCTTGGTTACTTAAAATGTATCCGAAATAACTTTTGTAAATCTTTTTTACAAAGTCTGTAATGCTGTTTCGTTGTTTTTTTACCATACATTTCCCGCAAATATAACAAAAACAATTCGGAGAATTTAAACAGCTTCGAGATGACATTTTAAAGGTTATGTTGCAAGACGCGCACTTCAACTGTTAATATTCGAAATCAGTGCGGGTACTTATACAAAAACCCTTTGGTTTATCTTTATTACACCCTTTTCGAGTAATATTAACAACAATTAGGTTATATTACCTAATCATTATGTATTAATGTGCTCATTACTAAATTAAGCCAAAATGACCCGTTTTCAACATGGTTAATGTGAATTACTTATACTTATTATGTAGTAATTAACAAATTACTGTTTTGAAGTAATTTCTATGTCACCTTACACTAATTAAATGCAATAAAAATTAAGCTGAAGTAATTTAATGACGTTTTATAAATTTTAAAATGTAGACGCTCAGACATTTTTCAGCAAAATCTTAAATATTCAATATCAAAAAATTCTGACGTGATGGAATTTTTTATTATTTTTCTCGTAATCAGCACATCAGAAACTATAGAAAACGTTACTCAGATTTCAAAGAGGAAAACCATTGCAGACCTGTGTTATTAATCAAATTATCATATGTTTCATCTTGCACTTCAGAACTTTCTGAATTATCATTCATCAAGTTGTTTAAAATATAAATGCTATCTTCATTGTTTCAACAATACATAGTATATATGCATACAAAGTTTTAATGTAGTTTTAATATGCCTAGTCTTGAGTTAGTCCTTTCATATTATTAATCAAATTATTATATGTTTCATCTTGAACTTCAGAACTTTCTGAATTATCATCCATCAAGTTGTTTAAAATATAATTACTATTTTTGTAGTTTTAATGATGCATAGTATACATAACTAGTCTTGAGTTAGCCCTTCCATATTATTAATCAAATTATCAAAAGTTTTACCCTGCACTTCAGAGCTTTTAGAATTATCATCCATCAAGTTGTTTAAAATATAATTATTATTTTTATAACTGTAATGATATATAGTATAGTATACAAGACTATTCTGGGTTATTCCATCCATATTACTAATCAAATTATCATATGTTTCATTTTAAACTTCCACAATTTCTGAATTCTAATCCATTGAATTATTTAAAATATCAATATTGATATTTTTCATTGTTTTGCTTAATTAATAATACTCATCAAGGTGATAGCTGTTCAAAATTCCAGAATGTATGTTTAATTTCCTTTTCTTAAGTTTATCTTATTTCTTTCTTGTGTTTGTGCTGTCACTACCTCCCTAGGAAAGTGTTTCCGATCATGCACTGTTATACGATTTCCTACTGTCTAAGTGTACTCTATCCCTCATGAAAGTTTTCAACCGGTGTGCTGTTACACTTTGTATGCATATTTTTTAATTTATCACCTCTTTGCAAATTTTTGCAGTGCAACTGGACCAGAGACAAATATAAAACTATATGGGCATTAGATGATTTTTTTTTTAATTTTACAGTTATTTTAGCAGGTCATTTAATCACCTGGCAGTCTGTGAAATTACAGTATATTTATTAAAATTTTTTATTTGACATAATTTGATTAATGTGTATAAGTGTAGTTTTCACTTGCTTCCTGATATGCTAGAATAATTAAAATTAAGTGCACAAATGTGTTTCCGACGAAAATGTAAATTAAAAAATTTTTAGAACTTAATGATAAATTAATGAATTAATTTTAAGATTTTCCCAGTTAGTCAAATGATAAATCGACAAATATTCTTTATGGTTAACACTGGAATCTGACATTAATTATTTCTCTTCAAAGATGCAATAACAGAATCACATATATTTTTCAATAATTTCTAAAATATAATAATTTTTATGATTTTATATTATACATATATGTTATTCATTTTTTAAAAAATTTCAAATGATTTTAAACCATGATTTTTCAATCTACTGAATTTGTTTATAGTTGGTACGTCAAGGTTATGTAAAATATTTTTTGAAAAAAAAAAAAAAAAAAAATTGACACGCGACTATAAAAAGGTTCGCCAACCCTGGTCTAGTGGATCATTTTTGTATCACGGTGGGTCAAGCATTTTACCTAAAAAACTGCTCTAATAATTTTGAACATATATTGTGTTACATTTTTTTTTTTTTTTGGTGGGAGAATACCTTTAGACAGGGTCATATCTTCGAGAAAATTCGATTAGTGAAGTAAATATCTATTGATATAATACGCTAGTGTGAAGATTCCGGGCTACTCCACCTCCATAGAAATGAACTTATTGTGGCCATGTTAGGCCTAGGTAAATATTCCGATTACGAACTTATGAAAATATGCGCATAATCTGCTTTGTGTCACATCTGTTCTTCTCCATTTTCTTTAAAACCTTTAAAAATTATCCAATTATAGCATTATAAGTTCTAAATTATAAATAATGAACAACCAGCTATAACTGCGATTTCATACATTGTTGATACTTCGTTGATAAATATTTGTTTGGTGCAGCCATCTATGAACAATTAGTTTAAACAAAAACTTTCTGTTGAACTTATACTTTTTATGCATTTTTTGCATACAAAATAAATATTTCTTTTCAATTCTTATTGTAATTAAAATATAAGGAATATATAAAATCGTGGTACAATATATTTTAATTATATCTTTACAGATATAATTTTGAATTTTAACATAATAAGTTTGTAGCTCCCTCCCCCCTCCCCCCCCCCAACATAAAACAAGTTGGAAATTGCACGTGAAGCATAGCAAATGAGGTGCGTTCGTACGATGACGAAGTTTTAAATATATTCAGATCTTGCTATTATAGTAGATAGCATTTCGGATACAGTATAGAAGTCAACATTTTTTTTTGTGTGTGTTTCTGTAAATATATAGGAAGTAACTTTTATTCACCTCTGCAACGTATATCATACCCATAAGCTATACTATCTGCATTCTATTATGCAAGAAATAACTTGTAGTACTCCCCAGCAATGTATACCAATCTCATAAAATGTTAAATAGTCAATTACAACTTTACAGTCAATCAATTAATATGCGCACCAAAAAATGTTCTCCCTATACCATTATGTAATGGAATACTTTTGTGCGGCCTTGTAAATCAATAAATGTCTTTTTTTTTTTTTTTTTTTTTTTTTTCACCACAGATTGTGTAAAATGTGTATTATAATATATATTTCATACATGCATAAAAATTTTATTGTGTTCGAATGAGTGTAATACCATTAAAATCCATTTGAAAGTTTTCCCTCCATTAACCGTAATGTAACGCTATACTTTTGATTGTCCCTGTAATTGATCTAAGCATCCGATTTTCATAAAATTTGAAATGACTCGAGAAAATTATGTAATAATTATACATTTTAAATTTCAAACGATTCGGTTGGGTAGTTTTTCCGTTGTTATATACGGACAGAGAGACGGACAGACTGAACGACAACTATAGGTGTTACATCTTTACATAATTACGAACATTTACCTTTTCCTGTTTCACGATGTACTATTTTAAATGGGATTTTAAATTACAGTTTACATAACATATTTGTTGTAGTCACAAAAAAAAAAAAAAAAAAAAAAAAAAAAAAATCAAAGGACTTTTTGATTAACAAAATGCAAAAATCATAAAAATCTTTTTTTTCCCTTTAATAAAAAAATATATTTTTAATGTGAAATTTTTATGAATAAATGTTTCCAGAAAATGTACATATTTTGATGGGACTCTATGCTTTTTGCCATGAACTTAAATTTAAAAAGAAAAAAAAGGGTATTTGTCAACCAGCAGTTTTTCTTATTTTAATTCATATCTATTGATCATTTAAATTTTTGTGATTTCAAAATAATAGTAATAATAATAATAATAATAATAATAAAATACCCAATGACATTTGATGCTGCCATCTACAATCAAAAATCGAAACTGAAATGACCATGTGATTCTTAGGTTAAAAGCAGCAGCGTCATGAAATGATTACCATTTTTGAATTTAAGGCCTATGATGACATACGTATCTTCATTTCGTCCCTCTATAATGTTATATCTTCGGGATTTAAGTACTTTGAAGATTTATTGTTCACATTTATTTTTGATGGAGGTTATACACTACTTTTAATTATATCTCCACTAATTTTTTTAATTTCGGACTTTTTTAAAAATCGGAATTTTGGATTTTATTTAAATAATCTGATTTGAACATTTTAAATTTGATTAATAAAATATATTAATGCTATACAGTAACAAAAATACTAAACAACACTCCTGTCAACTTTTTCATTGACTACCCTGCCAACAATGCTATTTGCTTGTTGGGAATTACGACAAAAAACAACAACAACAACAACAACAACAACAACAACATTTTTTTTTTTCTTTTACACATCGCAGTTCAAATTATTTCTATGAAAACCGCAACTTACTACTATTATTATTGAATGAAAAATGAAAATTTTAATTCGTCCTTCTTCCATCAAGAAGAATTATTTCAGTATGTTGAATGAACCACCACCAACAAATCCTGTTGCTGAAACTGGGTATGTTATTTCCAACCAATTTTCTGATCAACAATCTTCATTATGAAATAAATTAGCACAAAACACAACAAAGAATGCTGTTTCAAAGCAGCGTGTGTGTGTGGGGGGGGGGGGACATGCCCTTTTGAATAGTTGGATTTTCCGTTGGAATCTATCTAAAAATGTTTATATAATATTAAAAATAGTACCTATTAGGCTGTGTTCGTAAAGCTGTTTTTAAGTTATCTAAAAGTTTCGCTCTTGCCAAAATTTCTTCTTCTTCTCTTGGAAAAAGTAGCTATAAAAGAAAACGTTATTATATATTATTATATACATAGAACAATTACTATAAACATAATATTATATTAAGATTAAAGATTTATTTTTGTTTGCATAAATATATTTATCAACAAATTCAAATTATTTATTAAATAGATATATGCTTGTGTTGGAACTAACCATTGCCATGGACGTCACTTTTTCGATGTAGTAATCAGGATAGTGAGTAGTTGGTTCATCTTGTTCCTGAAAGGAAAAAAGAATCCATAAATAACCAAAAATTAGTATGTATATTATATATATATAAATACACTTTCAAAAATAATGTTTTATCTAGCTTATACCATGCCTTTATATATATATGCATACATACGATACAGTGAAATTTAATTCATTTTTCAAACGTTAGATGGCGACACTAGAAAATAGTAATTAATGTCCCTTCTTCTTTACCTTTTTTATGTATGTAAGCTTCTTTGATTTTCTAGTATTGACTGTATATTTTTTCAATTCATTATATTAAAATTACCTTATATTTACATAAGATATAAGTTATTCAATATTTTTTTTTATTAATATAACAATCATAATAATAGTTATTTTTAATTATAATAATATTTTTTCCTTCCATTTTATATTTCTTAACTGTCTGCAAACTCATTAACTATTAGTAAAATGAGTATGCAGTTTTGTGTTTTATCCGCACGTTGGCGACTTAGTACAATGTAAACTTTTCTCATTTCAATTTCTTTTTTTAATGGTCAACACATTTTATGTCATCGATTTCATCATATGATTCAGTTTGTATGTGTTTTTACATGTTTTGGTCTATTCACTTATAAGGTACCCTGGGGTAATAACGCCACATTAAGATTCTACCAATTTTCACGGCCCAGTTTTAGTTTGTATTTTTCAAACAAATATATCATTTGATACAGCAACTCATTGACTATCTATATAAAAAAAAAAATAATTTAACAGATATGTGTTTATAAAATGTAATGGCGTGATTTCTTGACCAATGCTATTTGGCGTTATTACCCACCTATATGGGTAATAACGCCATGCAAACAAAACTATGAAATAAGATGGAATAATTGCATGTAGATTGCTCAATTTTAAAAATACAAACTCTACAAACTTAGAAATTGACAAATTGCATTCTAAGCTATTGAAATTGTTAAATTTTTTGTGAAAGTGTAAGAAAAATAAAGGTGTGGTGTGTGTGTGTAGGGGGGGGGATGGGACAAAAGAATATCAGACCGTGAGCTTCTTTTTGCTGAAAAAGGATCGCTTAAATAGAATTATTAGAAACATTGCACAGTTTTAACTGTGTTTATTTGAATCAGTATTTAGGATGTAGCTCGGCCACTGTAGGGAATCAACCGGGGTATTAATTCCAAGGATTGGCGTTATTACTCCGTTATAGTTATTGCACTGAACATTTTAAATTACAAATTATCTCGAGAAGATATCCAAAATCTTCAACAATATTTTGAAAGTTCATGAAATGTACTACAAATTTATGTAATTAACAAAGTATTTCCGGATAAAAAAAATAGTCTTCACATCACAAAACATATCTCGCAAATTTTAGATCAAGCGTTAATTTTAGTTGCTTGTAAAAACAATAAGACCTAAAAATGAAACAAATTAACTTGAAGCTGTTTTTTGCGATTTATATGACTCAAAACCCTTCTGCGCAGAGCACATGGGTGTCATTTACCAAATTATTTCATAATTATGCAAAACATTAGCACTTGACGTTATTACACCGCCTGGCGTTATGACACCAGACCACCTTACATTTTTTGGCTATGATTAATCGGGCAATGATAGAAAATTATTCATTAGGACATTTTCCTGATTTCTATCTCATAAATTAATCGTTATTTTGGTGACTACGTGGCATTGCCATTGAATGCGAGCCACGTACCACAATTTCCAATTTTATTTGTAAATGTTCCACTATTGTTAATTCCACTTGATTGTCTTGAGTTTAAGTTTATTATATTGGATTATTCTATAGTCAGGTTGTAGATGATGATTTGTAGTATTACATAATGGTTATATACATATAATACCATCGATTGTAACTCAATATGCATCATTTAAACATGAAAAAATGAACTAAAAGGATTACAATCATAATTTGTAGAACCAAAGTAGATTCATCAGACCCCAAATACTTTGAAACTACAAATAGTGTGATTTCATCTTTGTATCAGCCAAGGAAAAGCAAAATAATACGAACATACATAAATCCTTAATAAAGTGGAGAAAACCTTAAGGAAGCGGGGCAGTAGACCTTTATTTGAGCAAAATTTTCTACAGAGAAGTCGTCACAAAAAGGTCCATATCTGTGGTATAATAATACCAAAACATTTT
Organism: Maratus speculifer; assembly: GCA_964019185.1. Taxonomy (NCBI): domain Eukaryota; kingdom Metazoa; phylum Arthropoda; class Arachnida; order Araneae; family Salticidae; genus Maratus; species Maratus speculifer. The sequence continues at coordinate 78,278,385 of OZ025299.1, forward strand.
TTTAAATTAAAATATCATTTATGAAGGTTTTAAGAAGTAAATAATAAAAATAATTATATTTATATACTTTAAATCTGTTTTTCTCAAAACTAATTTTTCAGCTTTTTTAGAGTTTTGAAATGCTTCTTGCGACGTAATATTTGATCAGTATTTATGAAATTGATAAGGAAGTATCCTGATATTGTTTAGAAATAAACTGTGTACGCTTTTTAAAATTCGACTTCATTAAAATAGTCAAATTGGATTTTTTACTTATTAAAAGGCAAAATTTTGATGAAAATCGATATGGAATTTAGAAAAAAGTCTGTAAAATATTAACTATTCAAGAGTTTAAAAAAAAATCTTACACAAATTTGTTTATAATAGAGTTTTAAGTGATAAAAATGCAAAAGCAAGAAAATATCTCAAAAATTTAAACACGAGGAGTATTTTAAAATTTCGTTTAAAAATTTAAAATTTTTTAAAAATAAGATTGGGAATTTTTTTTTGAAGTTGTTCTATATGCTTTTGGTGAAACGTATACCGTATTTTCGGGTGTATAACCCGCACCCCTAAATCGAGCAGTGCAGTAAAAAAAGTTCGTGTATAACCCGCGGAGATGCATCTACGAACGTATATTTCGACCAGGGTTTGAAATTAGAAGCCATTAGTCATAATTTTTAACACAAATTTACCAAACTTTTTCGTGATGCATAATATCTACAGTAATTGGGATGAAAAATTAAGATTATCAGTATCGTAATTTTTGGAAGAAACGCCGCGGTGTTTACGTGTTTTAAAATAAAATTTCAAGCGATGCGGCGTTTACGCGCAATTTTTTTTTCAAAGAAGCGTGATATTTAAAAAAAATTCCGAAAATTAAAAAAAATCTGTGATAAATTCAAAATTTCGGACATAAAATGCATACGTATCTTAGGTCATTGGTTCCCAAAAGGAACGAATCCTCGGAATCGATCTGAAATGCACCAACTCCGAAAAGGAACGATTCCTCGGACTCTATCTGAAATGAAACGACTCCGGAAAAGTTCGATTCCTAGAACTCGTTCCGAAATGAAACGACTATGTAAAGGAACGATTCCTCGGAATCGTTTCGAAAAAGACTGACTGCTCTGAATCGTTCCGAAATGACATAAATCACGCACTTTTTTTAAATTCTTTGCAACAGGGTAAGGTACCAACTCCGAAAAGGAACGATTCCTCGGACTCTATCTGAAATGAAACGACTCCGGAAAAGGTCGATTCCTTGAACTCCTTCCGAAATGAAACGACTCTGTAAAGGAACGATTCCTCGGAATCGTTTCGAAAAAGAACGACTGCTCTGAATCGTTCCGAAATGATATAAATCACGCACTTTCTTTTTTGTTCTTTGCAGCAGGGTCGGTAGATTATTTTTTTGAAAAATAAACTTGTCACGTTGGGTCGGGAAAAGAATGACCACACCCTTGTGATATCAACGTAACAAACAGGGGCGTATTTAAGTAGAATTCATTAGGGGGGCGTAAATGACGATTTTGCCGACTAACTTAAAATAGATATGTTTATATCTTTAAAAGTATGTTTCTGTATTTGTATATATGCATCTACCGGATGTCCTAAAATTGACTGACTGATTTTAAAACTCAGTAACTTGCAAATTGTGGTAGTTGTAAAATTAAATTCCTACAAGAGTGTTATGTAAGAATGTAAGATAGCCAGTGTTTTTTACCGCGATTCTCAATTTTAATTTAAAATAGCGGGGATAGATGGTACTGTTAGCAACACCGCTAAATCTGAGCCCTTTTGGCCTCTTCTCAATTCTAGTGTGAAAGAAAAAGATTAAATATATGCAGTGGACTCCTAATAACAAAATTACATTGGCAACTGACAGCCACTTCATATATTTAATCTCCTTTTGTCGCAACAAGACTGAGAGTGAAGAGAAACAAAATATCGGCCCTCAATTTAGCACCCATTGCTAGCAATGTCATTTATTTCTTCTATTTTAAACTTAAGTCGAGAAACGCTGTAAAAAACACTCCTCACATCTTACCTAACCCTTCTGCAAGTATTTTTTAAATAGCTGCGACCATTTGTAAGTTATTGAATTTTTAAATCAGTTAATTCATTTTAAGACATCCTGTATGTTCTATATAAAATTCAACATTATTAACCCACCGAGATTAACTCATTACTGCCTAGCGTCTCTTTTTAGGGACAGTTACAAAAAAGACAAAAAAGCACTTTTCACACCAGTAAATAGAAAGATAAATAAGTACTATTTTTTAAGAGACCTCAATAATTAAGATCAAAGTTATTCTCCTTTTAAAAGTGGTGGGAAACCCAAAAATTTCATTTTTATTGAAGAAAATAATTTGGGCATTAATGGGTTAAATTTTTCGCTTTAAAACATCAAATATTTTACACTTATTGAGGAGACTATAAGATGGATTTAAAGATGGACAATTCTATACTACCCCTTACGTTATATTGCTATAAATATTCCAGTTACGTATTTTGATATTAATGAAAATTTGTTTATTTTATTGCTGATAGTACAGCAGGAAATTCGAATCCAAATTAATTAAACAAGTTGAAATTTTTAGTAAGAAGTTACTTGGAATTTATTTACACTTAACTTATTTATATTAAAAAGAATTAAATCAAAATTTATTTTATTACTCTTCCTAGGTTGGGCTGGGATAGGGACTTACTTTTTTCCTGAAAGATCGGATCAGGCCGGGCCTAATTTTTTTTTTCCGTACCGAGCCGGGACTGATTTCATTCTTCTTAGCCTTCACGGGCCAAAATATTTTGTCCCAGTTTTGAGCCAGCCTATATGAAAATCATTGTCTCGGCGTAGCCAGGTCTGTTGAAAGATCAGTAAAATTTGTCCTGAGCCAAAAATTTTTGCAAAAAAAGCATATAGTTTAAAGTCGCCTTTATTCTTCAATTAAATATAAAAATTTATTCTTTTTAAAGAATCGTAGATTTCTAAGCTCATTAAAATGTAGTAAAATGTATAAAAAAGTATTTGCCTATGGAGGAATAATGTTTTAAATTTCATCCATACAAAATTAATGCAATAATATGTGAGGGTAAAATATAATATATTTTTATACCTGCTAAGAAGGAAACATGTCTATAACGATTTTTTTCTTTCCTATGCGATTCCGTTTTAGAAGATTTTACTGTATACCATTTTTAAGATATTTATATCTCCAATACATGGAATACGGATTAATAGTATTAAGAATAACTAAAACATTTACATACAACAAACAGCAGTTCATATTAAACATAAACTACCTCATTTCTATATAAATGAAGATCATAAACGTTAGAAAAATTCTAAGGTATTTTTTTTTAATCAGAACTTCTCCATACAAGTAAAAATCACTATATTTAGTAGAAATTCAATCGGACTGAGTTGGAATTTTGCGAGCCGGTCTCGGGCGAAATTTCAACTTCTATTTAGGGCCAGGCCAATATTTTTTTCAAACAGGTCGAGCCTGAAAATTTTGGCCCGTGTGGATACATTTTTATATCTGCTAAGAATGAAACATGTCTATAACGATTTTTTTCTTTCCTAATATGCGATTCCGTTTTAGAAGATTTTACTGTATACCATTTTTAAGATATTTATATCTCCAATACATGGAATACGGATTAATAGTATTAAGAATAACTGAATCTCTAGTCTCTAAAAGGGATTTAAAAAAAACATTTTTTTCAACAGACTGGTCGATTTTTCAACAATCGGCTTTAGTCGTAAATAATCGACTAAATGATTCAATTATTAAACCCATTTCATTGAACTTTACCTATGTCGCATCAGCTGCGGATATCTAGAAGGTAAACAAACACCATCAGACTGAGAATCAAGCTGCACGGATCATCACCACATCGAATTGACGGCTGAAATTTCAATATTCGCATGTTAAAATGCAACTGGTCTGCCAAAGTCATTCTTAGTGCCACCTGCAGATCTGATTTTCGTCAATGATCGGTAGGTTTATCATCAAATTTCCCTGTATTAGAGCCAGAATTTCACTATGGGCCAGAATTTTCAGGCCCAGGCCCGACTCGAATGATCGTCATCTTGGACCGGCCTATCCAATGTAAAAATTTTAAGTTTGGTCCGTTTATATTTATAGTACACAGCCCCGCCCTGCGCGATCTGGCTTAATTCAATTTCAGTAAGAAAAAAAATCACAATTTTGTCTTAACTACAATTAAGATTCCTTTAACAATATTGCATGTATATTTATATAATAAATTTAGTATATCTTACAGTATATACAGTATATCACGATGCGTTCGCACGACAGAAAGTACATAAAATAGGATTCATGATAAATAAATAAATAAAAATAATAATAATGTAGTTTAGAATACTTTTGAAGCTGTCTAATAAAAAATAGATTTGTGAAAATATTTCTCCGACATTTATTAAGGTTTTCCCAAAACAAAAGGGCTATTTTTTGACACACTTCTGAATTCATTTATTTTCGGAAATGCATAAGATTGGCAGTTGTTCTCATTAGAAACTATTTAATCGAATGACGTTATTTATTTTTTGGTAAAGGCAATGCATCTTAGATAAAATACTGTTAAAGAAAGAGTTTTGAAACGAATTTCCAGTTCCGACATCACGAAAAAGGAGAAAAACCTGAAGCCGTAACAAGAATCTTTTATTGTCAACCTTATTAGCACTTTCCAACAAAGTTGAAAAGTGCTTATGCATTCGGTTTGTCTGGCCGTCTGGCCGGATGTCCGTATGTCCGGATGGCCGTCTGTCCGCGCTCTAACTCACGTGAGCGCGCAGTTGTTAGAAAGCGTGCAGTTATTTGAAATTTTTTGGAGTAGTTACAAAAATCTTTTTCGTATTCAAACACGTGTAGCTTTAGAAGTGCTATTTTGTTTGTAAATTGAAATATATTTATCATAGAAAGTAAAAAATCTGTTTGTAGTTATTAGCGCAAAAAATTAGAAAAAAATCACCGTTTTTAGTAAAAACTCTTCATAAAAGTCGTGAAGTGTTTGAAGATTTGGCAAAAACGTAGGTTAAAGTATAAGCATATTATTTCATCCACTGTCAAGCTGAAAGAAGGTTATTGAACACATTTCCTTACAAAATCTTTACTCGAATTGCCATGAAATTTTAGGACGTTATTGACATTTATCCTAGCACGAACCCTATTGAAAATGAAGTTTCTACCATGATTAGTTTATCTACAGAGAGAATCAAAAGTTTCCCATTACATTACAGCCTATGGGGAAAAATCGTTAATATACTCGGATTACCATGAAATTTTAGGACGTTATTGACGTTTACCCTAGCACGAACCCTATTGAAAATGAAGTTTCTATTATGATTAGTTTATCTACAGGGCGAATCAAAAGTTTTCCATTACATTACGGCCTATGGGGAAAAATCATTACTATACTCGGATTGCCATGAAATTTTAGGACGTTATTGACGTTTATACTGGCACAAGTCCTATCGAAATTGAAGTTTCTACCATGAGTAGTTTATCTACAGGGCGAATCAAACGTTTCCCATTACATTACGGCCTATGGAGAAAAATCGTTTCAAAGGAATTTTAAAGATGTTATACCCTGTCAAACATATTAAAATATGCATTCTATAAAATATAAGGTGAAAATATAGCTATTATTCATTTACATGGCCAAACAAAAGAATTCCATTAGATAATGGTAAAAGGGGAAATTGTGTGTGACATATTTAAAATATATTAAGCTGTTTCATGTATAATAAAACTGATATATGTCACTGAAGCTTAATATAAATCATACGCTACTGTCTTGCATAATATGAAGTACATAACATTTACAGGGCTATACAAAAGATTTCAAATAGTACAATATATTCTTTCCGAAGTACCGTATATGTGTCCGATAATGGCTGATGGAGGGATGAAATGCATTTTAATTATGATATCCGTGTTTATATTTCGCTAAATATATGCACATTATATGGTGTGTATAAATGTTATAGTTGATACACAGGGCTACCCAAAAAGATCTCACCAACGTTACTGAATATGAGCGTAAATTATTTAAACGTGGTTCTTAAATAAGCTATGCATTTTTACGCTGAGCTTCATTCAATTTACTGAGAAATGTTTGCAGAATATAGATAAAAGGATATACAGGGCCACGCAAAGAATTCGGTACATGGACGCCTATGAATGATAATTTATGAGAATGTGATTTCAGTTGTTTTAAAAGTGTTTTAGTTTACAATAAATTTTAGCCAAATGCTGACGTGTAATAAAGGTACAATGTAAACTACAGGGCTGAACAAAAGTATTCAAATATGTTTCCATCTAATAGTATGAATTGCTGAAAAAGAAATTTCAAGTTACTGGGTATATTCTTGCTTAACTAAATTTTCCCATTATATCAACTGACATATGAAATACGGGGCTGTTCAAAAGTACTGGAATACATATTTGGGTATAGTTGACTATACACTATTATTTCCCCAAATAACAAAGTTTTGTTAAAGATTTCATTAAGTGTTGGAAAGTGCTTCAATAATCTATGCTTAACGCATGATTTTTCTTACTTGTATATATATATATATATATATATATATATATATATATATATATATATATATATATATATATATATATATATAAACTGCTATTGGATTCAAAATCACTTCAATAGTCAGGCTTGTCAGTTTTAAGCCTTTACAGTTAAAAGTAGTTTAAAAATGTGCTGTTTAGCAATACATTTGACCACCTTACGATATATTTCCAAAGATTACTTTAACAGAACATTATCGTTTTTAATATTTTTACAAAACATGTTGCCTGCGCTATACATCCTGAGAACAATTAACCCCTTGAGGGGCAGAGTACTTATGTTGCTAGAATATCAAAATGATTGAATAACACCAGTATTTATAAACAAATTCAAATGAAAGTAAGTAAAAGCCTTTTTTTTCGCGTATAATTTTTTAAAGCAAAACTTAATATCTAAATTCTGGTGCCAATGGGGCATTTGGGAATTAAAATTAAGGGGCATATATTATACACCGGTGCCCTTCAAGGGGTTAAGTACAGTTCCAGCCCGTCTCGACTTCACTGAGAAAAAAAGCAAGCTTGATTTCAGCACTGCACGAGTCTGCTAAAGAAAAAAAAAAAAAAAAAAACTCAGCTCAGACACCATGCCTGATGCCGACTTCTATGGTGGACATGCAACAATTCTGTATTGATTTATCAAACTAGCATCGGTTCAAGAGTAACATTTACACTTATTCTCCCGAAAATCATATTCATTGAAACTAGCCAATATTTTACAGGGTCTGCTTACTCTTTTAGATCGGGCCGGCAGGCCCACTAATTTTTTTTTTTACCGGTCTAGCTAGTCCGTTTAATTTATTTGCTGGCACGGCCCGTATTTTTCGTTTATTAGCCCGTTGATAAAAATGTCTTAATTCTGCCGACCCGACCCGTTTGAAAATTGTCTTTATTTCGCCTGGCCGGGTGCGGGCCTCGGATCAAGCCCGGGTCCGTGCAAGTCCCTATCTTGTAGCCTAAGGTATGAAAAACATAGACGACTGGGAGCAGGAAAACACAGTGATAAGCCTTCCAATTGACCACTAAAATAGAGTTTTTAAAAGTTGTTTCCACCAAGTTATGGCTTTTGCAGATCAGTTTCACTTTAATATGATAATCGAGTTCTGTCCAATCCTAGAATTTTAGCCACAAACTCAATGGGGTGATTGCCTGTGTAGTGGCTTTCCTGTCAAATAGGAATGAAGAACATTTTTACTCAACTTTCCTTTCGTCCAATAAACAGCCTTTTTTGGACGGTACATAGTCGCCGAAGTGTGATTGTTGCCAATCCTGGGTTAAGTCCATGCACACAAAAACATGTGAATTTCTTCACCGAAGTCGTCATTATCTTTAATGCTAGTTGATCTACTAGAACTCTACTCATCTACTGCAAATTCTCAGAAAAACTAGTCTTTCCCGATTTTTTTTTTCAATTTATTTTCAGTAGTCACGAGAAGTTGAAAAATGGTGAGGCAAAGGATTTTCGGATTCTTTAGAAAAATGCTAAGGATTGGTGTTTTTTAGTGTATGTTTTAAGTACAAACATGTAAAATTGGAAAAAAAATCGGGTGTTTTACAGTTGTATCGATTGTTACTGACTACCTAGAATTTGCCGACTGTCATCGAAGTTGCCGACATTAGGGGGGCGAGACGCCCCCCTACGCCCCCCCCCCAGTAGCTACGCCCCTGGTAACAAACCCCTCACCCCTCGAAAACGGTGGAATGCAAAAATGGACTGTCTGTTGGTGTTGAGGGAAGAAAAATGAGAAGGGTGAGAGAGAGTTTTTGGATGTCCTTCGAAACGATCATGTTGTTGACCAGCGGAGGATTTTGTTTTTATTTAACTTTTTTCTCTCTCAATATAATGGCCAATAGTTCAGGCCTAATTACTATTGTAAATATGTAATATATTTGGTTTAATGTGAATTAAATAATTGTTCTATTAGAGGCATGTATTATTATTGTTTCACTCATCATTATAATATCGGGAACTAACGCACAGGATTTAACGGCCTGTGACAAAACTAAAAATGATCTTAAATTTACAATTGTCGAGATTGGAAGTGTTCCGGGGCTATTATACATCTATCAGCGCAATACTTGGCGATAGTTGCGTCAGTTCTTCCAAATCCAGAAATAACTGTATTTAAGCAGTAAAAAAAAGCCTTTACAAACATGGGAGATCTCTCTAAATTGCAAGGCATAGTGAAAAAAATTTACAAATTTCGATGTTTTTTTCAAATTTTTTGAGGTTTAAATGTTGTAGAAAAAATATCACGATTTCCAATTAAAAAAAAAAAAACTCTTTGTATAGCCCGCACCGTGTATAAGCCGCAGCGGCTTTTTGGAAGGTTTTTTTCTTGTATAAGCCGCGGACTATACACCCGAAAATACGGGATATGCACAAAATTTCATATTGCTGTGATGAAAATTAAAAAAAAAAATTTTTAACGTCCACCGTCCCCTTAAAATAGAATCATAATCACACGATTAATGTTTAAATTTTGTATAATGTATTACAATTAATGCTATTATATATATATATATATATATATATATATATATATATATATATATATATATATATATATATATATATATATATATATAATGCTAAAGAAAAAAAATCCAGTTTTGCTTCACTAGAAAGAATAATATAATTTATTTTAGAGATATTTACTCTTTAGAAAAGGATAATTATAATTTAATTTTTTCCGGACTTTAAAGATTATTACCTAACTAAATCGTCAACCTTAAATGAAATTTTCTAGAGAAACTGCAATAATATAAAAGAGCGTGAAAAATATAATAACTATTGACATGTAGAATGGAGAATCCTTACCTAAATAAGTGATTTTAATTTGAAGAATCTGAGGTATCACAACAATGGAACACACTTAGTCATTAACTCTTTGAGCTCTGATGGTTGAATTTCCTACCACTTAATTCCAAAATATCACAGTGGCACCGGAATATTCGACCAAAACTATTTAAAAAAGTCCTTCCGGCCAATGCCGGGAGAATTAGGTAGCTTCCATATACTTTATTTATTTGAATTCAAGTTATATTATTCAAACATACAAAGCTCAAATTAGTGGAATTCGATTATATAAGGTTTAATATCAGTTTTCGTCAATACTGAATATTAACGGGGATTTTTAGAAATTAATCATCTTTTATTCAAACTGGTTTTATTTAAAGCAATTTATAAGGTCGCCAAATCCCGCGATATCATGAAATGCCTGCCATTTTAAAACAAAATGATGAGTGAACCAATGAGTTTATTTGAAATCTTAATGCACACTCACATCGAAATCTCTTGATATATATGATTGCTGTCGCAGGCAAATAGATTAAAAAAAAAATGTCATCAAATTAGAAATTCAAACTGCTATAGCTTAGCCGTTTTTTAAGATAAAAACAAAACAAAAAATACTCCGGAATCCATGCATGAAGATCAAATACTACAGAAAGAAACTTTTCTCAATTTCTATATACAGGGTGTCCACTCTCAACGGTGGTCAATGGCTAATTTCTAAACCGTTCGTCATAGAGTTCTAATTGCAAAAATGCTTTAAAAAAGGTAAAGAATTGTTTTTCAACAGATTTAGGTCAAAAATTTCTTTTATTAAAAAATTACGAAAATTAAATTTTTATACGATCTCCTGGTCATATATGTGATATTTAGTAAATTTTTATCACTACTCTAACAAGTTATGCAAAAAAAGTCCCATTCCTCTGCGATTAAAACTAACCGAGTAATAGCTGTTTAAAGTTGAAGCATTTTTTTTTTTTTTTTTTTTTTTTTTTTTGGCTGCAAATTAGGGGTCAGACACAAATTTACTGGAAATAAAAATAAACACAAGATATAAAATTTAACATTAAACATTGAGAGTAAAATATTTTTTGCTATTTTTATTATATATTAAAGTAAAATTTGTAATAAAAATATAAGTAAAAAAATAACAGAATAACAGAAAATTTGTTAATTTAAATTATGAAAAGCAACAGTCACAATTCGTTACAAAATGACATATATTTAAAATTCTATTATAATACTTAACCTAACAGAATTTGGTGTAGTCCTATAAAATAAATAAATGGTACGCACCTGAAATTGTCATTGGTTATAAATAAGCATGCAAAGTGAACCTCGATCGGAAGTGAGTTGAAATTTAAATAGAAATTTTGATCTAGGGAAATATATATACGAACGTTTTAAGCAAAATAAAATCTTATCAAAATAACCCTCTTTTTAAAAATAAAATCGCGATACCGTAATTTCGGGTGTATAAGCCGCAGCTCAAACAATTCTTTTTCGACCCAGAATTTTTTAAGAAACAAATATAACTAGTTAGATCACCGTAAATATTTGTCTTCAATCACTAAATAAGATTTCTGGGTCCAAAAAGAATTGTTTGATCCGCGGCTTATACACCCGAAATTACGGTACCAAAATTTTATTTGCTCGATAAAGAGAATTTTAAAACTTACGTCTTCAACTATTTTAACCAATCTAGAAGTTAATTAATAAAAATTAACACTACGTAAAACTTATACGTGGTAGTACCTTCAGTCTAATTGCTTTAAAATATTTCTTTATCTCATTTAAAACATTTTTGTAATTGGAACTACATATCTGTGAGAAATGGTTTAGGAATTAGCTATTGGACAGCGTTGGAAATGGACGCCCTTTATAACAATTTAAGCACTTAGTATACGATCCCTGAAAATTTAGTCCAACTCATTCAATTTCAGCTACAGAAAAGTGGTTTAAGTCATGAAATTATAAGTTTCATAACTCGGTCAATTTCAATGTTAGATGAATGGGACTTTTTTTTGTATTGCTTGACAGGGTGATGGAAAATTTTTACTAAATATCACTAATAGGACCGGGAGACCGTATAAAAAGTTCATTTTCGTAATTTTTTAATAAAATTTCTTTTTGACCTAAATCGCTTGAAAAACAGTTTTTTTTTTATCTTTTTAAAAGCATTTTTGCAATTGGAACTATTTGTCTATGACTAACGGTTTAGAAATTAGCCATTGGCCACCGTTGAGAGTGAACACCCTGTATATTGTACATCATTATAAATTTAAAAGTTTTTAAAAATTTTAAAAAGCAGTCATTTTGAAACAAGAAGGCAGATGAAATTGGCCAACAAACTCGGTCGAGATATTACTATGTAGTATGTGTACACCAAGTTACAGTCAAATCGGTTCATAAATACGCGTATTATCACGTGACAAAAACCAAATCATCTCAAAATATCAGACACACTAGAAATTCAAAGTGGTATAACTCAGCAATTTTTTAAGATACAGAAGAAACAAAAATGCTCTAGAATCTTTGTATCAAGATGAAACACATAAAAGAAAAATGGTTTTAAATTTCTTACTTTTTAGTACATAATTTTACATTAAAAAATAAATAAATGGCCGCCATTTTGAAATAATATGGCGGATGAAACTGGCCAACGAACTTGGTCCAGGCATTGGTATGAACAATGTACACACCAAGTTACATTCAAATTGTTTCATAAATACACATGTTATCACGTGACAAAATTCAGACGGTTTCAAAATGTCAGCCACACTAGAACTTAGCCATTTTTTAAGACACAGACGAAAAAAAAAGCTCTGGAATCTCTGTATCAAGGTAAAACACACAAAAGAAAAATATTCTGAACTAATTCCATATGATTTCAATGGAATGTGTTGTTGCCATGGAAATAACAAATTCTCCCATAGAAAAATACAGTGTTTGGAAATGGGAATGAATGTAAAGCTGAATTCGAGTTTGAAGGCTATTTTACATTTATGAGTATTTATGGGAATTTTATAGAAAACTTCATAAATGCAAAATCTCCTGCAAACTCGAATAATGCTTGCGAAATTTATAACCACTTCTGAACGCTGTATTCCATTATCGAAAATTCTGTTATTTCCATGGCAATAAACATTCCCTTGAAATCATATCGAATGAGCTCAGAATCGGGGCCTGAGAGCAAGATTGTACTAGCGAACGAAACGCACCCCATAGCCTTAATCTCCTTCCTTTGCATCAATGGTGAGTAATGTCAGTTTCAGCGTTGACTGAACGCCAATCGCCGTCAGCGCCATCTATTGTTTGAAATCCGAACTAAAATCAAGCGGTTAAAAAAAAAAAAAAAAAAATTGTCGACATTATACATAATCCTCCTGCAAAAAATTTTTTAATAGCTGTCACCGTTTGCAAGTTATTGAATTTTAAATTCCATCAGTCATTTTTTGGGACAACCGGTATATATATATATATATATATATATATATATATATATATATATATATATATATATATATATATATATATATATGTGTCTGGCAACATTTGAACGGAGATTGATTTCGGAGTCTGGGGACCATGATCGGTGAAAATATACCAAAATTTTCCGGAAGTGCTTTCCTCCGGACGGCTGCAAAAGATAGCTTGTACTGTTTGTAATGAAAGCTACTTAAAATGTTTAATTTTTTTTTTTTTTTTTTTTTTTTGTGCACATCGTAAACCGAATTTTTTCTTTGCAAAATACTAGTGCAAATGTGACATTTGGAGTTTTTAAGAGATTTACCCACCACAGCTCAAACGGTTAAGGAAATATAGGAACAGCTCTTTAGGCGATGTAATTGGAACTATAGAAAAACTATAGTTACCCGAATACCAGTCATTTGGATCGACAACAAGAAAAAAAATACATTTTAAATAAAAAATAACTTACTGAAATGCGAAGTGTTCGTATTAACATAATTTTCTTGAAATACCTGTTTAAATCAATGTTAACATTTATGATTAATTTGAATTTTCGAAGTTTATTTTTCGATAATATTAAGTCGGTACTTAAGGTCTTTGAAAAAAAAAAAAATAATAATAATAAAATAAATAAAAATAATAATTCCTAAAATTCTGAAATGACTGAATGATACCAGAATTTAAAAAGAGATTTATTTCAAAATAGATAAATGCTTTTCTTTACGTACTTGATAAAATTAAAAGTTTCATATCAAAATTTTGATGTCAATGTGGCATATTTCAATTAAAATTAAGTGGGATATATGTTATCCCACCGCCCTTCAGGGGGTTAAAAGTTGAGCGAACATAACGAGCTGAATACTTCTATCTTCACAAACGATAAATTATTTTACTTTTTTAATACAAAATCTAAGTAAAAAAAAAAAGCTTGCAAGAAGCTTTTTTCTATTCATTCCTCATAAAGTACCATCAAACATACTTACACTTAAAAAAAAAAAAAAAAAAAAAAAAAAAATCTTATTGCCCAAAATTTTTGATTAATTTAATTTTATATAAGTTATAAATATTCTAATGTTTTTCAAAACCTATGTGCATTTTTTCTGATAAAATACAGATATTTAGTTGTAAAAAACATTTCCCCCCTAAACTGAAATCCTATTGGGGGGGTGAAGAAGAAAGAAAGAAGAAGAAGAATTAAAGAATGAAATTCGACAAAAGTGGTTTTTGGACAGAAACTTCTTTCAAAGAATTGATATTAGTATTTTTAAAAACAGATTTTATCACTTGAATGAAAAATAAACGTACATGTGAAGTTTCTTTCCCCCCCCCCCCCCAAACTAATGCGTAATTTTGTAGCAGCACAAAATGTTTTGATGGACCCTGGGACCGCGTGATTAATGCAAAGGAGGATGGGTGGCGTTGACATTGAAGGTCTAACTTCTTACATTTTAACAGTAATCGTGTCTCTGAATTATTGAAAGCATACATGAAGTGGCATGGATTGGCATCCCTATTCGCTAGATTTGATTCCCCGGGAATCTTTTCAGTGTGGGGGGAGGATATCTGGAAAATGAGATATGCCTTCAAAATTTGAAAACGTCTGCCGAACTGAAACAATACATCTATGCTGCATGTGAAACCATATTATTTGTATCGTTTTATTGTGCTAGTAACTCACTTATAAAAAATCTATAATGTTTTGAATAAGACCGTTTCGTCAAATTTTTAACTTATGTACGCTTAAGAGGCGTACATGTACATAAGTTAAAATAAATAAAATAAAAGTTTTGTTGAAAATCACGAATTAATAATTAGCAAAGATTTGAATAATTGTTGCCATGCAGCTCAAAGCAACACATTGACTTGGGACAGTTGTTATCCAATTAAACTATCGAATGACTTTGATTTAAGTTTTTTTTTTTTTTTTAGAATTTGGTAGTGAGTGATTAATATTTTTTATTCGCAAGTAGTCTAAGCCAAATTAGTGTAGTGACACTATCACATTCCTGCCTGCTTAGCTTAAATAAAAGTGCTTTAAAATTTAAACTTGAGTAAGATTTAATTTCTAAGTAGCGGCCTTGCTAGGTCCGCTGCAACGTTAGCTAAGGGTTTGTATGAATTTTTCTCTCAGTTTGGACTGTGCTGTTGCTACAAATAGTGGATATATTGAAAAATATCGTTAGTTATGTCTCCTTTTTTTCAGTATGTTCATACAGTAATCCTAGGGGAAGCTGGACCTTGTTTATCGAAGATTATAGGTTCACTAGATTGTAGGTAATCCCATTTAGCTACGACATCTGTTGGCAAATTTAGTAATTAAATTTAAAATTCTGTATAACTGAAATTTTTTTGGTTTCCGAGTAAAATGCAGAAAATGATGCATTTCTATTGCATTCTGCTTTTCTTTATTTTATTTTTCAAACGAATTCGTCATTTGTGGGATGTATACGATTCTTAATTTAGAAAAAGTATTCTGAAATTCTGTTCTAGACATCTTTAAAGCAAAAATAGTGTACAGCTTAACCACATCGCCAAGAAAGTTTTATACAGAAATGTGAATATTTTATGATTGGTATTTCGAAATTTTTTCTTTTCTGAATTTGATAGTAGACATTCAATGTCTCAATAAAGCAGAAAATTCTATTTAAAAATTCTGGAGAGAAATAAAAAGAAAAAAAAATTGACCTCCCTGTACGTCACTTATTCGCGGCAAATTGGTTAAATAAAAAGTTAATTTTTTGAAAGCATTAAGCATTTCATGCAAGATAAGAATAAAATTAGTGGAGTTTCGAAGTTTGATTAGTTATAATCTCCAACATTTTCACCGAATGACTCCTTGATGAACTTAATATACTATTACTTTTATCTTGTTAATTTACAAATAAGTTTTTATTTATGCGGACAGTAACACCTGTGAAATCCCACGGAAATCAGGATAAAGAAAAAAAAGTTAAAAAAAAAAGTTGAGCGATGGTTATGATTTCAGTTTTTAAAGTCTCAGAATAAAACTGTCTGGATTGAAATTGTTTGTGCATGAGTTTCGACAATTCCGTTTGAGCTAAATTTTCTTGAGGAGTTCTTTACACATTTATTTCTCTTCTTCAAAATGTCAGTGCGAATCCCTATTTTTCTTTATTTGTTCCAATTTGTCATGCACCACATACAATTCAGATACAAATTGCTATCGTTCTACCAACAAAAACCCACGAAATATGTGCTAAAGTGTGTCCGGAAATTGTGTTAATAATTAGAAACATATTTTGAAAATTACCTGACATTACTATCACTGAATTTATATCATTACTGATATTGTTATTACCTTGTGAGGGAGTGTCCCTTTGCAATAAAGGCACTCTGGTGTTTTGAGTGAGATCGTGATGTCAATGTTCTAACATGTGTGGAGCAAAAGCGACATCTATCCTTTATGCAACTCTAATTTTCCGAAGTGTGTGCGTGGCGCCCTCGATCTACAGTTAACTGCAGTTTCATGAACTTTTATGCAAATTTCTAGCTCCCTCTTCAGTTTGCAAAGTATAAAAGCTGTAAGTTGTGAGTTAGTGTGTGTGTGGTGTGGTGACTTGGAAGAGCCTCCAGCGACGAATTGTAGAACTGACGTGTGAAGGTAGAAAGCCTCAGTACCAGAGTTCGGTAAGAGTTAGTCAGAATATTTTTGCACTGTGGTGTGTTTAAAATAACGATATTTGTGCAGCCACAGGCTGTTTATTTACAGGTTAAGTCAAAGTAGTCCGCGACCTGAAGAGCAGAACCGAATTGGTGATTTGAGCTGGACTTCGTTGTAATGTGAGTACAAGCTACGGTTTATTCTCATAGTAGTGTGTTTAATTGTCAAAATTACCGAATTTTGCTCCACTTCCCGTTCTCCAACTACAGTAAATAAAAGTTTTGCGTTTTAATTCCACTCAGAACATGTCTTCATTTGACCGACACGTCACAACCTGACATTACAATGAAAATGCTAATGCAACGACACTTCAAGGGCTGCCACTGGTGATTATTTTTATGTTCTGTTCGTACCATTTTTTTAAAGAATGTTTTGTAATACATTTCTCTTGCACTTATTGTCGAAGTGTATGTGAAAGACTTTTGTCTTGAAAAAGTGGTGCAAGATGCAATCTAAAAATAGTCGCCAGTGGCAGTTCTACACTTTGTTAATGACAACAACAATACTTATCAGAAAATTCGTAAATATATATAATAATTTGCTATGTAGCGTGCGTTTAATTGCAGAAATATATTTTTAACTTTAACCCTCTAATGGTAAAATGAATTCAAAAAATCGAGCGATTCAAATAATCGGAATTCATATCACAAAAACTAAATAGCAATTTTCGATTTATTTAATAACGAAAAATCTGTTATTAAATAATACAAAAACTCCTATTGTAAATTTCAGGTGTGATTATGAAATATGCCAATAAAAAAAGTCTGCTAAATACGGAACACTGTGAAGAATTCAATTTGTTCGAAAGTTTATTTTTTAATATTTTACTCAACTCAAAATTAAATACGCATCTCTCACTTTAAACAGTTTATTCTGATGAGTAAACTCAACTCAAGTTCTTTCGAACATTAATAATTTCACAAAACACAACTCCAATAAAAACCGTAACATTTTTTCACACAACTCATTAAAAAACATTCTAATCAAACTCAAAACAAAAAGAATATTGTTTCACACAGCTTAGGTAAAAGCAGAAGAATTAAACAGATAAATTCATTTATCACAAAAAATCGTTTGCACAGAAAACTTTTTACATTTTGAAATAATTAGGTACATCTTGGTTGCTAGGTGACAAAGTCAGTAGAAAATTAAATAGCATTTTATCAAACATACCGCCCCTCTTGAAACCTCCGAGGGGGGTTTCAAACTAAAACACTGCAATTACAACCATTGTAAAAAATATAAATAACAATACAATTAAACACAATATAAATGAGTCACAGTTAAGTTAAATTTAAGCAAATATTTAAAAAATTTTACATAATACATAATAAATAAAGAAATTTTACAATAATGAGCATTTTCTTTTAAAAACTGAATTACTTTTCAAGAGGTAATGCAGCAATTTTGGATACTGCTCTTTTATATATTCCATTTGGGGTTTTTATATTCACAACTCTTATTCTATTATCATTACCAAAAAATACTTCTACAATTCTCCCTAATAACCATTTAGACACTGGAAGATCATCTTCCTTTATTACAACCATATCTCCTATTTTGAGGTTGTTTTTTGATATCATCCACTTATGCCTTTGCTGCAATGTACTTAAATAACTATTTTTCCACTTTTTCCAGATGGTCTGAACCATTTTAGTGGTCTTTTGCCATAAGTTTAGTCTATTATCTTCAATATTACTCAGGTCAGATTCAGCAATGGCATTAAGTGGGCGACCAATAAGGAAATGTCCCGGGGTCAAGACCTCCAAGTCATCAATATCTGTACTCAAGGGAGTAAGCGGGCGCGAATTTAAGATACCTTCAATTTGGACAATTATAGTTAACATTTCTTCATAAGTTAATTTAGAGTTGCCCACAACACGTTTAAAGTGATACTTGAAGGACTTGACTCCCGATTCCCATAAACCTCCAAAATTTGGAGCTTTAGGGGGAATAAATTCCCAAGCAATACCTTCAGATATCAAGTAATTAGTAAGGTTCTGGTCTGGTTTGTTTACCAATTCATGCAACCTTTTAAGCTCTACATTAGTCTTCACAAAATTGCCTGCATTATCACTGAAAATTTTTCGAGGTTTGCCTCGTCTGGCAAAAAACCTCTTTAATGTTGCAATAAAAGCCTCAGATGTTAAATCATTGACTAATTCCAAATGCACTGCCTTTGTTACCATACAAATAAAAATACAAACATAAACTTTATGATAAATACCTTTACGTTGACCTCTATATCTAATCAAAAATGGACCACAGAAATCAGTTCCTGTGCAATTAAAAACAAAGTCTACATTTATTCTTTCTTTTGGGAGCTCGCCCATAATTTGCTCTAATAATTTAGGTTTGGCCCTAAAGCATGTAATACATTTATGTACAATTTTTCTACAAATAGCCCTACCGTTTAAAGGCCAAAATTCTCTTCGAACACAATAAAGTAAATTTTGTGGTCCTATATGTAGATATTTTTTGTGATAAAACTCGATAATTAATTCTGTTAATTTGTGTTTAGAGGGCAGTACAATTGGGTGTTTTTGGGCATAATTTACCGTGCTATTTTGGAGACGACCTCCAACTCTGATTAAATTATTTTTATCCAAGAAAGGATTTAATGAAAGTAATCTACTATTTTTTGGTAACTCCTTACCCTTAGATAACAATGTGAATTCAGAACTGAACTCTTTTTCTTGAACAGATTTTATGATAAACTGCTCAGCTTTCTTCAATTCATCAGATGTTAACTTACCTAAATACCTTTCTTTTGGCTTTTTGACATTCTGAATGAACCTGAAAACATAGCTAAGAATTCTTATTAATTTAGCATAATTATTACTCAATTGCAAAAAATAATCAATAAAAGATGAACAGTCTGATATTAAAAGTGAAGTCTCTGAAAAAGTCTTTTTAAGTTCACTTCTGTATAGATCATTATCATTTTGCTCAAGTTCGACAGTATTTAAAGAAGGTTCAATTTGTTGGGTTAGGAATAGTGGACCCTTCCACCATAAGTTACTCTGGAGAAGTTTGTCTGGATCTACACCTCGTGACACAAGATCAGCAGGATTATCAGAAGAAGCCACATGTCCCCAATGACTGATATCAGAAAGATTCTGAATCGTAGCCACACGTGATGACACAAAGGTTTTTAAGTCACACGGCTGTTTTCGAATCCAACATAATACAATAGTACTATCTGAATAATAGTAAACAGATTCTTTAGGAACTTTTAAGGTTTTGGCAATCTTATTCATCAATTTGGCTAATAAAACTGCACCACAGAGCTCCAAGCGAGGAATAGTGATTGTTTTGATTGGTGCAACTCGACTTTTACTGCAAAGCAACTGAGAAATTTGCTCTTCTGAAGAATTTGAAGACACAGCATACAATGCCACACCGTAGGCTTTCTCCGAAGCATCTGAAAAGCCACAAATTTTAATTTGCACTGGATTATTTGTAAAAATGTATCTAACAGCACTTATATTATTGATGGCTCTTTATGATTCTAAAAACTGCAACCAATCATCAAGCTCAGCTGTAGGGAGATTTTCATCCCAATCAATTTGCAGTCTCCACAGTCTTTGTAGGAAAATTTTTGCTTTCGTCACAACTGGTCCAAGTAGACCCAAGGGGTCGAAAATGCGAGCAATATTTGACAGCACACTTCTTTTAGTTACCTTGGTTTGCTCACTGAATGATACACTAAAAGTAAAAGTATCATCATTGGAATTCCAGCAAAGTCCTAGTGCCTTAGTTTCACTCATATTTTCAAAAGTGTAATTCTCATTTTTAAAGGCTGGCTCCATTAATTCTGGATGGTTACTAAACCATTTATGTAAGTTCATGCCACACGTATTTAATAGTTGAATAAGCTCAATTTGCAGTCTCTTAGCCGATTTTAGGTCAGCTGCTCCAGTCAGGACATCGTCCATGTAAAAGTCTGATTGTACCACACCAGAGGCATACGGAAATTGAGATTCACCATCTATACCAAGCTGTTTAAGGCAGCGCATGGCTAAATAAGGGGCACTAGTTGTGCCATATGTGACTGTACATAGTCTGTAATATTTCATCTCACCATTTACAGAATCTTTCCAAACTATGCGCTGTAAATCACGTTGACTTTTATCGATAAGTATCATGCGATACATCATTTTTACATCTGCTGTAAATGCATAGCGGTGTGTACGAAATCTAATTATTATGCTAAACAAATCATCTTGAATGACACCTCCATTCAGCTGTATGGAATTTAGGGATTCTCCGGATGAAGTTGCATGTGAACCATTAAAGACAACTCTCAATTTTGTAGAACTTTTATCTGGGCGATAAACAGCATGATGAGGTAGATAATTCGCATGTATTGGCTCATCTGTTTTCTCTACTTCCTCCATATGGCCTAACTCTCTATACTCTGCCATAAATGCGCAATATAACTCTAAAAGATTTGGATTTTTGACTAGCCTATTCCAAAGTGAATTTAATCTATTTTCCGCAAATTGTTTTGATTCTCCCAAAGAACTAGGATCTTTTTTCAACGGCATTTGTACTATGAATTTGCCCGTTATATCTCTCTGATGTGTGTTTATAAAGTGGGTGTCGCATGCTAATTCTTCTGTATTTCTCAATGGTGTACTTTCTTCTACTCTTTCAATTTCCCAAAATTTTTTCATTTCGAAATTTAAATCTGTTTCAGTAATTAACCCACAATGTATTTGTTCCTGCTCGTTACAATCGTAAACACTCCCACTTACTATGCAACCGAACACCGTATTTTGCAGTATTAATTTAGAATTTGGTAACTTCATACGACCCACCTTTATCAATTCTAGAAATACTTCAGCTCCTAGCAAAAGATCTATTTTCCCTGGTCTATTAAATTCAGGATCAGCAAGAATAATAGACTCTGGAATTCCTAGCTCTGAAATATTAATATATTTCGAGGGCATAATTTGCGAAATCTTTGGTATGATAAGGAAATCTAACTCTCGGCTATAATCTCCCGAATTATTACTGATCAAGGCAGTAGTTTTATTTTTTACCGCTACAGAGGATCCACTTAAACACGATACCGAAATATTACTTTTTTCTTTTCGAATTCCTAATCTTTCAACTAACTGCAATGTTAAAAAATTGCTCATTGTACCATTGTCCAATAAAGCACGCACCGGAACTTTATTTCCGAATTTATCTCTCATATAAACAATAGCAGTGGAAAGAAGAACTGTTTTAACATTATTCGATCTCACATTTGAAGTACCAGTGAAATTTTGAATTTGGTTATTTAACTCAAATGGTATGGCGTCAGCATTTAACGTTGATTTACTTTCATTCGTCGACAATGCATTTGGCACTTCCTTATCACTATAATTTTTTGTGTTTCCCACCGCATTGGAATTTCTCTCACGCCTATCAAAACAAAGAAGTACATTGTGGCGTTTATAGCATTTTGAACACGAGAATTTTGAGTTACATTTTTTGACGCAGTGGAATTCTGAAAGACAGTTAAAGCACATATTGTTTTTTTTCACAAAATCTACTCTTTCCTGTACATTAAATTTTTGAAATTTGGGACATTTAAAAACACTGTGATTTTCCTGGTTACATACAACACATTTGCGCATATTTTTCTCATTTAAACTCGCAACCATGGATGTTACCTTTGAAAAGCTATGCTTTGTTTGGCTTTCGTTTTGAAAATTTCGCTTTGTATTTACTTGTTTGGACGCACTTAGTGTACGCGCGTGGTCTCTCAAGAATTCTAGCAATTCAGTTAAACTCGGTAAATTATCCCGCTTAAGATGTCTTTCCCACCACATTTTTGTATTTATATCTAATTTTTGAGCCAAAATATAAGCAAACATAGTAGTAGAAAACCCCTCAACTTTTTGTTCTAAAATCTCTAACGACCTAATACATTCATTTGTTATATCTATTAGATTTAATAATGCTGCTGGGGACTCATTCTGAATAACAGGAATATTTAAAAAACGTTTTAAATGCGCGTAAACTTGTTCTCTCGAATTTGAAAACCGTTCTTCCAAAAGCGACCATGCAACTTCATAATTAGAATCCACGATTGAAATAGACTGGATTATACGAAAGGCATCTCCTCTCAATGAAGACTTCAAATATTGTAATTTCATTGCCCCTGACAAATTAGAATTTTCATGAACAGTAGCCTTAAATATATCCTTAAAGGATAGCCACTCATGCAAATTACCCGTAAATACAGGAAGAGTTAACTTTGGCAATTTAATGTTATTATCAGCCTTTGTGGCGTTTTCTAAATTAACAGTTTGCACTTTCATTTTTGATAACTTTTTTGTAAGTTCAAATTCCATTATTTCTAAAATTTCATTAATTTCTTCGTTTTCCTTAATAAAATCCTCAATTTCATCTTCTTTACTTATCTTATAAATAGACTCAAATAACTCAGAAAAGTTTTTCTCTAATTTATTCCGTTTCTCCTTTATAAGAATTAATTCATTTAATTCTAGCTCGGAATTCGATAATTTTTCTTTTAATTTTGTCAAGTTTGTTTTGAAAATTTTCTTTTTTGCTTTTAATTCTTTCATACTCATTTTTAATGAATAAAAATTAAATGGGTGCACTTACCCCTCTTGGCTCTTTAAAAGATGAGTTCTAACATCGAAGAAATAGCAAAACAGCACAAAATATTCACCAGTTATCCTTCAATCATTGACGTAGAACAACTCGCTGATTTTTCTCCGTAGAGACGGACCATATGAAGAATTCAATTTGTTCGAAAGTTTATTTTTTAATATTTTACTCAACTCAAAATTAAATACGCATCTCTCACTTTAAACAGTTTATTCTGATGAGTAAACTCAACTCAAGTTCTTTCGAACATTAATAATTTCACAAAACACAACTCCAATAAAAACCGTAACATTTTTTCACACAACTCATTAAAAAACATTCTAATCAAACTCAAAACAAAAAGAATATTGTTTCACACAGCTTAGGTAAAAGCAGAAGAATTAAACAGATAAATTCATTTATCACAAAAAATCGTTTGCACAGAAAACTTTTTACATTTTGAAATAATTAGGTACATCTTGGTTGCTAGGTGACAAAGTCAGTAGAAAATTAAATAGCATTTTATCAAACACACTGATGGTAGCATAAATGCTGCCATGCGCATTAGAGGGTTAACCTTAAATATTGTCTCTTTAAATTGTCATATATATATACATATATATATATATATATATATATATATATATACCGGGTGTCCAGTAAATGACTGACCCATTTTGAATGTAAATAACAAAAAAACTGTTTGAGATAAAAATGCGCGGCATGCTGTATTGTTATTAGAATATAAATAAATTTTAAAATATGCACTTTGTTAATGTAATATAATAATATTTAAAATAATATCTCAGTCTCAAGACTGAGGTGTGACAAGACTGATGAAGTATAATACAGATGGTTCAATCATAAATATTATTTTAAATCACTTTCCAACCAACGTACCCTATTTCTGAAGCTGAGTGGAGAGTCGATTCAAGATATAGATTCAGATTCAGCCGAAAAATCTCATATTTATGAAAATTAGAGTCCTGTCTGTATTCAAACAGCCTGTTACCGCCAGCGCGATATTTTTTTTCCGAAATTTGAACTATATTAACAAAGTACATGTTTAAAAATTTATTGATTTTCTAATAACAACCCCGCAAACCACGCATTATTATCTCAAACCGTTTATTTGTTATTTAAGTTCAAAATGGGTCAGTTATTTACTGGACACCCGGTATATATATATTACATCATCATAATCAACTGTTTTCGATCCACTGCTTAATTGTAAACAATATTAAACTTATATAAATAAATATATATATATATATATAGAGAGAGAGAGAGAGAGAGAGAGAGCGAGATGTATATACAGGGGTCGCAGCGTCCCTAAAATTTTCGCACTTTCCTACCAGTATTTTTAATTAAAAATCTTCGTTTCAGATTCCTTTAACATCCACAATGAAATTCTACAATAAATATTATAGTTTTAAAATTGTGGTAGGACAGTGTGAAAATTTTAGGGACGCTGCGACCCATGTATATATTTATTTATTTATTTATTTATTTATGAATTTAAATAATCATATTTCTAATTAATAATAGACTAGGTGGTGGCAGCACAGACAATCACCTCATTGAGTTCATCGATGAAATTAGGATTAATAAAATCACGATTCGAATATTAAAACGCAATCGGTCTCGCAAGTCGTAACCCGGTGGAAAACACTTAAAATCCCGATTTTAGCGGTTGACTCGTAGATTTAACCTCTTCAGTCCCTGAGTACCCAAATGGGTACATTAGTTTTGTCCCATTTTATTAATGATACTCAAATATAAATGAAATTTCGATATAAGAATAATATGTTTCGAATTCTAAGATTCGGGCTAATGAATATAAAACAAAAATCTCGCTCTGAAGTCAAACGAGAGAAGAAATAATTCAGTAATAATTAAAAATACTGTAATAATCGCCAGTAGTGAAGAGGTTAAGATTGTGTTTTCAAGCATTCAAAAGTATTAAAACATGGAAGGCGGGGTACAAAGTAAAATGGATTGTCTTGTCGTCATACAATGTGCCCATCCTTTTCCATTTTTGCTATTTAATTCTCGATGATATCAAAAACTTTCGTCTGACATTTATATAATATATATTCATATCGCTTCGATAGTTTTCTATAAAAAAAGAAAAGAAAAAGAAAAAAGAAAAAAAGGACGTCAGCATAAGCTTTTTACATAGGATTGTAAGGTCTTTAAGCCTTCAAATACAGGGTGTTTCGCTACCAGACCAACAAACTTTGAGGGGTGATAGTAGACATGAAGACAAACATTATTAAATAGGAAACCATGGGGCGCAAACGTCTTCCGTAGGAGCTAGGGGCCATTAAAGTTTAAGGTCCAAAACTTCAAACAATTATAAAAAACGGAAAAAAGGGTGGATTCGTTTGCGGTTTTCGCTAAAATCATTCTCTTCATCACGATTTGCTTGTAAAAAAAATTTTAAGGGTTATGTTCAAAAATTATCGATAGAGGGCGCTTTAGACATTAGAGTATCAAACAACTACTTTTTACCCTTATTTTTTGCACGGGGTTGAAATTATTCCAAAGTTTAGACTTTAACTTAAATTTTAAGCCCAAAATCGGAAACATTGTTATTGGGTAACTAGCGAAAATTGAACCGTGAACTGAGGAGGGGATTTTGAACGCACATAAACATTTGACAGACTAATCGATTTTGTTGCAGTTTGCGTGTAGGTCATTCCCTTGGTAATTATTTTATTCAAAATGAGTTACAGCTCTTGTGTCTCCATTTTTTTTATAGAGGGCGCTTCCGACACATCTCCGACATTTCAATGGCATTACTCCTGGGTTTTTTACTGCCAAACCAACATACTTCCAGGAAGTGTTAGGGATGCAAAGCGACTCGGAATCACATGGGAATGTAACGTTGAAAATGTCTTTTTAGCGAGTTGTGGTTAAAAGAAGCAGAGAAAAAAGCAACAGAAACAGTTAGTGAAACAGCTACACGTTAATGTGACAGAAAACAATTTAGTTAAGGGTTTTACTACAAAAGGTGTCCGAAATTACGCCCAGAAGTAATCGGGCATGCTTGAGAGCAGCGTCGCATGCAATTCCTCACGCTTTCAAAGATTCCTGGCATCTCGGATAGCTTTCTGGCAGCTACAGAAATTCGAGCTGAGAGGTCTTCCACTGACGGTCCAGGTGTCTCATACATTCAACTTTTTCTTTGACCCCAGCAGAAGAAGTCCATATAGATTCCGATTCAGATTGAGCCAGGTGGGGGGGGGGGGGGGCTACCAATTACTTTTGAGCTCAAATAGCCCCACCCAGCATGGTTATTTAAAAAAATACATAACAATTATACAGTAATAAAATAAAGGTAGGTAACAAAAAGTAATTGATATAATGAAGTAGGTGCAACGATCTGGCAGGCCAACGAACCGGGCCACCACTACCTATCCACCGCTGTCCATGTGTTACGTTGAGTTGTCTGCGAACATCGTTGGTAAAATGTGGAGGAACCTCATCATGCTATAGAGTGGCCCTGCTAGGTGGGGCTTGTTGAGCTTAAGCCATTTGGTAGGCCTCCCCACCTAGCTGAAACTGAAACTGAAACTGCTATAGAGTGGCGCAGCGAAAGATGAATATGTGCTTTTACCAGAAGTTCCGACAGAACGTGTTGTAGAAATATCAAGTTGCTTTTTTCTCTGCTTCTTTTAACCCTAACTCGTAAAAAAAGCATTTTCGACGTTACATAATATGATTCCGAGTCGTCTTTTCATCCCTAACACTTCCTGGAAGTATGTTGGTCTGGTAGTAAAACATACAGGAGTAATGCCATTGAAATTTCGGAGATGTGTCGGAAGCGCCCTCTATCAAAAAATGGGGACACCAATGCTGTACATAATTTTGAATAAAATAATTACCAAGGGAATGACCTACACGCAAACTGCAACAAAATCGATTAGTCTGTCAAATGTTTATGTGCGTTCAAAATCCCCTCCTCCGTTCACGGTTCAATTTTCGCTAGTTACCCGATAAAGTCTAAACTTTAGAATAATTTCAACCCCGTGCATAAAATAAGGGTAAAAAGTAGTTGTTTGTTACTCTAAAGTCTAAAGCGCCCTCTATCGACAGTTTTTGAACATAACCCTTAAAATTTTTTTACAAGCAAATCGTGATGTAGAGAATGATTTTAGCGAAAACCGCAAACGAATCCACCCTTTTTTCCGTTTTTTATGATTGTTTGAAGTTTTGGACCTTAAACTGTACTGGCCTCTAGCTTCTACGGAAGACGTTTGCGCCCCATAGTTTTCGATTTAATAATGTTTGTCTTCATGTCTACTATCACCCCTCAAAGTTTGTCGGTCTGGTAGCGAAACACCCTGTATAAATAAGGAAGAAGAGGTTATTAGTCCAACCTCTAAGGGTTTAGTTTGATTACAAATAAAATTAAATTTTCCAAATAAACTATTTTGAAATAAATTGGAACAAATTTTACCATTTTCTTGCTAAGATAAAGCTGCCATTTTTTCTCAGATGGAAGATTAAACATGACCTCTTTCTTCGATGCTGTAAGATCCAATTCTTCCTGAAAAGTAAAATGAGTAAATCCTTTAATGGTAGATCAATTAACACAAATAAAGCAAATATATATTCAACTTAAAGTCAAAATAAATTAATGTTAATTTCAGTAAATTTGGTTAAAAATATTATATATACATATTAAGTGTTAGACTAACTAATGTAAGATGATTTTTTTTCTTCTTTTTTAAACTGCAGTTACATTTGTAGTTTTATTACAAATTTAAATTAACAGCTTATTTTCAAGCATTTTTCTATCGAATTTTAACAGTTTCTACCTCGTTATAAATAATAATTATTATTATTGTTATAATAATAATATAAAAAAAGACGTTTGAGAAAATCTGTCTTGTTTATCATAGTCAAATCTTGATCATATAACTCAGGCATTTCCAATTGCATGTTCGGGTCATGACTATAATCAGATGGAGACAGGGTGGCCTGAGCACCCTTAAGAAATCATTGTATATGTAATTTAATAATGACAGCATCTATGTTCCATTTAACTTTAAAAATGCAATCAAAAGTATTGTGCCAATAAGTACTTGCCTATACTACTGTCTCCATTCATTTATTATTAAAATAAAAGTAAAATGGTTAGATGGGAGTTAGACTCATCAAAAGATTTCAAAGGGCTCTCTGATTTTACCAGCTGGCTAGGGGCATAGTTAAATGAAACGTTATAATTTAAACGAAAATTCTTTACTTTGTTGTTTAATACTTCTTCTTTCTCATACGATAATTTCACTATGTAATAAATTAATTTTAGCAAAGAGCTCAATAGGATACAGCAGGAAAAGAGATATCACAGGCCATAATGTGATTGCATTCCTTTGGACCTCGGCCTTGCCAGGCCAACTTGTTGGCCGAACATTTTATTTATTTTTGTAAAAATAAAACAATGTTATGCTTGTTTTTTTAATACAAATTTGATTTAGTTTAATAAATTATAGAGAAATATAAAAAAAAAAAGGGTCAAGTGCGAGTATTACTATCTATCTATCTATCTATAATAGGTTTCGTAATGATATGAACACCTTGTAATTTTGTGATATCCTGGCAAAAATCCAAATAATTATCCAAATAATTATCCAAAAACTTCATTTTCGAGACAAATAAAGTAATTTTTCTTAATATATAGTTGTAAAATAAATATCAAACTTTAAATTCATTGAAAATATGAATTATCTAAAAAAATGGTGTTGCAAAATGATAAGAACATTGATGGAAACTTTCACCAAATGAGCATAGAATTTGTACAGGAATACTAAATACCACTCTGAGAAGAAGAAATCGAACTATGCAAATTAGTTTAGCACATATATATATATATATATATATAAATTCTTCGCAAACAAGGAAATTTCTGAATCTGAGAGCAAAGTGGATTCTACAAATATGGGTCCTAAAAGCGCTTAAAATTGTTTTGAGAAAGAGAAAATTGTGCCTTTTGGGAATCAAGGAGTTTCGGGCAGAGCTATCGCAAAATAATTGAAAATATCTTCTTGTATAATATTAAATTATTTTCGATTAAAAGAGGATTTTGGAGCACAGAAGTCACCGAGACGTCCAAAAAAAAACTGTCCTAAAGAAAAAAAAAGAGCCATTACAAAAGGAATGAGGAAATGGGAAAACAACTTTAGGCAACTTTCACCAAATCCACTAACAGCAATGTCAAAAAGTATCTTGTCCAGAGGAGTCAAGAGCTCGAAGTTGATGAAGCACAAAACAGAAACCACCCAACTACGAATGACCAAAACGCACCAGCAGAATCACGTGGATTAGACAAGAGATCATATGTCCAAAAAGCTGAGTAATATTTTCGAATGAAAAAGAAATTCAATTTGGATAGTCCAGACAATTTTTCTTATTATTTGCACGATCTGCGCAAAACACCAGAAACGTTTTCAAAGTGCTAGCAGGGTGGAGGTTCACTCATGATTTGGGCTGATGTTAGATTTCATGGTAAGATCAACGTTGCATTTCTCTCTGGCAGAATGAATGCATTGACCTAACAAGATCTACCAGAAGAAAACTTACTGTCATTTTCTAGGGAAATTGGTGGAGCTTTCTGGATGTTCCACTGAGACAATGCATCCCTCCACACGGAAAACAGCAATTGGGAATGTTTTCTCAAAAATGGCGTGCCTGTAATTTCATGACCACCTGTTTCTCCTAGTTTAAATCCAATGAAAAATATATGGAACCTACTGGTTAGAGCTGTTCTCGCAAATGGAAAACAATATGACACAATATTAGAATTAAAAACGCCTATCATCATTCAGGGGAATGAAATCGATTGAAATATATTAAAAAGGTTGGTTCACTCCATGAGTGATCACGTTTTTACATTAATTAGAAAATCTGGTGCATACGCTGGCTCTTAATCTATATTTTTAGCCAATGTTCATATCATTATGAAACACCTCAAAATCGAAAAATGCAGTTTATTTTATGTATAAATCGCAGTTTCAATTATATTTCGTTATAAAATAAAGCATTTTGTGCTATTTCTAACATTGATTAGCTTTTAGTTTGTTTTGTAACATTCTTATCTTTTTCATGCGTAAAAATTTGGGTGTTTATATAATTTTGAAACCCAGTGTATATTACTTTTTAATGGACAAGATAACCTCCATAATTCTGTACATATCTCTTCTAAGCTGATACATAAGATCAAGGGGCAGAAAATCTCGCTCAAGTTCGTTAATGGATAAAATCGGACAAAGAGAGTGGAAATAAGGAGGGGTTTTATGAAAATATAAAAACCCATAACTTCTTAATTATAGTACATATCGAATCAGCTTAAAGTTATGATTACTTTAAAAAAAAAGAGCCAAAATTTATGCATGACAGATTTTTGATAAAAATTTAAATGAGGTCAAGGGGCGAAAAAAATAGGGTTTTAAGGAGAAAAAACTTCATACTTCGTCAATTCTCAAAGCATCAAATCCAATTAAATTTATTATAATTTTTTTCAATATTATCTACGATTTCTATATTGACAAGTTTTTTCATAGGACCAACTTTTGCAGAAAAAAAAAAATTAAAAACGAAAACAAGAAAAAAAAGATGCGAGGGGGGGGGGGGGGAGATTGAAGAAGAAGAAAAAAAAAACATAACTTCTTCAATCCACAAGATTTCAAATCCCATGAATTTATTATAGTTCTTCTTAGTATTATCTACATCTTTTATACGGACAAGTTTTAGATAGGACCAATTCTTACAGCAAAAACCAATTAAAATACATGGTTAAAGAAAAGATTTTCGGATTAAGTTTGTTCTCAAATCCAAACTGCCTATTTGCGACTCATTTTTAAATTCATTTTTGACCTCAAACGCATCCATTTGTTAGGTTCTCTAATTTAGAAATTATGTAGTGTGCCATAGAGTTCAATTTTGAATAAAGACAGAATTAACTTCAAAAAATTGTATGAAAGTGGGCATTTTGAACCGAATTTCCTGAAGTGATAGTGTTGGAAAGGGAAAACATGCTCGTATTGAGAAAATAGCTGTTCCAAACTGTCATTTTTGATCTCAAACGCATCCAAATGACAGGTTCTGTCGTTCAGAAACTATATCATGTGCCGTATCAGCCGATGCTTGTTAAATTTTTCTGTGTTTAACAAAAATATTATAGTTTTAAAATTGCTATCCAAACAAGCCATTTGGACCCTATTTCTCGAAGTAATAGGGCTGTAAACGAAAAATATGGTCGTATTGAGAAAATAATTGATCGAAACTGCTTATTTTCTGACTCTTTTTTTAATGTTCTCTCTTTTTTTTTTAATCTTAAATGTATCCAAATGACAAGTTCTCTTCTTCAGAAGTTATATAATGCGTCATATAAGTCATTTTTTTATATAAAGACAGATATATTAAAAAAAATACTATCAAAGGGGGCATTTTGAATCGATTTTTTAAAGGGGTGTAGGGGGGAATATTTTTAACTTAGAAATCTATCTTGGCCTGTAGTCTGGGCCGGCACAGATTTTTACTTTTTACTGCTACTGGGCATTGTATTACACAAACATATAAGCAAATGTTTTTATCAAGGCTTTAAAAGACATTTTTACAGGGAGTACATAGCCTCTGTCATTATTTATGTCCAAACCGCCAGTGGAGTAATGTTTCTGTGACAGACAGACAACACAGAAGTGATCCAAATGAATTAATGGTTCCGATTTCACATTTTTGGCGCAGCATGTCTATATTGGGACTCTGTGCCATTAAGCCATATGCAACCAGCCGGTTTTAACTTGTTAATTACGGTATGCTAAAAACTATCTTTTTTTCTAATGCAGAACTTTCAAATTGTGATTCCTTTTACCAAATTATTCTTTCCTTCTAAACTAGATTGTTTTTGTATGCTGTATAAAATTTATGTAACACTGCTCGAAAAATTGGTGGCAAGATGCTGTCTCCAATTTTATGGGGTACTTTAATTTATGCATCGGTGTTACTTAAATTAACATAACTGGTGTAATATTACAAATAATGGTTAATAACTCAGAAAATTACCGAGGATTTTTTCGAAAACCATTATTAATATTGATTTTATTCTTCTGTTACAAGAAGTATCTCTAGCGCTCCTCAACACCTTTTCTGAATGCCGGAAATCGAATTTGTGTATAGCGGAAAAATGCGCTTTTTTCAAAAACCATGTGTCTTAGGGTAATCTCTATAGTTTTTCTGCAAGAATTAACGTCTACTAACTCTAATTTTTGTCATAATTTTAATTTCAGTATATTCGGAAATAGATGGGGAAGGGACATATTTTTGCCCTACATTTTCGATTATTTCTCTGAAAATATAATACCTAAAATTAAAAGAAATATAGTTTTGAGTTAACCCTTACGAAAGCTTTCGCACGACATCCCACACAATATACAAAGAGGAAATTTCCTTTTCTTCAATAACGTAATTTGAACCCCCCCCCCCCTTTTCACATTTTTCCTGAATTTATTTGTGAATGTTTAATAATCTGTAAATATGTGAATCGAAAATATTTATCACTTGCCACAATTTGAACTTTCCACGTTTTACAGTTTACGTGTAAAGTTGTTGTGACGAAGAGACAGACATAGGAGTGATCTTATAATGGTTCCGTTTTCACTTTTTAAGTACGAAACCCTAACAATTACCTTTTTTCTATGCAGAACTTTCAAATTCTGATGTCCTTTTTGCCAAATTATTCTTTCTTTCTAAACTAAAATGATTTCCTATGCTGTATGAAATTTATGGAACGTTACTCCATAAAATTGGCGGCAACCTGCCTCCAATTTTATTGAGTAATTTAACTTATGTATCGGTGTTATTTAAACTAATATAATTGGCATAATATTAAAAATTAATGTTGCGGTTAACTAGTTATATCGGTTAAATTACTCAATACAAAGGAGCAACCAATTTTATTGAATTACATTGCATAATTTTTTTACAGTGTACTTGAATGATCATTTGAATACAATAGTTTTATTCAATTTTTTAACGAGTATTTTTGTACGTAACTCTCAAAATATTCCGTATTCCAAGAATTATGGTCATACAGTCTGAAAATAAAAAATTTATGCATAAGTAAAAGTACTTTTTGAATAATTTTAATTGTAGAATTATGTTGCTTCAGAAATATCGGCATTTTAAGGGGAAAAAAAATGAATTTGACCGGGCCGGGCTACTAAGCATTTTGGATAGGGTCGGGCCTGGAAATGTCTCCATGGATAGACCACTATAGTTTGAAACCTCTATATACTATATGGCCGAAGGTGACCGGCCACTTGTGATTTTAGAAGTTATCTCGACAATACACGAGGAATTATTCTGAAATTTCAGGTGTGTAAATACAATTGCACAGGTCATATATTTCTACAAAGTTTTTTTTTCCGAACTCCCAAAAGGGACCGTCAACAAACTGAAAAAGAAAGATCTTTTGGATAACCATGTCAAAATTAATGTAGCAAAAGCGTTCAAACTCAAGATTATGATTTATTATGATTTATTATGGCTTATTGTAATAAACTGTGTTCTTTTTTACCACGCTTTTATTAACTTCACCAGTATGTTTGTGAGTTTGTAACTCTCCTTATTTTATGTATGTTCACCGATTACTCCGAAACCATGCAACCGATTAACTTGGTTTTGGTGTTAAATGAAAGACGATGCTCTCGAATTGGTACCACTCCAGTTTCATCGAAATTGATACTTTTTTAGTAATTAGGCAAAAACTAATAAAATTAGTGATTTTTCGCTAATTAAAAGTGTTGAATACGTTCACTGAATGGAGTGTAGACAGCATGGCCGAGCGGTCTAAGGCGCCAGATTGAAGCTCTGTTTTTCGAAAGAGATTGTGGGTTCGAACCCCACTCCTGACATTATTTACATCTATGTAAAATTAAAAAAAAATTCCGTATTGCAATTTTTATTTTTAACAGGCTTCAGAAAAGGAAGAGGAAGTTATCAATTTGACGCGTATGTATTTTTTTTTCTCTGTATGTTCACCAATTACTCTGAAACTATCCAACCGATTAAATTGGTTTTTGTATTAAATATAAATATAGTTAAAAAAAACTAAAAAACACGCTTTTAAAGTAATCAAACTAAAAAGTGAAAAGAAAATATAGTTAAAAAAAAACTAAAAAACACGCTTTTTAAGTATGTCAAACTAAAAAGTGAAAAATAATTCGTACTATAAGCTGAAAACGAAAATAGATGAAAAATACTACATTACTATAAAATCATTGTTATTATAGAAATCAATTAATAAGCAATAAATAAAATTATCGTGGAAAAAAAGCGTGGGGTGCTTCTTAAGAACTGATACATGGAGCATGGTAGATGGAGCACCCCACGCTTTTTTTCCACGATAATTTTATTTATTGCTTATTAATTGATTTCTATAATAATAATGATTTTATAGTAATATAGTATTTTTCATCTATTTTCGTTTTCAGCTTATAGTACGAATTATTTTTCACTTTTTAGTTTGATATACTTAGAAAGCGTGTTTTTTAGCTTTTTTAAACTATATTTATTATGAGGACAGCATGTATATACGAAGAGAAATAAAGTTTTTTTTAAAGCCTTAAATTTTGCCAAGTTTTTTGTGTATAATTTGCAGAGTTCTTAATATAGAAAGGTGTTCTTTTCCAGAAAATATGACAAACAACATTGTACACAATAATCTGCAATCAGAATTAAAAAATAATAAAAATTATATGAAAAATGAGCAGGTTTACTTAATAATGATTTACTGCACATGCGTAAAAGTAATTAAAATATTACTAACATAATGTGTTAGCTAAGTGTATACAGTAACTTTTGTGAAAAGCTCAAAAATTTAGCTTGAAAATTCTGAAAGTGTTCGTTAATAGAATAAGCTCAAAATCTGTTATTCCCAAAGTGAAGCAAAACGATGAGGGTTGTATCCATATATCCATTAAATAGTGTCAATACAGTTACATGCAATATAGCAGATACTACTATATTTGGATACAGCCCCTCACCTTTTTGCTTCATGTTGGGAACAACGGTTTTGAACTCATTCTATCGACGAACACTTTTAGAATTTTTGAGCTATGTTTTTGAGACTTTTACAAAAGTAAAAGTCTGCTCTGTACATTTAGCTAACATATTATGCATATTATATTTCGATTCTTTCACACATGAACAGTAAAAAGTTATTTAGTAAACCTGTTTATTTTTCATACAAATTTCATTATTTTTTATTTCTGATTTCAGGGTATTGTGTACAATGTTGTTTGTCATAATTTCTGAAAAGAACATTTTTTTTAATATTAAGAACTCTGCAAATTTTAAGCAAAACAATTTGGCAAAACTTGGGACTGTTTTTATAAACCTTAATTTCTCTACGAGTCATGCTATCCCCCCCAAAAATGAACACAGTTTATTACAATAAGCCACTTAATTACAATCTGAAGTTTGAATTCTTTAGTTACATTAGTTTTGACAGGTTTATCCAAAAGATTTTCGTTCTTTTTCAATTTGTTGGCTGTCCGCTATGGAATTTAAGGACAAACTTTTCGCGGAAATATATGACCTGTACTATTCTGTTCACACACCTAGAGTTTCAAAGTAATTCTTCATGCATTTTTCTTAATATTTAGCAAAAAGGTCTAAAATTGAAAGTGGCCGATCACATTTGGCCATATAGAGTATATTGAACTGCAAGTATCTTGAGAAATAGAACACTGAAATGGACTGTAGGTTCATTTGCATCCCTGAAATAACAAAACCCTTTTCTACACTTTTTAAGTTTAATAGCATGTAGATAACAACAAATAAACTTCTCTTTTATCATGAGAGTTTTAATGTGCACGAATAAGTTTAAATAAAATTACAAGAAGTTTGATTATAGGATATCACCTTATTAAAATTTTTAATACCTTCGGTTAGGTCGGGTACTTTCACTGCGTTCCGATATGCGCGGTATAAAGAAGGCTTACAAACCAAAATTCTTTTTTACTTATGGACGAACAGCAGCGGCCTTAAAATCTTCATCAGTAAAGAATCCTAGTATTTTCAAAAAAATTAAAAACTTCGATATTAAGTTTTAATAATAATCTATGTTTAAAGTAAATAGAAAAGTATGTGCAATGCATATACATAAAGAAGCAAGAAAAAAAATAGAACAAACTTTAAAAGGTGGTGGGATACACTATAGCAAACAATTTTTGCACAGAAAAGTATGGATGCAGTCTCTTATTCAGTAAAAAAATAGCATTTCTCCCCATGAGATTATTTTCGGGATTATTATCATCATAAATTTAGGGAGGAAAAGGGGAAAGCTGACCCTCCCCCTAAAGAATTTGTATTTCAGAGTATATCGGTTATTTCAGGTGAGACTCAAATTAAAAAATAAAAAAATGCAGCAAAACTAAATTAAGTTGTCAGATTTGAATAAAATAAAAGCATAAACTTAAACAAATTCTTTAAGCAATAAAAAATATAATCAATTGTATTTCAAAAGGTTTGCAAGCGCAATGTTATCAAACTGAGGCACTCTTATCATCAATCAGTATTTTACCTAATTTTAAAAATTGCTTCTGAACCGTGAATTTAATTCAATTCTTAAGTAACATGCTAATACAAAATATTATTATTATTATTATTATTTGATAAAGATTGCATTCAGTTTTTCTTTATAATAATACTTTACTGTTCTAATACTTTTCGTATAAAAGTAACTTCTAATATAAAAATAATATTAAATGATTTTTTTTTTAAATATGAAACAAAATTAAACTAATTTACTGATAACTTCCCAATTTCCTTTAGATTTTTCTCAAAATTTTTATCGAGGGAGACACATACTTTTAAACCAACTTAATATTTTTTTATTTTTATCTTTATACAATTCCAGAAATTTATCCCTCAATATTGTACTTCAAAGCTGAATTGCCCCACATCTAAATCCATTTGAAATTCTAGCGATAAAATTCGATACGCAACCAAAACAAAAATTCACGAATCATAGGCAAAGAAAGTCAAAATCAGCATTGCATGAAAGTTCGCCTGAACAATATAGAATAAACAAAAACAGCAAGTACATCACCAAATGTCAGCGGTTTGGTGAAAACCTCAGGTATCAACGTGAAAATTTTCTCAAATTTTACCGGAACGTTTCCTGCACTCTTTTCTGAACACCCCAGAATATTTTTGTACTCTTAAGAGAGGCCATCCCTATCGCCGCTTTTAAAAATCGTTCGTCCAACATTAGACGTTCGTCCAACATTAACCAAGAATGCTAATTCTTTGACAGAAATAAGAGAAGAAAATCTGTACGAAATCTTAATTTGAAGAATATCAAACTCATGCCATCAGAAATGAAGGATATTCCATCTACGGTATGATCACGTGGTCAAGGCAAAAACTTCTAGCGTAAAGAAGAGAAAGCTTCGTTAAACGCAATGTAAATCACCACCAGCCAATGAAACAGTTCATAGGGAAAACAGTAGCAGCCTCCTTGTTTTTCAGTAAGTTCTTTCGATAAATTACCGGTACCACGTGACCTTTTACAGCCTCGAACGCAGATTTGGAATATCCTCCATTGGGATGGGCATGACTAGATGTTTTACTTATCTTCTAGGCTCTTATTAGAATCAAAATGTATGCTTTAATATAGATAGTATCTAGAGGTGCTAAATCTCCAGCTTTTTATACACCATTATTACCTTAGAGAAAATATTGTTTTTTTTTTAAATCGTCCAATTTTTACATTTAAATAAAACAGCATTTTTTGTATCAAAATACTGGTATCCAAAAAGCCGGAGACTTGGCAACTCTGGGTATCATTGCCATCCAGACTAAGTGCACTAGGTTGTATTAAGAATGCCTGAATTATAGGAAGTGGTTTGTTTTGTATGATTTAGAGATACATATTCGCTGTAACTCTACAATTGATAATAATTTATTAGTTTAATCTTTTATGTAGTTTCCCAAACCCTCTTCCATTCTTGACAGTAGCTTAAGACGGTTTACATAAAATGTATCAAGTGGTGGTTCCAGACATATACATAAGTAGGGGAAAAGTGGCGGTCCGGCCTCAGGAGGAGGATTGAGGATCGGTGGTGGTGGTGGGATCCTCCTCCTCAATCCTCCTCCACAGCCCTCCTCCTCAATCCTCCTCCTCCTCAAGCCTCCTCCTCAATCCTCCTCCTGGCATCGTCTTATAAGAGAAGGGGTTAAAAGGATTTTTTTCGAATTTTAAGCGGGAATTTCAGGGAGTTAGAATTTTTAAATCATATTGTAGTATGGGGGTGTTTTTTAATGTGGGGACTTTAAAAATTTTCGGCTTGTTACAGTATGTGGGGTATGTTTTTCGATTGACTTATGCTGTTGTTCATTTAAAAAGTAATTAAAAATTATGAGTAAAAATAATGAAGGTAATAATTAAAAATGATAATTAAAAATAATGAGTAAAAAATAATGAAGGGAATTTTTCGAGTGGTTTTTTTAGTCAAGTATAGTACGTAGTAGAATTTAAGAAATGAATAATAGCAATTAACGATAATTAGTAATTAATTAAAAAGTAATTAAAAATTATGAGTAAAAATAATGAAGGTAATAATTAAAAATGATAATTAAAAATAATGAGTAAAAAATAATGAAGGGAATTTTTCGGTGAACTTTAGTTTAAGGATTTATTTTTTGATTTGAAGCGGAAATTTTGGGGAGATTGATTTTTTTTTTTTTTTCACCGTGTTTTTAATAAGGGGTTAAGCGGATATTTTGGGGACACAGAATGTTTTTTTCTGTACTATTGTACGAGTAGTTTTTAATTTTAATGTGGTGACTTAAAAATTTTCAGTTTGGTGTAATTTAAGAGTTTATTTTTTGATTTTAAGCAGAAATTTTGGGGAGATTGATTTTTTTTTTTTTTTTTTTTTTTCACCGTGTTTTAGATAATGGGTTAAGTGGGTATTTGGGGACATAGAATGTTTTTTTTTTCAGTACTATTGTACGAGTGGTTTTCAATTTTAATGTGGCGACTTAAAAATTTTCAGTTTGGTGTAATTTAAGAGTTTATTTTTTCGATTTTAAGTGGAAATTTGGGGAGATTTTTTTTTTTTTTTTCCACTGTGTTCTTACATGATGAGTTAAGCGGGTATTTTGGAGGAAATTATTATTTTAGACTAATCATTCACGAAGGATATTTTGCGGATATAAATGTTTGATAGGAGGACTTTAACTTTTTTGCAATGAGATTGACGTGCGCTCGTCGACCTAACCGTACGGAGTTTGTAATTTTCTTCGAATCATGTTTGCATATTGGCTTAGAATATCTTAGAAAGACCTGAATAACCTTTATCTCTACCCACCGTCATAAATAACACATGCTGCTTATGGGAATTTGAGAATAATAACTTTAAACATTAATTTAATGAAGGAACTTTAAAATTATTTAGAGTACTATTTTTAGTTAACTATGTTATACACTTGATATTTTAGAATAATTAAAAAATAACTTTAAAATTTGAATGAGAAAATATGTTTTTAAATGGAAATTTACGTGCTAGCATTGAATTGCGCTTGTCGCCCTAACGGTTCGAAATGTGTGGTTTTCTTCGAACCTTGATGAAAACTTAATTTAAATGATTATTATTATTATTTTGTGTGTGTTGTATGTATGTGTGTGAATGTATGTGTATGTATGTATGTGTTGTATGTATGTGTGTGTTGTATATATGTGTGTGTATGTATGTATGTTTGTATTGTATGTATGTGTGTGTTGTATGTATGTGTGTGTTGTATGCATGTGTATGTTGCACGTATGTGTTGTATGTATGTGCATGTGTTGTATATATGAAATAACACATGCTTGTAATGGGAATTTGGGAATAATAATTTTAAATATTAATTTAATGAAGGAACTTTAGAATTATTTCGAGTATTATTTTTAGTGAATTATGTTATACACTTGATATTTTAGAATAGTTAAAAAATAACTTTAAAATTTGAATGAAAAATATGTTTCAAAATTGAATTTTACGTACTAACATTTATTTACGCTTGTCGACCTAACTGTTCAGAGTCCTTGATTATCTTCGAGCAATGGAAAATTTAATTTTATTAATTTATTTATTTAGTTAGATTATTTTTTGATGATCCCGGTTTGAGGATGTTATTTTTGGATAATGAATAAATTTTAATGGTGGTACTTTATTTTTAAGGGGTGTCTT
This sequence comes from Maratus speculifer, assembly GCA_964019185.1. Taxonomy (NCBI): domain Eukaryota; kingdom Metazoa; phylum Arthropoda; class Arachnida; order Araneae; family Salticidae; genus Maratus; species Maratus speculifer. The sequence continues at coordinate 78,318,780 of OZ025299.1, forward strand.
ATGAAGCGACTTAGATTGTTTTCGAGTGGAAAATTTAGTCATATTTAATTTAAGAAATGATTAATTAAAGGAAAAAAGACAATTCAATTTAATTGGGTTCCTTTTTCGATAGATAAAAATAGGAATTAAAAATTTTATGAGAAATTTATTAATGAGGGCAATTGAAGCTTATTATGAGTGTGACTCTATTTTAAGTAAAGGTTAGAAGAAAGTTTAAAAAATGGCACTAAAAATAAATACATTCATAACACACATATATACATAGAATTAACTAGCAGTATTTTTAAACTAGAATAACAAACTGAACAATTTTCGTGAATATTATGAAAAAATAAATGCGCTTTAGAGAACGAAACTTTACTATTTGATTGTTATTTAATATTATAAAAATATTTAAATCTAAGCATTTCGTTTTAGGTAACAAACTTATTTTATTAGTTTAGTACATATTAATTTTCATCGTATAGTATTCAAATCACCTGTGTTCATGCAATACGGATTTACCTACTTATCGCATGCGAATGAGTAAAAGCATGATTCATTCTTATCTTAGATAAGGTTTTACCCCAGAGTCTTGAATTCAATCGACGTTATATTTTAACTATGATTAACTAATGAAGATGCCAATTGCGTCGCAATAATGATTTTATTAATTCAGATTTTAAATTAATATCAAATTGGAGGTTTTTTTTCTTTTCTCACAGATTAACTTTAAATAAAACTTAAATATTTATATATTCATTTACTTTATTAGTAAAATAATGAATGTATCACATTCATTTAGGATTTAACTATTTGAAGATTTAAACTAACCTTTTATTTAAACGATCACATAATTAAAACTATTATAAAATTAAGTGTTTAAAAATATAAACGAAGGGTTCATTTTAAAATGTACTCATACTTGGGGATAATTTACTTGGGGAATATTTCTTAGATGACTTATCACGAATAACTAAGTGTACACTCAGAAACAACAACCAGTAAACATTTTTAACGAAAGGTTTTCATAAATATATACTAAGGTATACATATATACAGTAACATTTCATATAACATTAAATTTTAGCAAGTGCATGTATTGGAACACCCCCCTATTTTTTTTCTCTATCATACTTTTTCTCTCTTTGTTGAACTACTTTGGTTGAGAAATGCGGTTCAAAAAACCAAATTTGACAAAACGGAGTATGATTAGGCAGTTTTTGAATACCTGCTTTACGAAAATAAATTTAAACTTTTGACATAAAGCTGTTCTTTAATAATTTAAAACAGAAATTATTTTTTATAATTAATCCTTAACAACTTTAGACATGATTTGATGAGTCATAGGGTCATTAAAAGGTGTTTTTAACGTATTAATTAATTTTCTTAATCAGTTCTTCAAAATATTAAAAACTTATTCATAAGAAAATCTTACCTGGTTAGGAAAATTCAACCTCCTTCTATGTCGGTCTTGCAAGGACTGACTGATAACATGCCTGCTTATCTACTGAACCACGTGATAAGTGACGTTAGAGATCACGTGACCCTCATTATCTGCTGATAAGATAAGGACTGACTTGGAATTATCTTAATTAATTACCAAACTTCTCATTTTTTTAAACACCACACTAATCATTGTCCCCATTACTTAATCACGTAAATATAATTTATATAGTTTATAATTATCAGTTTTATACTAACATTTAACACCTATTCGTATGTGTTGTATTAATTCTGTTAGTTTAATTCATACAAATTTTAACTAAAGCATCCTGTGCTAGTTTTCATACATTTATTATCGCATCACGTGATAGAATTTCTTGCGATGTTTTAGAAATAATAGTATTTAATTTTTTTAATTAGTTAAAACATGAAAAAAAAATTTAATTGCTTTTTAACATGAATCTTTTAAGAGAAACATATTTTATTCTGAAACATTGAATTTAAAAACTAACTCTTAAGAATATGACTTGATGCAGTTTACTCATTTTAAACAAGTTAACTTTACTACTTGACGGAAATATATTCAAACGCAAAACGATTTAACTTTCGCATTTTAAAGTTATTTATATATTATACTAACATTTAATTATAATAGGTATAATTTTATTAAAAATACTGAATAAAATTAAATTTATACTATGTAAAAAATTAAAACACCATTTAAAAATATTAAACAAGAACAACAAACTTATAATTAAGAGATGAATAAATATAAATATATGAATCACACAATAATAAAAAGAAATACTTAATCATTCATAAAAATTCTTCCCTTGAACATTCGCATGTATGTTAATAAAAATATAACACTAAAGTTTTCAAAAATATTATAAGCGTTTCCAAATCAACAAAGATAATTGAGTATTATATATCAAATAATGGACATGTACTCTTTACACTCACATCTTACAATGTAATTAGTAACCAAATGTAATGATTTTTAAGCATGTCTTCTTAAATTTTTTACAATGAAAGACTATCACAGTTGAATATTTAGCTTTCTGTTTATAACTTTATCGAGAAATATATAATGCATACCACACGATTTCATTAAATGAATCACAATACATTTCAAACTTCTCATTTTCAATGTTTTATATATACTAGTGTTTATCAAATAGGTGTTTATTCTGAACAATCATTACTTAGTATATTGATGAAAAGTTTGTGTTGAACGGTTTTTAACTTAAATGGTGTGAGAGAAGGATATATTAGGACAGAAGTTATTAAATATAGAGTCTTTAAAGTTTATACCCGTGCAAGAATTGGCATTTCAAGAAACAAAGTTGTGTCACATTTGAAAGCATTCTTTATATTCGAAACGCACACGTGATCACGATCACATCACTGAAGAGCATAGAGAAGCTGTTTATGTTGTATATAATTTGAATTTTCATTAACACAATATTATAACCGAAGTTTTTCGACAGTTTGAAAAATTATGATGTTCAACGTCTGCACACGTTAACACAGAATAAGATTAGCTTATGCCCTTTCGATGATAAGCGTTATTTGCAGGTAAGATGTATTAACATAACAAAATTTTCTTGGTAATTTTACTCGCAGGTTTCGAAACCACAAACATCTGATCATACTTCTCATTTTTAACACGCGACACTAACCATTGGGTCATTAAAGCCCGTAATTTAGTAACTAAAAATTAAGAAAGATCATCGAAAATGATTACTTCACACATGCAAAAATAATTTTTATTGTGACTTATCAGTTAAAAATCACGAAGAAAAGAAAAATATCACATATGTTTTGGATTACTTTGAGATTTTATGAGTCACTTCATCAGTTAAATAGACATAACCACTTCTTATGAATCACTACTTATGCTTAAATTTTGAAACACTTGCTTATATGAAATGTATTATATTTTAGTTTATCAGTGATAGTGCGATTACTTGTTAATAATTTTAATGTTATTAAAAAAATTTAAAAAAATCAAATGTGAATAATTAATTAAAAAAACACAAGTCACTATTAAAGGTTTGAACAAATTATTAAAATTATTTTACAAAACTTTTCAAATTATTTAAAAATGTTTCACTAATATTTAGTAATCGTCAAATTTTAATGTCGATAATCATTTATGTGAGTCAGGTTTTCTGTTTTAACTGTTAAGTTATCAGATTCCCCCTTCAAGTACATCTCATTGATAAGTTTTAATCAACCAATCAACTATTTATTTACCCCAGCAACCAGCTATTTGTTTACCCTAGTAACCAAAAAGCTTTTGTCGACACATGAACAAAATTTTGAAGATGCAAGACTCTTCATTTTCACTCGAAAAAACAATGACTTATGTAATAAATTTTTTCTTTACTTAAATGAAACCTTCACATGTGTATGGTAAAACTTGGAAAATTTCATTTAATGCACAAATTTAAAGTTAACAGACAAGGTCTTCACACATCTTTTAGTATTTTACTAACACTTTGCCAAATATCTTTAGAAAACAACAACAGAATTTTAAATAATTATTTTAATAAAAATTCTCTTTTGTAAGTGACATTATTAAACTAACTTGAAAAATTAACTTGGCAAAGCAAGTTTTCACTATTCCAACTAAGTAATATTCATAAGTTTTATATGATAAACAACCTGTTTGGTTATGTCCCAGCATGGCTTTATAAAATGTATCTAAAATAACCTTTAATATCAATGTTTAAAAATATGCGAATAATTCAGTTAGTCTTTTATAGATGATTATTTTCCCTTCTATTATTTAAAAGACATTTTAAAATAAAATTATTACTGATGCCAGTTTATCCCAGTGTTATGAAATGTGTATGCAAAACTTTTAATTCTAATTTTCACATTTTATTATTTCAAATTATTGTTTTCAAGTTGTACTAAAATTTGGAAAAAAATATTTAATTTTCATGCATAATTAAATTGAAATACTTTAATAATAAAGACACATTTAACATTGTATACTCACCTAATCCAACACTTTCACAAATACACGTCCGACTCGCTCCAAGGTTTAGGAAGAAATGAGAGATTCAAAGTCCTTATCAGAAAATGTTATCAGATAGTCTTATCTTAAGATAATTGACGTCAGAGAACATATGTCATCAACTGGTCACGTGATGTATATCACATCACCAGTGCTTTGTTAATTAATCTTATTAATTAATTATTAAGTATTAAATTATTAATTATTAATTAATTAATTATTAAGTATTAAATTAAATTATTTAATATTATTAATTCTTTGTTATTAAAAAATAATAACTATTTTTAATAAGATTAATTAATAATATTAAATAATTTAATTTAATACTTAATAATTAATTAATTAATAATTAATAATTTAATACTTAATAATTAATTAATAAGATTAATTAACAAAGCACTGGTGATGTGATATACATCACGTGACCAGTTGATGACATATGTTCTCTGACGTCACTTATCTTAAGATAAGACTATCTGATAACATTTTCTGATAAGGACTTTGAATCTCTCATTTCTTCCTAAACCTTGGAGCGAGTCGGACGTGTATTTGTGAAAGTGTTGGATTAGGTGAGTATACAATGTTAAATGTGTCTTTATTATTAAAGTATTTCAATTTAATTATGCATGAAAATTAAATATTTTTTTCCAAATTTTAGTACAACTTGAAAACAATAATTTGAAATAATAAAATGTGAAAATTAGAATTAAAAGTTTTGCATACACATTTCATAACACTGGGATAAACTGGCATCAGTAATAATTTTATTTTAAAATGTCTTTTAAATAATAGAAGGGAAAATAATCATCTATAAAAGACTAACTGAATTATTCGCATATTTTTAAACATTGATATTAAAGGTTATTTTAGATACATTTTATAAAGCCATGCTGGGACATAACCAAACAGGTTGTTTATCATATAAAACTTATGAATATTACTTAGTTGGAATAGTGAAAACTTGCTTTGCCAAGTTAATTTTTCAAGTTAGTTTAATAATGTCACTTACAAAAGAGAATTTTTATTAAAATAATTATTTAAAATTCTGTTGTTGTTTTCTAAAGATATTTGGCAAAGTGTTAGTAAAATACTAAAAGATGTGTGAAGACCTTGTCTGTTAACTTTAAATTTGTGCATTAAATGAAATTTTCCAAGTTTTACCATACACATGTGAAGGTTTCATTTAAGTAAAGAAAAAATTTATTACATAAGTCATTGTTTTTTCGAGTGAAAATGAAGAGTCTTGCATCTTCAAAATTTTGTTCATGTGTCGACAAAAGCTTTTTGGTTACTAGGGTAAACAAATAGCTGGTTGCTGGGGTAAATAAATAGTTGATTGGTCGATTAAAACTTATCAATGAGATGTACTTGAAGGGGGAATCTGATAACTTAACAGTTAAAACAGAAAACCTGACTCACATAAATGATTATCGACATTAAAATTTGACGATTACTAAATATTAGTGAAACATTTTTAAATAATTTGAAAAGTTTTGTAAAATAATTTTAATAATTTGTTCAAACCTTTAATAGTGACTTGTGTTTTTTTAATTAATTATTCACATTTGATTTTTTTAAATTTTTTTAATAACATTAAAATTATTAACAAGTAATCGCACTATCACTGATAAACTAAAATATAATACATTTCATATAAGCAAGTGTTTCAAAATTTAAGCATAAGTAGTGATTCATAAGAAGTGGTTATGTCTATTTAACTGATGAAGTGACTCATAAAATCTCAAAGTAATCCAAAACATATGTGATATTTTTCTTTTCTTCGTGATTTTTAACTGATAAGTCACAATAAAAATTATTTTTGCATGTGTGAAGTAATCATTTTCGATGATCTTTCTTAATTTTTAGTTACTAAATTACGGGCTTTAATGACCCAATGGTTAGTGTCGCGTGTTAAAAATGAGAAGTATGATCAGATGTTTGTGGTTTCGAAACCTGCGAGTAAAATTACCAAGAAAATTTTGTTATGTTAATACATCTTACCTGCAAATAACGCTTATCATCGAAAGGGCATAAGCTAATCTTATTCTGTGTTAACGTGTGCAGACGTTGAACATCATAATTTTTCAAACTGTCGAAAAACTTCGGTTATAATATTGTGTTAATGAAAATTCAAATTATATACAACATAAACAGCTTCTCTATGCTCTTCAGTGATGTGATCGTGATCACGTGTGCGTTTCGAATATAAAGAATGCTTTCAAATGTGACACAACTTTGTTTCTTGAAATGCCAATTCTTGCACGGGTATAAACTTTAAAGACTCTATATTTAATAACTTCTGTCCTAATATATCCTTCTCTCACACCATTTAAGTTAAAAACCGTTCAACACAAACTTTTCATCAATATACTAAGTAATGATTGTTCAGAATAAACACCTATTTGATAAACACTAGTATATATAAAACATTGAAAATGAGAAGTTTGAAATGTATTGTGATTCATTTAATGAAATCGTGTGGTATGCATTATATATTTCTCGATAAAGTTATAAACAGAAAGCTAAATATTCAACTGTGATAGTCTTTCATTGTAAAAAATTTAAGAAGACATGCTTAAAAATCATTACATTTGGTTACTAATTACATTGTAAGATGTGAGTGTAAAGAGTACATGTCCATTATTTGATATATAATACTCAATTATCTTTGTTGATTTGGAAACGCTTATAATATTTTTGAAAACTTTAGTGTTATATTTTTATTAACATACATGCGAATGTTCAAGGGAAGAATTTTTATGAATGATTAAGTATTTCTTTTTATTATTGTGTGATTCATATATTTATATTTATTCATCTCTTAATTATAAGTTTGTTGTTCTTGTTTAATATTTTTAAATGGTGTTTTAATTTTTTACATAGTATAAATTTAATTTTATTCAGTATTTTTAATAAAATTATACCTATTATAATTAAATGTTAGTATAATATATAAATAACTTTAAAATGCGAAAGTTAAATCGTTTTGCGTTTGAATATATTTCCGTCAAGTAGTAAAGTTAACTTGTTTAAAATGAGTAAACTGCATCAAGTCATATTCTTAAGAGTTAGTTTTTAAATTCAATGTTTCAGAATAAAATATGTTTCTCTTAAAAGATTCATGTTAAAAAGCAATTAAATTTTTTTTTCATGTTTTAACTAATTAAAAAAATTAAATACTATTATTTCTAAAACATCGCAAGAAATTCTATCACGTGATGCGATAATAAATGTATGAAAACTAGCACAGGATGCTTTAGTTAAAATTTGTATGAATTAAACTAACAGAATTAATACAACACATACGAATAGGTGTTAAATGTTAGTATAAAACTGATAATTATAAACTATATAAATTATATTTACGTGATTAAGTAATGGGGACAATGATTAGTGTGGTGTTTAAAAAAATGAGAAGTTTGGTAATTAATTAAGATAATTCCAAGTCAGTCCTTATCTTATCAGCAGATAATGAGGGTCACGTGATCTCTAACGTCACTTATCACGTGGTTCAGTAGATAAGCAGGCATGTTATCAGTCAGTCCTTGCAAGACCGACATAGAAGGAGGTTGAATTTTCCTAACCAGGTAAGATTTTCTTATGAATAAGTTTTTAATATTTTGAAGAACTGATTAAGAAAATTAATTAATACGTTAAAAACACCTTTTAATGACCCTATGACTCATCAAATCATGTCTAAAGTTGTTAAGGATTAATTATAAAAAATAATTTCTGTTTTAAATTATTAAAGAACAGCTTTATGTCAAAAGTTTAAATTTATTTTCGTAAAGCAGGTATTCAAAAACTGCCTAATCATACTCCGTTTTGTCAAATTTGGTTTTTTGAACCGCATTTCTCAACCAAAGTAGTTCAACAAAGAGAGAAAAAGTATGATAGAGAAAAAAAATAGGGGGGTGTTCCAATACATGCACTTGCTAAAATTTAATGTTATATGAAATGTTACTGTATATATGTATACCTTAGTATATATTTATGAAAACCTTTCGTTAAAAATGTTTACTGGTTGTTGTTTCTGAGTGTACACTTAGTTATTCGTGATAAGTCATCTAAGAAATATTCCCCAAGTAAATTATCCCCAAGTATGAGTACATTTTAAAATGAACCCTTCGTTTATATTTTTAAACACTTAATTTTATAATAGTTTTAATTATGTGATCGTTTAAATAAAAGGTTAGTTTAAATCTTCAAATAGTTAAATCCTAAATGAATGTGATACATTCATTATTTTACTAATAAAGTAAATGAATATATAAATATTTAAGTTTTATTTAAAGTTAATCTGTGAGAAAAGAAAAAAAACCTCCAATTTGATATTAATTTAAAATCTGAATTAATAAAATCATTATTGCGACGCAATTGGCATCTTCATTAGTTAATCATAGTTAAAATATAACGTCGATTGAATTCAAGACTCTGGGGTAAAACCTTATCTAAGATAAGAATGAATCATGCTTTTACTCATTCGCATGCGATAAGTAGGTAAATCCGTATTGCATGAACACAGGTGATTTGAATACTATACGATGAAAATTAATATGTACTAAACTAATAAAATAAGTTTGTTACCTAAAACGAAATGCTTAGATTTAAATATTTTTATAATATTAAATAACAATCAAATAGTAAAGTTTCGTTCTCTAAAGCGCATTTATTTTTTCATAATATTCACGAAAATTGTTCAGTTTGTTATTCTAGTTTAAAAATACTGCTAGTTAATTCTATGTATATATGTGTGTTATGAATGTATTTATTTTTAGTGCCATTTTTTAAACTTTCTTCTAACCTTTACTTAAAATAGAGTCACACTCATAATAAGCTTCAATTGCCCTCATTAATAAATTTCTCATAAAATTTTTAATTCCTATTTTTATCTATCGAAAAAGGAACCCAATTAAATTGAATTGTCTTTTTTCCTTTAATTAATCATTTCTTAAATTAAATATGACTAAATTTTCCACTCGAAAACAATCTAAGTCGCTTCATAAGACACCCCTTAAAAATAAAGTACCACCATTAAAATTTATTCATTATCCAAAAATAACATCCTCAAACCGGGATCATCAAAAAATAATCTAACTAAATAAATAAATTAATAAAATTAAATTTTCCATTGCTCGAAGATAATCAAGGACTCTGAACAGTTAGGTCGACAAGCGTAAATAAATGTTAGTACGTAAAATTCAATTTTGAAACATATTTTTCATTCAAATTTTAAAGTTATTTTTTAACTATTCTAAAATATCAAGTGTATAACATAATTCACTAAAAATAATACTCGAAATAATTCTAAAGTTCCTTCATTAAATTAATATTTAAAATTATTATTCCCAAATTCCCATTACAAGCATGTGTTATTTCATATATACAACACATGCACATACATACAACACATACGTGCAACATACACATGCATACAACACACACATACATACAACACACACATACATACAACACACACATACATACAATACAAACATACATACATACACACACATATATACAACACACACATACATACAACACATACATACATACACATACATTCACACACATACATACAACACACACAAAATAATAATAATAATCATTTAAATTAAGTTTTCATCAAGGTTCGAAGAAAACCACACATTTCGAACCGTTAGGGCGACAAGCGCAATTCAATGCTAGCACGTAAATTTCCATTTAAAAACATATTTTCTCATTCAAATTTTAAAGTTATTTTTTAATTATTCTAAAATATCAAGTGTATAACATAGTTAACTAAAAATAGTACTCTAAATAATTTTAAAGTTCCTTCATTAAATTAATGTTTAAAGTTATTATTCTCAAATTCCCATAAGCAGCATGTGTTATTTATGACGGTGGGTAGAGATAAAGGTTATTCAGGTCTTTCTAAGATATTCTAAGCCAATATGCAAACATGATTCGAAGAAAATTACAAACTCCGTACGGTTAGGTCGACGAGCGCACGTCAATCTCATTGCAAAAAAGTTAAAGTCCTCCTATCAAACATTTATATCCGCAAAATATCCTTCGTGAATGATTAGTCTAAAATAATAATTTCCTCCAAAATACCCGCTTAACTCATCATGTAAGAACACAGTGGAAAAAAAAAAAAAATCTCCCCAAATTTCCACTTAAAATCGAAAAAATAAACTCTTAAATTACACCAAACTGAAAATTTTTAAGTCGCCACATTAAAATTGAAAACCACTCGTACAATAGTACTGAAAAAAAAACATTCTATGTCCCCAAATACCCACTTAACCCATTATCTAAAACACGGTGAAAAAAAAAAAAAAAAAAAAAAAATCAATCTCCCCAAAATTTCTGCTTAAAATCAAAAAATAAACTCTTAAATTACACCAAACTGAAAATTTTTAAGTCACCACATTAAAATTAAAAACTACTCGTACAATAGTACAGAAAAAAACATTCTGTGTCCCCAAAATATCCGCTTAACCCCTTATTAAAAACACGGTGAAAAAAAAAAAAAAAATCAATCTCCCCAAAATTTCCGCTTCAAATCAAAAAATAAATCCTTAAACTAAAGTTCACCGAAAAATTCCCTTCATTATTTTTTACTCATTATTTTTAATTATCATTTTTAATTATTACCTTCATTATTTTTACTCATAATTTTTAATTACTTTTTAATTAATTACTAATTATCGTTAATTGCTATTATTCATTTCTTAAATTCTACTACGTACTATACTTGACTAAAAAAACCACTCGAAAAATTCCCTTCATTATTTTTTACTCATTATTTTTAATTATCATTTTTAATTATTACCTTCATTATTTTTACTCATAATTTTTAATTACTTTTTAAATGAACAACAGCATAAGTCAATCGAAAAACATACCCCACATACTGTAACAAGCCGAAAATTTTTAAAGTCCCCACATTAAAAAACACCCCCATACTACAATATGATTTAAAAATTCTAACTCCCTGAAATTCCCGCTTAAAATTCGAAAAAAATCCTTTTAACCCCTTCTCTTATAAGACGATGCCAGGAGGAGGATTGAGGAGGAGGCTTGAGGAGGAGGAGGATTGAGGAGGAGGGCTGTGGAGGAGGATTGAGGAGGAGGATCCCACCACCACCACCGATCCTCAATCCTCCTCCTGAGGCCGGACCGCCACTTTTCCCCTACTTACATACATGACTCGAAGGCAATAGTTCCAAATTTTCTCATGAATTGAAGAACCCGAATCACGGACTAAATAAGTGCACTCCAACAATAATTCCTTTCTAAAATTACCTTAAAGTTGACACATAGAGTTGGAAAACATATGATTCGACTATTTAAACCAATTTAATTTTTTGACTTATAAACTACGTAACTTATAGAGAAAACGCTTTTGTAATAAAACAACCGCATTTTCTTTAAATTCATATTTATGGAAAATAAGTTATTTGGAATTATTTTGTTCAAGAACGATATTAAATAAATGGTAGGTATGTACAAAATGACGTTCAACTAATTATAAAGGCTTGTATTATTTAATCTTCTTATACTGGGTGAGTGCAAAAGTTCGTGCGGAGGTGCAGTAGATGGCGTTAGAAGAGGCGTAATGTGCTGTCATTAATACTGCCAACTGCGTAATACAGATCGTTGGAAAGGTGACGTGTGCAGCTGTCATTTCAAACAAAGTAATTTGTGTAGATACAAACTGGTTCGAGAAAGTTTACTTTCAAAATGAGTGTCGATAAGATTCATTTACGGCATGTTATGCTTTACGAGTTTCGGAAGGGAATAAACGTTGCAGCAACCGTAAAAAACATTCAAGGGGTTTATCAAGGTCAAGCACCAGCTAAGCGAATTGTGGAATAACAGTTTGCGAAATTTTGCCACGGAGAATTTAACTTTGAAGATGAGCCACACTCTGGTCGACCTTCACACATTGATGGCGATGTTGTGCATACTTTGGTTCAGAATACTCGGTGAATTTCAACAGAAGTTGCTACGGCACTTAACGTTCACCGATCCACTATTTTTCGGCGTTTAAAAAATATAAGATTCGATTTGAAGCTCGATATTTGGGCGCCCCATTTACTGACCGAGAGGAACAAAATCGAGCGAACATCTGCTGAAGTTTATTTACTCGGGCGGCTCAAAAACGAGCCGTTTTTGGATCGATTAGGGACGGGCAATGAGAAATGGTTCCTTTACAACAATGTTCAGCAATGTGAGCTTGATGACGCGATAGCAAAGGTCAGTTTGCACCCGATGAAGGTGAGGCTCTGTGTTTGGTGGGATTGCAAGGGCATAATTTTTTTTGAGATTTTCCCCGCTGGCCGAACGATTGATTCAGTCAAGTACTGTCGTCTAGTAACCAGTCTGAATCCAGAAATCAAACAGAAACGTCCGATTTTGCCAAATAGCAAGGGTGTAGTCTTTCATCATGAAGACGCCAGACCACACGTTTCGAAACAGACGTTGCGCAAACACAACAGCCTGAAATGGGATATCCTAACTCATCCACCGTATTCCTCATATACAGGGCTCCCAAATGGTCCGCGAACTGAACATCAGTATTTTTTAACAGAAAATTTCATGATACGTTTGAGCTAGAATCAACTTCCAAAGGTGGTTTCTTGACAATTTGCAAGAAAAATATAAAAAGAAAATTTCTCTAAAAAAAATTCTGATGTTCAGTTCGCGGACCATTTGGGAGCCCTGCATATATTATACCACCTGATTATCGCTTGTTCTGATCATTGCAAAATCATCTAAATGGAAAAAAACTTGACTCTTCGGATGCCTTAAAAAAAAGTCGTGTCTTCGTTCTTCGAATCTAAACCGCGCAAATTTTATGATCCGGGCATCCGTATGCTGCCAGAACGTTGGAAACAGATTATAGAAAACGATGGAGCATATATCATTGATTGAATAAAGAACTTTGTTTGCCTAATCACTGTGTGACTTTTACACTCAAACTCCGCATGAACTTTTGCACTCACCCAATATCAATATGTAAATTTTTTTCATTTGGAAAAAAAAAAAAAAAAAAAAAAAAAAACACTATGAAAGGAAAATAAATTTTACTTACCACTAACTCAGCAAATTTTGAATTGAGCTCTTCTTCATCAGGCATTGGCTGAGTTGGTGTAAGTGGATGTGGCTGCAGGTTAATTATTCCTCCGTTTTCAACAACATGATAAGTAATTTCAGGAGGTTCATTGCTGCCAAAACAGCCACAGAAACCCTTTCCTCTTCTTTGGGCGGGCATTGTTTGAGGCATTGAGGATGGAACAGTTACAAAGACCTGCTGTAAAGGTAAAAGAAATTTATTAGAATACAATGAAGAAAAAAGCATACACGGAATAATGGATCAATAAAATGCTTAATTTATGAAATGGTAAGAAAAGGCATTATCCATCATAAACATCTTAACGGTGATTAATATTAATGAAATTAATTTACCAAAATAGAAGTTGATTGACATGTTTTTATTAGATGATTACTCCAAGCCATAAATTCCAGTTAATTTTTTCCAAAGTGACAGTCATTAGATTCAGGTGATAAATTAAATTAACAGATTATATTTAGGTGATAAATTACTTTTCTTCAAATTTGACGTTATTATGTTCAGAGCATAAAATCAAATTAAATAGTTATGTTTAAAATATAAATTCAAATTAATATGAAAATAAATATATTATGTTTACATTTAACAAGCCTGTAAGGACAAACATAATTATTTCAACTCTCAAAAGAACAATTTATTCAGTTAGAACATAGTGAAAAAATTTTACTAAATGAGGTTTTTTTTTTTATTGTATTAAATTCCATTGTGATTTTTGTTGCACTGTTTTTTGATTTTCTTTTGATGATTGAAAAATATTCTATCCATTTTTCCTAAGTGACATTTATTATTAAATTATAATATAATAAATTATTATAATATTATATTATATTATAATAATATTATATTATATACTATAATATAATATATTATTAAATTATAAATATCAGTTAATGTGGAAATTTGAATTGACTGTTGGTGATGCAATCAGGCTTGAGTCAAGTCTGCTGATACACAAAACCACATCCATAAAAAGTGTCTAATCCAATTAAATCAAAGCTGTCGCCTACTTTGACTTGTTTGCTCTCTGCTGAAAAAATACAGGAGAGTCATATAAAAGAAGGTCCCCAAATGGAAGAGACAGATTTTTGGTAACATTCGAGGCATTTTACCGACGCACCTCTTTTTAAGGTGTCTAAATAACAATATTCCAGGGATTCCTTATTAACGCATGCCTGTAAGATTGCAACTAGTAATAAACATGTTCAATCAAGCAGCGAGGTCCCGAGTACGAATTAATTATCTTCAATTCATCTCATACGAATACATTAAATGCATACAAATTAATAAAAAACTTTCTAGCTCTTTCTCGAGTGCATTTCACAAACATCATTTAATCCTGTTTTACCAATAGAATTACACTAAAATATTCATTAAAATTCTTGAGATTTATATTTTTTTTACGATTAGAATTACTATTTAAATAAAAGAATCATAATCAAAATGATTTTTAATGTTAGAATCATTAACTTGAGGTTAAAATTTGTATTTCTGTAGCTCTTGAAAATTTTCGCTCATGAAATACATTTCATACATTCATACATTTTCAAAACCAATCAAACAATCAATGCATAATATATTGTATGTATTTTATAGCAAATGCAAGATTTATTTTCTATCATGTAGAACAGGGCTGTCCAACCTGGCGCCCGCGGGATACCAGAAAATTCTTACAGAAATCAAAACCTTATTTTTGGAGATATTTGAAGATTTAATAAGGCGATCAATTCTTTAAATTTTTTCTGGTGTGTCACGGGGACCAGGTTGGATAGCCCTGGTTTAGATGTATGTAAGGCAACAAATGGAAGCCATATCAAACTCTACTTAACAGGTATAAAACTTGGAAAGCTTTTCTTTTATTTAATAAAGATTTCACATTTTCATCTTGTTTCATTGATTTCCTTTGAACGGTCAATAATGCACCATGACCTTACGGACACACTGTACAGTACATAATGAAGTTTACTCCGATATTATCACCTCAACGCCTTCATTTCTTTCAGATTGATATACTAGAAATACATGTACAGTTGGCAAAATAATTATTTGTACACTCTAATATGTTCATAAATAAATAAATAAAAACAGATATTTATACACGAATAGTTTTAATAAAGTGTTTTCACTGTGCGTTTTAAATTAACCGACAGAAATTTTCGATCAAGGTGTAAAATAAATTTTATAACTGGAAAAGTTTAAAATTTGCTTACAAAAAAAGTATTTGTACATTTCCACAGCAAGATTCGAACTGTGTTTATAATGTTTGTGTTTCAAAGTTGTAACATAATTTAGTAGTTTTTAATAATTATTAACTTCATATTATATTTTTCTGGCATTTAATCTAATTTGCTCTTGAAGTAATTGAGAATGGTACTTAAAACTAGAGAGGTACCTTTGAACATAAGAAATCATATCTTTGAGCTTCATAAAAATAAAAATCATACCAAGAAATCAGAAAAGCTATTAAATTACCATTTACAACTTTTGGATACATGATTAGAAAGTACGAAGAAATTGGATGCATCGAAATTCAATGAAAACTAGGACTTCTCAGCAAATTTACAATGAGGGAAAAAAGGAGTGTTGTTAAAACAGGTTTAAAACATCCTATGGGTTCAGTTCAAAAATTTACTGGAGACCTTGCAACATCTTCTAACATCAGAGTATTACCTCAAACAATAAGAAATATTCTTCTCAATGCAGATTTAAAAGGAAGAACCTCAAGTTAAAATCCATTCATCAGTGAAACAAATATGCGAAAATGCATAGAATTAGCTTTCGCATACAGAAGCAAATCATTAGATTTTTGGAAAACAGTAATTTTTTCTGATGAGAGAAAATTCGGAATTTTCTTACCACCAAGCATTCGAAAATTTTGGCGTAAAAATAAAACTGTTCTAGATTCAAAACGCATACTTCAAACTACCAAGCATGGTGGGAGGAATATTATGATTTTGGGGTGCATAGCTTTGGAGCAGGACATTTGGAATTTATTGACTTTGGAATGACAGCTTTAGCATACATTGATGTGTCGCGGTATAATTTATTAAACAGTGCTAAGAAATTACGTGTAAAGGAAGCTTTTCACTTTCTGTAGGATAACAACCAAAGCATACTGCTGTGATCACCAGCACATGGTTACTCTACAATGCTCGAAGGCGACTTGTAACTCCTCTACAATCTCGAAACTTAAATCCAATAGAAAAATTGTGGATTCGATTGGATGCAAAAATCCGAATAAAATATGTATCAGCGAAAAACAGTTTTAAAGAATCTCTTATTGAGTCATGGAATAAAAAAAACCAGACCGCTACAAAAAAGTTTGTGGAATCTATGTCACACCATCTAGAAATAGTCATACACGCAAAAGGAATTCACACAAAATAATTATTTTGTATCATTTAACTAAATTTTCATTAATTATAGTACATTAATGTAGTGTACAAATACTTTTTTTGCATTATATTTTTGTATATTTGTTTATTATAATGTAAAAAATCAATTCGTTTTATTTTGTTTTTGCTTTTATATTATTAAAATGCATTAAATTAAAGTATTGCAGTATTTTTAGCTTAAATCATTTATTTAATTTCATTATAATTTTAAAAAAATGAAGTGTACAAATAATTTTTTTGCCAACTGTATATGAATATATTTTAACGAAAAAAATAAAGGTTGTTTAATTTTTTTCTGTATACTTCACAAACCGATATGTCAAGATACTTCCGGCAATCACTTTTAAATAAATAAATTCAAGCAATAAAATGATTACTAAATAATTCCACATACCTAACAAAAAGTAAATTGGGAGCATATTATCATGATGTCGAACTTACAAATTAATTCCCTATACGCTTGAAAGAGTCTACTTATTATGCTTGGTAAATGAAAGTAATTTAGCACTCAATCATCCGCATAATTAAACTTCTTGTTTTATTGGCGAAAAAAGACATTTCCCCTCTATAATGTGAGGCATTCGGAATCGAGGTAGATAGCCTACAAAACATTTTTCGGAAATATCCAGATTTAAAGTTTATGGGATTCTCATAGGAGTTTATAAAAAAATGAAAATTAGCGACATTTTGTTGCTCGCATATTCAACCTTGTACTTTTTAAGGCACGAAATAGATTGTTGTTTATACAGTAAGAATTCATCTTAAACTTGGTTAAACAAAAACAAAAATGAAAAACCATACATCAAGCACAGTTTATGAATCATATTCCAAAACTGAGGTCATTTTATTCAAAAATTTCATTTTTTCTAGAAAGAGCTGAAAGTTCTAAAAAGGGGGGGGGGTAAAAATCTATTTTTAGCAGTTATTGGCCATATCCAGCATTGCGTGCGAATTCTTTCGTGTACGCGATCTATAGAACTTTTATATATCTCATACACTCAGAATTAGATAAGTTTAACCGCTTCTCTTATTAATATAAAAAAAAGTGCGAAAAAGCATCATATTTTTTTTTTCATTTACATCATTATATTTCATCCTTTGCTGGAAATCCGGGAAACTGTCAATCAAATAATATATAAATATAATTATCATAATATAAGAACATTATATTTCTTTTCAAGCTTCGGGACGAGTAAAAGCTTCATAAAACAAATCGTAGAGATAAATTATGTCACGCCTGAGTTTACTCGGAATAATAATTACTCGTAAAATATACGAACCCGAGATAACTCGGGATAATCATAGAATCAGTTAAAATGCACGCCACAGCAGAAAACACACTTCTAGCTATTATCGGTCTTACAAGGAGAGGGCCAACATTGGTAATCATAGATTTTAGTTATTTTAATATATATTGTAAGGTAGAGACCCCTTACTCTCAGGTTCAACGGTCTTTAGTTTTTGAGAAAGAGAGGGGTCTGATATCATAACTTAAATACTACTTTATAACGAAATGATAACGTTGATTATTGCTCATTTGATAGGGCTTTGCTTGTTGTCCCACGGTCTTAAATTCGATACCGCAACGCGCTAATTCGTTTTTTTTTTTTTTCTTCTCATTTACAAGAAGAAAGTATTGGATTCGTGAAAATTTTCGAATTCTGTTTTTGGACGGAATTACACGTTTTAGGGGTCAGAGAAACCGGAAAACATGTTTTCCGGTTGTGTCAAATGGAATGATGTGAAATGTCTGTCTATGAGTCTGTGACTCTGTCCGTTTGTATGAGACATAAATTTTGTGGGCGGTCTATATCAAGAACTAATGCACTTAATTTAATAAAAATTTATATGTAGGTAATCTCTGATATAAATTGATGCTGATTAGTTTTTGGTGGAACAATCGCAACAGGTCAACAGCCAACTCAACAGGTGGCCCTACTATGCTGCATTTTTATTATTTACGCAACAGTTGTATCTGAACGAATACACGAATTTTCATCAAACTTCAGACTCGGTTAGTCCTTAGCATGAAATGATGTTTACATTTTGTTGTAAATCGCTCAACAGGTGCTGCTGCTATGCTGCATTTTTGCCGATTTTCACAACAGTTCTATCTCAAGAAATAATGCTTGGATTTTCATCAATCTTTAGATTCAGTTAATCCTTGACATGAACTGGTTCTGTTTATGTTTTTGTGTCAATCTCCCAAACAGATGGCGCTGCTATGCTTAATTTTTCCCAATTCCTGCAATAGCTGTAGAACTAATATACGAATTTTCATCAACCTTCAAATTCAGGCATACCTTGATAAATACTATAGCTGATTATGTTTTGATGTAAATCACCCAACAGGTGGTGCTTTTATGTTGCCTTTTTCCTGATATCCTCATTAGTCCTATTTTATGAACTAATTCATGAAATTTATGCTATTAGAATCCTCACGATGGACATAGATTAGCATTAAATTTTGACGCTTTGGCAGCGAATTTAAATATTAACATGTATGACAGGGCTGTCCAACCTGGCGCCCGCGGGATACCAGAAAATTCTTACAGAAAAGAAAACTTTATTTAATTGGAGATATTTGAAGATTTAATAAGGCGATTAATTCTTTAAATTTTTTCTGGTGTGTCGCGGGCGCCAGGTTGGACAGCCCTGATGTATGAGATAGAAGAAAGTTTTGGGATTGCGAAGTCCGACTCGTTTATTTTATAAATCAGGGCTGTCCAACCTGGCGCCCGCGGAATACCAGAAAATTCTTACAGAAATGAAAACTTTATTTAATTGGAGATATTTGAAGATTTAATAAGGCGATCAATTCTTTAAATTTTTTCTGGTGTGTCGCGGGCGCCAGGTTGGACAGCCCTGATGTATGAGATAGAAGAAAGTTTTGGGATTGCGAAGTCCGACTCGTTTATTTTATAAATCAGGGCTGTCCAACCTGGCGCCCGCGGAATACCAGAAAATTCTTACAGAAATGAAAACTTTATTTAATTGGAGATATTTGAAGATTTAATAAGGCGATCAATTCTTTAAATTTTTTCTGGTGTGTCGCGGGCGCCAGGTTGGACAGCCCTGATGTATGAGATAGAAGAAAGTTTTGGGATTGCGAAGTCCGACTCGTTTATTTTATAAATCAGGGCTGTCCAACCTGGCGCCCGCGGGATACCAGAAAATTCTTACAGAAATGAAAACTTTATTTAATTGGAGATATTTGAAGATTTAATAAGGCGATCAATTCTTTAAATTTTTTCTGGTGTGTCGCGGGCGCCAGGTTGGACAGCCCTGATGTATGAGATAGAAGAAAGTTTTGGGATTGCGAAGTCCGACTCGTTTATTTTATAAATCAGGGCTGTCCAACCTGGCGCCCGCGGAATACCAGAAAATTCTTACAGAAATGAAAACTTTATTTAATTGGAGATATTTGAAGATTTAATAAGGCGATCAATTCTTTAAATTTTTTCTGGTGTGTCGCGGGTGCCAGGTTGGACAGCGCTGTTATAAATGATTTAATGATTTCATTGTCAATTAAAAATTATAATATTGTGTATCAATTATAATTTTAACCTATTATATAAAATATCATAAAACTGCTTTTTTTTAATTCACTTTCAAAATGCATTTAAAAGTGATTCATATTCTTTATCGATGCAATGGTATGGAACAATTTTGTTAATTCGTAAGTTTAAAGAAACTTCACTTATATATTACCTTAAAAAGGGAAGTCAATACGTCAATAATATTACTCCATTGTTAAAGTAACAAACATAATTACATTAAAAATTAGCATAAGAATTAAATTACAAGTTAATTTTTGCATATTAAAGACTTTTAAATTTGAATTATTTTATTTTCACTTCTGTCTTCTTTCTACTTTTATTTTTATTTTATTTTCTTATCTTTTCTTTATCTTCTTATTTTATTTGTTTTATTTTATCATAAGTAAAGGGTACCACAGTAGATTTTGTAATGATTTTGGAACTTTTATTATTTGATAATAGGTCCAATTTTTAAAAAAATATATATTTTAATGATGAGAAATAATAATTTAAAAATAAAAATTTGCGAATTAAAGTTTAAATAAGTTAATGTTATAATTAAGGTACAATAACTGAAATCATTAAATTATAATTAAAATATATTTATAAAACAAAAATTGAAAAAAAAAAAAAAAAAAAAAAAAAAAAAAAAAAAAAAAAAAAACGCAGCGCATTTTGATATTGAAACCGAGTTAGCGGAACAACTAGCAAACACCATATCAAGTGATCGATGATCAACATTACCCTTTGTTACAAAGTAAGTACTTAAGTTATATAATAATATTAGACAGTCCCTCCTGTTTTCGAGAACGAAGGACCGTTCTATAAAATCCGTCGAACCTGAGACTAAGAAGTCTATATTCTACAACATATATTAAAATAATCAAAACCTGTGATTATCAAAGTTAGTCCTCACCTTGTTAGTTAATCCTGTACCTAAAATATTTTGTGTGTCTCTATAAATGTCTCTATAATTTCAGTGAACATAAGTGATGTCATTATGTTTGAAATAGCATAACATCATTGAAATGCAATGCAAACAATTATTTACCCATAGACCATGATGTAATGGCTTCTTCTGCAAACGAATTACAAATGCCGCTTATTCTGCATTCTGGATAAGGTGTGTTGTAGTTCATCTCTGTGATGCATATAAATCTTATTATGTTCGAAATAACATTGGTAAAATGCAAACGATTAAACCCGATTAGACCATAATGCTACAGTTTTTTTTTTTTTTTTGAGTAGTTTAGTAAACGAATTCTAAACGCTAATCATTTTTTTCAATACCGAATATTCTATAGTGGTGCCTCAATAACCTATTGGATTATTCTAAGTCTAAATTTCATCATTTTCATAAATTCTGTATATCTCCACTTTTATATTCTAAGAAAATCCGGAAAATTCACCAGTATTTTAGAAATTATAACTGGACTTTTATGTGAAAAGTAGGTAGTGTTATTTAACAGATATGGCTGAAGTAAGAAAAACGATCTGAAAATTTTAAATGTACATTTATATTTTTGTGGGTTTGAAACAAATGAGTTTGCAACTTACTTTAAGTGTATATAATTTAACCCTTTGAGCTCTGGTGGGTAAATTTCTTCAAAATTCCATACATCACATTCGTACCAGTGTTTTCCAAAGAAAAAATATTGTTTATGATATACACATTTACATTTACATTTTACATGCTTTGAGGTAGACGCTACAGCTATTCGCCGGCATAACCTCCAATGATCACAAGAAACCATATAGAACACTTTATTACAGAATATCCGGTACATCCATTATCACAGGGACAACACAAGACACCCATGCCGCTAGCTGGACTCGAACCAGGGTCCAGCGGTGTGGGAGGAGCTGACGCTACCAACCAAGCCGCTGGCTCGGCATGATATACACGAAAAAATGCATTAAATCTTTTTCAAATAAATTTGGTAGAATGCTCCGATGCCATTGTATAATTTCGGAATTAAAATTAAGTAGTAGAAAAATTAACCATCAGAGCTCAAAGTGTTTAACCCATTAATGCCTAGCGTCCCTTTTTAGGAACGCTTCAAAAGGTGCATTCAGCACTGTTTTTGACACCGGTAAAAAAGAAAAGCAATAATTATTTTATTTAAATGATGCATTTTCGTGATTAATGAACTAAACTGAAATCTTCTAAAAATAGTGATGCCAACCAAATAAAATTTACGCAAAAGATGCTGGGCACAAATGGGTTAAAGGCATATTCCTTGTTAGCAGTAAAAATCTTCGTACTTTCGACGTATCTACATCATGGTCCACATTTTTTACTAAATAGAAATTATTTCCAAGAATTTTTTTTTTTTTTTTTTTTTTTTTTTTTTTTAATGATTTGTAAATTTGTGAAAATCTTACTTAATCAATCGTAATAGTAGCCGCCAACTGCCGTAGCAGCGTTGGATTCGACCTTGGGCATTACCGTCTCTATTGTAAAGGCCCAACAGGTGGTAATGTTAATCTTCTTTGACGTCGCTAAAGAAGATTACTTTGAAACTTGTATCGAAGCAGTTAATCTACCCAGTTGTGAGTAACATTGTGTATTTTTAAATTCGTGGCCCAAGCTGCTTTGGATTATTTTTCGAAAGTTTGATTTAGTTTTATTTTCATACTTTAATGTTAGTCTAAAAATTGAAAGATCAAGGTCTAGTTGCAATTTAGAAACGAATTACAAACTGAAATCTCCTTTCGCGGTATGTTTAAAAGATAATAGATAGAAAAAGGAAACAAACAGCCCCGTATATTTGGATATCAGAAGATCTTATTTGATTTCCAATAACTTTACATGATATTTTTGAAAAATCTAGTTTAACTGGGAATTCTATGATACATTGGTTAATTATAATAAAATAGAAATTAATAACTTATCTAAATTTAAGCTAAAGGATTATAAATTTATAGAAAAGGAAATTCGCAAAAAAGTAAGTGCCTATGAAATATAAGATTCAACCTTGTTCCGTTAATGTTTGACCGATGCCTTTTTTTCCCAAAGAACTAATGAAGTTTTAATGAATATGTGTTTTAATACTATTTATATTTTCACAAGTTTTCATTTAAAAGTTATAAATTTACATTTCACATTTTTAAATTAATATTAATCTGCATGTATAATAATAATATTACTTTTCAATTATATCTCTAGAATCTTCAAATAAAAGAATGGTTTTCTTTTAGCTCAATGAGCTCATTTTTAATCCTATTTATTTGCTTATAAGAAGAAATCAAATTTAATAGCATTTAATTTTTTTTTATTTTAATGCGAAATAACAAGAAGCTTTATTTTTAGACGTAATACTATTTTATAATCAAAACTTTATTACATAAAAAATCATTAATATTTATATCATAAACATGCACAACTATTCTTTTAAAATTGCTAACATTTTTTATAAATCCAAAGTAAGTTTTTTTTTAATTATTATGCAATTGACCATATCACAATGTAGACAATAAAGGGTAATGTTTTGGGAATCGAAACGTTCTTCGGTCAAAATGAAATGAATGGCAACCCGATTGCGGAATATCGCAATTGGTTGTGACAATATCTTTCGTCCTTTTTAAATCAGATAATCTTTCTCCAAATCAGAGCAAATTATCCTGTTTTTTAGGACCTGCGGTCCTGCAGAATCTTGATGGTGGTTGGCTAGTGTAGCTCGTAAGGGGCAAAATCCCCTAATAATAGAAATAAAACAAAGACTGCTTAAAATATCTAGAAGATTTTACTTGCAATTTCACACAACCGAAAAACATAGTTTTTGAAACATTAATATCAGAGCTTCGTTTTTTTTTTTTTTTTTTTTTTTCTGCAAACCAAACAGACTAAGAGAATTTGTTTAAAAACAAGTAAGTGCCTTGTTTCAGCGTAGTACTTATTTGATTCGTTAGATAAAATTTCGCATAATATATATATATATATACAGTGGCGGTCAAAAGTTTCCGGCCAGTTAGTTTCTTTCATTTATTTACCAGAATGTTTCAGCAAAGAAGCACAAATGCTTCAAAAGTTAGGAATATGTGAATGACCTCTGACCATATGATCATTTTGATTGGATACTGAAGACGCTTTATGCAAAGGGGTAAAATTCAAAGTTCGCGTGCGCAAAAGTTTCCGGCCACTCATCATGCCTTAGTTTTTTTCTATCAGTAAAGTGTTTTTGGACGTGTTTGTGGATGAATCAACGTGAATAGAATAGTTTAAATTCAAAATTTAAAAGCTCAACAATTTTTGTTCGTAAATTAGTGATTAGTTTGTCGTTAAAGGCCAAACTTCTCGAAAAATTGCGGCAAAGTTATCGATCGGTAGATCGACTGTGAACGATATTTAAAAATTATATGAAGCTGGCCATGACCTTCTGGACTTTCTGTGGTCCGGGAGACTCCGGAAAATTACTATTCTAGTGGTCAGAATTGTCAGGGAAAAAAACAATTGATGATCCCCTTTAAAATTCCGTTGCAATATCCTGCAATTTACGGAATGAAAATATTGCTGAAATAAGTCGGTCTACCGTGTCAAGATGCTGACGTGATGCAAAACTTTATGGAAGAGTCGGTGTTAAAAAAATTTTCATAAGTAAAAAAATATAAACGTACTCGACTGGCGTCCCCCCCCCCCCCAAAAAAAAAAACACAGTCTGTCACGTGAAAACTGGACAAAAGTACTATTTTACAATCAACTGAATTTCAAGCTTCTTTAAGAGTGATGGCAGACATTATGTCCGATGGCCTAACAAAAAAAGATATGATTCTACATATGTTAGTCCTACAATGGAGCAGGCCGAGGACACGTTATGCTGTGGGGATTATTTTCTTCAAAAAATGTCGGTCCGTTATTTGAAATCTACGGCAAGATGAATGATGCAATCTATTAGGATATCTTGCAAGATTATTTGCTGCCTCATTAGAGTAAAAATTGTGGTCGCAACTGTTTGTTTTAACATGATAACGACTTATAGAATGTATGCAAAACTCGACAAGAAATGGCTTTTGCACAGAAAAGTTTCCTTTTTGAAATGGCCAGCCCAAACCCCCAACATGAATCCAAAGGAAAATCTTTGGAAAGAAGTTGACAAACGTGTGCGGAACAATAAATATTCCAACTCAGCCAAAATTTCCAAAAAATTGCAAGAAATGAGGAAAAAACGTACCAAAGATGATATTTAACTGTTAAACCGTTAACTATATGAATGTCACATTGCTGCGTCACAGTATTTATTACTAAAGGTAGGGTGATAAAATACTAATTGTAAATGTTGTTAATCACTGTAATTTTCTATTACAATGCCATTTTTTTCTCTAACTTGAGAAGGTGGCCGGAAACTTTTGAGAACATACGTTTTCCTTTATACTTAATTTGCTCAGTTAAATTTATTGATATTTAAATGTTATTCCATAAATAAGTGCCGAACTAGTATGTCTATAAAATGTATAATTATCACCTTGAGATTCGCCTTCATATGGATATATTTACAAATTAACTAAAAAATTTTTGCTGGCCGGAAACTTTTGACCGCCATTGTGGTAGCAAACCAATATTGGTCCAACGTTGCACCACTATTTCATTAATTGGAAACATTGCCAATAAAACGTCAATATTGCTCCAATATTGGGATGTTTACATTTTGCCCTTATTTAGCCAATATTTGCAGCCAATATTGAGGTTTCTTTGGAAATATTGCCAATAAAACACCAATATTGTACAAATGTTGGCGTTACATTGGAAATATTTCCAATGAAATTCCAATATTTAACCAATATTGGCGTTTTATTGGCAATATTTCCAATGAAACCCCAATATTGACATAATATTGGCTGCAAATATTGGCTAAATAAGAGCAAAATGTAAACACTCCAATATTGGAGCAATATTTCGTACCAATATTACGCCAATAAGCCAATATTGCTCAAAGATGTAGCCAATATTGGTCCAATATTGTTTGGCTACTGGGATATATATAAAAGTTGTAGTTTATAATAGTTGTAAGCTAACACCAATACTATTACTAATGGATTTAAATAATATAAAAAAATATGAATATTAAATATTAATTTTAATTATAACATAATAGGTATGGATTACTATTATTTTTAACACAATCAAACTGATTGGTAAAGTTATCATACGAATTGATTATTTCCAGCTGAGCGAAAAATTGACTATTACCTGCGGTTTATTCTGCGAGCTGTTTCAAATAACAGACCAGATGTTACGACCAATAAGGTTATCTAAGCGAAAAATCTCAGCCGGCTATCGCCCAGATAGCTTAACAGGTAAAGCATTGGCCTTGTAAGCCAAGTATCCGGGTTCGATTCCTGGGCTGGGCAATTTTTCGCTCAGCTGGAAATAATCAATTCGTATTATAGGTATGGATTAGTATATTATTTATGAATAACATATGTTCTACTAAATATTTTTTATTAATTTTTATATATTTATTTTTTATGTTTTAGTAACTGTAACTGATAATTATTATACTAGCGGTAAAATTTACCTTATTTGATGGCATGTAACATATATTTATGATGGATTTTATCACTATATTATATCATAGGACAAGCGGGTATAAATTATTATTATTATTATTATTATTATTATTATTATTATTATTATTATTATTATTATTATTCTATACTAATGCTTTTCAAGTTTAGCATTGATTTTCTATTTTGTTTGTTTTCTTCATCTACACAGTAGGGTGCATAATAGGTCAAATTTCTTAGCTTATAGCTCGACCTGTTACAGAAACTGACTGGATTATTGTTTTGTAAATCATGTACCCCTGAAACGTGATTCACAATATAAGTTTTTTGTTGTTTTTCATGTGTCTGTTTATAATCATTTCATAGAATTTTATAATTCAAATGGTGTTTTCTGCTTTGTTTAGTTTAAATAGGAGTTTAAAATTTTCTTGTTCATTATACATGCTTAAATACAGTTTATTTATTGGTCTTACTGAATTTTAAATTTTAGTAAATATCGATGCTGCATTGGATTTATTTATAAAAATTAAGTATAAATATATTAGATTTGACAAAAGCGGAAGGGTTAGCAGCTGTGTAATGTAGGCGAATAAAAGCTTTTTTAAACAGCTGTCATTCAAAGCATGTTTAACCTCTTCTGATCCCAGGGTTTATTTATGAACTTTTTAAATTTAAAATACAGATTTATACCAAAAAACTGATAACTAGAAAGATGGAGTAGCGAAAAAATTAATTTCGGGCATTTCTGCTGCAAGTCCTTTTTATATAACAGGTAACTTACTAAGAAAGCGCTATAAGGGAAAAAAAATTGCTATTTTGTTTAATTATGCTATCTGTTAGCTCCTTTCACACCAGTTTCTCTTTTTTAATATTATTGATATTTGTGAAAAAAAAAAATGTAAAGATGTGTACAGTGTAAAAAAATCGTGTAGCGTTACTCCATAAAATTGGTGACAACTGATGTCTCCAATTATATGGAGTATTTTTTTTCACTTATATAATGGTGTAATTTAAACACATAATACGGATGTAACATTACAATGTCACACCAATTATATCGGTTAAAGTACTCCATAAAATTGGAGGCAGCAAAGCTGCTACCAATTTTATCGAGTAACGTTGCAAAAATCTTTTACAGTGTACCCTATAGGATACAGTATGTCCGAGGATGTTAAAGATCTACTGAATTATTATTATTATTTTATTATTTTCGTTTATGATGTTATACAACCCCACTGTCTTCAGATGTTCTTATGTAACGTAGATCATATTTTACGAGTATTCATTATAAATAAATAAGCTACTTTTGACTCTAGACATTAAAAAAAATTGCATTATTTTCTAAACTATTTAAAATTATAAATAGTTTTGATGTTTGAAATCAGTTCTCGTCTTTTCTGAAAACATCATTTATTTCAGATGTATCGTTTTACGAATGAGTGTATGATCTACATCTACTTCCGCATTCTGTGTTTATTAAAATTGGAAATATGAAAGACTAGAGATGATTTCAAAATAGCATAGTTTCGAGTATTTTCAATTGACAAATGATTCTTATTAAAAATTTGATTCGCCAACAGTAAGGCCATATTGCAAAGCAAGTTTCCACTCAAACATCCATGTAAAAGAGCACGGTTAATAGTTTCGGAAACAGCCGCTTGGTAATTCTGAGCAGCAATGCTTCCGTATCAGAAGATTATTTGCACAATCCAATATTTGTTATTTAAAAAAAAAAAAAAAAAAAAAAAAAATAGATATTTTGAGAGAAACAATTTTAATGCATTTTTTTCGTATGTTTATCATTAAATGCAAAACAAAATCTTGAAGCAGTCAAATAATAATTTTATTACTGTAGATGTTAGGAGAGCTTTTTATACTCTGTTATTCATTACTCTATATCGAGTGGAAGTTTTAGAGTTCTACAAATTTTGACGATGAATTCGGTTAAAATCGAATAGTTGCACGAATTTAATTTTTTAAGCATTATTAAAGGAAGAAAAATGATAAACTGATCTGTAAAATGTTATTCGAATATTATGTATAAGATATGCAATAACTCATAAAAACTATTTACTCGACATCTAATAAAAAATATACAAAATGTACAAACATACAAATATCTTGTATGCAAATATACAAAAGTAAACAAAAAACCTTTAATATAAGTTGAAAGAAGATCAAAATTTAATTTCTCATTCATAAAAATTAAAATCCAATTTTAAAATTGAAGGAAAAGACTATGGTTTTGGGTACAGAAATAGACTGTAGAAATGGAAAATAAAATAAAAAGTGCTAAAAAAATGTTTTGATAATTAAGTTTATTATATCGTAAATTATATTACAACAACAACATATATATATATATATATATAGACCACCTCTTTAATAATTATATTTTATGATATTATTATGAAGTGTATTTTTATTCAAATGTCACAAATAAATATCAATTAACCCTTTCGGCTCCGATTTTTTAAAGTTTTTAGGAAAAATTACTTTTACGTTAATTACATTAACACTAGCTAAGCATATAGATTAATCAGTGTTTAATGAATATTTTATTGTCTGATTGATAACGAATGTTGTTGTTTTGGGTACTATTCAATTAATATTCATATGACAATAGACTAAGGAAGAACATTTGGAGATGTTTAGAAAATATTATGTAACAATAAGTCTTAACTTACATTACAATTTTCTAATACATTTTATTCTTTATTACACATGATTTTTTTCAGGAAAGTAACTTTTACTTTAAATTTAGTAAGTGAAATATATGTTTAAAGTAAATGAATCGCAAAGAGAATTAAGCAAATAATAATAATTATTGTTGTTACTAAATGCTTAAATATAAATGAAGTAAGTAAATAGTAATTACATGACATATACTAACATTACTATATGCAAATAATTCCACAAGTATTTCTTAATACAATGTAATACTCCATTAAAAGACATATACTATTAATAGTACATCAGACCCGAAAGACTTAATGAAAAAATAATGTTTATCGTAATTGAACCCAAATCATTTTCTAATAAATAATGCTACAATCCAATTTAAATTTCTTCGGCCAATTTCAGAATACTCATATTTTTTCTTCCTATTTCTTAACATCAATCAAATAATTACCAATATTCACTCCCAAAATAAGAAAATAATTCTCACATTTCAAGGAGTCTTGAAATCAAATCAACAAAATTTCTTCTAATGCAAACCTTTCCAATTTATTTTATTGCAAGTAATTAAATGTAAAACAAATAAAAAATGCATAATAGTCGAATTTAATCTATATCATCTCTTTAATAATTTCATTTATAATTTTCTATGAAGTATACTTTTACACAAAATGTCAAACATGAACGTCAATTAATAAAATCCCTGTCGGCTTGGCCTATAGGCGGAGGTAAATTTCGAAGAGTGCTCATTTCAACAATTAAAAAAGAAAGAAAGAAAGAAATTTGATTACAGATGAGCCCAGTTTAACAACTTTATTTCGCCGCTTTGTAAAAATTTTTAATTTCATTTTTCTGTAAGAAATAATTTTATCAGAATCATGTTAAGCTAAATTCGGCTCAAATGCCCATTTTGACAATATATTTTCAAATATATTTTCATTTTATTAAAAAATCGCCCAATACGGCACATTATATAATACCTAAATAACAACAAAAAAAAAAAAACTGTCAACTGAATGCAAAATTGAATTTAAATAACCAATTTGTTATTTGAATACACTAACAATTATCTAACTAAGATCGCTTTGACAGCTTTTTTTAAATATATATTTAGTCTTTATCAAAAAACTGACCAATACGGCACATTACACAGTTCCTAAATAACAAATAACTGCCAATTGAATGCGTTTGAGAGCGAAACTGAATTAAAAAATGAGTCATAAAATAACCAATTTGTTATTTGAATACATCCTCAATTCTTTAAACATGATCGTTTTGGGAAATTTTTTTTTGCGAAGTGCCCACTTTGACAGTTTAAAAAAAAATATATTTAGCTTTTATCAAAAAATTGACAAGTACGCACATTATATAGTTTCTAAATAACAAAAAACTGTCAATTGAGTGCGTTTGAGAGCAAAATTGGATTTAAAAATGAGTCATGAAATAACCAATTTGTTACTTGAATACATCCTCAATTCTTTAATCATGAACGGTTTGGGAAATTTTGTGCAAAGTGCCCATTTTGGCAGTCTTTTTTGAAATATATTCTGCCTTTATCAAAAAACTGGCCAATCCGTCCCACTATATAGTTCTTAAATAAGAGGACCTGTAAATTG
This sequence comes from Maratus speculifer, assembly GCA_964019185.1. NCBI lineage: Eukaryota > Metazoa > Arthropoda > Arachnida > Araneae > Salticidae > Maratus > Maratus speculifer. The sequence continues at coordinate 78,350,084 of OZ025299.1, forward strand.
GATATGTTTGAGAACAAAAATGGATTTAAAAATGACTTCGAAAAAACGCAATTTGTCATACTTCCTCAAATTTTCAATCACAATTACTTCGGGAAATTCTGTTAAAAATACCCTTTTTGGCAATCTGTTTTGAAATATATTCTGTCTTTATCAAAACACTGGCCAAAACGTCACAGTATGTATTTCCTAAATAAGAGGATCTGCCATTTGGATGCGTTTAAAATCAAAAATGAATTTAAAAATGAGTCGTAATATAAGCAGTTTGGATTTGAGGTTTTTTTCTCCAACTCCTATTTTTGTTTAATTTATTTTTGCTATAAGAATTCGTCCTATAAAAAACTTGTTAGTATAAAGGTTGTAGATATTATTGAGAAGATGTAAAATGGATTTAATTAGATATGATTGCTTAAGAATAGAGTAAGTTATGGATTTTTTTCTTTTTCCTCCTCCCCCCCTTTGCTTTTCTTTTTAAATTTTTTTCATCGGTAAAAGTTGATCCTATCAAAAACTTGTAAATACAAAAGTTTTAGATAATGTAGAGTACATTTATAAAAAATTTAGTTGGATTTGATATCTTGAGAATTGACGAAGTTATGAATTTTTTTCTCTTCAAAACACTGTTTTTTTCGCTCCTTGAGCCCATTTTTTACTTTATCAAAAATCTGTCATGCATAAACTTTTAGCCCATTTTTTAGAATTAATATAAAGTTTAAACTGATTCGATATCTATTTTAATTAAGAAGTTATCGCGTTTTTTCGGTTTTCACAAAACCCCTCCGTATTTCCACCCCCTTGGTCCGATTTTGCCCATTAACGAACACGACCGAGATTTTATGCCTCTTGATTTTATGTAAAAGTTTGACTAAGATCTGAGCATAATTATGGAAGTTATCGTGTCCTGAAGAAAGTGATATACACCGATAGAAAGATCGATCGATCGATAGATAGATAGATAAACTTTTTTACTGATGGTAGTTTTGTTGTCCAGGAGACATGATCGGTGTAGATCTGCAAAAATTTTTCAGAAATTCCAACATGGGAGAGAATGCAATAGATAGTATTTCATACGAAATCTACCTAAAAAAGTAATATTTATCGTAGTTGAACGCATTCTTATTTTAAATGCATAATACTATAATCCAATTTAAATTTCTACAGCCAGTTTCAGAAATCCCACCTTTTCTCAATATTTCTGAACACCAACGAAATAATTAACCACTGTTCACTCTCATGAAAAAAAAAAAAAAAAAATCTTACATTTCAAGGAGTGTTGAAATGATAACCAATATAAATTTCTTCTAATGCAAGCTCCCAAATTATTTTATTATAAATAATTAAATTTAAAATAAATTTAAAATATAAAACATTCGAATAGAAACTGTATCATATCTCTATGATAAATATACTTTATGATTTTATTATTAAGTACATTACTACACAAAATGTCACAAATGAATGTCAAGTAATGAAATAAATTTAACTTTTTCAAAAAAATGTATAACCGACTCCAAAAAAAGCGCTAAAAAGAATTAAATAATTCTATAAAATTCTCTAATGACAAATCGTTATCCAATAACCACACATTGACTATCATGTACCGGTATAAAACGGTTAAATTTAATATATAGAATTTAATATCCACCAAACATAGATTTTCCAAAGAATATTTTTTACAAGAGATTAATTTACATATTTTTGATTTAATTTTTGAATATATACATATAAAAAGTAAGGAATTACTTTTTGAAGTTGGTGCCAAACAATCATAGTCGATAATTATTTCCTTATTTTATTTATGGTACTAGACATAATATATTCACAATTCTTACTATACTTAAGATAGTTTGGCACCAACTTCAAAAAGTAATTCCTTACTTTTTATATCTATATATATTCAAAAATTAAATCAAAAATATGTAACTTAATCTCTTGTAAAAAATATTCTTTGGAAAATCTATGTTTGGTGGATATTAAATTCTATATATTAAATTTAACCGTTTTATACCGGTACATGATAGTCAATGTGTGGTTATTGGATAACGATTTGTCATTAGAGAATTTTATAGAATTATTTAATTCTTTTTAGCGCTTTTTTTGGAGTCGGTTATACATTTTTTTGAAAAAGTTAAATTTATTTCCTACTTTTTAGTTATTTATACCGTAATACATAATTATGTGTACTGACATACGATGGCTCTTTGCAACGCATAATGGTCGCTCTTTGCTGAGTTCTGATGTATTCGCTTTACTAATCACTGTTTGATCGTCAACTTTTCAAATGACACTTACAACATCGGTAGGTATCGTTGTGAATCTTTAGGTTTTCTGAATGCGTAACGTATTTGGCACGACGAAAAGCTACCGCATTCATGAAATCTTAAAGTCAACATCGAATCGTACGGACATCGAAAGTGGTTATCGAAAGGTGACAATGCCTCAAGCAAAATGTTCTTACACATAAGCGCGCGGCAAAGCGTTTCCATATATGAGTAAACAGCAAAATGACTCCATGTATCAATGCATAGTAAAATGCTTTTCTAGTGTAGTCAAAAGTACGCCCTCCTTCAGTCAGAAAAAAACAAAAAGAAATATTTTTTCAAAAATCGCTCTATGATTCAATAGATAAACATCCACAATCTAATTCCTATAAATGCAGTAAAGGCATCGGAAATGAGCGGTGATGATTCGACGGCATATTCACAGTATCCGCAAAGAAACTCTTCGAGAGGGTTGAATTCTGATAGGGATTGGCCGACGCATTTTCACGTAACTTGGCGATAATTATACTTGGCAAGCGATAGATGCTTCCGTCGAAGAGTTTGATTTCCTTCCGAATCGAGTACAAAGTAACTTTTCTCTTGCAGCATTGCATTGAATGCAACGTGTCTTACTGAAAGCTGTACTCTTTAAAAGTTTTTAAACACAAATTTTTACTTTGTACTCGGCTCCGAAGGAAATCAAACTCGACGGAAGCGTCTATCACTACGCCAAGTATAATTATCGCCAAGTTACGTGAAAACGCGTCGGCGAATCCCTATCAGAATTCAACCCTCCCGAAAAGTTTATTTGCGGATACTGTGAATATGCGATTCGACGAAGAATCCGAAAATCATAACCTGTACTTGGCTGCACTTATAAGAGACTGACAGCATTCGATGCCCAAATGTTTTCTTCACGGACGCTTTTGTCCCAACTAAACTGTTAAAAATTTGAAACTCACTCCACCACTTTTATGGAAAACGATTATTTCAGCATATCATGAAGCATTCTCATGGGTCAAAAGACAAATATTTTATAAAAGCGAGGGAGTGACGATGCAGCAAAAGGGTAAAATTTTTTACAGTGTATGTATGAGATATTCCATAAAAGCAATGGAGTAACGATGCAGCAAAAGTTAAATTTTTAACAATATATCGCAATGCTAGGCATTTTCTATTATAAAATTTGATGATGATTTCATGGTAGAATTCGATTGTACGCCGAATGATCCTTTATTTCTACACAGACATAAATACATAATCCATATTATTTTACAAATTCGTGCACATACAAGGACAAGATAGCACAAGGAAATATTACGACACAAGAAAAGTACAACCGTGAGCTACACATGAAGAGTGTGTGCAACGGAGCCAGTGAGATTCGAACCCACAATCTCCTACGCTCTCAAGAGATTAGCAGCGTTGTGTCTTAACCACTCGGCCACAAGGACCCCCTTGATGACTCATTTTTGTCCAGAATATTTTCAATCAGTCGTATACTGTGCTCCATGTGTCGTCATATTCACATCGAGGAATCCTACATGAACAAAATCTGAAATCATTCTGGTGTCCAGGATTCGCACAGCTGTACCACTAAAATTTTACAGTATTTTCAATGTACTTCACTGTAGAAATATAGTTCGTAAATTGCAAATCGAGGAGGTGGTTGCGAATTCTGTTTCTTTCGAAAAGGATTTTCGAAAGGAATTTCGAAAAGGATTTTCATCTTTTCAACAATTTAAGGATGTCGATTGGTATCGATGTCTGTTTCCGCTTTAGTGGATGTGAGAATTTGTCCATTTAAGCTTTAACATTTCGAAAATTTATCGCATCCAGCAAACTTTAAGGCCGCACACTAGGCACAGAAAAAGACGTGGATAATAATATGAAATCTATGGGGGTGTTCTTTTCAAATATCTCGCTCAGATTTTAAAATTTTTACGTGATTTTTTTTTTGCATAGGATAGCCGAGGATATTTCACAACCGGCTTAGATTTTACTTTTTCAAGTTTGGTTTCAGATTTTTTTTAAAAATTATTTTAAATTTCAAAACCGGTTTAAACGGTTCTGAAATTGAAACTATCATTATATAAAACATACGTAAGCAAAATCGAAGAACTAAAAACTAGGCCGGTTGTAGATCATCCTCGGCTATCCTATGCAAAAAAAAATCACGTAAAAATTTTAAAATTTGAGCGAGATATTTGGAAAGAACACACCCATACTCTTTACACTAACATCCGGGTCTTTTTCTGAGACTAGTGTAGTACCTTAAGGTCCACATTAAAAGCGAATTTTTTCCCAAGCACCTTCGTAGTTCCAAGCTCAAGCTCGCACTCTGATTGGTTGTTGCTCTCGGCACTGTTTTCACGTAACTTGGCGATAATCATACTTGGCGTAGCGATAGATGCTTCCGTCGAGTTTGATTTCCTTCCGAACCGAGTACAAAGTAAAAAGTTGGATGTAAAAACTTTTAAAGAGTACAGCTTTCAGTAAGACACTTTCCATCCAATCCAATGCTGCAAGAGAAAAGTTACTTTGTACTCAGTTCGGAGGGAAATCAAACTCCTCGACGGAAGAATCTATCGCTACGCCAAGTATGATTATCACCAAGTTACATGAAAACAGTGCCGAGAGCAACAACCAATCAGAGTGCGAGCTTGGGCTTGGAACGACGAAGGTGCTTGGGAAAAAAATTACGCACATTGAAATCTACAGACTTCCTAAATGAGCATTGAAAAGCTGACAATCCATCAGTACACGTTAAAATAATTGTGAAAAATTACCTTTGTTTTTAAAGCTATCTATTTTCTGACTAATGAGAACGATCTAAAAACGTCTATGGGGCGTTTTCATTGGTCAGAAAATAGGTAGTCTTTAAAAACAGAGTTAATTTTTCAAGATATTTTGAACAGGGTACACTGTTAAAAATTTGACCCTTTTGCTGCATCGTCCCTCCACCGCTAATATAGAAAACGATTACTTCAGCCTATTATGCAGAATTCTCATGGTCAAAAGTGAGGTATTCTATAAAAGCGGGGTAGTGACGATGCAGCAAAAGGATCAGATTTTTTACAGTTTAAAGTACGCGTACACAATCAGAGCGCATCAAGTTGCTTCTATGATTCAATGCATAGCAAAGTAATTCTAAATGTTGGTATGTATTAAAATACCCTTTTCAGTCATAAAAACTAAAAAGGAAGATATCATCAAAATCACACCATGATTCAACATGCATCTATATGAAAGTAGCAATATTTGAAGTTAAGAAATTTCTTTGATAAACGCGGTTTTCCAAAGTACGGAAAATTTAAGAATTTTTATTCCAGAACTTGGCGGTAGTCACCTGAACGAGTTTGTTTTATGGGTGAAAGAAGTTAACTAGCTTAACTTTAATGCTAAGCTTATGAAAATTTTAAGTCATTTATATTTGTCCAAATGTAAATCTAGCACATAGCACTGTACTTTAATCACTTTGTGAATCCGGCATAACAAGCACCCTAATACACAGACACTCTTGCTTTAACGTGTAAGGCTCTTTAGAGATGAATTTTCAGCTTTTCGATATCGAATTCTCATGTCTGGATCGATGTGGATCTTTCACTTTGGTGGATACGAGAATTGTTCCAGCTAAGATTTCGTACTTTGGAAAAAAAACTAGCATCTCTGCAACAGTGGTTAGGATCCAGAAGGATTAATCGCTGTTAAGCAAAACAAGATTGACCAATCATAAGCCTTCATTTTTGAGAACTTTTCATTGTTCGAAGGAGAGAGTCTGGAATACATGGAGTGAAAATCTGCTATCGACACTGTAAAAAATTTGACTCTTTTGCTGCATCGTTACTCCATCGCTTTTATAGAATTTCTTTGTTTTGACCGATGAGAATGCTCCATAGTAGAGCGAAGTAATCGTTTCCTATAAAAGCGATGGAGTGACGATACAGCAAAAGGGTTCTATTTTTTACAATGCAAGTAGTGCTAAAAATTTGTATCCTTTAAATGTGCAACGATGCTAATGAATTCCAAAGTGTCGATCACAGCGACATCTGCGGCATTTTCGTGATACATTATCTAGACTAGCAATAATTCTTGCATTTTTAGAAAATGTCCTGCAGATGTCGCTTCTATCTTTAAATTTCATTAGCATTGTTGCACATTTAAAGAATAGAACATTTTACCGCTTTTTTAAGTGTTGCAGAGGGCGAGTTCATCACAACTTTCCGGTTACTTACCGACCACTTACCGGTTGTAGACAAGTACGAAATGAAAATCAAAGCGAAGTGTGACGTCAGCTGCAATTCAACAGAATAGTTTCCATTGATGCCAAAATTTGCTTTCGTACTGCCCTACAATCGGTCGATAACATTGGTTACTTTTGTAAGTTGCTCTTAATATGCCCTGAGATAGCCGATTTCCACACTATATCCCCTAGATGCTATATTTCCGGTTTTTTGCATAAGAGAACTTGTCCGGAATCCAGGTAGAATTTGCGCTGTTAGCGAAACCAGATTAACGAATCAGAAGCCTGAATTTTATCAAATTTTTAAATGTTTTAAATAAATTTTCTTGTTAATAAATCTCGTTTCGCAAACAGCGCAAAATTTATGTGAATCCTGGCCCTCGTCCAGGTAAGATTTTGCACTTTGAACACTGTTAAAAATTTGAAACTTTATCGTCAATCCATCGCTTTTATAGAAAATGATTACTTCATTGTATTATGGTGAATTCTCATTGGTCAAAATAGAGATATTCCATAAAAGCGGTGGAGTGACGATGCAGCAAAATCTTCAAACATTTAACAGTGAAAAGATCGTGTGTCTATGTAAGTGTAACATAAAAGCATGCAAAATGAACACATCTAATTGGTCGATTGCTTCAAAATGAATTTGAAATTTAAAGTTTGTATTTTTAAAAAAGTTCTAATTATCAGATTTTTATGAAATTCGAATGGGACCACATGGGCCTCATACGCTTTCAAACAAAAAAAGAATTATCAAAATCGGTTCATATTTGCAAAAGTTATGCGTGAACAACAAATACATACAGGTCGAAATCATAACCTCCTCTTTGAAGTCGGTTAAAAAATAATGATTATCGCAGTTGAACCCATACATTTAATAAATAAATAAAGAAAGAATGCTGTAATCCAATTTAAATTTCTGCGGTCAGTTTCAGAAATCTCACCTTTTCTCCCTATTTCTGAACACCAACAAAAAAGAACATCACTGTTCACTCCCACAATAAGAAAATAAATCTCGCATTTTAAGGAATTTTGAAATCATAATCAAAAAATTTTTTCCTAATGCAACCCCCCCCCCCCCGCAATTTGTTTTATTATAAATAATTAAATATAAAACATATTAAAAATGTAAAATATTCGAATGTACGCTTTACTATCTTTTTAATAATTATATTTTATGAGTTTGTTATGAAGTTGCACAAAATGTCACAAATGAATATCAATTAATGAAAAAAAAAAGTTTATCGTAGCTGAATCCGCACATTTTAAAAATAAATAATGCTACAATCCAATTTAAATTTCTTCGGCCACTTTCAGAAATCTCACCTTTTCCTTCCTACTTCTGAATACCAACAAAATAATACACCGCTGTTCATTGCCATAATATGAAAATAATTCTTACAGTTCGAGGAGTCTTGAAATCATAACCAATAAAATTTCTTCTAATGCAAGCCCCCCCCCCCGCCTTCCCACATACAAATTATAAATAATTAAATATAAAACAAATTAAAAATGTAAAATATTCGACTGTAAACTGTACCATTTGTTTAATAATCATATTTTATGATTTTATTATGAAGTATACTATTGCACAAAATGTCACAATTAAATGTCAATTAATGAAAAAATACTGTTTATCGTAATTGAATCCATACGTAACCATTTTTCTTTAAGAAATAATGTTTTAATTCATTTTAAATTTCTTTGGCCAGTTTCAAAAATCTCACCTTTAGTCACTATCTCTGAGCATCCTCGAAATAATTACCATTGTTCACTCCCGTAATAAGAAGATAATTCTCACTTTTCAAGGAATCTTGAAATTATAATATTTTTTTTCTAATGCACCCCCCTCCCCCAAATATTTTATTATAAATAATTAAATATAAAGCAAATGAAAAATGTAAATATAATGTAAACTCTACTGTCTCTTTGATAATTATATTTTATGGTTTTATTATGAAGTATACAATAGCAAAAAATGTCACAAATGAATGTCAATTAATGAAAATTATTTTATCGCTGTTTAATATAAATAAATAAATAATGCTATGATCCAATTTAAATTCCTTCTGACAGTTTTAGAAATATCCCTTTTTTTCCGCCATTTCCGATCTTGAATGAACACCAAGGAAATAATTCCTCGCTATTCACTCGAATAATAAGAAAATAATTCTCGCATTTCAAGGAGTGTTGAAATACTTAATCAGCAAAAATTCTTCCAATACAAATCCCACATTTTATTTTATTATAAATATACCGAAGCATTCTTTGTTTCGGAGACTTCGGAAAAGTGAGAGAAATCGAAGTTAAGTAGTGTAGCTATGACAACGGATATCAGGCACCTGGCTCGAAGCCAAACCTCTACCAAAATCGAAAAGCCCACTATGTCAAAAGAAGTAGACACAACGCGAGGGATATATAAAAAGAAAACACCTGATAAACCCGAATCCAGAAATTTGGGGAGAAAAAAAGGAATTTTTAAAAGTACGGTGATCCCGCCAGTTGTTAATCAAATAAAATAAGTGCTACGAGTTTTTTTTTAAATTATATTTCCTTTCTTTAAAGTTTTAGAAGTAAACTGACATTATTACTACAAACCTTAATGAATGTCCTCTAATGAACAAAAAGAAAATTTGCTGAAATTAAATAGCAATAAAATTATAAATAAGTAGTTTTTAGGGTTTCTTTTATCCGACGAAACTGTCTGTCTGTCTTTCACAGAGTCCGTACACAAAAACTATATAAGTCAGAGGTTTCAAATTTTGTGTACTTGCAGCTGAAAACCTCTTGTCACACGACAAATCATAAAATTTTGAAAAAGACTATTATTTTAATTAAAATACTTTTTTTTCAATATAATCAGTTCATATTTTGTTGTTGTTGTTGTTTTTTAATTGTTGCATGCAAGTTTAAATAGATATAAAAATTATTATGCATGTACCATAAATTAATGGATTAAATAAATCTCCTGAAAAATGAGTTCATTGTTTTTGTTTCATCATATTGAATCATACTTATCATTTCTTTTGATACGCGAAGTGAAATATATTTTTAATTATTAAATTCCTATTCATTTAAATTAGTAAACGGCTCTGGTGGCCAGTTGAATTTAATGATAAAATGTTTTGAAGGAAATATTAAATGAAACTCTCTGTGAGATCTGCGATCAAACTTACACACTTGTTTTTAATTGCCATTAAACCACTGGTTGTTCACGCGAAAGAAGTCAATCAAAAATCTAAAAATTAATCTTTAAACTATAATCTTTCGTATGTGATTAAGAATAATTCTTATAAAATGATTAGTTAAAATAAGCAAGGTAAAAGTGGATTATTTTAAACTACCGTAATTGTCTCCGACCAATCTAAAAGAAAAAAAATATATATAATTTTACGTCATCCAATTAAATAAATTCATAAAATGGTTCTTTTACAGCAGATAGCTGACAGAAAATGTGACCCTAGGTCTCCAACATCAAGCAAAAATGTTATGTCTAGTGCCACTTATAAAACTACCTGAAATGGAGTAAAATTTCAAACATTTTCTCAACTACTGGCCGGTCACCTTATTTTATTAATGTTTAAAATCGGCAAAACTGCACATGTATTTCGAAGAAATTTCAAAAAATATTCTTTTATTTCCTCTTTTATTCTTTAATTCTTATTCTTTCTTTTTTTTCTGTTTACATTTTTGCAAATGTGAATTCATTATGTAACAGACGAAATGAAAATTTTTTTAAAAAATATTGCCATTGTTCCCTACAACAATATCTGACCTTTTTGCTTAATTAAGATTCCATAACAAACACGGATAAATAAACACAGAAAAACTACAGATAAATCATATGTAACAATTAAGAAAATATCACAGTTGAAAGTACATAGTGAGCATGCGATGCCTAATATAAATAATGTGATTCAAAGCATTTCTACTTTTAAGTGTTTTTCTTAGTTATTAATTTTAATATTAATTCCAGCACTAATTTTAAAATTCTATTTCATTGAATTCTATTTCACTTAATCTATTTATCCTCGTTTTAGTCAGTTCGTATTAAACGAGTTCGATTGTACTGTGTAAATCCATAGTAAATCCGTAATATCCGCTATAGAGTCATAAACTCACCTAGGAGATAAAACTTCGCTCAACTTTCACATTTGATTTGTATAAAATGTAACGTATTTTGGCTGCTCAAAGTAAAAACTGTTTGTTTTGTTTTTCTGCCAATTATTTAAATTGTTAGATGTTTATAATTAGTATATCTTTTAATTACCATATTTTCCAGTCCTTTTTTTTGTTTCATGCATCAGTAGTTTTGTCTATTTTATTTTACATTTATTCTGTAACCAAAAATATATTAACATTCATTTTTAATACTTTTTTTATGATCATACTTCCAGATCACCTGAATCAAATTTCCCTTAAACAAGGGATATCTAAGCCTTTTTCAGAAATTTAACAAAACAATGCTACTTATTATTATTTTTTTTAAATCTAGAAAAGTATGCATTTTATAATTTATTAGTGAAGTAATGTTACTTTCTTTTTAATAAAACCTTGATTCCACTTATATTAATTACAAATGAAAATGCAATATGTTTTATAAAAAGGGATTCAAATATCTCAGTTTCTCCTTTAGATTATATTTATTTTTTAAAAACACTTAACAAATTAAACTCAGAAAACATCCACTCGTTCCTTACAACTTTGCTTAATATATTTTGGATAAAAGAGAAATACTTTCTAATATATTCCTAAATATATTCTAGACAAAAACCTCAAATGAATGCATGAAATGAATACACTTTGCTTTATAGCATGCCAAACATACGAAATATAAAACAATGCCGAGCATGCAAAATATATTCCTATTAAGCAGTTCTGAGTTAGTTTTCATAAGAATAATTAAAATAAATATCGCAGTTAAGTAATAGGAAAAACTTAGATAGGAAAATAATAGCACAATGTTTACTTTTTACCCTTGGCTAGATATTTTGATTATTTCGTAGGTGATAATTTATTTTTATTGAATGCACAAATAAATGAAAAATTTTAATAACGCAAGATTGGTCTTGCGTTTAAAAAATCTGATAAAAAAAAAAAAAAAAAAAAAAAAACATCATCAACAACAACAACAAAAACTTTGGATTTTGGAACTTTTCAGAGAAAAACAAAAGTTAAAATTCACATTACAGTACAAATCTTCACTTTATCATGATTCAATTTATAAATTATATCTTGCAAGACGATCATAGATATTAATGGCAGAAATTTTATGAAATATAACTATTACATATGCTTTTAGAAATGTAAAGAAGTTTTTTTTATTTTATTTATTATAAAAATGAAGAAAAATAAATTTGTAGATTCTTAGAAAATAAAATCTAAAAAAAAAGAAGAAGCAAAGAATAGTACACCTTCAAAGAATACATACGCCTTCATATTTTACAGAAAAGGGAACTTAGATTACAGCGGGGCAATTTTCACCAGTAGAGCCGTGTTTTTCACACTCATAATACAGGCATTTTCTTACTGTTATTTCAGAAAACTAATCACCACCTTATTTTATTGTAGAATTCCGTTATTAATAAAGACACTGGCGATTGCGTCAGATTTCATCGGCAATTAAGGGGTTAAAACACATATTTAGAAATATCATTATCGGTATAAAAAAACGCCTTTATGAATTGTTGTGTTAAAGACCATTGATTGAAAAAATCCGTTTTGATTTCATACAGGTGTTTACAAACATAGTTCCTCTTCTATAACATAAACACGTTTAATTTAAACCTTTTACTGCTAAAACTTCCATATATACCTTTTACGTGCCAAAAAATACATTTTGGTTGCTATCTGTCGTCGTAATCGGGCTTTACTTTGCCTTCTATTGTAAATACAAAAAGTGTTTAAAATTATCTTCGATGAAAATGCTTGAAATTCGATGAAACTGTTGCTTATATATCTTCATCGAAATTATGGTAAAAGAAAAAAAAAACTAACTAACCTGCGATAACCCTTCCATGAGCGTTCACCAGCCCGGATGCATATTTTTTAGCTCTGAGAGTGACGTTGTCCAGATTCTCAGATGCGTTGTGTTTTTTCTTGGGTAGATTCATGCGAACCCATTTAACTCTAAATCTGTTCTCTCCTACCGTCATATCAGTCATCACCGGGATTCGAAGGATATCGTTTGTTTCCTGCACGGTTTCCGTTCAACTCATTTCCGATCTCAGCTGAATTCGAATAGGACTCAAAAATTTCAAACATTGACAAAATTCCCCACTGTCCCCTGCAGACGAAGATACGCGCGAGCAAATTCTACACCTATGGGGGAAGTAATTTTCTAATATCTCGTTTGCATTTCGACATTGTCAAATAATTTTATTTGCATTGGATAGTTGAGGTACAGATCTGCACAAGCCGGACAGAGACCCGAAGATCGAGCCCGGCCTGGCCCGCGGGTCGGGTTTGGGCTTATTTTCGTTCAAGACTATCGAGCCGGACTCGGGCCAAACTTTTTTCTGAAGGCTCAGACTGGATTAACTGGCCTAACTTTCTTTTTTTGTACAGAGCTGGGGCTTGTTTCATTCGTAGTCTTCCCAGTACGAAATTTTTATTTCTATTTTTGACACAGCCCACACGAAAATCATTCTCTCCGCGTGACTTGGTCCGTTTAAAGGTCAATAAAGCACATAATTGTTCTAATGATCAGAAGCTGTTTATTGCTTAACAGAACAGTTTGGGTTCAAATGATTTGAAAAAAAAAAAAAAAAAAAAAACCCTTAAAGTTTTGATAGGAAAAGCAACCAATGTTATGTATAGCTGTGATGTTTACGCCTTTTTTTATTACAACTAAGGAAAAAAAATTCTATACATTTTTGTTTTTTCAATCGCAGATTAAATTAGGCAAAATTTACTATTAAATTTTGGCAATAAGAAAAAAATGTTAAAAGTTGGCAGCTCTGGTTTATGAATGGATAATAAATATAAAGACACAGAAATGAATTTAAACATACATAGTATTCTCAACAACATCTCAGAAGCACGCTTTTCCGAAATACCATTAATTGTATCAAATGAGCAATTGTAAAACTTGGAAAGTCCAGAAAGTGCAAAACAAAGAAATTATTATATGATGTAGTCACAAACTTATTTCTGTTTTACTCTCATACAATGATATTAAACTGACTTTACAAGAATTTAGACCAGTTGTGAATAAGAAAAAAAAAAATGTAGAATAATAATTGCATGTAGCTGTACATTAAAGAACACCAGAAACATGAAATATCAGGACTACACAGTAACTTGAGTGTCAAATTATGTCCCATTCGTGCCAGAATATGATTTAGTTGTGAAGCTTGAATGATGTGAATGTCATGTCAAACACGGTGTTATTGTGTTCAAAAAGCTAGGTTTTCAAAATCTTCGAGCATACAACATTACAGGGTCAAATAAGTTAATTATATATATGTTTTACACATTTTAGGAACTAATAGGAATAAAGACTATGATTTTACACTTTATCAAAAAGTTATTAGACATGATATTAATTGAAATAATGTACGGTATAGAAGGAATTTTAAAATAAAAATCTAAGACAATAGTTGAAGATTCACTACAAAAAACATTTAGGATTTTCAGAGTTCTGGACTTAAAAAGTAAAAAAAGAAACCGTTATAAGATTACATGTGTGTCTGTCTGCCCGTTTGTCACATCCGTTTTACTCCTAAATTATTGAACATAAAAAGTCCATTTTTGGTAGAAGTAATGAATGCTATTGAGTTACATACTTATAGAATAGATTATTAACCATTGATAAATATATTTATGAAAACTGCTGAAGGCTAATTAAGTTATTTGATTTTTTTATTTGATTTGATTTCTGGTATGTGTGTATAACGTGAGAAAGTTCTTCTAATGTCGTACTCAAAAACACATTTGTTTTAATTTTTGGGGCTATACACTACCTGGCCATTGATGATCGTCCACTTAAGATTTTAGACATTTTGTTAAATATCTAAAAAAAATACGTGAGGAATTAGCCTGAAATTCTCAGTGTATAAACATAATAGTACAGGGCATGTATTTCCGTGAGGATTTTTTACCGAAACTTTATAGGGGACCGTCAACAAATTAAAAAAGAATGAATATCTTTTGGATAACTCTGTCAAAACTAATGTAGCAAAAGAGCTCAAACTGTAGATTGTGATTAAGTGGTTTATTGTAATAAATTGTGTTTATTTTTATGTCGATAGCATGTATACTCGTAGAGAAATTAAGGTTTTTTATAAAAACAGTCCCAAATTTTTCCAAGATTTTTGCTTATAATTTGCAGAGTTCTTAATATAATATAATATTCTTTTCCTGAAAATGTGACAAACAACATTGAACATAATACCCTGTAATCAAAATTAAAAAATAATAAAAATTGTATGAAAAATGAGTAGGTTTACTAAATAATTTTTCACTGCGCATGCGTCAACGATATCAAGATTTCATTTGCATATTATGTTAGTTAAATGTATAGAGCAACTTTTGTGAAAGTCTCAAAATTATAGCTTGAAAATGAAGCAAAAAAATGAGGGATTTTATCCAAATGTAGTAGTACTTCTCATATTGCGTATTCTATATTGACACTAATACCCTATGACACTAATACACTAATACAACCCCTCTTGTTTTTGCTTCATTTTGGGAATAATGGATTTTCAATTTATTCTATTGACGATTATTTTCAGAATTTTTAAGCTATGATTTTTCGACTTTCATAAAAGTTGCTCGATACATTTAGCTAATATAATATGCAAATGAAATTTTGATATCGTTGACGCATGCGCAGTGAAAAATTATTTAGTAAACCTATTCATTTTTCATGCAATTTATATCATTTTTTTAATTCTGATTACAAGGTATTATGTGCAATGTTATTTGTCACTTTTTCTGAAAAGTATATTATTTTATATTAAGAACTCTGGAAATTATAAGCAAAAATCTTGGAAAAATTTGGGACTGTTTTTATAAAAACCATTTATTTCTCTACGAGTATACATGCTATCGACATAAAAATGAACAAAGTTTATTACAATAAACCACTTAATCACAATCTACAGTTTGAGCGGTTTTGCTAAATTAGTTTTGACAGGGTTATCAAAAAGATATTCATTTTTTTAAAAATTTGTTGACGATCCCCTATAAAGTTTCGGGGAAAAATCTTCACGGAAATATATGACCGGTATTATTATGTTTATACACTGAGAGTTTCAGGATAATTCATCATGTATTTTTCTAGATATTTAACAAAATGTCTAAAATCGCAAGTGGACGATCATCAATGGCCAGGTAGTGTATTTTCTGAGATATCGTTGAAAATGTAATGCAAAAGTACCTCCATCCGCCCTCTTTTTCTTATTCCATTGAAATTAAAATCATGAAAAATAGGGGTAGTAGAAGTTTATTAAAACCTATGAGGAAAACTAAGCGATTCCCCTTTTGGTTAAGATAGTTTTTTGAAAAAAAAAAAAAAAAAAAAAAAATGCATTTTTCCTATTCTTACAAATTTATTTTTGCGGTCGCCCAACAAGGGGGTTGACAGGCGCTCAAAATACCTATTGTCGCGGAAGTAGAAAAGGATTATTGATAATGATTTTCGGGGAAAGTATTGTTGTTAATTAGCCAAGATACCTTTAAAGACACATACGATTTGGACTTACTTAAAGTCACTGCGTCGGAGGCGTACTCAAAGCACCATTGACTTTTAAAACTAAGCTAACAAATTACTACTCTTTTATCAACTTTTTTTGAAATATTACAGTTACTATATATTTATTGCATAGAATCCTCTGTACGCGAGTAATACTCTTACTTGATTGATTATTGTTTAAAGAATTCCTTTTTAGAACTTTGATTTGGTTAATTACTTATCTGTATCTTCTGAGGTTAGTTCCAGGAACCATTAAAATGCAGTTTCATAAGCAAAGAATATAATTACCTCAAAGCTCTGAGTAATTCAGAATGTGAAACCAAACTACAGATGCGACCTTGCCGGGGGATACGTAAGCAAGAGGTTTTTCGTGCTATAGCCAGGCGCCACTACGGAATAAAATTTCACTTATTTTACCTCATCCAGAACGAAATTCTCAGAATACTTAATCATTAAGAATTTTATGGTGCAGTGGCAATATTTAAATGCAATGAAAAATATATTTGCGGTATCATTGCAGTTTAGACTATAAGAATTTATTTATTATTAAAAAAAAATAAGAACCAAATATTCATAATGTAGTAGAAACACGTGCATATTGTAGTCACACATGCAATACTGATACCAAAAAAAAAAAAAAAAAAAAACTCTATGAATTTTATTGAAATTTAATTAAATGAATTTTAGGAATACCAATGTTTAACAATGACTCAGATCCAAAACACCGCCGGGTATTTTTTCAGGATTAGCATATAGCCGCTGTCAATGAAATTTTTATATATTTTCCTTAAATCACTTAAATTGCTTTCATGCATTTGCATAGCTGCCAACATCTTCCGCTTTTTTGGCCCGGAAAAATTTTACAGAAAATTTTACCATTTCAAATCGCCATAATCAGCTGATTAAATAAATCAAAAAATTCCATTAAATTTTTCCGGGCTAAAAAATCAGAAGAGTTAGCAGCTATGCATTTGCTTCGAATAATAATCCAAATGCACAAAGTGACCATAAAAAATGTCCCAGTTATAAATTTTTAATAGTGTCAGCTGTAAGCGTTGCAGATTATTGGTTCTAGATCACAAATAAAGAGTAATTCAAACAGTTTTAGATAAGCATACGCGCGAATATTGCTTTGTTATGTAGGCGTTGTCAATGCCGCAGATGCAAAATTGCGGCTGCTGAGCGTAAGCGTAATTTCTGAGCCGAAGATTTAAAAGCCGTTAGTGCCATGCAATTTTTTCCTTTGGGGCTTTATAAAAGATCGTGTCTATCTTCCGCCGCTACCTAATGATTTGCCAGAGTTGAGACAGAGGATTGAATGGCTATTTCTTCCATTATTCCAGACTTGTTAACCGTAACGTGAGAAGAATTGGACTTTGAGGTTGGATGTGTGCTGTTATTGAACATTTGTAAGAAAAACTAGGTTAGTTTACCTTTAATTTGGTATATGATTTGTTGTAAATAGTCAAAATTAAAAGGTTATAATATACCATTGAAATTGGAACATTATTTCATAGACACCCTGTATACTACGAGCTATTTTTACAAAATACAAGAAAAAATTAACCCTTTTCTTTCAAAAGATCATTTAAAAATCTAATCCATCAAATAAACAATATTTCACAGTACGAGGTCCTACGATAAGTTAATACAGCGTTTCCCCCAAAATGTATACACTGCTCAACCGATCATAACTTTCTGATTTTTTATTTTTTTCTTTACAGAGTGTCATTAATAGGAAATAGTGAGCGAATCAAGGTTAGCTTTTGAAAAAAAGAAAATTTATTTTTAAATGCTGCTGGAAGTATGAAAATGCAGTAGTAGTAACAAGACAGTATCGCAAGGAGTTTCAAATAGGATTACTAATTTGGCTTTTAATTTCAGTCCGAAAGTTTGGATCCGGGTAAAAGAAAAAAAAAAAAAAAAAAAAAAAATACGATATACATATATTTTAATTTAAAATTCCCCTTTAGAAAGTTTCCATTCGAACACGAATTTCAATATAATAATGGAGTTCCAAAAAGACAACCCTGGTTTCAGGCAGATTAATCAAATAAAAGATAAGTTTGAAACGAAAGCAACTAATTAGGATGTTCACAGACAAGACGTTCCGACGAGGTAACAATGAATATCACCAGCCCACAAACAGTACTGGAAAGTTACCGTGAAAGATCTAAAAAATCTGTCTTCCGCTTTTTTGGCCCGGAAAAATTTTACAGAAAATTTTACCATTTCAAATCGCCATAATCAGCTGATTAAATAAATAAAAAAATTCCATTAAATTTTTCCGGGCTAAAAAATCAGAAGAGTTGGCAGCTATGTGATTGGCATCAAAAATCATGTCCATCGCATTTTAAGGCTGCTAGTCACTCATTTTCCGAGTTTCCCTCGCTAATGTAAAGTCTATGGGAGCAGAATGCATTTATAGATTTAAAATTAATAATATTGAAATTAATATTTTAATTCTTTTTTTTTTTTTTCCTTTCCACTATTCTTGAAGTATGTTTATTTTTTCTTAGTTGTCAAATTATTTCTAAGTTCTGAGATTAATTTATATGCTAAAACCAACAAACTGTGAGTAAGATTTTTAACACGCCATGTAAAACTAAGCATATATTTTAAAAATATTTCGCGAACTAAGAAAAACAAGTGGGTAAGTGTGACCGTAGATCGCATTGAGGGTTTCGTTTAATATGCCTTTTAAAACGCCTTAAGTGACACGTATAGCGGTCGCTTGTCCCCAAGAAGTTAAAGATATGAAATTCGAAGAATATTTAAATAGAATTTTCGGATTAATACTCCATATCCAATCCTCATATTAAAACTGAGCATATACACTCTTTATTACTATTGAAATTTCTAGTACTTTTTATTCCCTAATAAGCTTACTGGGAAGATTTCGCAATTAAATAAGACGATGAAAAATTGGCAGAAAAGATTATGCCAGATTCAAAGCAGGATTTTTCACTGCCTACCTATAACTATTTATTTCATCCAGGAATAATTTATAAATTATTGAATAGAAAGCAAAATATTGTTCAGAAACATTAGTAATCAAAAAGATGAAATTTGTTTCTATTCATGCGAATATTTTACAAAAGCATGCTTAAAATATTACATTATTATTAAGTAGTAAATTTATTTTTAAAAATTACAATTTTTGTTCTGTTTCTTTTTTTTAAGATATTGCAATAGAAAAATTGAAAAAAAATTTTAACCCCTTAACTGGTTTGCCCGAACGGCGTTCGGGCAAAACAAATTTGCTTATTGCATCATTTAAAGTTTTTTGACACCACTATTATTTGTAACAAAAAAAAAAAAAATCATAGTATTGAAAGGCGGAAATGTTTAGACTAAATTTTACGAATACTTTATTTAAATAATAGTGGTGTGAATCCGCTATTTTCAATTTATTGAAAGGAAAACAATTAACCAGTTAAGGGGTTAAAGCTAATAAATACGTTTTATGCAAAAAGAAATTTTCTCTTATTAGACTTTTGAATAAATTGTTTTCTCAAAAATAAAAACGTAACAGCTTTTCATTTTTTTTTCTTGCATTATTTTAAATTTAATTTCTTTATCTTGATCTGTTTAATTCACGATAATGTTGGAAATGATAAAGGATTTTAGCCTATATTCCATTTTAAAAACAAATCTTTTAAAACATTTGAACGATTTTAGTTTAAATAGTCTAATTCTGTTTTACAGTTTGAAATAATATCCAGTTACGTTAATTACACAGATATTTCAAAGAAGGGGAAAAAAAAAAAAAAAAAAAAAAAAAAAAAAACAGATTAACACTAGAACTCCGGGGAGGTGATTCGACACCGATCAGTGGACTACTTGACGATTCAAACTAGGAAAATCTGCAAGAAATATGTTTTATTCCAGTTGCAAAGATACGAGTCATACAAATAAACTAAATAATTTCAAATATTTTTTCTGGTTTTAAATACTTTTTTATAAAACTTTTTTTAAATTTCCCGGCGTTCTAGTGTTAAAATACACATTTAGTGACTGATAAAATTTACACAACTTTTGAATTTTACCCAATAGATGGCGTTGCAAGTGGCACTTCAATTTAATCATTTGTTTCTCAAAATTTTTTTCTCATTTCTTCTTTACATTATAAAGCGCAAAATAAGTTAGTAAATGCAAATAAGCGAACAATTTTGAAAAAAAAAAAAAAAAAAAAAAAAGAGAAGGAAGAAGAAGAAGGAAAAAAAAATGGACAGACCGAGAATTTGAAAAAGTGATGTAGGGTCGATGTGCCAGTAATGGACCACCTTCCAGTAATGGGCCACCTCGCACTTTTTTGTTTATAAAAAAATAATAAATAATAGTTTAGCTTTTATTATTTTTTCTAAACTCCACCTTGCATGCTTTATAAGCTGGATTAATTTTTTACACTTTTCGTCAAAACAATTAGGAAGCAGAAAATAAAGTTTCACAGTTTTTCTGTTTTTCACTGAAAATCTTAATGAACATGCTAAGAGCAGACTTTACTTACTTAGTTTATAACTTTTTTATTTTTCCGTAAAAATTGAATGTTTTTGTTTGGTTAGCAATATAAAACATTGAATTTAATGTACCAATGGCCATTAACAAAATTTTATTTATTTTTAAGATTTTAGGAGGGGTGGTCCATTACTGGATTGCTTATTTCGCGATTTTCCAGAAATGGACCACCCAAGTGACCAGTACAAAAAGTGTTATTGCAGTACAGATAAAATATTTTGATTTAACTGAAAAGCTAAATAATCAAATTTAATACTTAAATTTTACCTATTAGAATTTAATAAAGGCAATTTCTTTATAAATAGTTGTTTTTAAAAAGTCATCCAAAATTGGTATAAAACACAAGCAGAACATTTGACAAAATCTAGATGTGCCGTTACAAAAGAAGTTGGTTCAGAAATGTAAAATCATATTTGGAAGAAGATATTATTAATATTTTCTTCCGAATTCTAAAGCATACAGAGAGAATTTTCAATAAGGTTAAAACAAGGTTTCTCTTGTGCCCTTAAAACAAGGAAAATTTTGGGACCAAAATCAGTTAAAGATGTGTATTATGTAGTACCAAATAACGAAAAAGAACAAATCACTGTTATGGGATGTTTTTCAGCAAATAATGAGATTGCTCCATTGGTGATAATATATCCACATAAGCATCTCTGAAGGGAAATTGTGGAATCAATCTGTACCAAATTGGTGGGCTATATGATTATCTGAAAATGGTTGGATAGTGCAAGAACATTTATCATTTAAAATGCATTCTAAAATTCCATATTGAGCAGTTTGGATTATCGGAAAGGGAAGATAAAATTGAAGATCTGTTATTTATATTTCAAAGTTGCAAAGCACATCACTTAGATAATGATATGAATGAACATTGGAGACTTTTTTTAATGCCTTATTTTATCTAAACTTCATTTCAGTAAAACATTGTCTTTATCTTGTAAATCCTTTAAATTTAAACATTTTGTTGTATATCTTTACAATATAAATCCTTTAATGTTAGTTAATAATAAACAATTAATAATATCATTAATATTTTGTTTTATATCCACATTATAAATCCTTGATTATAATAAATTTATAATTTAAATATTTTGTTTTATGTTTTTTCATTATAAATCCTTTAATGTAATGAATTTCTAACTTAAGTTTTAATATATATTTTTTTATTATTATGCTTTCATTAAGTTCTGGAGCAAAATACAATTGAAACCAGTTGGAAATTGCACGTGAAGCGTAGCAAATGAGGTGCGTTCGTACGATAACGAATTTTTAAAAATATACAGATCTTTCTGATATAGTAGACAATACTTCGGATACAGTACAGTGGTTGAACTCTTTGTATTCCTATAAACATACAGGAATTTTCATTACACCTCAGCAACGTATATCATATTCATAAAATGTGGCAGAGTTTAATATAATTAAAACATGTCCCAAACAATGTTTCCCTGTATAGCATTATGTAGTGGAATACTTTTGTGTGGCCCTGTAATTTAATAATAAATATTCTTTGCATCTCACAGTACACAGTACCATCTGTGTACAGAATTTATATTTTAGTATATATATATACGTCATAGGTTCATGTCAATTTTATTATGTTCGAATGAGTGTAACACCATAAAAATGCATTTGCAACTTTTTTCCCCTTTGACTGTAATGTAACGGAATACTTTTGATAGTCCCTGTAATTGATCTATGCATCTGATTATCATAAGATCTGAAATGACTCAATAAAATTATGTAATATTTATATGTTTTAAATTTCAAACGATTAAAATGCATTTCAAACTTTTTTCCCCATTGACCGTAATGTAACGGAATACTTTTACCTATAATTGATCTATTTATCCGATTTTCATGAAATTTGAAATGACTTGACAAAATTACGTAATAATTATGTATTTTAAATTTCAACCGATTCGGTTGGATAGTTTTTGCGTTGTTATATGCGGACAGACAGATAGACGGACAGACAAACGGACAGACAGACGGACGGACTGAACGACAACTATAGATGCTACGTATTTACATAATTACGAACGCACCTAACAGCAATTATCTGTTATTTTTGTAGGGTGTCCCATTACTGGAACATAGGCGATCCATTACTGGAACATAGGTGGTCCATTACTGGGCTTTTGGGTGTTGAGACATATTTCTATTATTCAAAATTAAATTTTTATTTCTATTGGGAAATGTAACTATGGGATTAGTTAAATATTGTTGAGAGATTAATATAATATGAAAAAAAAATTGTATACAATAATTATAACTATTAATAAAAAAATATTTTTTAGAGAAATTCCTTAAGGGGGTCCATTACTGGCACATCTACCCTATATATTATAGAAGCTACTGCATTGTTGAATACAGACACTTTTCTCCGGGAGGAATTTCAGTGGCTCCGGGGGAGGGGAGGATGCACTTCTTGACCATTAAAAACAGAAAATCTCAAATCTTCTGAGAGTATCTCATCTATCCGGGGGGAGGGGGGATGTTTCTCACGGGCCACCTCAAGAATTCAACGGGGACTTCCCGTTATCCTCTAAATCGAATTCATCACTGAGCTGTCCCTTGCGAGCGCCAGGCAGGAATTGATTTTTTGAGGATTAATCATTTCTTTTTTTAATGAACAAATTCTGTGTTTAAATATAGCACCCATTCTTTTACAAAAAATATGGTATCAAAAATCAAATCCCCTAAATTTATTGAGAAGTATGAACCCTGAGTTGGAAATCAGATAAGAAAAATTCTTAAAATTGTTAAATAAGAATAAGACTGAAAAAAAAAAAATTAATTACTATTTCAAATTTAAACAAACAGATATTTTCAGATGCTGCGACGCTATTTTAACCTTTTTGGCGTTTTTATATTCGTTTTTTTTTTTTTTCCAATTTTTAGAAAAAAAATCATTTAAGTTAATAACATTAACGCTAGCTATTCAAACAGATTAATTAGAGTTTAGGAACTGTGCAAATATAATGTTATCACTATTAACTTAACACAATCAAATTGATTGATAAATTTATCAAACGAACTGCTTAGTTCGTTTGGTAACGTTAGCAACTTTTTCGTAATTTTGGAATCCATCTATTCCCATATCATATATTATCATCTCTCGAATACCTCATTCCGGTAATGATATCGTTATCAAAGTATAAAAATATTTTGATTTTTAGAATTTATTTATTTTGTTTGAAGGTGGTATACAAAACTGGCTTCATTTATTTTTCGCATGCTTTCTTGATACAAATGAAGAGAAGTAAAAAAAATATCACTTTATATCAAATAACACTTAAAAGAAATAGTTACTATTTAAAAGTATTTTATACAGTGAAACCTCCGAATAAGGGACACCTATGGGACCGGAAATTTTGTCCCTTAAATAGAGGTATCCTTTATTCAGAGTTTTTATTACAGTGAAACTTCCAAATAAGGGACAGCTATGGGACCAGAAGTTTTGTCCCTTAAATAGAGGTGTCCCTTATTCGGTGTGTCCCTTATTTGGAGGTTTCACTGTAATAGCTTTTTCTTACATAATGCATTCAACAGTGATAAAGTTTTGTTGCACTTGCCCCGAATGGAGGATGTGTGGGGCGCAGATAAAAATTCTCATCAACAAAACAAATGGACAACATTCTTTCTCTTTCTGCTTTATTTATTAGTAAACACAAGTTTCATTTCAAATATACTTCACATATGGTTTCTCGAACCGTGATTATATATGCATACACATATGAAGAAGAACAAGAATGTCAAATGTTGGGGTATTCTATATTTTAGAATGAAATAATTTAGGGATTTTAATAATAATAACTTAGTATTTTCATAAAAATAAATAAAAGACCTTAAAAAAAAGATAACGTAATATTTTGAACCAAAGACCATGATAGAAATAAAATGAAAATTTTGATTGGATCAAAAATGATATTAATAATAAAAGACAACCCACCCCCCACCCTCTCTTATTATATCATGTGCTAGACCCCTATTCCCCCCTAAAATGATAACGTTATAGGTACACAGCCCTTTAACGAATATTTCATTTTCTGAAAAATAACGAATATTGTTGTTTTGCCTACTATTCAATTAATATTCCTATGACAATAGGCTAAGGAATAATGTTTGGAGTTGTTTAGAAAATATTATATTACAACAAGATTTAACTGATATTACAAATATTGTGATACCTTATGTGCTTCTTTACACACGATTCTTTCAAGAAAGTAACCTTTATTTTAAATTTAAAGAATGAAATGTATGTTCAAATAGGGGAATCGCCTACAATGCAAAGATAATTAAGTAAACTTTTATTATTATTCTTATTACTAAATGCCAAAACATAAATAAAGTCATAATAAGAAAGGCATATCCGTATATTATTGTTTCTATATGTAGAAAGTAACAAAAATTATTGTTAAGACAAAATAATACTATATGAAAAAACATGGACCATTAATAGTACACCAGACCCAAAAGGGTTAAAACTATCTCTCTACTCTCAATCATCACAATATCATGCTTCAATATCACTGATTGATTTTTTTGTCTAAAGTTCACAAAATGACGCTAGTAAGTTTTACAAAATTCAATTCGAATTCACCAAATTCCAAAATATCATGTGAATGTCTTTAACCTTTTCATTCCCATCGTAGTATACGTTTAAAAAATTCCGTTATTCAGATAATCTGAATTTGTACCAGAAAACTTCACTGATAAATTTCCCTTTATTTAAATATGGAATGTCTGTTATTAAATAAAATAAGTATTTCTATTTTAATTTTCTGGTATGAATTTGAAATATCAGAATTAAAGATAGAAAAAAAAAGATAAGAAATGTTATGATGCCATTTGGACTCACTGGGAGTGAAAGGGTTAAAAGGGCATTTTAACTCAATATTGAACAAAAAATCGATTTTTTTTAAATATTAAATGAAAGTCTGTTTTGTTATGAATATTTTGACACCTCATTTTTATCCATATGACATTTATACCGTAAGTTATTGTAAATTGTATTGTGTTAGGGTAAAACACCCTGTATTTTTGATTAAATAAGTGGTTTGCGACCTTCTATCACCTCTCTTAATTTGTGACTCAAATTTTGGAACACCATATATAAATAATAATTACATTAAAGAACAATCTGCATGATTTTTGTCTTAATCGGGGGTCAAAACAAATAGATGAAATTGATAACAATATCTATTCTAGAAACCATTGAGGAATTTAATGGAAAAGTCCGAGGGGAAAAATGATTCCACACATGCCTTTTTTTAAATCAAAAAATTATACTTCGATCCAGAAATTTAATAAACGAATGATATTAAGCGGTGATTTTAGGTGGGGCTTGTTGAGCTTAAGCCATTTGGTAGGCCTCCCCACCTAGGTGAAACTGAAACTGATATTAAGCGGATTTCAAATGAGTACTATATTTAACCCTTAAATGCTCAGGATAGAACGCGTTCCAAAAAATGCGCAATTCAAAGAATCAGAATTTATACTTGAAAATCTAAATAAGGTACCCTGGGGTAATAACGCCACGTTAAGGTTCTACCAATTTTCACGGCTCAGTTTTAGATTGTATTTTTCAAACAAATGTATGAATTGGTGCAGCAACTCATTGACTATCTATATTAAAAAAATAATTTAACAGATATGTATTCATAAAATGTAATGACGTGATTTCTTGACCAATGCTGTTTGGCGTTATTACCCACCTATATGGGTAATAACGCCATGCAAACAAAACTATGAAATAAGATGGAATAATTGCATGTAGATTGCCCAATTCTAAAAATACAAACTCTACAAACTTAGAAATTGACAAATTGCATTCTAAGCTATTGAAAATGTTCAATTTTTTGCGAAATTGTAAGAAAAATAAAGGTGTAGTGTGTGTGTGGGGGGGGGAGGATGAGGCAAAAGAATATCAGACCGTGAGCTTCTTTTTGCTTAAAAAGGACCGCTTAAATAGAATTATTAGAAACATTGTACATTTTTAACTGTGTTTATTTGAATCAGTATTTAGGTTGTAGCTCGGCCACTGTAGGGAATCAACCGGGGTATCAATACCAAGGATTGGCGTTATTACCCCGTTATAGTTATTGCGCCGTACATTTTAAATTACAAATTATCTCGAGAAGATATCCAAAATCTTCAACAACATTTTGAAAGTCCATGAAATGTACTACAAATTTATGTAATTAACAAAGTATTTCCGTATAAAAAAGATAGTCTTCACATCACAAAACGTATCTCGCAAATTTTAGATCAAGCGTTAATTTTAGTTGCTTCTAAAAACAATAAGACCTAAAAATGAAACAAATTAACTTGAAGCTGTTTTTTGCGATTTATATGACTCAAAACCCTTCTGCGCAGAGCACATGGGTGTCATTTACCTGATTATTTCATAATTATGCAAAATATAAGCACTTGGCGTTATTACCCCGCCTGGCGTTATTATCCCAGGGTACCTTAGTAACTTTTTCTTTACTTAATTAAGAATGGTCTGTCATTAAGTAAAGTGAAAATTGCTCTTTTAATTTTCTGGTGAGAATATGGAATATGTGAATAAAACCCCCAATAAATAGGGAACACTTATGGTATCGAAAATGATACAATATGCATTTAAGGATTAATGCAATTAAAATTTAATTAAACAAGTTTTCTGGTTGAAAGTACATTTCTTTTATTAAAAGCCAAGTAACTCACAAGAAATCAGGAAGCACAGTAAGTAATGTCACTGTTGATTCATTTGTCAATCATTTTATGTATTTTTGAAGAAAAAGTATATGAAAAATTTGTTTCAATCCTCTTATGTACTTTTTTCAGAAATTATTTTAAAAAGGTACACCGAAGCAATAATAAAAGAACTGAATTCTGGTTATAAATGAGTTCGTACATATAAACAATGTAAATAACAGCACTGTAAAAAAAAAAAAAAAAAAAAAAAAAAAAAAAAAAAAAAAAAAAAATGGCTTTCGCAAAGCATTTTAAGAAAGAGGTGACGATTATTGAAAGTTCATTTTCTTATATTGAATGAAGTTGTCTTGCGTACTCCATATGTACACTGTAAAAAATTTGACCCTTTTGCTGCATCGTCACTCCACCGCTTTTATAGAAAACGATTGCTTCACCCTATTATGGAGCATTCTCATGGGTCAAAAGAGAGATATTCTATAAAAGCGAGGGAGTGACGATGCAGCAAAAGGGTCAAATTTTTTACAGTGTATATATATATAGATATGTCTATCCATTTGAGATCTATTTCATTTTTAAAAATAAAAATGATATAGATTTGAAGAGCTCAGATGATAAAGGTGCTAAGTGACATTTTGTCATATGCCTCTTTTTTTTTTTTTTTTTTTTTTTTTTTTAATCTGAACTCATAATTTGTTCACTGGCTTTTACCTACTAATGACAGACGGAAATAAAAAAGAAAATAACCTGCTAATGGCAGACGGAAATAAAGAAGAAACGAAATTTAGTCACAGTTTCTAGAAAGAAAAAAAAAAAATTCAACTTGATTAACGGTAATTTTAGCAAGTATGTTCATACACTGAACAATTTGTTACAATATTATTTGTTTAGATTGAACTGAAAAAAAAAAAAAAATGTTTTATTCAAAATGTATTCCACGCACTTCTACTGATTTTGAATGTAGATGCACCCACGAACAATATGTTGCTGCTAATAATTTTCAATTAACAGG
Organism: Maratus speculifer; assembly: GCA_964019185.1. NCBI lineage: Eukaryota > Metazoa > Arthropoda > Arachnida > Araneae > Salticidae > Maratus > Maratus speculifer. Next base: position 78,378,517 of record OZ025299.1, read on the forward strand.
AGCTAAAACTGAATGAGCAGGACCACCATATGCACACAGATTCAAAATCGGGACATAAACATAGAAATTCTATTAAAATGGAACTTTCCTACAGCAGAATTCTGTTTTAAATGCAAAAATTTCATTGTTCATACGATAAGAATACTATATATTTATACCTGTTTTAAACGAAATTTGAATAGATTTCTTTTGATTCCGTCTTAGCAGTTTTTACTATATTAAACAAAATTAACAATCTTATGCAGTAAAACCTATATAAGCGGTATCGCTGAGTACAATGAAATTTCAGCTTTTAAAACAGAGCCGATTAAAACAGGTTCGTTTCCACAGTGTGTACTGGAAAAATACAGTAAAACATGTAAAAACAGATGATAATAATAATGCATTACAAAATCAAATGCAAAAGTACATTTGGTTTTTATTTCGCTTTAAAATAGAATAAGTAGCGTAATAAGGATATTCATTTGATCAATAAAATTATTGTTTATGATAAAACTGCCAGAAGTGAAAGAGCTTTAAGAAATCTATTAAGAACTAATTTTACTCTCTTTGAGCAACTTTGTGTAACAAATGATGCGTAACCAAATATTAAATTAATCAAAATTCAATTTCCAAATCGTTTGGAAGAAAATCGTGCACAATATAAATGAATTATTATTCAGTGAAATAAATCGATCAGAATGGGACAAAAATTGCACTTACTTGGATGAAGAAAATTATTATTATTTATGTTGAAGAACTAAGATGTGAATGAAACAAATTCAGTCTTTTCCATACAAAATTAATATTAGTAGAAGGTTAGGCTATTTCACTAGTTTCCTTAATATTTTACCCTTCAGCACACAAGTATAACAAGAAGAATAAATTAATAAAACTTTTATTCATTTGGAAACTTAATAATTGATTACCAATAATATATTCAAGCATGTTTATGAATCGTACTACATATAAATACGAAAACTTTTAAAATAGCACCTGAATTGCTACATACGCGTCTGATCAATAATCGGGTTTGACTAAGGACAAGGGCATTATAATAATGAATATATCCTGATCTCATCGCGGGCAGTTTGGTTAAGTGGCACCTCTCACTGAGAAAAAAATAGGTTAAAGCTGTTGCGTATAACTATAACGTTTAGACATAGTATTTATTACAATGCTCAGTGTAGATTGATATACAGGATGAACTGTGACAACTGTCTGGGAAACTTCACTATAACAAAAGTGGATATAGTGACAGGTTCTTTTTGTTATAGTAAAGAGACTCTGTCAACTTTTGCATTTATCATTACATAAAAAACTTCATTAAGAAAGGAATATTCAGACTGAATGATGATGATTCTAGCTAGACATGTTAGTGAAATATGATATTATAAGCTATGAGTTAAAACATTTACAAGTGCCTTCCATTTATTTTATTAAATTATCTCTCTTGGATAAAGAAAAATCTAACATCCTTTGACTTTTTACGTCATGGATAGACTATTTCATGGAATTTGTGTGTGCCTTTGTATTCATCTTAAATAGCGATTTTATAAACATAATATTGATTTCGCCTTACAAAAATAAATTTTTATGTAGCATTATTATGCAATAAATTCTTTGTTTGTTTATGGGTACATTTATAAATTCTATTCTGTTACGAGTAAAATTATATTCACAGTCGTTTATTGTTTCTAACACTTATAATTTCTTTGTGGATAGAATAGGGTTTTTTAAACAGTTTTCGTTGTAATTAAAACTCCTTTAAATTAAAAAAAAAAAAACCCGCAAAATTTTTAGTATAAAAATACACGTTTATTAGTATATATTATTATTTTGTTATTTCTGCTTAATTAAATGAGATAGTCAAACTCAAAGAATAGAGCAACAAATTAAAGTCACATTATTTATGCATTTTTAGATTTTCTATAAGAAAATTCTTGCAATTAATTTTAGTATAGTAACCTGAATGAATAATTTGGTAAATCATCATCATACATTTTACTAGATGTGGGTTCACCCGTAACTCTCATCCTTATTATCACCGTCTAATCATGCAAAAGCCTTCGTTTAGCACGCGATTTCGTGTGATCAACATTCTAATTTTTCATGAATGATTAGAATTTGTCAAAATTAGATTGTTTATTTTATTCTAATCAAAATTCTCTGTAGCCTACCCAGTTCCCTGACTATCTTACTAACTTATTAGTCTGAAATGTTCATGGCTTTTCAGGAATAGGGAATGCTTGATCTCGGGTTATGTCGACCTTACGACCCACTGTTACGTATTTTTGTTGCCAATATTTATAAGTGAAATTTGCCTTTTTAATTTCAGAAATCATAGAAATTCAAAAACAAATTTTACTATTCAAGTATAGCAGCAACAAAAATCCACAATAGTAGGCAGCTATGCGTCGGGGTAGTATTCTTAACGACGTGATCGCAAACCTAGTTGCAAACCAATAAGGGTAATATTTTTGTCTTGGTTAAATAATGGGTATTTGATTAAAAATTGCTATGAAAAATTGACCCATTATCGGGGCCAATACTGCACTAAATCCTGCATGAAAATAATAATAATAATAATTTAGATAATTAACATGTCAAAATCCATTTTGAAGTTACACCTCTGCACGCTTTTGTGACAGAAAATATTTTATAAAACTGCACACAATACTTTTAGTAATTTTTAGGAAAAATTTAGGAGTTAATTAAGCTTTTCATTTTATTCATTTATTTATTTTATATATTATGTCGAGGATTCTTTGAAATATCTTGTAGCACTAATATAAAAAATATATTTATTTTAATTTTAGGTATTACATTTTCAGAGATATTGTCGAAAATGTACTGCAAAAGTATGTCCCACCCCTTTACTTTTGAATGCACTAAAACTAAAATTGTCGTTAAATTATCCGTAATCACTGTTAAAACTAAAGTTTGCATATCGCATTCCCAAGGGTGAAACGTTCGTCCCGTGAACGATACCCCTAAGAATGCCAGAATTGCACCCTTAGAGGTGCCCTACGGCACCCCATGGGCGCCTTAGGGCACCTCAAGTGGTGCAATTCTGGCTCCCTTAGAGGAGTCGCTGACGGGACAAGCGTTTCACCCCTAGGAGTGCCATATGCAACCTTTAGTTTTAACAGTGATAGTTTCCTTATTTTTTCCCTTCAGGCACACAGGTATAATTAAAAAGAATAAATCAAAAGAATATAATTTTTTATTCAACTGGAAATTCAATAAATGATCGCCAATAATATACCGTAATTTCGAGTGTATAAGCCGTGAATCAAACAATTCTTTTTGGACTCAGAAATCTTATTTAGTGATTGAAGACAAATATTTACGGCGACCTAACTGGTTATATTTGTTTTTAAAAATTCTGGGTCGAAAAAGAATTGTTTGATCTGCGACTTATACACCCGAAATTACGGTATTTAAGAATGTTTTTGAATTTAAGATATAAATATCGAGAAAACATCTATTTTTATTTAAACCTTTAAGGGAAATATTCTAGGTCACATAGTTTTTATGGAAATCACATATATTCGTTACACACCAACTTTACTATGCTTTACTTCAGCGGAATAGTTGTCATCGCACCGCGCCGAGGTGCCTATCCACTCGGAATCATCCAAGGATTATTGTTAATGTTTTTCCAAAGGAAAATGCTTTAAATTAGCGGAGATTTTAATTAAAACTTGCCTAGAAAAGAGCGGCATAGACGAAAACAGCATTGCAAATTTGTGACATTTTTTCGAAGCGCGTTTGGCACAATGCCAAGTTTAAACTTTGCGTAAGATCTTTGTTGTGCAGAATCCTGTGTTCGTAAATAAAACTCTTAATTTAAAAAAATTCTTAGGTAAATAAAACTCTCAAATATTTGACTTCAATTATTGAACAAAATTTCTTGCTCTAAACATCTTGCTCTAAATCCGCAGATTATACGTCAGGAATTACGATAAATTTTTCAATTAGCGTGACTACAATATCAGGTTCAGAATCACAAATAATATTATAAAAATGGAAATATGCGAACATGAAATACATCTGATGCATCACATCATAAATTCTCATATAGAGGAGTTTTGAAGAAAAAAAAAAAAAAAAAAACACTCGGAAGAACTGTTAAGACGCCACACTAGACCAGGATTCGCACAGCTCTACCACTAAAAATTTACAGTAGTTTCAATGTATTTCACTGCAGAAAAATAGTGCGTAAATTGCAAATCGAGGAGGTGGTTGCGAATTCTGTTTCTTAAAAATTAAATATAAATTTTCTTATCATTAATAGTGGTGCTGGAGTCCTTACAAAATATAAGGAGTGTGCGAATTCTGTAGACACAGAAAAAGACCCGGATGATAATGTAAAGTCTATGGGAGCGTTTTTTTTTTTCAAATATTTCACCCAAATTTTAATATTTTACATGATTTATTTTGCATAGGATAGCTGAAGACGATTCACAACCGACCTAGTTTTTGCCTTTTCAGTTTTGGTTTCAGATTTAAAAAAAAAAAATTAACTTTCGAAACCGGTTTAAATCGGTTCTGAAATTGAAATTGTCGTAATATAAAAAATATAGAAGCAAAATCGTAAAACTAAAAACTAGCCCGGTTGTGGATCATCCTCAGCTATCCTATGCAAAAAATCAAGTAAAAATATTAAATTTTGAGCGAGATATTTGAAAAGAACGCTCCCATAGACTTTACATTGTCATCCGGGCCTTTTTCTGTGCCTACTGTGGGGCCTTAAAATTTAGCTTGCGCATATAGGAAACATTTATCAGTCAAATGCAATTAAAAATATTAATTATGATTCATATTTGTCTCTAATAATCATTTAATAATTCATATTTCACATCACAAAATTATAAGAATTGCGTAAGATATTTATGTTTGAGTTTTTTTTAGCGTGTTCATGGAGGGAAAAAGCTTGATAAGAGTGGAATTCGGAAATTTCGAAGATAATTTGCATATTTCTAATTATTGTAATGTCAAAATTTTTGGTCCCTGTGAATTGAAATTTGATGTAAGCATATAAATTTAATGTAGAATTCAAATATTTACAGAAAACTATATGTTTTGATTTAGAATTCCAAAGTTAGTTCTAATTCTAATATGTAAACAATCCTAAAGCCTCATTCTGATATCAGTTAACAATAGACATTATTTTATAACGATATATGCCTTTTTTCACAACTACATATATGATGTTCAAAATAGCATGAGTCAAATGTGCTATTTAGATGTGTTCGTAATTATATATGTAACACCTATAGTCATAATCTGATCTGTCTATCTATCTGTTCGCATATGACAGCGTAAAAATGGATCAACCGAATTGTTTGAAATTTAATATGTATAACCGATGCAGAATTTTTTCGAGTCATTTGGAATGTTATGAAAATAGTATCAAAACTTAAAAAGACATTGATAAAAGTTTTCTTCGTTTTATTAAGTCCTTTCATATGAAATTAATTCAATATCCCATGATAGGTAATAATTTTTGATTTTCATGGTGATTATGTCCTATTTAAGATGGAGTCACAATGTTTCCGTATTACTGAATTCAAATATTAAATTTGTAAATACATAATTGTATTAAATTTTGTATTCATGCATAAGAGTGTAACAGCTATTGCACTAAGATCTGAATAATTATAAAACTAGTTATGGTCTGACGCACGATTTCTGACATTTTTATTTTATTTTTTAAATATTTATCGCTACTGTACGTCTCCTGTCTCGCGTTTTCTGCTGCAGGAAAACAGGTAATTCTTAATAACAAATCCCATTTCACACCACCTTAGGAGGTTACTGAGTAAGTGATATTTTTCCCGTGAAACTCTAAAAGCTGTTGTACTTTTACTTTTTCTTCTTTCGCAAATCTTTCTGCATCCGCACAGATTGCATGCACCGTGACATAAAAAAGAACGGAAGAATAATTTTTTTGTTGGTGGGAAGACGTAATACCTTTCCAGGATAATTTTTCCCCCTTAAAGGCTTTTTTTTTCTCTTCTAATACAGCTTTTTAGCTTTTTTTTTTTTTTTTTTTTTTTTTTTTTTTTTTTCTAATATGAGAAAAAAAAATACATATTTCACGAAATTAATTTGAGCCGCAGTTTTAATTTAATCTCATTTTTTACACAGAAAGATTTAATTTCATTTTCTAAAGTATAGATGAAAGATATGATTTTTCAAAATTGTAAGTTTTTTGTGTTTTTCTTACCTTTCTAGGGTTTTCTTTTAGCGTCAGGAGTGGAATAAGCTCTTGCTTAACCTCTTTAGACCCGATGTATTCTATAGGATACACATATTTACGATTTTTTTCATGTAAATAAATAATGTTAAAAAAAATGATATGAATGGAGCCTAACAGATAGAAGAACTAAACAAAATAGTAATTTGTTTCTTATGGTGCTTTTTTAGCGAGATATATGTTATATTAAAATGTCTTGCAGCAAAAATGTACGAAATGCCCAAAAATGAAATCTTAAATAATTTTTCTGCATGTTAAGATATCATTTGCAGAGTCCATTAGAAATAAAAAATTATTAAATATATATTTTTTTTATTTTTTTCATTGTTTTTGCATATCAAAAGAATAAAAGATAAAGTATTGTAAATGCTAATAGTATGTTTATTAGAACATAAACTAGTCGAACTTTGCTCCATCTGAACGCTCCCATATTGTGAATTATTTTAATCAGTTTTTCAAATTTATGTGAAAAACACAATTTTCACCCACCGTCCTGGGACAGGCATCTACACTAGTATAATTGTATTTTACAGAATAATGTATTCACACCAGAAATACGTCCCACTACCACCAATTAGGTCAATTGTAGCACAGGAAGTGCGTTAAAATTGGATTACAATATTTGAGCCAAATGGGCACACAAGGCAAATTAAATAAAGAGCTTGTAAAAAATATAAAATTGATATCGGAAACAAAATTATGAACTATTTTTCCATAATTGTATTAAAAAGTGGGATAATTTTAATTTATTTCGGGTTTGGCTTGAATTTCCGGTGAATGCGATACCTTATTCGGGTTCTTTAACCCTTTATAGCTTGAATTTTGAATGATAAAAAATGCTGCACATGAATAATTATTTACGTTGATGTTTAAACTATTCAAAACAACATATATAATAATAATTTGATCTTTAGATAATTTTTTAATTAGAACTGATTTTATAAATCGACAGTTAGAGCTCTTTTTGCAAAATATTCACAACAATAATTAGAATAACGAAAAGTACTATTATAGAAATCTCACAATTCTTATAAGAACAACGTAAATAAATGTATTGTGATTCTTATCTGTATCAGGAGTGCTACACAATATTGGTAAAATAATTTCCTGACTTTTTCCTAATCATTCGCAATAGAAAATCGGCTTATATATTGTTGCAAAACCACCCACACAATGGACGACTTTAACATAGACAAACAAAACACGATAAGAAGTACACACTGTATGAATTTCAGATTTTTAATTATTTTCCTATATTGCTATAGTTTATAGTTTGCATGTAAATTTCATATGAAATTTTTTAATTAGATGAAATTAATTCAAAATTTCTTAATTTACGATGATAGCGATTCTGATGGAAAGTAACACATCGAAAATTCCCTGGCAATTTCCAATATTTAAAAAATTCCCTAACATTTCCCTGATTTTTTTTCTAGGTTTTCTATCCCCCTAGCAACCCTGTGTAATAGGAAAATGTATTGTATTTGCAAGTTTTTTGTGTAAAATTTTTTAATATGCTAAAAGTTACACTTAAGTAAATTATTGAGAAAATAACCCCATTAAAAATAAGGTACCCTGGGGTAATAACGCCAGGCGGGGTAATAACGCCAAGTGCTTATATTTTGCATAATTATGAAATAATCAGGTAAATGACACCCATGTGCTCTGCGCAGAAGGGTTTTGAGTCATATAAATCGCAAAAAACAGCTTCAGGTTAATTTGTTTCATTTTTAGGTCTTATTGTTTTTACAAACAACTAAAATTAACGCTTGATCTAAAATTTGCGAGATACGTTTTGTGATGTGAAGACGATCTTTTTATCCGGAAATACTTTGTTAATTACATAAATTTGTAGTGCATTTCATGTACTTTTAAAATGTTGTTGAAGATTTTGGATATCTTCTCGAGATAATTTGTAATTTAAAATGAACTGCGCAATAACTATACCGGGGTAATAACGCCAATCCTTGACATTAATACCCCGGTTGATTCCTGACAGTGGCCGAGCTACATCCTAAATGCTGATTCAAATAAACACAGTTAAAACTGTGCAATGTTTCTCATATTTCTATTTAAGCGGTCTTTTTTAAGCAAAAAGAAGCTCACGGTCTGATATTATTTCGCCTCATCCCCCCCTCCCACATCACACCTTTATTTTTCTTACACTTTCACAAAAAATTGAACATTTTCAATAGCTTAGAATGCAATTTGTCAATTTCTAAGTTTATAGAGTTTGTATTTTTAGAATTGGGCTATCTACATGCAATTATTCCCTCTTATTTCATAGTTTTGTTTACATGGCGTTATTACCCATATAGGTGGGTAATAACGCCAAATAGCATTGGTCAAGAAAAAACGCCATTACATTTTATGAATACATATCTGTTAAATTATTTTATTTTATATAGATAGTCAATGAGTTGCTGTATCAGATCCTATATTTGTTTGAAAAATACAATCTAAAACTAAGCCGTGAAAATTGTAGAACCTTAACGTGGCGTTATTACCCCAGGGTACCTTATTTAGTTTCGACTGTTTCAGTGTTCATTCTAAATATATTTGAGCAAATTATTTTGTATAAAAAGTGCAACGTACTTTTATTAGTAGACGAATTAAATAAATTTTACAATGAATTTTCTTTAATGATACTTAAAAGTACCGCCAGTATATAAAGAGTTAATAAGAAATTTCCGGTGCAGGACTATAGCGGGATCTTCTTAAACTAACCACATTAGATCACCAGTAGTGGTTCAAAAAGAGTAGATTTAAAAATGACATTTGATGTTTCTGGTTATGGAAATCTTCATTAATTTTAATTACCTATCATACATGATATAGGTAAAACCTGCAAACGATATATATATTTATTTATTTATTTTGACGGATTTACACGTTTTAGACACTGGGAATTCCGAAAAACATATTCTTAGAAAAAAAAATGCTGTCCGTCTGTCTGTCTGTAAGCACTCTAACTCCAAAACAAATAGAAATAGACTCGAAATTTGGTGTGCACTTAGCATGTAATAATGGAAAGAAGCCTATTGAATATCAGTAACCTCGATTATCCTGAACTCTTTTCTTCGGACTCTGGAAATATTCGTTCAGATAAAAGGTACATAAATTTTTTCGAAATTGTTCACTTCAAGAAGTGAATATAAAAGACGATAAAATAATGTAAATTTTCCTTAAAGAAGAAAGTCGATCGGATAATTAGTTGCTGAGATATTTGTAATAATATTTTCCACTCTCTGATTTTTCACGACCCTGTATTTCATTTACATTTCATTTCAAAGATGTATTTTAATTGAAAATGAGACGCTTAATCCGAAGAAGTAAACTGTCAGTTAATATGATTATCATTGTGGAGTCATAAGGGTGTTTCTTTTACGCAATTCGATACTACTTGATTATTCCATTGGCCAAAAAATGTCGCTAACTTGGAGATATATCGCAACATTTGGCAATAAAAATTATTCGCCAAAAGTACCGCCAACTTAGCGCTATTTCGGGTATTTCGTAAAATTCCCATAGTCTCAATAGGGACCGTTTTGTTAAAATTTTTAATTATACGTTTAAATTTGATTTTGGAATTTCAATGCATTTTTAAAATAATTTACTCATATTTTATTTTCTTATTTTATATTATGCATATCCATGATGTGTAAGTATTACGATGGTCCCGAACGACTAGTTTTTAAACTATGAATGTGCTATATTAACATATTGAGAATCATTACCTTTTTCCATTTAGCAGATCAAATAAACATGTTTCATACCAAAACCTTTATTTACCAAGTAAAATTAAATAAATAATTTACGAAAACAGTTACATTTTTTTTTTTTTTTTAAGATTTTCGGTGGGAGTATATTTATATGATTTAGTGGGTCAAAAATCTTTCACAGTGTGTCAAACTCAGACCTCTGTGTAGTTTCTTTTGAAAGAGATCAAATCAAAATTTTTGACGACCACTGTTTCCTTACGGGAATTTTCGTTTTAGTTTTGTTAACTTGCAAATGTCGCAGAAACCCGTTTTGTGCTTAACGTTTTCTTGCAATTATTGTAGGTATCTATTCCAAATAATAATAATAATAATAACAATAATGTGATGGCCAAAAAAAAAAAAAAAAAAAAAAAAAAAAAAAAAAAAAAAAAAAGACCGCTGTAAGGCATTGTAAAACCCACTATCCTTCTGAATTGCGGAGGTTTGATCCATGTAACGTAATGATAAAAATCTTTAAAAACATGTTCAATGCTTTTCAAAATTATGAAATTTTAAAAGGGACAGAATACATAATAAGCTATTTAATAAGCTACAGTACATAATAAGGTCAAATGGTTGTTCTGAGCAAATATTGTGTTTGTTAGATTTCTGTCCAGGAAGCTAAAGTGGTAAGGAATTGGCAATGTAATCCAAGGGTTTGAGGTTCAAGTCCCAGCCTGGGCAATTTTTCGCTCAGATGAAAGATTGCTACTCAATAACAGATTGTCTCAAAAATAATCTGCCATCTCAAGCATCATAAATGATATTTGAAACGGAACAAAATAAAGTATTACAAAGAGCCAGATGAAAGATTGCTACTCAATAACAGATTGTCTCAAAAATAATCTGCCATCTCAAGCATCATAAATGATATTTGAAACGGAACAAAATAAAGTATTACAAAGAGCCAAATATATTGACAGCGAAAAAAAGAAGCTTCTGTATTTATATTGAATAAAAAAAGTATTGAAAGAAAGTCGATGCTTTATAAAAAATGTGGCATGTTGTAAATTAAGAAGAAAAAAAGTAAAACTAGTCCAGAGATACTGTATTTTAGATTGATTTTTTAAGTTAACCAATCAACAGATTTTTGAAGTAATCTTCAAAGCCTGATTAAAAAAATTTCGTGGTCTGGACATTTTCCAGTTTTGCTACCTCTTTAAATGAATAGGTAGGTTGTAGGAATACTCATAATTATAGGAAGCATCTTAATCACAAGAAATTTTAGCAGCTTTATCTTAAAATCTTACTTTCGGTATTAAACATTTTTATGTGAGAGTAAAATTTTGTAAAAATAATTAATATTAAACAGGCCGCTGATGCATTTATGCGTCATTTATAATACAACTGTTAAGAAATTCTAAATTCTTCCCAGAAAGTTTGAATTGTTATTTTTGGTTACTATACTGATAAATGTTACGTAAATAAAATAAAGGAAAGTTTGTATTAAAAATTCTCTGGTGTGACCTCGAAATGTATGAATAAAACACCCAGCACGATTTGACAACATATTTTGCGACCTATATAAACATCATTTATATTCTATTTTTACATTTTTTTTAAATGTTTTTTTTTTCTTACTTACCAGAGAGCAGAAAATTATCTTTTAATGTATCATGAAAAGGAGAAAAATTTATGATTTAGTATGTAAAATCCTAGAAGCTGACATTTAAAAATAAATATGTTAGAGTTTTTATGTCTGTAAAGTTGTATGTAAGAGTTTAAGATGTTTGTTTGTCTCGAATGGAATAATACGTTAGAAAAGAAATGTCTACATATAAAAGGGCTTTAATAAATTAACGGAAAGATATATTGTATAGAGAGCAGAAGTACTGACATTTTTAAGTGTCAACAACGAATATTATTTTACAAGTACTTTATTGAATGACATTTTGTAAAATTTTAGTTTCTTCTGAAAATTTAGAGCTACTCATGAACCATAACTAATATGAAATTGAAAATATTATAAAATAATGTATTTATTCGGAAAGAAATTATTACATTTTTTATTTTTAAAAATTGATAAGAATGCAATAATCATCTTAAATTAATTTAATTTTTTAAGAAAAACTGAGTCCGTTGTTATTAAAAATCATTTTCTTGTTAGTAAGAAAAAAATTGACAAAGGAAATATCATTCATATTTTAGTGAAAACTAATGAAACCTGCATATAATGCAAGCATCTGATTTTCATTTTGATATTATGAATAGCAAGTCATTGAGATGTAAAAAATAGCCAGTGTTTTTGTTAAAATAAGCAACGTGTTTTCAAAAATCTCTTTAGTTATAAAACACTATTTAACAATTAATATCATCTGATTTTAAAATAGATGTTTCCTCTTTCAGGGGCAAGTAACTACTTGTTATGTATGTTTTTTGTAATGTTAAATTCACACCAGAATTTTTTAAATATATATATCAGAAAGTAAGGAAATTATTTTAACAAATATTCTTTTTCTTTTTACCACACTTTTATTAGCTTCACCTGTATGTTTGTGAGTTTGTGAGTTTGTAACTTTCCTTATTTTATGTATGTTCACCGATTACTCCGAAACCATGCAACCGATTAACTTGGTTTTGGTGTTAAATGAAAGACGATGCTCTCGAATTGGTACCACTTCAGTTTCATCGAAATTGGTTCAGTACTTTTTTAGTAGTTAGGCAAAACTAGTAAAATTAGTGATTTTTCGCTAATTAAAAGTGTTGAATACGTTCACTGAATGGAGTGTAGACAGCATGGCCGAGCAGTCTAAGGCGCCGGATGGAAGCTCTGTTTTTCGAAAGAGATTGTGGGTTCGAACACCACTCCTGACATTATTTACATCTATGTAAAATAAAAAAAAAAATTCCGTATTGCAATTTTTATTTTTAACCGGCTTCAGAAAAGGAAGAGGAAGTTATCAATTCGACGCGTATGTATTTTTTTTTCTGTGTATGTTCACCAATTACTCTGAAACTATCCAACCGATTAATTTGGTTTTTGTATTAAATATAAATATAGTTTAAAAAAACTAAAAACCACGCTTTTAAAAGTAATCAAACTAAAAAGTGAAAAATAAATATAGTTTAAAAAAAACTAAAAAAACACGCTTTTTAAGTATATCAAACTAAAAAGTGAAAAAAAAATTCGTACTATAAGCTGAAAACGAAAATACTATATTACTATAAAATCATTGTTATAATAGAAATCAATTAATAAGCAATAAATAAAATTATCGTGGAAAAAAAGCGTGGGGTGCTTCTTAAGAACTGATAGATGGAGCATGGTAGATGGAGCACCCCACGCTTTTTTTCTACGATAATTTTATTTATTGCTTATTAATTGATTTCTATAATAACAATGATTTTATAGTAATATAATATTTTTCATCTATTTTCGTTTTCAGCTTATAGTACGAATTATTTTTTTTAACTTTTTAGTTTGATATACTTAAAAAGCGTGTTTTTTAGTTTTTTTTTAAAACCATATTTATCTTATTTTTTCTATCTTTGTTTTACGAAAATTATAAATTAAAATGTTGTTTAAATATTCTAGAACAAGTTTTGATTAAAATTAAGTGATGTCAAAAAAAAAAAAAAAAAAAAAAAAAAAAAAAAAAAAAAAAAAAAAAAAAAACTCCTCTTTATTCAAGGGTTTAAAAGAAAAGAATCGTATTACTATCATTTCACCTTCCTCCTTAAACGAATATAAAAGTTATTCTTTCACAGTCGCGTCAATCTCAAATGAAACACAAATTTGGTGCCAGGATGGCTGGTAAAGAATAGAAAAAACTAGTGTAACATTACTAAACATATTATTCTTTGACCATTCATGAAGCCAAAAATAAATTTAGCAACACGATACAGTTAACAAAACAATTTCTATGCGCGAATAAGCAGAGATTTTGACACTTGAAAAATAAAAATCTACAACAAAGAATCACTTTTATGATGTAAAAGTCATTCACATTTCTTTTTTTGGAGTGCCAGGTATAGAACACATTTCTAATCTTTGTGAATGAATTTTTATAACTTTTTTTTAACAACAGTGGCTTTACATTTCGCGTTCTAAGTTTTTATCTTCCTAAATACCACATATTTGTGCAAAATGTAGCATGAAATCAGTATTTTTTCCTCTTTCTCTCTTTAAAAGTTAACAATAATATTAATTTTGTTTTATATTCACAAATAAATATATGATAATATGTGTCTGCTTTAGATAAACACTGTGATTTTGTAGATCTAGAAATTAATTTTAAACGATCATAATTAACAAATATTTCACTATAAATGTTGCAATAGTCAAATAAATATCAAAGAACAAACACCTTTTAAACATTTATACATGAGTACCTCCAGGCACAAGAAAGGTGGAAAAGTTTAAACTTTTCTTATTTTATTTGATGGATATTTTACAGGTCAAGAAAATTTTTGCTACACGTTTTATATATTAGGTATTAGGTAAATAATTATATAACCTTTAAGTTATCATTTATAGGTTATACATAATTACCATAGAGTGTTAGCTACAACTAAATGTAAACTATGCATATTGTAAAATGACTACATGCTACCCTATGAGACTGCCCACAGCTATTACTCTAGTCTTAAAAATAAATAAATAGTAATACCCCATAAGTAAAGGACATACGGAGCTTTGTATAAAAACCAAGAGGATATATAATGCATACCATCGTATACTCTACACGGTGCCTTCTACACTAACAACTTCAAGAGTCCAAATTTCGAACACAAATTTTATTGCAAAATATAGCGGAGATGAGGAAAAAACCGCTAATTGCAAAATGGTAAATCATCATTCACTTTGAAAAAAAAAAAAAAAAAAAAAAAAAAAAAAAAAAAAAAAAAAAAAAAACCTTTATGTATAGTCGGAGGGGGGGGGGGGAAGAAAAGAGTGAGAACATACCATACATTTTGATTAAAAAATTTCCCAAGAAAAATCGGAAATAGCGATTCAACTAGAAATTAAGCTTATATTAAAAAATATAAGCTTAGGGATAATCTTCATATGGTAATTTTAATAAAATTTGAAATTTTCAAGATCGGCACGCAATTTTGAAAGCGTATATATTTCCGGTAATTTTTACTTTAGGATAGCAAACGGGAAGCCATTTGACCAAACAGCTTAGGAAAGTTTAAAGTTTAGAATATCTAATGTTAAATTCCGTTTTTATAATACTGTAAAACAGATTTAATGGGAAGAATTTTTAAAATATAATTCACAAATTACTTGGCTGAATGAGCTTCCTTTCATCTCTCAAATTTAGGACCATCTTTTTGTGATACATTGTATACAGATTTAAAAGTACCTGGTAGGAAATTTAAGTAGATACAATAGGTAGGAAGTTTAGTACCAGTTACATCAGCGAACAATTTCTATGGATAGTAAAAAGACACTAACCCCAACTCTTTCCCAAAATAATGCTCACCCTGGGGCCCTAGGTAGTCCATATAGTACCCTGGATGCGCATCTTTGTACGTCTTTTGTAAATGCTAATTATGTGTACAGGGTATATATCCGTATGTCTCTAATACGAACTTTGTCATTTCCTTATAACTTTAAAAATCTCAAAAAAAAAAAAAAAAAAAAGATCTTTAGATATAGTTATATGAAAAAAATAAATAGCCGATGGTACGTACAATTAGACAGTAAAAAGCTGTTCAACCACATCTATAGTGAAAGGTTGCCGAGCAAAGTATGTGTTGTTATTCGGAATTGAAGAAAAATACACTGATATTCATTCCAAATAATTAGCAGTACTGCCAAGTTTTACTATAGGCTATATTAAGTAAACTTTTAGCATGTGTTGCTTTTCCCATACATTTTTACAAAGTTCTTACTGAGAGTAAACAACTCCTTTTTACATTATCCGTTTATTATTGTATGTATTATCATCTGTATTTGTTTTTCCGCGGAATTGAATTTCATAATTTGGAAGATTTACCTTGGAAGTTCTAATTTTCATCACTGGGGTTCGGTAGGGTTAGAACTTGCAGGCAGTCTCATCGTGTAGTGGCATGACCTAGGTGTCTATTAACATTAACTTTTCTATTAATTTACAATATTATATCTAATGATAACAATAATGGTGCATTATAGTTGTCAATGCCATACCTTCAAGTCACTAAATTTGAAATTCATTACTGCCATATATTCAAATCCAAAGGCAGGTTTATAACATCAATCCTTTTTCTGACATACGAGTTCGGATTACTGTAGAATCTTGCGCAGAAGAAGCCGATCACTAATAATACCAAATTATAATAAGTACATAAATAAAAAAGTAAAACGATAATAAAATAATAGAAATAATTGTCAAATAATAATTTTAGAATCAAGCAATAAAAATAAAAATATATGGTGAAAAACATTAACTTAATAAAATAAAAATATAAATTAGCTTAAAAGAAAAAAATGACATTATTTTCTATCAAAATGATGACCAAACGGGCAAAAAAAGAAAACAAGACAGGCAGAAAATTAAATGAACAAGACAAGAAAATGCAAAACAGTAGCAAAATAATAATACAATTCAAAATAATGCATAAATAAAAAAGTAAAAAACAAAAATGAAATACTAATTGAAATTATAAGAATAAAATATATCGTTTCAAACTGAAACATGCAATAATAATGTCGTTAATTCAGGAGACCAAAGAATCTTGAGGTCATATACTGAGGCGTTTCGTATACCACAAATCTGAGGAACTCGAGCTGAAATTTCAAGTTCAAATCTAAAAAGGCCTTGGCAAAGTCGCTGCATAACATTTTAGAGGTTTTCTGGCACGAATACGAGAAACTGGATAATATTCAGTTTAAAATCATCCATAAAAGTTATCTTTTAAAAAGTTTCCCTGACTAATGTCAAACTCTGTTTTTGGAATATTTTACACTCTCCACTAAATCCACAACACGGACTCTAGTTTAAACGCAGTCAGAACAAATTTTTTTTGCTAAATTAATTTTTATTAAATTAATATAATTAATTATTAATTAAATTTTAACAGTTAATTATTTAATTTAATTATCGATATAATTAACTCACTAAATTAATTAAATTAATAACAGTAGCTAACCCATTAGCATACTAAAACATGGTGCACCTATAAATGCTTTCAAAAAGATGAAGTATTAACCGAATCATTTTTTATTTTTTCATCTTAAGCAACATAAGTAATTAAGGCTATTGACAGAAAATAATATAGAACTCTTTCCCCTGGAATTTAATTATTATTAAAGAAATTATTAGTGGGAAGTTACTAATAAATAATTGTGAATCGATGCTTTAAAAAATCTATGAAATATATAATACTAGCTGATTCACCCGGCGTTGCCCGGGATCATATATGTTTTCAAACAAGTTGCGAATATTTAAAATCTCCATTCATAGAAATAAAATAAAATTTTATCTGAAGAATATTTTAAATAATATCTGAAGAATATTTTAAATTTTATCAGAGTGAACACAGGTATGTATTTCTGTTACTAAAACCATATTTTGGAAGGATAAAGAAATATAGTGATTCATTTTAACTGTTTTGAACCACAAAAATAATGCAATAATTGAATTAGTTTAAATGTTTGCGGAAAATGTACAAAAAATGTTCGCAGAACTTTCGTAACATAAATTCCTCTGTATTTAGTATGTACACAATAGAAGGAAGTTAACGTCAGAAATAATATAGATAATTATTATCACGTATTGTAACTGGGTAACCTGTAACCTGGATTTATCCTCTTGTATACAATAAAAATGTGAAGTTTAATTAACGTTCAAGCACATTAAAAATTATTTAAAACAGCTTTTTCAATCTATTTTTTTTTTCTTTGTGCTCGAGAAATCATTTCTAGACCGTTATATTAAGCAAATATTAATAAATAAAATATATCGTAAAAATATAAATTGAATACACGTCTTGTCTCAATATTTTCCTTTTTGTATTTTGAGTTAAATCAGTAAATGATAACCAATAGCCGTACAAATCAAATTCATATGAAATATATTCATCATCACTGAAAGCAAAATAAAAGAGAAATATATTTTTGTAACGATACTGCATTTATTACTTTTCTCCCCAAAAATAGGTTACCTATATAAAAAGAAACAGAAATTAAAGAATACACACAATACAGTTATAACAACAAAATACTATATAAAGGATGCTTTTAAAAATTAAAAACGAATATCTATTATGACGACCCAGATAATAAAAAAGCTTATACTAATAAGTTTATATTGACATATAAAAGCTGCAGATATGCATTTATATCATAAGAAAAACTCCAGCTAACGTTTTTAAAGAATAAAGTTTTTATTATGGTGTTAAAAAAACAATGGATGTTTGTCTATAAGTATTTTTTTAAAACTTAATTACAAATAATATGTAAGTTCATCTACATTTCCTGAATTGATTTAATTGGAAATAAGCAGGTCAAATGCTGAATGTAACGAGGACAAAGCTTGGATTTTTATTAGAATTTTCTCCTTTCTTTCCCAAATTTTAAACATTTTTATATTTCAAATCAGGCAATATTACTGAAATTTAAATTAATAGTACCAGTATTATTTAGGGGAATTTTATAATTAAAAGTTGGTAAAAATTAAACT
Source organism: Maratus speculifer (assembly GCA_964019185.1). Classification (NCBI taxonomy): domain Eukaryota; kingdom Metazoa; phylum Arthropoda; class Arachnida; order Araneae; family Salticidae; genus Maratus; species Maratus speculifer. The sequence goes on from OZ025299.1 coordinate 78,397,131, forward strand.
TTATTTTGGTTAAATAAAATGCATCTAACAGGTCAGTAAAACACTTGAAAGCATTAGGGAAAATAAATCAAAGGAAATAAGATTCAAATTTCAAGCATGACAATTTAATTAGTAATGTTTCTTGAGCTTTCTTTCGCTCGGGACAAAATTTGCATACCCATTTTAGGCAGAAACAAACATGTACGTTACTTTTGTAAAAATTTGCTCTCAATTAAATAATACCTGTAATTTTTCTTTTTTTTTTTTTCTTGGAGTTAAAAAACATTGTATTGAGTTATCACAAAATTATACAGGATGATGCGAAATGAATGGGACAAAATAAATGATATTGATCATTCATTTTGCATCGCCCTGTATTTAAAGCAAAATACAGGATGGATCATAATCACTCTTTCATATTCTAACTTCTATGAAACGAAAACTATAGGACCAAATGTTACTAAACCTGGAAATACAATGAAAAATAACATGGTTATAATAATCTGCAAGTAAATAAATAAATAGATGATAATCAATTCAAAAAGGTACCAGCAGAGGATAAAACAAGATTTATATCTAATATTGACATCATAACAGATTCTACAAATGGCAGTTATAGCGGTACATGTTCAACGAGCATCCTCCTTTTCTTCAACCAGGTTAAAATATAACATTTCTCTCTATACAGGGTGATTCATAAAAGGTGGGCAGAACTTTAAGGGGTTATAGTACACTTAAAGACAAATAATATTAAATAGGAGACTAAGGGTCCCAGACGTATTCCCAAGGAGATAGGGGGCATTAAAGTTTAGGGTCCGAAATTTCAAATGATTATAAAAAATGGAAAAATTGGTCGATTCGTTTGCGGTTTTTGCAAAAAATTTTCTTTATGCCAGTATTTTCTTGAAATAAAATTTTAAAGTTCAATTTCAAAAAATGCCGATAGGGGGCGCTTTAGACTTTGGAGTAACAATCAACTATTTTTTAACGTTATTTTTTGTATTTCTTTAAATGATTTCGAAAGCTTAGACTTAAACTTAAATTTTGATCTAAAAATCTGAGTCCTAACGAGTAGTTAAGTAGCGTAAACTGAAATTTGAAATTTGAAACCCTTCTCCCCCCAGAACAAAAATCAGTTATTCCCGATCTTTGTGTCGTAGATTAGGCTCTAACTACTGCCGCGTTTTGCTAAAATTATTTTTTATGTCAGTATTTTCTTGAAAATAAATTTTAAAGAAAAGTTTCAAAAAATTCCGATAGAGGGCGCTTTAGACTTTGGAGTAACGAACAACTATTTTATACCGTTATTTTTTGTGTCTCATTAAATGCTTTCTAAAGCTTAGACTTAAATTTTCAGCCCAAAATCTGAATCGTTAGACGTGGTTAAGTTTCTGGGGAGAGGGGTTTGAAATTTCTACTCCTGAGCACAGTTCAGTTTACCATGTCCACACATTGTGTGCTGTGATACGAGGTAAAAAGACACAAATTAGGATTATGTTACCAAAGCATATTTATTAACATGTAATTACAATAAATGTTCAAAATTGTGACCACCAGAGGTTATGCACGCAGAACAACGGCGAAGAATGGAACGGCGAACATTCGCGAAAACATCAGGCTTTTCGAGCACTTCCCCTACAGCGGCGGAAAGTCTGGCGACCAGTTCCTCGGGGGATTCAATGGGTGTCTCATACATAAGAGCCTTCAATTGTCCCCAAAAAAAGAAATCGAGGGGTGAAAGATCTGGCGAGCGAGCAGGCCAAGCAACAGGACCACCTCGACCAATCCATCTGTTCGGAAATGTGATGTCCAGATAGTTGCGAACGTCTCGTACGTAATGGGCTGGCGCTCCATCGTGCTGGAACCACATGACCCGCCGGATGCGTGGAGGAACAACGTTTAACAGGTCTGGCAGCACATGTTGCAGAAATGTGAGGTATGTTTTACCGTTGAGGCGTTCAGGAAGAAGGTACGGTCCGATTAGGTGGTCTCCGAGGATTCCAAACATTGATGGAAAAGCGTCTCTGATGAGCATGTGGATACGTAGCATGTGGATTGACATCCGCCCATACATGTGCATTGTGTGTGTTAAATGTACCTTCACGTGTGAAGGTACATTCGTCGGTGAAAAGCACAGTTCGTCCAAAATGTGGATTTAGCGCGTTCTGCTGCAGAAACCAGCGGGCGAATTCAATACGATTTGGATAATCCCCTGGAGACAGTTTCTGGACTCGTTGCACATGAAACGGGAGCAAATGTTCATCCTTCAGTACCCTCCAAGTCATGGACTGTGAGGTATCCACCTGCCTAGCCACTGTTCGTGTACTTGTACTTGGCTGCGCCGCTACTACATCCAGAATGGCTTCTGCAACAACTACTGATTCGTCCTTTTTTGCACGACCTGCATTCGACTGGGAAGCGAGAAATGATCCCATCTCACACAACTGTCTGTGCAAGCGCTCGAAAGTTTTGCGGTTAGGCAACCGCCTGTTGGGAAATCGCTCTCCGTACATTCATTGTGCCTCTGCACCATTTCCATCTGCCGCTCCGTGAATTAAATGCATCTCAGCCTTTTCCTTATTCGTGAAGGGCACCATCTTCCGATTCATTACTACAGCGACTTACACTTGACTCACCGTTCAGTGGTTTTTATGCCTGAATCGTGTCGAAATTTTGCATACGTGTTCTTCTTCTTCCCCATTTGACATTTGCATACTTTCTGTCTCCTTCTTCACCCGGTGACTAGCGTCAGGAATGGAGCTTTAACGTTTGCATGAGCGACGTTTCCAACTGTGCCAGTGCCTTTATGAGTGAATTCCGACTATGCAGTCCTTGACGAAAGTTGTATTTTTGCCTCGTATCACAGCACAGAATCGTTGGGCATGGTTAAGTAGTGCAAACTGAACTATGTTCAGAAGTTGAAATTTGAACCCCCTCCCCTCGCTACTGAACCACGCTCAGCGATTCAGATTATGAGCTGAAAATTTAAGTCTAAGCTTTAGAAAGCATTTAATGAGACACAAAAAATAACGGTATAAAATAGTTGTTCGTTACTCCAAAGTCTAAAGCGCCCTCTATCGGAATTTTTTGAAACTTTTCTTTAAAATTTATTTTCAAGAAAATGCTGACATAAAGAATAATTTTCGCAAAACGCGGCAGTAGTTAGAGCCTAATCTACGACACAAAGATCGGGAATAACTGATTTTTGTTCTGGGGGGAGAAGGGTTTCAAATTTCAAATTTCAGTTTACGCTACTTAACTACTCGTTAGGACTCAGATTTTTAGATCAAAATTTAAGTTTAAGTCTAAGCTTTCGAAATCATTTAAAGAAATACAAAAAATAACGTTAAAAAATAGTTGATTGTTACTCCAAAGTCTAAAGCGCCCCCTATCGGCATTTTTTGAAATTGAACTTTAAAATTTTATTTCAAGAAAATACTGGCATAAAGAAAATTTTTTGCAAAAACCGCAAACGAATCGACCAATTTTTCCATTTTTTATAATCATTTGAAATTTCGGACCCTAAACTTTAATGCCCCCTATCTCCTTGGGAATACGTCTGGGACCCTTAGTCTCCTATTTAATATTATTTGTCTTTAAGTGTACTATAACCCCTTAAAGTTCTGCCCATCTTTTATGAATCACCCTGTATAGTAATTCAACGCATATAAGCCTGAATGTTAGGAGTATGTTAGCCGATGAAATCTTTCACCCCTGAAAAATTTCCAACGTTGTCACGCTAAAAGATAGCATTCAGGCAAACTTGCACTACTATTGTTACTGTTTAATAGTTGTCACCTTATTTATATGCAGAATACCTTTCATAAATAAAGCTTAATTACTATTTGGAAATACTGATGGAAATTTGTCCCTGCGATAATCACTTCCTTGTAGCGCATTTTATGCTATTAACAATTTACATTACATTGTGAATTGCTATAATTACTGGGGTGTTCTAAAAATCAAAACTCTTAGTTCTGAATGCCGCCCTTTATCACCCTGGAGGTGGCTTTTTGGATTAATTATATTGTTTTTATTATTTCAAAGGATGTAAAATCCCATTTCCTCTTTCATTTTAAAGTTTTAAAGTTTTAAATTTATTTTAAATTATTTAAATTTATTTTAAAGTTTGACAGTTTTGGTTCAGTAATTTTTATTTTATATTATTAAGTTTCAAAGTTACATAAATGACGATCCACCAACGCAAAGCATCGTTTATACGACACTTTAGTGTGGTCCAAATTGATTCCTATTCGTTTTATTGTAAAAATATATTCTTTATATGACGCAAAAAATCATTTATACGTACGTTTTTCGATTTTGTACACGCTTATTTTTGTTTATTTTTTCTTGTGTATTTTAAGTAAGAGCGAAATTTGCCTGCTATGAATGAACACCAATGCAGTTAGTTACCAGTGCACTAACAGTACAAATCTTTTATTTTATTTTATTTTCGCTCTTCAATTTTCGTACTGTTTGGGCTACAGCTCTTTTCAGACATGCCTCAAAAACGCGAGTCCATCGTGGTACAAGAAAAAATTGAAATTTTGAAAGAATTCGATAGTAAAAGTTGCGATAGTAAAAAATGTCGTGAACTGCATTGAAACATCAAAAACATATTTTGTTTGCCATAATATCAACGAAAAAACTTTTCAGGCCCTTGACCCATTGCACAAATCATTAATTACAAATCAACGTCAGTCATCACGTCAAACAACAACAGACAATTTTTTTCTGAAATACTAGGTAAACTGATCAAAAGTAAAAATAATTAAAAGTACGCACATTTAAGTTTGCTTGCTGTATTTCTTCCTTTTTTTTGTCATTTGTTTGTTTTGGTTTGTTTAATTTAGAAATTTATATAAATCAACAGTTTAAACATTAAAATTAAGTGAAAACAAAACTAATTCTAGTTTTAGAAGTGAAAATCGATTATACGACGTTATCGTTTATATGACGTTTTCCGGTAGTCTCTTCGGCGTCGTATAAACGATGCTCCACTTACACATTTTTGTTAAGAATTCTAAGCTCAAACTTTGCTTCTAAACGGATATAATAATTGTAAATTTGCAGATGAAGTAAATATTTGCTTGGTAGAAAAATTCTGTTTATAAAAGCGAATAAATTATTTGAACCTTCTCATCGCCGTAGTCAATCAGTGTGTTACTGTAGCATCCTGAAGACATGAGTAGAAAACGAACAACGCCATATGAATAAAATGCATTCCCACAAAATTATTCCCACAAGAGAAGCAGTTTAAAGGGTTGCTACTATAAAAATGAATCACTTTCTACCTTCTAAAACATTGTTTCCCATAATCATTCATGCCCATCTGTATAATGTATCAGGATAACATGTTTCTTACATGCATGGCTAGCTCTACAGTGTAAGGACGAATTAATTCATGAAATGAGTAGATTCAGTGGTAGTTTTCTAATATTTGAAATTTTTCCTAACGAAAATAATGCTTTTGAGAGAAAGAAGTGAAGTAACAATTTTTCGGTTCAGTGTATTGATCTGTTTCGATAATCTCAGTATTGTGTCACTTTCTCTTGATTATGAAATGACAGAAGATAGAGAGAGAGTCAGCACTATAAATAGGATTATAACATCTATTTTTAAGCTATTTAATTTGAAATGTTTGCAAAATAATAAGTGCGAGTATTTCGTTAATAAATTAAACAAAGGCTTAATAGGGGATTACAAATGCTAGAATAATATGTAATATTTTCGGTTAGACTTAAGATGGTTTTATTATTTCAAAAATGTTCAACATTTTATCATTTAAAAATGGTAAATTTTAGTATTATGTGCGAATTTCTTGGTTGATTCCTTCACTTTCAGATGGACTTAATCCTATGTAGCATGTATACCAGTGTTCTCGCTGTCGCTCGCCAATGCGCCAAATTGCGACTAAATTCTTCATTTGGCGAGTAATCAAGCAATTAGATTCGCCAAATTGCTAGTGCTCAATATTTGCTTTTTCTTTTTTCATACATATGCATATATATTTAATATATACATACTTTTTATATTTGTAGCGGATAGTTGAAATTATATTAATAACAATCGCTGTCACAGTTATAAAAACTTGGGTTATTTTAGAACATATTGAAAAAAAAAGGAATACATTAAAAAAAATTAATTGTTTTGTGTGTGTGTGTGCAACACGACGAATCCATTTGGCTAATACTTTTCTCATTTGGCGAATGTTTTTTATTTTTAATTAGCCAAATTACTAATGTTCGTCAAATGTCAGCGAGAACACTGTATACACTATAGTCACTAGTAGTTATATACATTGGAAGTAAAGGAGTTAGCCCAATTTCATTTTTCTCATTTTAAACACTTCCTATTAAAAAGCATTATACGTGAAAAAATAAAAAAAAAATCATTAAAATATAGTATAGATTTCATTGTTTCATGGAGGTGCTATTTCTTTCCTAGAAAATTAAAAAATGGAAGCGAGTTGAAAACAGCAACGATAGTAGCAGAAATACCCAATAGCCAATAGCCAATAAAACACACCTATTCTCAAATACATTTATAAAAAATAAAAACGGAAATCTGCGTGCATGTGTGTGTGTGTCTGTGTCTATCCAGAGTTTCCTGGGGTGAATGCTGCACACAGAGCTACAAGATTTGGCAATAATATACCTGTTTATCTGAAGGTGCCTAGGAGCCAAATTTTAGATTTCCAGATTAATATATATATATTTTTTTTCATTTAACTTTTTATGTGATTTTTAGACTTTTTTCGCGTTTTATGTTAATTTTTAAACAATAATAAAGAGAATCCGGTTACAATCTTTTAGTCAAATATAGCAAATTTTGGTCTATTTTTAATAAAACTTATTCGAAAATCGTAAAACAATTTTTTAATTTTTCGGGAATTTTTTGTGCGTTATTTTTAACTTTTTTTTTTTTTTTTTTTTTTTTCGTTCACGAGGAAAATTTTCTCCACTAGTCTGTTAATCTTTTTATCCGGTTACAATCTTTTATTCCCATATAGTCATTTTTTTTTCATCAAAGATTTTTGAAATTTTCGCATTACGTTTTCATTAATTGAATATTTAATCACTGATAGTTAAAAGGTGAAAAAAAAATCAGTGTCATTAACCTTTCTTTGCTACTTTTCTTTTAATTAATGTAGTTATTTCCATTTGTTTTATTTCTAAAAATAACGTTTTTATTATTTTGCTCTAAATTATAGTTTAATTTTTTAATATAAATTATTGTCAATTTCATTTTATTTTTTACATACTAATTATAAGTCTAATTTTATTATTTCAATTTTTTTTAATCTTTTATCTCAGTGGATAACAGTAGATAAAGTAGATAGCATATTCCAAGGTTTTTTTTTTTTTTTTTTTTTTTTTTTTTTTTTTTTTTTTTTAAGTGTAAATCATAATGTACATTTTTGATCCCTCTCCAGATCAGCATTATTACAATTTTGAGATTTAATAAAATAGACAATTATTACCAGTTGTATAATTGTTTTATTATTTCAAACATTTTCACTCTGTTACTTATTTTAAATTTACGCATTATTTACATTAACCCCTTAACTGCCAATAAAATCTGATGCGATCTCCATCATTATTTTTTTAATAACATAATTATACAATTAAATAAGACAGTGATTGGTTTTCTAAAATAACCCGAAAAAAATCACATGTTATGAGTACATGTGCAGGACACGGCTCTACTGGTGAATATTGGTCTGCTGTCCTGTCAGTTTGCCATCTTTATAATACATGGAGGCATTCTCTAAAGGCCTATATATATACCCACAGCAGTTAGGGGGTTAAGAGGTTACTTCAGACAAGCGAAAAGAACCCTTTGCTAATGATAATCATACGGAAGAAATTATAAAGATAGCTTTGTTGCATTCCAATATATTTAATTTTTTTTTCCTTGGCATTGGATAGCTGATTGTACTTATTTTGCGTGCTGATCTATTATTGATCTGTATGATAACCGGTTTTCGCATTTTAATTGCAGACTTTTTTTACGGGTTGCTTTCATTTTTGAAACCGGTTTCAAAAATGAAAGCGTCCTCATTAAAAATATCTGTAAACAAAATCAAAAAAAGCAAAAAACAGCCTTATTACAACAGATCGATCTCAGCTATAAAATGCAAAAATTCGTTTAAAAATAATGAAATGTAACCAAGATATCTTTATAAATTTTTTCCATGGGAATAGCATTAGCGAACTAGTCTTTTCGCTTGACTGAAGTAGCCTCTTAAGTATATAATTTCACCGCACTAATTATTTTTTACTATACCTAATAAAAAATTAGTCTTTATTATGCCCAAAAAATATGGCTGCATATATGGCAACAAATTACGGCAGACCCTTTTTTTTCACCAAAAAATGGATAAATTAGAGTATTTTTTCAACTGATGTTACTTGCCTGCTTTTAGTTATAGTTGTTTTTTTATATAGGAATAAATTTATTATTTTATAGTTAATTATTAATGATATAGTAATTTAACTTTTTATATCACTATTTACAAATTTCTTCTTTATTTTAGGCACGTACTTCAAAAATATAATTATTTCAATAAGAGGAAATCATAATCATTACATCTTTAATCTTAAGCTGGAATAAAATTGAATAAAGAAATATAAAGATGGGAAAATAAAGTAAAAGAACATGTGAATATTTAATCATCAGTTGGCAAGAACATCCACGTGTGCCGAAAAATACATTATTTCAGACCAGCAACAAGCGAAAAAAATCCACATATAGAGTTTCAACTAATAACACAATTAAATCAGAAGAAAATTGACAGTTTATAAATTAAATAATAAGCCATATATATATATATATATATATATATATATATATATATATATATATATATATGTGTGTGTGTGTGTGTGTGTGTGTGTGTGTGTGTGTGTGTGTGTGTGTGTGTGGAACGACTTGAATTTGTCTGCAAAGAATACTTAAAAAAAGGGAAAAAAATCACTGATAAACTGAATTGAAGTTGTCTCACATCTTAAAATCGGAAGGTCAGTTTAACAACTTCTGTATGCTTTTCTTTCCGATTCAGAATATTTGACCTAAGACACATCTTTTTTTATTATTATTATTTAAACCTCTAACAGGGTGCTTGAACTTTTACAGCACTTAAAGCGCGATCGCAAAAGAAAACTAGTGAAGCGTGCTGTAACAAAAAGAAGTAACAAGTCTAACAAATTGCGACGTTAGCGAACTAAAGCATAAAACACATCAAACAGAAGGAGCAAATGCGGAATCGAAATGGAGTCTTTTAAAATTAATATTGGCTAGCTTATCCATGTAAAAGGTAGCAAGAAGAAGGAAGAAAAAAAAGATGCATTTGTTCAAAAGCTTTCTAAAAAGGGGTCGTTTAGCCGAACAATAAAATGGAAACCTCTTAAGATGAAATCTGTGATTGCTAAATCTCCCAAAAGAAAAGAGGTTAATCTCGTAGAAGGTAATGAACTTTAATTATGTGAAGACTTTGTATGCAATTCACTTTTTTATACGTTAATACATTTATTTCGCCACTGGCTTTATAAATGGCACTCAAAACTTAAAATAACAATCAAAGGACATTACTTGGTTATGCATCAATTCCCCATTTTACTATATAAAGCAAAATATATAAATGCAAATCTTGCTTTGTTTCCTATATGTGAGGAGTATGTGAGAATTATTTTTACTATACTTTCATATATGTAAACTTCCGTGCTTAGTAAAATGTGAAAGAAATAACATAGCAACATTATGTGGATTTTATATCTAACAGCAAATATAAAGTTTCATTTGTATGAAAGTTTTTATATGTTTCTTTACTGTAAGAATGCATTAAAAAACTGTAACTACTGTGGTGTCTAATATAAATGATTAAGGGATAAAGTAAAATTCATAAATGTAATTTTTTCCTTGCTTTACTGACACATCTCTCCTGAAAAAGTCGCCAGATAAAGTGGTGGGGTCGTAAAAATTTTCCGTTACAATTTCTTGTAAAAACACCACATGAAATTTATTTGGATTTAAAACGTTTTAATTTTGAGTTGATTTGTTTGGTTTTATTTACAAAAGAAAGTTTTATCAGAATATCACTTAATTGCAAACAGATCTCAGATCTCAATTAATACTATTTTATCAATTCTGTTATCGATACTACTGCTTTCACGACTTGGAGTTACGTGTAGTATCTAATAAAGGTCATATTCAGTGGTAAAAACAAAGCTGCTATTTTTTTCTTTCCTGCTTAATAAACATATTCTGAACCTGAAGTTTTACATAATAAAGGAAATCAAATGAAATAGAAAAAAAGATTTTATGAAATAATTTCCTGATTCAAAATATGATTATTTGACTTGAAAGAAAAAAGTGTAAAAGTTGGCGGCTATATGAGAGGGTTAATAAATAAAAACTTAAAGCTTGAAACATTGTATATTGATATTTTTAGTCTAGTGTAAGATACTTAATCAACAGTAGACTTATTCAAAAATAGACAAAATGGTATTCTTTTTCATAGGATAAATAACATTATTACTACATTGTAATCTTTTACTGCAGTCTTACGTTACTGCAAATACCAAACACCCTATTAATTAAATGAAATCAGGTATGAAAGGGCGTCAAAGGTTAGGGTGCCTGGGACAAAACTTCAGTTTTGGTCTCAAGCAACTGTCCATTATAGTAATGTGAATATTCGTAATTTCGAAGTAATTATCATCCCAGAGTCATGTTATATTAGACACCACAGTACTTACAGTTTTTAATACATTCTTACAGGAATGAAAAATAAAAAAAATTGCATACAAATAAAACTTCATATTTGCTGTTAGATATAAAATCCACATAATGTTGCTACATTATTTCTATTACATTTTACTAAGAACAGAAGTTTACATATATAAAAGTATATTAAAAATAATTATCACATACCCAAAGATAAGAAGAAAACTGACTCAATTTTTCGTTTTCCTGCAGGGATAACTAAGAAAACCATACGCAGTCATATTTCTCAAGCCATGCGTATTTGAACTACGTACATCAGCTTCTCATGCATAGCATCAGCACGCGAAACATGGCAGGACCTACAAAATACAGATCTGAAATTTTTTTGAAGAGATCTAGAATTTTTTTTTATTAAACTAAAATAAAATGGTTGTTTTCCAGGGCTGAGTGATAGATTCCACATTATTACATAGAATTTTTTTCATATCTCAATAAAATTAATTAAAAATAAAACGACAAAAGATTGTTTTACTTATTAATTTAATAAAAAATTTATTTTAATGTGTGTCAGTCGTTCTGTTGATATGCATAAGATGGCGAGAGTTGCTTGGCTAAAGGTTTTCAATTCTGCAAGTCGGCTTTAATCCTATCTTGCGTAAAAGAAAATGGCAAGAACTTCTCGCCAATATCTTTATAAAGAAAGAAAAAAGAATAGGTGCTTCCATTTCAAAAGCGTTCAATCTGGAAATCATCGATTATTGCTCAAAGCAAATTTCTCAACATTCAAAAGTGGGCGCAATCGCGGAAATATTCAGCATTACAATAAAAGAGAATTTCCTTATGACAATGGCAGTAAAGGTATTTTAATCGGCAGTTTCTAGCAATAAGAAAAAACCTCCCCTTTATCTATTTTTATATTAAATGGAATTTATATATACTTTATTAATATACGTAAGATACAGAATTACATACGGGTATTTAAAATGGGCCATATGGATTTTAACCCTCATACGGTGTTTATTTCGAATGTACATTATTTCAAATCTACATAAAATCAAAGTTTTCTACCAATATTTTGATTCTGAAAATGTTTTTTTATTTAATTCGAACATTTGAGTGATTTAACAGAGCAACAATTTTGCTAAAATAACAGTGGTCTACAAAAAGCAGACTCAACAATTCTGAATATGGCTTTTGGGTCGAAAAAGACCCGAACGCCTTAGCAGGGTTAAAGTGGAATAGCCAACAGAAGATAACAGATATTAAAGTTATTCTTTCATATGATTTGAGAAGTCATCATTTTTATATTTTCCCTATTTTAAATGGCTTAAAATATGGAACTGGATTCAAACTGTAAGAATGCTCAAAATAATCTTGTACTTACAAAATGCAATTTCTTCATATTTAAGCAGTAAAAAAGAATGGCAGTTAAAAGTTGCGTGAACTATGATCCACTTTTATGTGTTAGTTTGACCACTCTTAACAGACTGAGATTAATAGTTCTATTTATCGATGAAATTTTGTACTAAAATAAGGAAGCGTACAAAAGATTTTTTTCTTTTCATATTTAAGTAACTAAAAAAATGGCAGTTAAAAATTGAGTGAACTTTTATCCACTTGATCCGCCGTAAGAATTTTTCACCGATATATTCACGATATTTCTAAGATGTTGACACTTTAAGGCCGTTTTTGGTGAGGCGAACTAAGCCTGAGAGTCTCGCAAAGTCAACTCCAATTATCCAAGAACCTTTTATTTTGGGGGGAAAAGGTTGCAGCACTAAACAGAAGTAAGTACATGAACAGTGGCGCCAACTTATATGGGCCCGTGAAGCGCGAGTCCATCCAATTTTATTTTATTTTATTCATTACCTATTTATTTAATGGCTGAAATGAAATTTGCTTTTATACTCGTTATGCAAAATTATTTTGTTTGAAAAATAGCATAAGGACATGAATTAGAATTACAAAGGTACTAAAAGTCTCTTCTGTGAATATATAAATATATTTCTTAAAAAAAAAAAAAAAAAAAAAAAAAAAAAAAAACTTGTATATTTTGTTATGTTTTAATGTTTTTAATCAATAGAGGAATTAGGTGACTAAACTGTAATTTTTTCTTGCCATTTCGAATTTTGCACTTTCAATAGTTAGGAATTTTTGTATTATTTATAATAAATATCAAATCATTTATAAGGAGAATTTATTAGACTAATATTATAAATTTTTAAACAATAATTAGATTATGAGAATTTTATATTTTGCTTAAAAAAAACTAAACTTCCAATTATCATCTTAGTCATTCATTTCTTCCCCGCTTCTGTCTCCACATCCACACATACGCACTTACGAAGGAAATTGTATGTGCTATTTTACTTAAAAAATTTTGAGCCCACTGAATATGTTTCAAAAGTTGGCGCTGCTGTATATGAAAGTATATAGAATCAGAGCTTAATTCGAGCTTTTTGTGATTTTCGTGGGGTTGATCTTTGTGCTTTGAAATGTACCACATAAAAGCAAATTTTATTAAATAATGTTTATGTACAAATGAAGCCTAATTTCAACTATTTCTACAACATTTGGGTAAGTTTTTATTCTAGTCTATGTAAAATTTTATGTTAAAAAATGGGAGATTATGCGGGACTTTTAAAAAATATATTAGAGATGCTTTTTTTTCAATAACTTCTCATTAAATATTAATTTTTAGTGCATTTAAATGGTTTCTTAACTATGAATAAGTACTTTTTGAAGTTTATATGAAAAAATATTAAAGTATATACCTTCCAAGAATTAAAAAAAATCATGAAAAGTACCAAGTATTCCTTCAATCCAGAAGGAGATATGCGGTTGACATAGCTCAAACCTCAATTTTTTAAGAATGTGTACGCAAATTAATCCTTTGCACTGCTAATATAACTATGTCAAAACCTAAATGTCTAGTCGCAAATGACAAAGGAGTGCAAAAGGATAAAAAAGACGAAGCTTCCTTCGGTAATAAAAACCTTGTTAGCTAAAATGAGAAACTGCCTCCCGTTGTTTATTATGACTGTAATCCACATCGAAAGTTTACTTTTAGGGAATTATCATTATGAAAATGACAGCAATTAAAGAGTTATAAAGAGTTGTCTTATTTTTCATTCTGTCTTATTTTGTCTTCGGATATTCCGTGGGCTACTTTTTTTTCGTTTCTTTTGACATAAAAAGTAATTTTCATGGGATTTGCAAGATATTTTATTTCAGCAACTAGATGACCCTCACCTCGGCGTTGTCTGGGCCCGTGACAATAACCTTAAATGAACCTTAAATATGTATGAATTTATAACATTAACCCGATTTTGTATGAAAATTTATTAATAAAAGCACTTGAGGGGCGTGTGCGTAGTAAATATAAAATCTTACAAATTTAAGATTTATTTAATAATATTATAATGAGCCCGGACAACGCGAGACGGATGAAATAATATTAAGAATAAAATTAATGTATTTAGCCGCAATGTTTCTCTCTGATAGCCATTTCAATGGTCCCGCCCGACGCGATCAACGGACAGCTAAGGATTTCGAATGCTGATTACCGTATATTTCGACGCATAAAACGTACTTTTGATACCTGACAATTAATCAAAATTTACAGGTGTGCTTTATACACCAGTCGTAAAAATCAAAGATTAAAAATTAAGAATATAAAATTATTATATTTATTGAGATTTCTACATTAAAAGACCTTTATTTACCAAGGGGGAGGGGAGAGCACAATAATAATAATAATTATACATAGTAAAAAAAAAAAAAAATGTGCACTGGTAATCGAGGAGCCAGTTCAATTTACTGTTTTTTAACGGAAAAATTTCCGTAAATTCCCCCCGACCCCCCCGAAAAAACGGAAAATTTTTACGAATTTACGAAAATTTTTCCGTTATAAAACAGTAAATTGTGCTGGCGTCCCGATTACCAGCACAATGTCCGTAAAATCGCACTTCTTCTTCTTGCAAATAATGATCTGCGCAAAATCCAGCGAATAGACCTGAAACAAAAAATGTAGACTGGCGTTATAGGTGGTCATGATGCTTCGGAGAGCAATATTCCACAAAGTAATGGTCTTCACTGGCAAACTGGCACAAATATAAATCATCTACGATAATGAAGATAATCTGCATGAGTGTCTGCCTGTGTGTGCTGTGTTCTGCTGCGCGCTGAACAACAAAATTTGTCAGGAAAATATCACTATATTTGTAGATATTCATCTCGAAATTCGATTTTTTAAAATTTTATTTTTACACGATTTTTAGAGATTTTTTTCCACACTTTGCAATGATTTTTCAAGAGTAGTAAAAATAATCCGGTATCAATCTTTTAACTCAATATAGTTGATTTTATAATCTTTTCAATAAAGTTTATTAGGAATTTACACAGCGATTTTTCAATTTCTATATGCAACTTTTGGAGCTTTATTTACGTTTTACGACGAAAATTTGAACCGAATTCTTTTAACCGAATGTCAAAAATTCGGTTAATTAGAATTATTATTAAGAATTCGATTCAAATTTTTTACTAAAATAGTAATTTTTTTCGTTTTCGATTTTAAAATCTTTAGCGTTTGTTAACGCGAGTTTTCGTGTTCAGTGCAATATTATGAAATTCATTAAAGAATTCCGATTACAACGCTTTAGCCTACCTTAGTTTTGTCTTTTGCTGTTTTAATATTTTTATCGATTTTTAGTATTTTTTCATGTTTTGCGGCGATTTTTTGACGTAAAGGTTCTACCAATTTTCACGGCTTAGTTTTTTTTTTTTTTTTTTTTTTTTTTTCCAAACAAATATAGGATTTCATGTATTGATTTATTGACTATGTATACAAGAAATAATATTTTAGCATATATTTATTCATAAAATGTATACTGTAAAAAAAAAATCTGTGAAAGTACTAAACATTTTCTAGGAAACTGGGATTCCAAGAACTTTTCATGTAACGATAACAGGAAAAATTCATGTAATCGATTCTGAAACTTGAATTTTTGCTGTTACCGTTACAGAAAAAGTTCTTGGAATCCCAGTTTCCTAGAAAAGGTTTAGTATCTTTGCAGATTTTTTTTTTTTTTTTTTACAGTGTAGTAGCGTGATTTCTTAACCAATGCTATTTGGCGTTATTATTAATCTATAACGCCATACAAACAAAACTATAAAATAAAATGGAATAATGGCTTATAAGTTTTCCAATTCTAAAGATAAAAAGCTACAGTCCTAGAAATTGATAATTTTCTCTTCTTATCATTAATTGCGATATCAGGATGAAGTAACAGTTCTTTGATATTTTATTTTCCAGACATGAAAAAAATTAGCAACATTTAGGCAGGACATACAAATTTCTCTTTATACTTTTTAGTTTTCAACAATGACAATAATAGTCTCTCGTGGATAAAATAAAATAAATAAAATAAAAATGTAGTTCCGCCACTGAAAAAAATCAACCAGGATAATAACACCACTAGTGGGTAGCGTTATTATCCCATAAATTTTGCTCAACATATTTTAAACTACAGGCTACCTCGCGAACACACCCAAAATTCCATAACATTTTGAAGTACACGAAACACACTAAAGATGTATATAATAAACAAAGTATTGCTTAATAAATATATAGCCTTCACATCACAAAAATTGCCTAGAAAATTTTAGGTCGGGCTTTGAATCTTACTTGCTTATTCCGCGATAAAACTACAAATTTAACAAATCAATTTTTTATGACTTTCAGTGCAGAACCCGTAGTACTATATTTCAAGATTCCTTCAAAACTACGCGTAGTATTAGCACTCTGCATTATTACCATTCCTGGCATTGTTACAACAGGACACCTAAGTAAATTTTTTCCTCCGAGTTGTTTGAAATTTTAGCGGTTTTTAATGCGATTTTTGGTATTTTTTCGGGTTTCACGGCAATTTTTTGACAGTCATAAAAGTAAATCTTTTTTAATATTTTAGCCCAGTATAGTAAATTTTGTGCGCTGCAATTTTTGAAATTTTAGCGAATTTTTTATGTGCTTTTTTCCCTGATTCACTGCGATTTTTCTTCATTAGTAAACTGAATCTGGTTTCAATCATCTGGCTTAATGTACACTGTAAAAAAAATCTGTAAAGGTACTATACTTTATCCAGGAAACTGGGATTCCAAGAACTTTTCCTGTAACGGTAGCAACAAAAACTCAATTCAAATAGCAAATAAAGCCTTTGTGCACAAATGTTTAAAGATAGCAAACCGACGAATATAAATGCACACATAAAGTATGAGAAGGTAGCAAATAGCTATTTCGAATCTACTAACGAGATTCTTCATCGGTGCAAAACTCAGCGAGCTAAAAGTAGCAAAACTGAGCAAAGAGACAGAGAGACGCAGGCTTATATACCCGCAATGGGAACAATCCCGCCTAAAGAAAAGCAACCAATGAGAAGAAAGCAGCCAAAACCAACTGAGTGGACATGTGGAGAACAAGCAAAACAAAAACTAAAAAGCGAGTGAAAAAAAAAAGTATTAAATTAAAGATTTCCAAATACTTGGAAAATAAGGAGTACTAGAAAAGTCATTGACTAAGGAGTGAGAATTTTTTATGATGTGGTAAGCTTCCCAAAAATCAAGATCAAGAATAGAAGGACATTTATGGATGATGGTGGCTGAAGAAAAGTTAAACTTATGTTGAGAAGACCAACAATGTTGAGCAATAGAGGAACGTTTAAGCTCCTGATTTTTGACATACCTTTTATGTTCCATTAAACGAAATCTGAGAGCACGTTTAGTCTGACCAATATAAGAAAGACCACATTGGCAAGAAATTTGGTAAATACTCCAGTTATCTAAGTGATCAACCGCAGGCGGGTATATAAGCCTGCGTCTCTCTGTTTCTTTGCTCAGTTTTGCTACTTTTAGCTCGCTGAGTTTTGCACTGATGAAGAATCTCGTTAGTAGATTCGAAATAGCTATTTGCTACCTTCTCATACTTTATTTGTGCATTTATATTCGTTGGTTTTCTATCTTTAAACAAAAACTCAAGTTTTAGAATCGGTTACATGGATTTTTTCTGTTATCGTCACATGAAAAATTCTTGGAATCCCAGTTTCCTAGAAAATGTTTAGTACCTTTACAGATTTTTTTTTTTTTTTTTTTTTTTTTTTTTTTTTACAGTGTAATAAATGTTAGTCTCATTTCAACGAAGTTCATTCAGAATTCGAGCAGCTATTTTAAAATTTGTGATTTTTCATTGCGATTTTTAGAGTTTTATCGCTTTACGTCTATTTTTTTTAATGCACTGGGCAACGATGAACGGGTCAGAGACAGATAATCATGTATTTTGAAAGAAATAAAAGTTACAAGATTCTCACTAAAACATGTATCACTGAACACTTGTAGAAACGAGCTGATTAAGTTCACTTCAAACTAATAACTTAATCAAATAACGTTATTTTAGCTGTCAAACATAAAATAAGTTGTACGGAAAATTAGATCAGCAAATAAAACTACATCATGTCACCTAAATTAGTTTTGGATGAAGAAACCTGTCCCCTTAACAATTAATTTCCGTATTTTTTAAGGAAGAAAAAAATAAATGTTATGTACGATTACTTTTTTCACTTTATGGTTCAGCTCACTTTAGTTTTCCTAATTTCTGTAAAAAAATAAAAGTAAGTCTTGAATATTTTGAGTGGCCGTTAAAGAATCAATGCAAGAACAGCAACATGAATTTTCATAAAATCTATTACATAGCGTTCTTAGTATCTCAAATGATTTTGGATTATCCTTATAAACGAGCGGGTAATACAGCGCATGCAATATTTATTTATGCACAGAAATATTAAATAAATCTGAAATTAAATAGAATCAAATATCCCAATTAAATTTTGAAATGTCGAGTAAGTCATACGCCATTCAAATAATCTAAAAATAACTTTTTCAAGTATATAAGTTTATTTTTTCTTAAAAAAGGGTACATATTTTTATCGTAATTTTGTGCTAGCAAAATATTTTATACTATTAATTTAAATTGAACTATATATCTAAATGAGATTATGCATTAGTTGAGAGATTTGGAATTATTGATATAAATAGGTTAAAAATCCTCAAATTTATAGAATAAATTTGAAAACTAATCGGGAAGAAAGATGTTCTAAATATAAACCCCTGAACACAAAAATGTATTTATTACGATATAATTTTAACAGAAATTTGTGAATGCTTAAGAGAGAGAGAAAGAGATAGAGAGTGAGATAGTTATAACAGAAAGGATTATTTTTATTATTATTTTGATTAAATTGCTATCAAAATTATACTCAATCATAAAGATCACGTAATTAAATGTTTTTATTGTGTAATCAATCAATAATCACTAAAAGAGATCCAAATGAATCGAATATTTTATTTTATTCTACAAATATGATATTTTAAATTCAAATATGTTATGTCAGTAGAAAGTTATGGCTACAAAAATGAACAAATAAAGGCTTTCATTTAGATTTTTCTTTAGCGAAATGTAATCTTGCCTCAATTTAGAATATATTAACGATTCCATTCCTAGTGACTTGGTTAGTTTTTTTAATTTTTTTGCAATTATTATATTTATTTTAGTTATAAAAACGTCTTGCAGAGTGTGTTTTTCGTCGTAGGTCTACGGTAGAAATATTCAATGTTGTACATTTTACGGACTTCAATTGAACGTGTATTCTGCCTTTATGATAATTTTGTCTTAACCTTTAAATTAAATAACACAGCTCTGCAAAATAATAATAATAATATTTTTTTTTCATCTACATGGGATATTTTGTTGAATTATATATTTATTTTTTTAGAATGTTGAATTCAAAAATTCACAGCCATTTTTCTCCATCATTTACTGTATTGTCATTTACATTAGAAAAACATGTGCGATGCAAAAAAATGAATATTTTATTACATGCAACTATGTTAAAAATTATACTTTCCCCCTTGCTTACACTTTATGTGAATCGTGGTAGAAGCTTATGTCAGTGTGTAACTATTTTTGTTAGTTCCTCATATTCCTCATATATTCTATTTGTATTTCCTTTAAGTGTCACTCTCAGAAATATGAAATTAACATATGGAATCATAATTGCTGTTTTTTACTCAAGAATAGGATACCAGATGTTAAGTTAAAAAGAGAAATTTTACGCTAAAAACTAAAAACATGAGTCTCTCAAGAAAATCTGATATGGTAGAATTTTTAAAATCTTTTTTCCCGTTTTAGTGATACAAACCGATAACAAATAGTCAATAAATCTTAAGCAATTTTTTGTTTGAGGAGTTTTTTAACCAATCATCTTTTGCATTAAAGATTACTGTATTTATTTAACAATAAGAAAAGTTTATTTTATTTCCATAAACTAAAACTTAGAAAAAAAAAAAAAACAAATCTTAAAATATTAGCATTTGTCATTATGACATGTATAAACATTGAAGAGTTTATGTAACCCATAAAAGCGTAGCGGTACCATCTGGTTCCGGAAAATTTTCAACTCTTATTTTTTTTTTTTTTCTATTTTACAAAACTATTACCTTTATTCGATGTCTTAAAAAAACTGTACTGGTGTGAACTGCAAATTTTGTAGTCTAAACAGGAAAATAATTCGGATGCGAATCATGCTTCCTTGTAGTCTGGGTTCCGGTTATGAAATGTTGCTGTAGCTACCAACATGAGTTTATAAAAAGGGTTACTAATCGAGGATATACATTCACTTTAACAGTGTATATTAAACGGATACCCAACCATATGTTGCTATTAATAATTTCCCCCTTTCTCCCTTGTCTACTCATGTGCTAAAACATCTTATACAGAGCGTGTAAATCCTCCTTCTGAAAATATACAATACATCAAATGGCTTTCATCAAAACACCAGTTTTTCTTTTCTTTTCTGAAGTTTGAGTCTGTTTTTGTTTTCATTAACCCAAATTTTAATTCGTTGTATCCCATTGATCTTTAGCTCTTCGTATACCTGATACTTCCATCGTGATGAGGAAAATTGAAAGCTGATTCGAAATCGTTAAAAAAAAAATTACCTTTAACGATGTCTTGTCTGTTTGTTTTGAAAAAGAGATAATTTCAAATACTATGAGACGAGGATAGAAAAGTGAAATTTCAATACGAAGAGGGTCCTCTACATTTATTTATTTATTTTTAAATATAGATTGAAAAAGTCATATCTCAATCGAATGGGTATATGCAGCAAATATATTATTACAGCTGTATATATTTAAAAGCTAAAAGTAATAGAAGTGTAAAAAGAAAAAAAAATGCTACATTACTCTATATAATTTTAAATGTATCATGATTAATGCTATTGTTTTAATAAATTCGTGTGTATTTATTGTTTCCGATTATATTTATTTACAAAGAAATCTAATATGAAGAATGCGATATATGGAGTGATTGGGGTATTAACTTTTTATGTCCTAAATTATGGAAACATGAAAATTTTATCCTCTAAAGTATTTTTCCTGAATATTTGAAAATTCATCAAAACATATACACAATCAACTAATAAATTTTAGAAGGATACTGCCAATTTAAATCAATGAAATAACTATTATTTTATAGGCATTTTGTGAAAATTTAACAACTTTTCTCACTTTTTTCCATAAATATTTTTTTAATTATTTATAGAATTGGGAAGCGTACAAATATAATGCCCTTTTATAAAATACATGAGAGCAGGGCTCCCAAATAGTCCGCGCACTGAACACCAATATTTTTTAACAGAAAATTTCATAGTAGGTTTCTACAGTATTTGTGCTAAAACTAACCTCCGAAGGCGGTTTCTGAGCACTTTGCAAGAAAGATATAAAACAAAAATCTTTCTAAGAAAATATTGATGTTCAATTGGCGGACCATTTGGGAGTCCTGAGAGAGCTATAGAAACATTTAAAAATTGAAACTTTTAATCCCGAATCTTCTAAGATCGAAAAAGCTAAACAGAAGCAAAGGAAAGAGAAATTATACTTTTGGAACAAGATACAGTAATGCATCTATAACTCATTGTAAATTGTATTACTGCTAATCGATGCATTAAATCAAGTTGATAAAAAAGATTAATGGCATTTTAAGGTACCGCCGGGGTATATAGAGTTAATACGTACATGGAGATGTAAATTATAAATTAAAAAAGGAGCCGATTCAGCCTTTTATATTCATATTTATGTCCAACGCATAGAATTACGTAAGAATCAAGTATTTTTTATATATGTATGTATATTAGAAGCATTAACTTATTTTTACTGCTTACAGTTATTATATTACCAGTCATTTGTCTACAATATAATATTTTATTCTTTTCTAGCTTTGCTGGCATCTGCTTCATGAAATATATACATACTCGGTATAAAAAAAGAATTAAAAAATAAAATAAAAAAATATTTAAAAAATAGAACGGAAGAACAATTTAAAAAAATAGAATAAAATATTCGTTTATAATAATAATAATAATAAAACATTTTTTTAAAACATTTTTTATAATTTTCTTTGAAACACTTTTGAATGATACTACGATAACAATAAAACCAGTTACCACAATTCGTTAATTTCACGTCCATTGCTCCTGCCTTATGTACATTTTTAAATGAAAGAAACCACGTTCAAAAAGAAATGCGAGCTGAGTGTTAAAGCTGAATGTTTTCGAACAGTTGAGTTAAAATCAATAGTTTTAAGAGGGAGAGATCCCGAAAGAAAAAATTTCTGAATGCTCTAAAAGAAAAGTTTACTGAAATAATCGGTACGAAGCATCGTGAATGAAAGGAACTCGTGACAGCCAAAGGAATCAATTAAGTAAAGGAGAAGGAAGAAAGAGAAAATGCTGACATATAAAAAAAGGTACTGAAATATTCTCGGGATTAACAAATAGAATAAAATTTTGCCACTTTAAATGCAGTTTAAAATAAAACTTGCCTCAAAAAGAGTTTTTCTAGGCTAATGACCTAAGAAGAAAGACAGTGTTCGTACAGCCCTTGAATATGAGAACCACGATTTTTATTATTTCCACTCTTATATTACCATCGGTCTTTGCCTTATTTAATAGCATAAAATTGTTAAAATTCTGATATTAAATAAAAAGACTATACCTATTCGCAGAAACAAAGCTAATGAAATTCAGGAATTATACAAATCTTGAATATTCATAGATTATTGAAAATAATAAATTCTATTGATAACTTATTTTGTTTAAAATAAGCTGTTTGCATAAAAAAGTTTGCATGAAAACTAATAGCACGGAATTTTTAACCTTTATCGTTAAATTAAAATTCATTTGTACTAAACCTTTAGATATTTTCAAGGAAAAGATATTTTCAAAATTACTTGAAGAAACACATTAAAATCGTCAAAACCATTTCCAAAGATTCATTCCAATTTAGAAAAGCATTATAACAGAGTTAAAAGTAATACTTCAACAAATTTAACACTATGTTAATAATTGAACTCCATCTGTTTATTTACTATAAAAGGCCAGTATTTGTATTTTCCAGATCATGAACATCAATGGCCGTATCCAATGTTCATGCAATTTTTCTGAAGCTTATCATGGCAACAGTCAACCCGATTTTCACGCATATTAGAAGACGTTATCTATGGTCAGAAGACTACACTAATAGAAGTTAATCCAAAGTTTAAGTAACTGAACATTCAAGCGTTAACAGAGCTTCCTATATAAAATTCAGTGAAGAGCTTACAAAGCTAGATTGAAGGAAGTCGTCAGACGCTTATTAATTACCTCTCGAATACTTGATGCTTCAGTGCTTAAAGTTAATGAAACTTTTCTTTAATACAAACAGTTATCACACAATCAAGTGTTAGTAACATAACACGAAAAACTAAATGTAGTGCTTGACCACACACAACTCAACCACTTGTTTTTTTAAAGCAATATATAAGTAAATAAGCAATGAAACTGTTATATGCGTGACCTACGAATGTGTTTCGATTTGTTTTACGGTTCAAAAAATCCTTTACGAATAAAGAATAAAACTGATTTTGTGGAAGAAAAAAAAAACTCCGTTCTCAGTTAAGGTCATTTATTATACATTAGGTATTGTGCGTGATAAAATTAATAAAACATTGATCTGACTGTGCACACAGATGTATATATATATATATATGTATATATAACTAAAAAGAAATAAAAAATGTATAAACAAATCGGCAGAATTTTAAAGACGTACAACAAATGTACAGTGAAAACCAGAAATGTATAATATGAAACTATGAATAACATACAGAATCCTGAGAGGAGCTTGCAAGTTTAATTCATAGTGAAGATATGTTTATTTTAGCGAATTTTGTTGGCATTAGGCTTAAGATGACAAAATTTACCTCTTTATAAGCATATCAAAACAAACAAAAAATTACACTGACTTATGATATGAAAAAAACAATAAGTGTCCAATTCAATGATAAATAAAAGTATAAAATACAATAAATTTGACTTTCTAATGGAGAGTGTGCAAAGATATGAATGAATTACATAAATTTAGGACCATGAGGCATGCGATTGAACTACAAAAGCAGATATTTAATAAATATGATTTTATTACTGCCTTGTGATGTGAAAAATGAAAACTTATACTTAAATAGAAATTTTTAAATAAATTTTTGCTCTGCCATCTGTGAATGAAAATGAAAAAATAAACTCTAAGTGATAATTATTGAAAATAGATGAAAAATCTGATTATATATATATATATAATCATAAGATAGATAACACAGAATTCATCATACTCAAATAGGGAAATTAAATACGAAAAATGAACTTATACCTGTTATGATTAATATATTAAAAAGAAATTTTACAAAACATGTACGATTTCATACAAGCACGAGCTATAATAATCTAAAAGAGTACAAGATTTTGGCAATCGTACATAAAAAAGAGATGTGTTGATAAAATATAAGAAATAAATTAAGTAAATGAAGTAATCATATCCTCATGAAAAATCTCAGACAAACATGCTTCAACAAAACTGAGCATGCTGTCAAAACGTTTTGTCTATTCATGGATAAGCGTAAGATAGATAACTAAAGAACAACTCAAGTAGATTGCATTCAACCATAGAATATGAAGAATTTAAATAATATGATGAAGTCATAAATAACTTAGTGAGATCAAGTCTATTGCCGAAATTTAGAAGAGAAATTACAAGTAGAAATAGAAATAACTGAAAATTATTTAAAATAAACCATTTAATTAATAATACAGGTGGATAACACTAGAAAGTGAAAAAAGATGATTTTTTATTTAAAAAAACACGATGACTGTAAATATTCTAAAAAACAAATCTTATTTTCTTTTTCAAAAAGTTTGCATCAAACAATTACTCTTCCCGCAACGCTTAACATATTGGTAAAAAGAAAATATATTTAAAGAACACGACTTTCCCAATTTACTTTGATACCTTTGGCAATAATTATTTCATGGTAAGTAATTCATAATTTATAATTGTTATTTACTAAATCATAAGTAATTAATATTCCATATAACTGAATCGATTTGAATATTCATTGAAGGAAACTAAATGCATTAATACCATGAAATGTTTCAGTTGGTCACTATGACAACATCGGAATTCAAAAGTATTAACGTCTTGTCTAATTGGTATCTTTCATGCAGTTGTTAACGAAATGAGTTCTCTTGAATAATTAATCTCATGAGAATTACAGACAATATTGCTTTAGGTCAAGATATCCAACTAAGTTTAAATAGCCAATTTGCAGGAAAATGCACGAGGTTTTTTACTGTTTTATTTGAAACAGTGTATTTTTTTTTAAATCCGATCCTGGAAGTGTGGAAACGGGCTTCAAAACTTCAAGTGTGTAATTAAGTAACCAAAAATTGCTGCTAAAAACCCTCTAGAAAGAACAGGATTATTTAAATCCAGAAATTTTAAAAATTTGAGCCAAATATTTCTAATAAATTTCCAAAAATAAAAAAATTAAATACAATTATTGACAAATCTAACTTCCATGAACAATCAGTTACGAAAAACGTCCAGCAATATTTTATGTAAAACTAATCGCTTACAATTTATGTGATGTTGCAATGGATATCAGTTTAAATGGCTGAGAATTCTTGAAAATATAAAAATAGGAAAATTCTTTCTATTTTCATAAAGTAGCATACAGAAAATAATTAAACTGATTACTTAAGTCCGTATATATGTATGGACATTTTTATTTTACAGATACCTTTTAATAAACTCAAGTTAAACATTTATTTAATAGATGAGTAAACTATTATTTTATTTTCTTTTTTTCGCGGAGACAGTTTTGACAAGTATCAACATTGCATTGTTTTTCTTTAAATTTGGGATTAATGTTATACTCAGTTTTGCTGCATTAAAATTATATATATCTGAATCAAACATTGTAAAATATCTTAATTTATAAAATTTAGATTTCGAGTTTAATATTTAAAAGAAAATAAATAAATAAAATAATTTTAAACTAACGATTACGTAACTGAATTATTAACAACTCAAGCATTACAAAGCCATACGCGCTAATGATTCCACTAAGTAAGTGATATACATTTACCTACTTCTAATGAAGAATAAAATGAATTAAGTTATTTTTTTCCTCCTTTCTTTTAAAACGGAAGGAAAATATCATGTGTGGTGAGCTTTCAAAGTTCTGCTTCTAGATTACCTATCACATTTCTTTGAGAAGTTTCATTATCATTATTTTTAAACATTACATGGCATAACATAAATAAATTTATAGAAGCGGAGAAACATATAAATACGAAGAATGATTTATATAAATAAAGAAAAAAATTGAATATGTTTAACCCTTTGAGCCCTGGGGGTAAACGTCTTCAAAATGCCTAAAATGTTACATTGGCACCACACTGTCAAAAAAAAAAAAAAAAGAAAAAAAGAAAAAAAAACGGACGATTTTACGGAAGTATTACTGGTAATCTGGATGCCAGTAGTATTTACTGTTTTTTAACGGAAAAATTTCTGTAAATTCCGGAAAAAACTCGAAAAAAAAAACAGAATATTTTTCTTGAACTTACAGAAATTTTTCCGTTAAAAAACAGTAAATACTACTGGCGTCCAGAATACCAGTAATACTTCCGTAAAATCGTTTTTTTTTTTTTTTTTTTTTTTTTTTTTTTTCTTTTTTTACAGAGCAGAATTTTGAAACAAAAGATTCGTCTTATAATATGCATGAAAAAATGCATAAATATATTTTCAGATAAATTTGGTTGAATATCCCGGTGTCAATGTGACATTTGGAGACTAAAATTAAGTGGAAGAAAATTCACCCATCAGAGCTCAAAGGGAGTTGATAAATTAATCTACTTAACTAAACGAATTATCTTATTATAAGCATATTAAATACTACATACACATTCATGCATATAGATGTGTGTAACATTCTTATGAACAGACAGTAGTTGGTTTAGTAGACGTAGGCTGTCAACCTAGGTCAGATTTTCGAATAATTATTCATTTCGAATAATAATTTTTGCGATTCTATGAATAATGGAATAATGAAATAAATTACACTTTAACCAAATATTTTGCACTTTTTATGTCCTTTGGTTTTTAGCGTCCCAAGAAGTCACCCAATCTCGCTTCCGCATAAGACTAAGCACTGTAGTTTATGCGGTGCTTAGTCTACAATATCAATGGCATCAATGCACTCAATGCAAAGCAATCAATGGCAATACACTATATTGCCATTGATTATTGGACACTTGCGATTTTAGACAATTTACTAAATATCTAGAAAAATACATGAGGAATAATCTCGAAACTCTTAGTGTATAAATATAATAGTATACGTCATACATCTCCGTGAAGATTTTTTACCGAAACACCATAGGGAACCATCAACAAATTAAAAAAGAATGAATATCTTTTGAATAACCCTGTCAAAACTCAACCGCTCAAACTCTAGATTATGATTGAATGCCTTATTGTAATACGCCTTGTTCATTTTTATGCAAATAGCATGCATACTCGCAGAGTAATTAAGGTTTTTATAAAAATGGTCCCAAATTTTTCCAAGTTTTTTCCGCATAATTTTCAGAGTTCTTAATATAAAATAATATTTTTTTCAGAAAATATGACAAACAACATTGCACACAGTACCCTGTAATCAGAATTAAAAAGTAATGAAAATTGTATTCAAAATGAGTTGGTTTACTAAATAATTTTTTACTGCGCATGCGTCAAAGATATCAAAATTTCATTTGCATATTATGTTAGCTAAATGTATAAAGCAACTTTTGTGAAAGTCACAAAATCATAACTTGAAAATTCTGAAAATAAGCGTCAATTGAATAAGTTGAAAATCCGTTATTCTCAAAATGAAGCAAAAACAAGAGGGGTTGTATCCATATATTCATTGATTAGTGTCAATATAGAATACACAATACGGGATGTTACGACTACTTTTGGATAAAATCAGTCATTTTTTTGCTTCATTTTGGAAACAACGGATTTTGTCCTTTTTCTATAGACGATTACTTTCAGAATTTTCAAGCTATAATTTTGATACTTTTACAAAAGTTGCTCTATACATTTAGCTAACATAATATGCAAATGAAATTTTGATATCTTTGACGCATGCGCAGTAAAAAATTATTTAGTAAACCTACTCATTTTTCATACAATTTTTATTATTTTTTAATTCTGATTACAGGGTACTGTGTGCAATGGTGTTTGTCATATTTTCTAAAAAAAATATTATTTTATATTAAGAACTCTGAAAATTATAAGGGAAAAACTTAGAAAAATTTGGGGCCATTTTTATAAAAACCTTGATTACTCTGCGAGTATGCATGCTATTTGCATAAAAATGAACACAGTGTATTACAATAAGGCATTCAATCATAATCTAGAGTTTGAGCGCTTTTGCTACATTAGTTTTGACAGGGTTATTCAAAAGATATTCATTCTTTTTTAATTTGTTGACGGTCTCCTATGGAGCTTCGGTAAAAAATCGTCACGGAGATGTATGACGTATACTATTATATTTATACACTAAGAGTTTCGAGATGATTCCTCATGTATTTTTCTAGATATTTAGTAAAATGTCTAAAATCGCAAGTGTCCAATAATCAATGGCAATATAGTGTATTTAAAACTAGGGAAATGCTTCTATAAGCGTCAAAAATTGTGTCAATTTAATATTATCTTTAATAGATAAAACTATATTTTTATTTTTTCTATTAAACTGTGGCATTTATTTATGCGAGTATAATTACTCTGTAAAAGAAGGAAAGTGAAAAAAATTAATAAATAAATAAAAATAAGTAAATTTACAAAATAAGTAAAAATACGTAAATTGTATTTCAAGAGAAATTCTTTTTTAAAGTGTAAAAATACATAAAGAAATTTTTAACGAAAACCACAAATTAACTAGAGTTTTCGTACTATTATCTGTAAAGAATATCCTTTGACCAATATTTGCTCATTTTTGACATATTTACGAAATAATTTCACAGAACAAATGAATTCCATAAAAATACGTAAATTTATTGACAATCATTAGATTTTTCTTTCCATTTTTACAGAGTTGTTAACTTTTTGAAGCGCGTTGGTTTCTTTGTTTACTTTAATTTCCGAATTCCACAATGGCACCCAGAATTTTTACATAATATTTTCTGTTTAATATGTATGACAAACATAGCTCTCTCTATATATTTTTTCTTATTTCCAAATAAATTTGTGCAAATTTTGATGTCTTTCATACATTTTAGCAATGGAAATGCTTTGCCCTTATAAGAGTTTATAGAAGGCAATCAAAGTGTCTCTGGGTCAAGAATAATGTAGATATTTGTCATATTAAATTATATGTTTATTTATATATTTAAAAATAAACACTGTTTTTTTATGTTTTATTGTATTCAAATAGTAATAAAATTTTTAATGTAATGTGTTTAAGAAAAGTGCGTTTGTATATCTAAGTAGAACTTTAAAATCTCTCCCGTAAAAATATAACATTGGAATTTTTTAGTAATATGAATAAATCATAAATAATATATATATAACTTTAGTAGGAGTAGATCAATTTCTCCAAGCATCTTGGAAACTATATTTGAAAATGCATTTATATTTCCAATTTTTAGGCACTACAGAAACAGATTTTATCGTATCTCAACATAATTTTGGCGCTTTTTTTTTATATATAAATGAATAGCTGTCAAAACATTTTTAATTAAAATTTTTATTTTTAATTCTAGATACAAAAACTTAATGTAGATGAGTAAAGCAATTTCATCTAATTATATTTTGAAATTATCTAATTTCTAGTTTTCAGCGTTCAATGCTTTCAAATGAACTCACTTAAAAATTTCCAAATACCCCTTTTAAACTCAGTTACATGAAAATAACCTCCGATTGAATCACATAAACATTGTATTATAAATCTTTTTTCTAAATTGTCTCTTAAAAAAATAGATTGAATAATTTTAAAATTCAAAACTACTCAATTTTATGAAAAAGGGAATCGAACAAAACGAAAGAGTTTATTAAAAATCAAAACTATACATATTTAAAAATCACCTGTCGAACAGTCATAATTAATTTTTAAAAATAACAAAACTAAATGTGTTCTTCAAATTTTCATTATTCAAATTTCATTTATCCTCCTTAATTTTGCGTTTTACGTATCGATCATTTAAAAAAGCACAATTTTGCCATCTTAAAGTAGATATCAATTTTCTATATTTATCACAAGCATTATATAGCTTTAATTTTTCTATGTGAACCGATAAATATCTTTAAAGAATTATTTAAATTTTTTTTTTCTTCTTTGACTGAACTTCGCAAATCCTTCTGAAATAATTGCAGCTTTATATTTACCTGAACAAATTTCAAGAAATCATCATTCTTTAAAAAGTTGTAATTAGTCGCTACATCCACACCTTTAAAACTTTATTTACCTTTGATTTTTATATTTGAACTGATAAAAATCCTTAAACAATTATTTTCATTTTTTTCTTCTTTGACTAAATTTCGCAAACCCTTCTAAAATAATTACAAGTTTATATTTACCTCCACAAACTTCAAGAAATCACCACTTACTACATAGTTGCAATTACTCGCTACATCCACAGCTTTAAAAGCAGATGATTTAGTCATTGCCAATAATCTCTGTGATTATCATGCCGGAAATAATTAAATCAGAACAGCAACAGTTTAATTCAAATTCTTCCTAAGTGATTCTGTGTCATTATCATTAGAAAACTTTTATCGCCTTCTGAAGCTTAAAATAAGACATCCATGATAATTATCCAACGCAACTTTTTAAATACTGTAAATAAAAGTGGCTTAAGTATCTGGTAAACGTCTTTTTATTTTACTTTTTTTAAATACTTTGAATTAGAAAACTTATTTAATAAAATGTGTAAATTTACGTTGTAAACTCACTATTTACAAAATATGTCCATTAATGTTGTAAACTAACTAGTGTATTCATTCGAAAACCACATGACTTGATTCATGAAATAAAACGTGTGATTCAAAATATGCTTCTTTGATTTTTTTTTTTTTTTTCAAAGCAGGAGTTTGGCAAATATATTTATAAAACCCATCTCTTATTTTAATTTTAACCTTATCTCTAAAACTTTTGATATGATTGACCATAGACTTCAAAAATATAGTAAAACGCATTTAAAAAATGTAAAATCATAAATCAATATTTAGATCATGTATTTTATCGAAAAAAATATAAAATGTTATATAGTTAATATTTTTATACATAAATTTTAAGAATAACACAAAATTATTAGAAACTGATGGTTGAAATTTTGGCATGCGTCAGATTTATCCTTTTTCATGAATAGTTTTAAGTTTGTTGAACACTTTTAGTTTGATAATTTTTTTAATGCTTTCATTGCAAAGTATTTTATGACTATAAATGAAAATCATAACGTACTTCCGTGTTATATCGATCAGATAAATGATTTTGAATAATTCAATGACTCCAAGTAGGAAAGAGCGTTTTTAGCTGTTTATAATACTAAACATATCGATACTTTTACTAAAGTTTTACATATTATATATATATATATATATATATATATATATATATATATATAATACCATTAAAAGTAGACTGGATTCACCAATGGATTTTATCAATAAAACAATAAACCAAAACGAAGAATTTGAATTGAATTAAATTATAAAAATAAAAAAAATAAAAAAAAAATAGTGAAACGAGTATATCTGAGTAAATAGATAAATAAAATTAAATTAAAAGGAATGCAAATGTAATTTGTAGTCCACAGAGCAGAATCATCAGATATATATATATATATTCCCGAATTTTTTTAAAACTAAGTTTTTATTAAAATTATTTCTGTGTGATTTATATTTTATTTGTTTTATGAAGAAATTTATGGCTCGAAATGAAATATTTTTATTTGGATCCTGTCAAATGACTGGTTGTTGATATAGTTATAGTACTAAATATCTTACGGAAAATGTTTTAATTAATTTTTTGAAGCGCATGATTTGTGTTTTCACCATTAAAATTAAAATATATATATATATATTAAAGTAGGAAAACAAAGTGGTCTATTAATCAGTGAAAACATGTAAACAATAAATTAATAATGTGTCTTACTAGGATAATTAAAGCTCTATATTTTTTGCTACAGATTATAGTTGTTTCATATCAAGTCCAATAACTTAAATTACACGAAAAATCATTGTATATAAATTCATGATTTTAATAAAATAAAATATTTCACCAATGTATTTATTTTGCTGAATTTTTTTTTTTTTTTTTTTTTTTTTTTTTTTTAATTAATTGGACGGTTTAAATATTTTAAAAAAATATCTTATCTCCCAAAGAAAAATCGAAAATTTTTTTTAAAGAAAAAAAAAATTAAAACTTTCAAATGTAGTAAAACTATTTTAAAAAACGATTTTTTTATATAATTCTTAATAAATGCCTTGAAACGTTGAATACATAAAAAGAAGGAAAATAGTACATTTTTGTTTGGAGACCTCATAATGGAGTCGAGTACTAAATGAAAGCAGAATGAGAATACAGCAGCTGCAATTACATGTATTAAAGACCTTTTACTAGGTTATGTTTCTGTGTGTTAGGCAATAAATAATGAGAAGAAAAAACTTATTATAAAAAACATTTTTCAAATCTTAAACATTAAACAGATTGATGCTGAATTTTCTGGCAGAAAATTTTATATTAGTAAAACTATGATGAAACAACAAGAACATTAATTTAGTCTAAATATTATAAAAGAAAAAAAAAAAAAAAAAAAGAGGGAGAGAGAAAGAAGTGAAAGAAAAAAGAAATCTAGAAACGTTTCTGAGGCTTAATTGAACACTTGGGCATTTTGCAAAGCCAGATAGATTTTTTTTCCATATAAGGCGATTTCGCGAGAAATTTATATTTTTATTACAGTTATTATTTATTTGAAATAATCATATGCATATAAATATTTAGAAACTAAAAAGCATTAAGATACTTAAGCAGCCATCGCAGCAGCCGTGTTTATACCGCATGCAGCAGGCAGCAGGAAATGGCAAATCTCAGAACCGTATTAAATATGTTTCCAGCAATCAACGTCTTACTGTGTGATAAGAAACTTATGTGTTAATATTTTGAATGTTTTTTTTCCTTTGCAGCATAAAATTTTGGCCAAGAAATTTTTGGTGAAACCCAGTTTTTTTTTTTTTTTCCGAACACTTAAAGAGAAAAAAACACTTTTTGGCGTTAAATTAAAAAAAAAAAAAAAAAAAAAAAAAAAAAAACCTACAAATTGCACGTAGTAACGGGTTAATTGAATATTTTCTGGACCCTGCAAAAAACAGACGAATTTAAAGATGTAACTTTATCAGAGAAACAAAATTCTTTTGAATTTTATTATTTTTTCTAATGACAAGCAATGTTAACTGAAAATACATAAATGAAATTATTTTAATTATACGCACGATTAAACTATACTTAAAAATCACATACATTTATAAAAATATATATATATATCTTTGTCAGAGACATTATTTATCCATTCATAAATATGATACTAAATTCTCTAATATGGTTATAATTCATACATTTGTTCTTTAGCAAAATTATTTAGAAAGCTTACTTCTATTATGTAAACAAATCCTCTTAAAATATTATTAATTTCTATATTTTATTTTTGCTACCAATGCTTTTCTTTAGTGGTCAATGGGAAATAAAAAATTGTTTTGACACATTGCATGGAAAATCAAAGTTTTAATTAAATTCAATACTTGCGTATGTTCAATTATACTGTGCAGTATGGTTAAAATTATTCTTATTTTTAATAAATTAAATGCCAAATTATTCAGCACGGCTTAGATGAATTAGCCGAATTTTAAGTAATGAAAAATAAAATTTTAGCGATTTATCAATTATCATAGTATACATGTATATCAAAAATATTGGACAGATTTTTTTTTTTATATGTTGAATATATGTACATATTTGCACGGCCATATGTAAACAATTCAATCTTTGCTTCTAATATTTTCTTTTCTGTGAGAAAATTTTGACAGTTTCAGTATCGATCGCTTCTGAGTAGGGAACATATTGTTAAATTGAGATGCTCTTTTTTCGGGAGAGATAAGCACGTAATTCTTAGAAAAGGATTTCTTTTCAAAGGTAATTAAATGACAAAGATAAGAATAATGACAAAAAAGATAATGATATTATGTTATATTAAATACACAGAAATGATGAAGAAATATATACGAAAAAAAGTATCAGATTAGTGTGGAACCATACGGACTACGAACAAAATTGTGAGTATATTGTCCACCGCAAATTTATTTTTAGACTTCTTTATTAATAAAACAAAAAGGATGTTAAACATAAAAGCGCTCTTGTGTTTCCCCGCGCACTTCAAAATGAGTAAAAGAGAGCAGTTTGTGAGAAACATATGATCACAAAGTACAATGGAACGCTTCATTCTTCTAAAAATTCTATTACAGAATGAAAATAAACATCAAAATTATTTTTGTTATCTTACCTTTAATTGTTTAGAATCCATATCACTCCTATAAGATTTATCTGAGCGACACATTCGATGGCTCTCTTCATCTAAAACTTCTTTCTCTCCGCGTTTGTCAAACGATAACACCTTTGTCTACCATTGCGAGTGAACGAAAAATCGTCTGCCAGTTTGATCGGGTCAGTAAGGGCGCATGCGCGTTGAGTCAGCGCGTGTCTGGATAATCACGTGACTCCACCCTAACACCCCCTTCTCTTTGTTCCCCACGCGACCGCGGGGGCGGCAAAAGTGGGGGATTCTCATAGAGTACTCCCTCGATCGTTCAAAGTGCGAGATATGAGAGGAGAAACACAAATCATTATAAATAGAAACATCGATAAAGAGGAAATTAAAGATTAATTAATATATTTTTTAAATGATTGCTCTTATTTAATATACATCATAAATTAGCTAATGATGACTAGCAACACTAACCAATATTGAAATAAATTAGAATTCTAATTCAAAAAAATTTTTTTTGTCCTTCTTACCTTGCAAGTTACAACATAATTTTCTCATTTTGTCATATTTTCATCGTAAAATAAATAAATATTTGTTGATATAATTAATAATAATAAACAAACAGAAAATAAACTAATTTTGACGGAGATAATTTTTATAGCTTAATATTGGATGTAAATTCGTTCTGGCTGTTACAATTTGTTTTTATATATGTTACAGCAATCCACTTTCTCCTTTTGCTGCTCTTTTTTATTAGTGTTTTTTCTCATCATGTACTTGAGTTTATGTGAGTCATTTATATGAGTCTTTCTCTTTTTCTATATAAAGTTTTCAATAAATACCAATAATTCAATGCATTGACGAGAGTTATTTTATTTTATTTTATTCTTAAATCAATAAGTTATTTTTTTTTTCAAGTTTATAGCAATAAATGAAAAAAAAAATTGTGTGAAGTCTTCTAGAAAATATTATGGTCATGACAATTTCCGTATAAAAACATTTCATATTTATTTACTTAGAACAGGTGTCACAAATAAAAATTAAATTAAAAAGTTGACATGTTTCGGTTCATTCATAAGAACCGTATTCATAACACGGTTCTGGATGAACACGGTCTAACACGGTCCGGATTCATGGTTCTGTTATGAATACGGTTCTTATGAATGAACCGAAACATGTCAACTTTTTAATTTAATTTTTATTTGTGACACCTGTTCTAAGTAAATAAATATGAAATGTTTTTATACGTGAATGAAAAAGGTGAAGTGATTTTGTTTTTACAACAGTTTTAACAATGACAATTTCCTTTTTACAAAATACAAGAATAAAAACTTGTTGAAATAATTAGCAATGTTTGAAACAAGAGCGGTATTTTAAGAATTACTAATTTCGACAATAATAATCTTATAGCTCTTTCCATGGGAAAAAAAAAAAAGAGAGAGAGAGAGAAAGAATAATGCGCGATCATAAAAAAATATTGGTTAATTCTAACATTATCATTCGTCTGTTTTTTAAGGGTGTTCTTAAATCCAAAAGGGCAACTTTGTGATATAAGTTTTAATAAATTTTTGTTCGTTAAAGGCATGAAAAGAGCATGTGTTATTGTACAAAAACTATCGAATCGCGCTCATTTTTGTGATTTTTTTTTTTTTTTTTTTTTTTCAATTGTCGTAGGTTTTTCAGATCAAGCTATCAAAGTTAACGATTTGAAAAGCATTTCCCGACGAAAGCAAAAAAATTAATCAACGAAAGGTAGAAAAAGCGCGTGATCACGCTTATAACTCGATACGTAATTTAATTATCTTAAAATGGAAAACTAAGCAAGATTCCAAATCGCTTCCCTGTGGTCAGGTTTTTCAATTTTATATCTTCTCCGTTGAAAAATGAATTTGTGAGTGTGTCAAAACATTTTGCGCTTATTGAGCAAAGCAATTAAGAACACCCTAAATGATTTCACGGATGCTTTACTTGATGAAGAGGGCTATGCATACAGGAAAATTATTTCTCTTGAAACTAATATCTTTTTTAATGTTTTTATATTTTCAGAATATCTAATGTGCCATTAAATGCTAAGTATTTTAAATAATAATAATAAAAAAATAATCTACGGATGTCTATTTACACGAGCCAATTTTTTCAGTTGAATGCTTTTTATAAGTAATAAAAAAGCTATCAGCAAAGATTTAAGTTATCGTTTAAAATATATGTCTTTAAATTTGTAAACAGCCTGTTTTTATAAAAGTACATTTTTCTATCCAATGTACATGTAAGATGCGTACATTTTTTAGGCGTTCTGTCATATCATGTTTTAGAAAATTAAAGTCCCTCAATGTAAAACATGCAACACCCACAATATTTTTTATAATTTTTCTGAAATTCAGGAATAAGTTCATTTTTCCATTAAAATTATAACGGCATACGTGTAGGAAATCATTTTTATTCGAGAAATGTCTGTACATATTAATATATTTGTAGGAAACAAACTATGATGAATGGTTTTTTAGAAGGAAGTTTTCTCTGTTTATTTAAAATTCGCTCTACGAGCAATTTCGGTAAATTAATCAGGAAGGAAAAGAAATTAATAGGCCACAGTTCAATAAGAGTTCATGGTAATCAAAAAAGCTTTAAATAAATTGTTTATTCCTGTTGTGTAATGTGTAAAAGAGTTACTAAATAATGAGCATATACATATTATTTATTATTTTTTTCCAGGAGTAACTGTTACAAATAAAACTAAAAGTAAATCAGAAAATAATAAATAAACGAATGAGGATCGGATTTTTTAAAGAGTCGACCAGTTTTGGTCATATTTATATATAAAACAAATGCCTTCATGTAGGACTTTTCAAGTGAAAGAGAATCAAATTATTGCCGTTGTACAAACAAAGCCCTGAAAAACATGTACAGTTATCCCAGCCATTATAGTCTCATTATTGTATGATATTCTACAGTACTAAGATGGTAATGTCCGAACCCAGTCAGGCTTGGTTTCGCATCCTTGAACGTCATCACAAAATCCGCACTTACTGTCCAGACACTAAGCTGAGTTAATAAGTATGGAAAGATGATTAAATATTATTTTTCTTTTAGTTGCATTCGTAATTATGTAAATACGTAGCACCTAGTCGTCCTTCAGTCCGTCCGCCTGTCAGACCGTTCATACATAACAGAGCAAAAACTGCTCCATCGAATGGTGTGAAATTTCAAATGTATAACTTTTGCATAATTTTGTAGAATCATTTCAAATTTTGTGAAAATCAGATGCACAGTTTAATTACAGGGACACTCAAAAGCATTTCATTACATGACGGCCAATGAGAAAAAATAGTTTCAAGTGCATTTTAATGATATTACACTCTTTCGAACATAGTAAAATTGATATGCATCTATGAAGTATATACTAAAATGTACATTCTATACAATCTGTGGTGCAAAGAATATTTTTTATTAATTTACAGGGACACACAAAAGATATTTCATTACATAATGGTATAGAGGAAATATTGTTTGGAACGCGTTTTAATTATATTAAGCTATTTCATATTTTATGAAATTGATATACGTTGCTGAAGTTTACAACAAATTACTTTCTGTTTAATAAGCAGACAGTATTTATAGGAACACACAAAATATTTTTCCTATTATAGTGTATTCGAGGTACTGTACTATTACACCAAGATCCGAATATTTTTAAAAATTCGTTGTAGTACGAAAGTACCTCATTTGCTACACTTGACGTGCAATTTCCGACTTGTTTCTTTTAAATGTCTACCGATAACAGTATATGTAAGAAAACATTAATTGTTTCAAATTCTTATGCATGAAAAACTAACTTAATTGTCATCATTTAATAAATGTTTATGAAATATCTAAATATAAAATTACAAAAATGGCTACTATAAAGAAAATAATTAATAAAAATTTAATTTGTAATAGATACATAATTCTTTAAATTAGATTTTCTTTTCATATTTCAGAATGAATGAAAGATGGAGGAAAATTTAGAAAACATTGTAAACAGTTATGCAAGCTAAACTAGGATAAATGTAACAAAAATCTCTGCAAAATAAATTCTGTTTATTAAAAAAAGCGCTAAAAACAACAAAAACAGAAATAAAAAGAGTGTGATTTTTTTAATACATGCTACTTAAAAAAAAAAAATTGTTTTCAGTAGAACAAATAAAAGAAACAAGGAAGAATTTTATGGAAAAATGTTAATTAAAAAGAGTGACTCACAAAAGTAATCGAAGGTTTTCAAAAATGTGTTTATTAAGATTAAAAAAAAAACCATACATCTTGATTCAATATGTGCTTAATAATAAGTTAAATAAAAACTGTTGCAAATAGTATTTTTCCGGTTTGATACAGGATTTATTTTAAAATCTAATTCAACATTAGATTCTAATGTTAAGTAAAGAAAAACAAAGAAAAAATTAAACAAGTAATAAAAGAATAACGAAATTGAGTTTTAAAAAATATTTTCAATATATATCCACACATATAACTAAAATAAATCACAAATTTATGAACAAGTTGGCAGAATGATAAAAATGAACAAAAACTGTACAATTTACACATATGTATTGTATATTATTATTGAACAATTTACATGTCCTATAAAATATTCCATAAATTACAACTATGAAAATGTTTTCGTCTTCGCTTTTTTTTCATGTCAATTAGAATTAATTTTACGTGTAAAAAAAAAAAAAAAAAAAAACATTAATTGTATTACAATATATGAACCATTGAATTTAATAGAAAACTACCACATTGAAACATGGGAGAAAAAAAAAGGAATACAAATGGAATTTGCAGAACCAAGGCAGAATCGTCAGGTCCCAAATACTTTGGAACTACAAATGAAGTGTGTGGTTTCATTTAGCCATAAAAAAGCAAAATAATACGAAATTGGGGCGACCAACACACACAAAACCAAAACCAAATGAAGATAAAACTTTAAAAACATGACACATCAAAATTACTAAATGAATACATAAAACCATTAAGTGCATTACAATATATGAACCACTGAATTTAATAGAAAATTACCACATTAAAACATAGAAGAATAAAAAATGAATACATATGGAATTTGCAGAACCAAAGCAGAATCCTCAGGCTCCAAATACTTATATATATATATATATATATATATATATATATGGTTGTCTTATATAATTATAATAAATTATACATTTTAAATAAATGTTTATATTAATTATATTAATTTTCAAATTCTTTAAAAATACTAATTTTTTAAATATTTCATAAATTATGTAAGTTTCAAGCACAAAGGTAAACTAAATTTGATGGGAACTATCTCCATGTTTGACAGGTAATGTATGATCTAAGGCAAGGACACACGAGGCATGTTTTCCAATTCCTCAGTTGCCCCCCTCCCCCCCCCCAAAAAAAATGCATTTTGTGCACTCTCTGAAAACATAAAATAAAAGCATTTTTTGCTTATAGTTCCCAGAAAGCAATTTATATAATTCGTCTATGTTAAACTACACTGTAAAAACATTTGTTGACTTTACAGGGAAAAAAAACTGTCAGTTATATTGTTTATTTTATAAACGTAATAAGTAAAGCGTTTGTTTTACTGAAAAATATGTTCAAATAACAGAAAGTAAGTTATAAATGCCAATGTTTTTTGTAAAATAAACAATTTTTTACTGACAAGCTTTATCTATAAAACAAACAGATTTCGGTACTGTATACTAAGAAAAGAGATTACTAACTCACTTTTTTTTTTCTCTCGCTCTCAGAGAAAATATTTAGATGCTTTCCAAAATATTGGCTAGTGTTTTTTTTTTACTGTATAATAAATTAATGTTTGTGTGATTTTTTACATAAATTCGAAAGTTCCTAGAAAAAGGCATTATTACATTGCATTTCGAAAAAAAATAATAATAAAATAAAAATGAGACAGTCCATTTAGAAGGTGCATAAAATCTTTGTTATTTACTTCCATACTGGAACAAGACTGTTTTTACATTACTTTCTTACAAATGGCATCTCTTTACAGATTTAGTTCACTGTGGAAGTGAGTAACATGTATTTTATGCACCTTCTAATTGAACTTTTTTTTTTTCCAAAAGGAACTTAATCGTCTATGGTTGTGAGCACCTCATTTCATCATTTAGATCATCAAAAAGAGATAATAAACGCAAAGATGTATAGTAGAGCTTAGCAAGTAAACAAATTTCAAAGATGCAGTCTCAATCAGATCGAATATGTGTGTCTTGGCCAAACAAGTTAGCATGTGAAATATTGGAAGAGTAAAGAGTAACATGATAAAAAATCATATGCTGCCATTGTAACCTTTAGCACTATCAAACCTATTTTTGTTCGTATGTGATGTTTTATAAATACAAATGCAAGATTCCCCCCACCATTGTAACATGAGGCATTTTTCTGCATTGTAAAAGAAAGCTATTCAATTTCATTTGCAAAGTATCAGGTTCAAAAGCTAAGGTTTTTAATCTACGTTTAACAATTTGCTTATATCTCCCAGCCTGTCCATTTGTAGCTGGATGGTATGGAGTATGAAACTTATGTTTTCCTTATTATTTATGGTTTTCTTCTACTTTTTTTTTTTTTGCATAGATTTTAATTCCTACTGCAATTCTATTGATATCGCATAATATTTTTTAAATGCTTAGGAAATGAATTTGCAATGTTTGAGTTCAATCTAAAACATTTCAAAAGTGCTTAAAATTGCTTTGTATTGCCTAGGTAGTGGATATATTTTTTTAAGTAAAACTTGACGTTCTTTCCTAATCATATATGAAAAATTGGCTGTGAAGATCATTAGCCTTTGAATGTTTTTTTTTTATCTTTTAGCTTGGGAGCTCCGACATAATGTGATGTAGAAACTTCAAAGCTATAGATGAAGAATAAACTATAAATCTCTCACTAGGGAAGTTCTCGTACCGTATAAAAAGGGTCCATACGTGATAGGAGTAATTCACAAAGCGTAATCTGATTCATTTCTGTATCAAGATAATAACATAATAACAGCGTTCTCTGCGGGTGTTTAATCATTTGCGAGAGCAGGGGTTCCCAAACTTTACAATCCGAGACTCATTATAAAAATTGGTAAGGTTTTGCACTTGGCTTATATACAAGCAATAAGAATAATTGGAAGAAACAAAATAAAATTTATGTATGCATGTATAAAAAGAACATTAGCATTATAGAGCTTTCTATATATATATATATATATATATATATATATATATATATATATATATATATATATATATATATATATATATATATTTCAAAACAATAACAAAATTTGAATCAGAAAAAATATTCAATGAAATTTTTCCAAGTGGTTATTATTATTATTATTATTACTGTTTCTAAGTGTTTCTAAGTCTTTTATATTTAATTAAAAAAAATTCTGGTGTTATTTATAAGTTTAAAAAAAAAGTCGGAGGTGCCTCTATCGCCAGGAATTATTTTGGAATTTCCACATATTTATCTTTGTTGAAAAAAGATTAAATTGTACTATTGCCCTACATTTCTGATAACGTTTTTAACATTTATTTCGATAGTTGTTTAAACGGAAATATTTATTTAAATGATTTGGTTAAACTGCACTACAGTTTAACATGATGATTCTTACACTGTGATTATTAAATAGAATAAAGTTTAATTATCCATATAATTACTATTGATTAAGCATTAAAAAATTAGGCCGCATATACTATTTTAGCGTGCGATCATGACCCTCTACTTGAAAAAAAAAATCTATTGTTGAGGAATATGTACTCCTGTAAACCTGTTTAAAAAAAAAAAAGAAAAAAAAAATCTATAACGAAATTTTACCTAAAGGGGAAAAATTTCATGGTTTCGGAAAAATAATAACATAAAATTATGCCTGCTAAAGATGAAAACTTGCATAAAACGAAAAACAAAGTCTGACCTCTAGGGATTCCGTCATAGGAGATTTTACTTATCTGGAGATAACATTTTGCTTCGTCACACTAAGAAAATCAAATGTTACTCCTTTAAGTGTATATATATATATATATATATATATATAAAAGATTTGGTATTAGTTAATTAGATTTAATTGCGATCACGGGTTTTTCCAAATATATTCATGATTAATTATAATATTATTAATCATGTTATATTAATTAAAAGGGTTGTTATGCATAACACAGTTTTTTTTTTCTTGCTCTGTTCAATTATATAAAAAAGTAGTATCATAAAAAATGTTGCGAAATATAAATTGAAAACAGTTTCGTGATGCAAAGATTTCCTAGTATTAATGATATCCGTTGCCAAACTTAAAGATGTAATCACGACTAAATACGTTTAGAAAGTATTAAAAACTAATTTAGTTAAGTCCTTTAAATATTTCACATGCATAAAGCTAGTTAAAATATTAAATTGAAATTATAAAAGTATAACAAAATACATGTTCACAGTCGGCAGAATATAATATTAGAGAATATATTAGTTCCATAAAAAGAATGAAAAATCTAAAGAAGCGAAACCTAATAGGAAGTAAAGAAGTGTGTTATTGTGGAAGTGTTTTTCATGCAGGTTGTAAATTATAGGCTTTTTTTTTTTTTTTTTAATCTGAGCATAAGAAGAAATCAAGCTAAATTATGCTGCAAATATATGTAGGTACCAGCACGACAAAGAAATGCTATTAAAATAACTATATATTTGATTATGAGTTGTCGGAAGGTCCTACACCGATAACGTTAAATAGGCCATTTTCGATGTGCCTTTTCTCAAATATTATCACAAATATTAACTTGAAAAAAACTGGTAAATCGAAC
This sequence comes from Maratus speculifer, assembly GCA_964019185.1. Classification (NCBI taxonomy): domain Eukaryota; kingdom Metazoa; phylum Arthropoda; class Arachnida; order Araneae; family Salticidae; genus Maratus; species Maratus speculifer. The sequence goes on from OZ025299.1 coordinate 78,440,647, forward strand.
ATATGTTTGATATTATGCGGGAGCTTTCATTAACTTTTATTTATAGTAATTAAAAATATGTTATAAGATCCGAATGAAATTAAAAATTTATTAATTAATTAAAAGAATTTTCAAAGTAAAAAAAAAGAAAAAGAAAATAAATTAATTTAAGAAGAAAGCCTCATTTTAGTAAAAAATATCACATAAGAAAAGTACCATGAAAATTTTATGGGGATATATAACTGCCAACTCTTACGCTTTTTTCTAGCACAAAAAAATAATAGAAAATTTTATATTTTTTAAATCATCGAAATTTGCCAGGCAATAGTTTCTGTCAAATATTTGTGGAACTAAAGAGCGTAAGAGTTTGCAGCTATAGACATATGAGCGAGCTGTAACCTCCGAAAAAATATGTATACACATCGAATCCTTAAAAGAAATATTTAGAGAAAAGTATATTTTCTACCCTTTTAAATTGTCATTACCTATGATTCGTGCTGAATTTAAAATAGCATTTAAATGCTTCTAATTATCTCATATAAAAATAAGATATTTTAGAAAAGGCAATAAACCAGTGACTTTAAAAGTGCGATAAACTCAAATAGTCTTTTTATGATAATTTTTTGTATGCGGCAGGCCTTAAATGAATAATGATCTAGGAAGCATGTAAATAAATTACAGATGTAAAATAACGTTTTTATTTTATTTTACATTTGAAGAATAAAATAATATAACATTTTGTAATGTAACGATGTAATGTATTTATCACATCATTTATGTCGGTAAAAAATTGGAGATAAATTTTAAATTATTCCACAATTATTATTGGAAAGATTAATCTTTTGTGCATGAGATAAGATTTGTGATTATATATTGCTTACATATAATTTATCTATTGTTCTTGCTAAATTTTAAATGTTGGTAAATATTTATGTTACATTGGATTTACTTATAAAAAATATTTATATATTAAACTTCCATAATGAAATGCTGGGTTGCGCAATCATTAAGGGATAGTTTTACTGTTAATTATTATTATCCTAATATAATTTGATGTATTGGAGCTACTTTAGGATTTTTTCCACTTTGATCCTATTTTGGCATACTCTTAATTTTATAATTTTTAAATACATTATTTTATTTCTGCATTGTGCATAAATTGATGCATTTCCTTCTTTCTTTATTTATTTTTACTTCTTTAGACTTTCTGCATAGCTATAACTTTTTGTAATTTTTGCCTCTGTTATAACATACGATCTACCTGAATGAAAATTTAGTTTTGTAATTGTGTTGATACATACTTATTGTGGCCATACTGTTAACAATCTACTTGCTTGTTTTTTATATTAGGGCTTAAATAATTAGATATTACTTTGGGTGTATTGCTTGTCAAAGAGGAACTTTTATGTTTATTTTAGAACTTCATAATTCATATAATATTCTGTTTTGTTATTTTAAATAATAGTTTAAATTTTTTTATGTTAATTATACATGCATAAATGCAGTTTATCTATTGTTCTTGCTGAATTTCAAATTTTGGTAAATATCTATGTTGAAATGGATTTATTTATAAAAAGTATTTATATATTAAAAGTTAATTAGAGTCAACTACATTTTTATTTACTTTTAAGAAATATTTTCTCTATCGGTGATAATTTTTTTTTCGAACTATGAATAATAAGAGTAATAAGCATTATAACTATACATCCAGTTTTATACTTTTTGTATAGCTGTACTTCATAGACATTTCATATATTAGAAAATCTTATCGAAATAGATCCGCATTTAATTCTTACCATTTGTTTTCTCCTCACCTTTCGTTTGAGGGTAATCAATATAAATACATGAATCAGTTTCCCGGAAAGCCACAAAAGTCTTAATAGAGAATTATATTTCGAAGTGTAGAGATTTATGGTTCTTTAATTCACCTTTGAGCCGTGCTACGCCTTTGGTAACGTCGTTTAGCGCTGATTAATAGCATTCTTATCACTCATGCCCCATTATAAATATATCACCTTTTGAAGACTGACCTGAAACCCGAACACTGCAATTTTTTTTCACGATTTCTACCCACTTATTTTTCTCATATCCTGTGAATCACTACGTAAAAGAAAAAATTAAATGATGACAACAATACGTTTTGTTTTAATTACATGTTGTTGAATAATTTACACTGAGTAACTGAAATTGTTTTTTGTCCTGAACTTTTAGTTTCAAAATATTTATCAATGTAAAAATACTGTATGAAAAGAACTTTGAGAAGGAATAAAATATTGGGGAGCAGCAAAAAATTACAGGTGGGAGGGGGGGGGGGGGGCAATTATGGAGATCCTGAGGGAATTTGAACTTTTAAACCAGAGGTGTAACGAGGGTGGGTGCCCAAAATCAGTAATATTGTAAGGTTTTCTTCTCTTTCATTCATAGCAGAAAATTTTCTGATTAGAAACGTTCAAAACTTTCAAAAATTACCAGTATTCAAAGCACTTGGACACCGACCCTGATTACGCCACTGTAAACCATTACCTAATACAATCGAATCTCCTTATGATGGGTATTTCGGTGTCCGGAGATGGTGGGATATCCCAATAGTCTATCCCCGGAATTCATCACTTAGCAAACAGCTAACGAAGGTGCTAATGGTCAAAATTAGGTATGATTCAGAGTGTAATCATGACTTGTGTTTTTTTATTGCCAGTAAAATAAGGGAGAAAAATCTATGAAAGCACATTTCACCGTTCTAAAGCTGTAAAATCCAAGAATCAGCCCAATGATTTTAGGGCTTTTTTATTTGTTCGGTTTTTTTTTTTTTTTTTTTTTTTTTTTTTTTTTTTAATCAAGCTTTCCCCATCTCCAGGGATGAACGGATGTCATTATATCGAAAATTAGCCAATACATGATTTTAAAAAGAAGCTATTCCCTGCAGTAGAGTATATGTAAAAATCAATATTTTCTGTTGGCGTTTATCAACGGAAAAGTTTTTTTCATTTATAATTTAAACTTGATTATATATATAGATAGATAGATATGTCGCATGTGTTTTTAAACACTGCAAACTACAGTTTGGATCCAATACTTCTGAATGAAATAGTAATCTTTTCTGATGTATTCTATTTATTAGTTCTTAATTTTAATTATTGCAAAATTTAATTAGACTTAATTTTTATATTAAATATGAAATGAGTGTTGCACTAACAAAATAGCTAGTTTAGATTTGGATATTCTAATTCCCATCATTACATTTCAGTGTTTTTCATGTAGTATCTTACTGATATCAAAAATAACATTTAATGCTTTTGAGATTTTCTTAATTTGTTACTGAATGCTGAGAGCAATTTAATACAAATTTTATCGTTTTTAATAATTTGAAAAAGGCAATAATTTTGCATGCATAATGTTTACGCAATACTTTTATATACTCTCGGGGCAAAAGAAAGAAAATGCGATTACAGTTTCAAGAGTTATCTGTGAGAAGACATCAAAGGCAGACAAACCAGTGGTTGTGATTAGCATCTAACTATCTGTTAAAAGTAGTCTCTAACAGTAGTATCTGTTAAAGATATTCCTTTTTCTGTCAACAATGCAAGGTCAAAAGTTAGCCGATGATGTACAGTTAGTGCCTTGTTATAATGTGCTCTCAGATTAGTAAACAACCATCATGAATGATTGTCCCTCTTGGGTCTCCACTTATTAATTTTTCAGACATTTTCTATTTACACTGATGCGATTAACATTTTCGGCAAATGACCGAACATTTAGTGCTTGAAATATTTTTGGTTGGCTTCTGCCTAGCATAAAACCTTATTATCCTCCTTATCTTATGCCTGATAATGTTGTCTACTGGTAATCATGAACAATTTATGATTTTTTATATTGTAACAATTTTCCCTAGTACGTATTTTAAACTATAATGTTTAATAAAAAAATAATAATTATTATTATTTTGAAATGATACCTTTTTTTAGATCATTTAAGTATTATTAGAAGTTGCATTTATACACTTTATTTTAAAGTAAGTTTATTGACAGTGTCATATTTTCAACTGCAATGATGTTAAAGGAATTTTATAAAAAAATATGTTAAAGTATGTTTGATCCGAATGAAAAGTACAAACATAGAGACAACAAATAGAAGAAAGAGGGACAGTGGCTCTCACGATTTATTTTAATTTTTTTTTTATTTTTTTTTTCATAATAACTTCTAAAAAAGAAAAAAAGCTTAACAATGTACTTACAGTAAATTAAAAAGTAAAATAATTCAATTTATCAATGTTAATTGTGAAATAAGTAAGTTTACTCATGTGGAAGAACTCGTGCGTTAAAATATATTAGTTAAACAATTAATACTTTCAAAACATATTTGTCCTTTCAAAAAAGCATTTTCTGCGGAACAATTAAGAAAAAAGTTTCTCCTTATAATTAAATTTTAAAAAGAATCGTTAGTTCTGTGTTCCGCTTTATGAAGCTATCTTTTTTCTTTTACTGCCGTTTTTAACGCATCTCGTTCATTGCCCTCGCTATTATGCAAAACAATTACGGTTGGACGCCTCCTGTTTACTAAATGGGTAGTTGTTGACACTGCTGCAACTTTGGCCTATATTCACATAGATATTTTGGTTCCCTAGATCATCATTTATACCACGTTTTTATTCAAATTTGGCAATGACCGTCGAACGTAAGTTAGCCTAAGAAATGTAGTTTACGAGATGAATATTTATGCGAAATTGAAAAACGTAATCTCATTTGATGTTCCTAATTTTTAAAGTACCAATTTTAGCTTAAAATGAATATTTATTACAACGTGCTTGAAATATAAAAAAATGGACAGTATTTTTTTTTTTTTTTTTTCTTTGTTTAAAAGAAAGATGTCTTTTTCGGAGTTACTGTTTCCTTTCTCTAAAAGTGAAAAATTTGTCATTAAAAAAATGCACCACAATTATTCTTATATTACTATTTTTCATTGTTTTTAACGTTCAAGATAAATACCTCGAGCATGAGAAAAATATCTTAAAAACCAGTTTTTATTTAAATTTAAAAAACGGCATGTTTTTAAAAGTTGCATTAATATTTGCCTACTATTTTATCTCGCGATAAATACATTGTCAAACGAATTTAGATTAACTGATACATCTTAAACAAATTATAAATGAAATTAAAACATATAAATAAAAATAATATATTTTATCTAGATAAAATATTATTTTAGGCGATTTAAAATAACTTTTAGAATTTATCACTATTAATCGAAGATTGTTTATTGTTTACATGGTATTTTAATCTACATAATCCGCTTTATTTACGTTTATATTAAAAAAAAGAAGTATCGCACCGCTTTTTACACACCAGTTTAATTATTTATAAAGTTGAAAACAAATTATGGCTCTTCGACAGGATGTTTCTATGTGCTTACGGTTTTCTTTATTTTAGTCACGAATTTTCAAAAAAAAAAAAAAAAAACTTTTAAAGATTTCCGAATATGATTCACAATGGAAACAAAGCATTATTTTTTTCTGGACAGCGCTATTCAATTTCACTGAAGTTTTCTTTATTTTAATCACGAATTTACGGAAAAGTTTTTAAGACTTTGCACTTGTTTTGTATTATTTTTAATTAGTCGTTTATTAAGCTTTTAGAAGCCAATGTTCCTAATTAGAACACCGAATTGAAAAGTCAATTAATAAAATTTCTTTGATATTGACCTGAAATTTACAAAATAAAAGTTATGACAGAAAGGTGTCTTAAGAGGATCCAGTACCTTGAAATTAATCAAAATAGCGATTTTCTATTTTTAATAGTAACTGAAAGTTTCTTTAATTGTGATTATTTTGACATCGAATTTTTACCTAAACGGCAGTTATATTACGAAATTTTATCAATAGACTATTAAAATTTATTAATAGATCCAGCACAATTACTCATGCAAATTAAAACTTTAAACATTTTCCCCCTATGTTTATATTTTTATAACTTGGTTGTTCGTGAAACACAGGCTTTTTTGCTAATTTAGAAAAAGGTTGGATTTTTTCCCCCTTGTTCTCCATCGGGTATTTAATATTTATGTGTATGAATTTAACATTCAAGTTTATAGTTATTTAAAATAAATATTTAAATTGAGAGTTTCGTGAATTTCTTTCATTTTTTGATGTACATGATAGAAAAAAAATTCATATTAAATGTAAAATCCCATGCATCTAAAAATCAATTCATAGTTTTATGTAGTATATTCTAATGCATGTTGAAAAAAGATCGAACCTAAAATATTCATGTTTATAAAAGTAGTAAAGATTTTTAAAAAGTTAAATAAAAAAAATTAGTAAAATAGACTGCTTTACAAAATAATAATAATAATATTAATTTTATTTAATTTTTAGTATTAAGTATTGTGCCACTACATGTATTACAATATTATTCATAATTGAAGAGATGGTTTCGAATGTACTGTGTCCCTTTAATTTTTTGAGAACGAAACAATGATTTAGTCATTGAAAGGGCAATTATATGCAATTGCTGTAATTCTTTATACTATGTTCCAATCGGTAAAATATATTATGCAAGTTAAAAATATATATATATGGATGAAAATCATATATAATTTTTCTCATAATCTTATCTTCATCATCTCAAACAATTTAATGATCTTTAGTTAAAGGGTTAGTGTGTATACACGTTAATCTGAATTCTATCAATATAAGATTAAAAAATAATTATAAATGGACATTTATTAGACACATGTCTTCTGTTGAGTGAACAATATCGAGTAAAGAATATTCATGCTTGAGTATGAGTGGTTATATCAGTTTATAAATATTTTACTTTCAATTTCTTACCCTACAGATTGCATAAACCATCTGCCAGCATATTTGACTGTCTGAATAGGTTCGATGAAATGAGAGAATGCCCTCCCTCGACAGATGTCAAAACTGTCAATTTAAGACTCATTTGGTGAACTGTATTGTTACCAGATGGTTTACTGAATATATTTCAGGTGTCAGTCGTTAGTTTGGGACGATTTGTTATTTATCTCAGAAGATTCAGATTTATAAAACGTAGTAATCTTTATTCTTCAGTTCATTTGGTCAACAGTATTGTTATCAAATGATCTATTGAATAAGTTTCAGGTTCAGATTATCGTTTAGCATTAGCTCGCTTTGTCTATTTATCTCACAAAAGGAATTTTTATGCAATAATTATTCTTAAATTTACTTAGTCAACAATATTGTTAGCAGATGGCTTGTTGAATAAATATCAGGTGACAGTTATAGGTTTATGATGACTTTTTCCCAGAAGACTTATTTTTACATAGTAGCAATCCTTATTGTTAATTTCATTTAGTGAACAATATTGTTAGCAGATGGCTGGTTGAATAAATATCAGGTGACATTTGTAGGTTTATGAGGATTTTCTATTTATCTTAGAAGATTTATTTTTACAGAGTAGCAATTCTTATTGTTAATTTCATTAAGTCAACAATGTTATTATTCATATGTCTTGTTGAATAAATTTCATGTGATAGTTGTGATTTTAGATTATTTGTTGTTTATCTAAGAAGAATAATTTTTTTTCTTTAAAGTAAATATTTTTATTTTCAAATTCATGGTGAAATATTATTATTTCGAATGCAGTAATTTTTTTACTGGTGATATATTAATGTCGTCTTATTTAATAAGGCGTGCTAACCTTTCGAACTGTATTAGCTTTTTATCCTTCTTTTCTCAAAACTATCAAGTCTTTAATAAAAGAAAGTTGGTGATCGTTTAGTGAAGGTTGGTTACCAATAAAAAAAGGTAATTCTGGTGCTTATAACCAAAATATGACCATAAATTATTGAAATAAGACTAATGCGAATAAGATTTTTTATGCCATTTCAATCCTATTAAAAGTAATAAACACTTCTATAAGGAAAATTCACCTAAAATAACACAAAATTTACCAAAATATTTTATAAACGAAGCTTCGTAACCCTAATGTACATAAAATTCAATGCTTTTTTTTTTTCGCAAAATCATTAGTGACCTCAGAAAACTTTTTTAGCTTTTCTTTTAATTTATGCCTCAATAATTTCTAAAATATATGTTAACCCAGTTTGCATTATAAGCTTTTTCAACTATTATTTGTTAATAATACATGGGGCTATATTTCCCGTTTATTGGTATTTTAGTAATTTAGACTTTTCGTAGAAAACAAACAAAGAATAAAAGTAGATAATTATAAATAAGTGACAAAACGAATAATTATTCATTATATTTTTAGTATTGATACATGATTGATTGTATTTTTAGTATTGATAAATGATTGATTGTTTATTTAGTATTAACAAAATGAATTAATATTGAAGTTTTTACATTCTGTGTAGTTTAATATACCTTAAAACAAGTAAGTTGGTGGAAATCTTATCAAGATGATTAAGTGGATTTTTTGAGATCAATCATTCTGCTCATGATCAATATTTTCTGGGCATGATTTATCAAGTTGTTGAGGTATTTGAGTAAATAATATGATGAATATTTACATAAAAACGACAATTGTTCTAAATTGTATAGTATCGAATCGTTTGGCCTTCTTACAAAATTTTATGATATAATAAAATCAAAAATATCCAAGAAAACTATTTTCAAAACGTACAGGGTAGTCATGATTTATCAAGTTATTGAGCTATTTGAGTAAATAATATGATGAATATTTACATAAAAACGACAATTGTTCTAAATTGTATAGTATCGAATCGTTTGGCCTTCTTACAAAATTTTATGATATAATAAAATCAAAACTATCCAACTATTTTCAAAACGTACAGGGTAGTCATAATTAAATTAGAGATTTTATAGGTCCATTGTACGAAACGGATGATTTCAAATATAACAATACTTCATGTAAATAATTATTGGACTTTGGAGAATAGATTCAGTATGGATGGAATTGCATTGTAAAAAATAGGACGATTTTACGGAGATTGTACTGGTAACCGAGACGCTAGTATAATTCACTGTTTTGTAACGGGAAAATTTCCGTAAATTCCAGAAATTTTTTCGTTTATTTGGAAATTTTTTTGGAATTTACGGGAATGTTTCTATTAAAAAACAAAGAATTGTACTGGCGTCCCGATTGCAAGTACAATTTCCATAAAATCGCCCCTTTTTTTACAGTGTTGGGAAAATTTTTTCGCAAAGGCACGTACCAATTCAATTGATATTCGGCAATAAAATAGGCACTTGAAAAGAAAGTTTTCCTACCTGTCTAAGATTTTATAAACTAGTCACTTTTTATATTTATTGACTGGCATATGAAATAAATGACATGCATAACAAAAGACATTTCCTTTGATTGTTTAACCCTTTGAGCTCTGGGGTGCAAATTTCTTCAAAATTCCAAATGTCACATTGGCACCAGCATTTTGCAAAGAAAAAAACCAGTTAACGATAAACACGAAAAAAAAAAAAAAAAAATGCATTAAACCTCTTTGAAGTAAATTTGGTCAAATTTTCTGGTGTCACTGTGACATTTTAGAATTAAAATTATGTGGTAGAAAATTCTACCAGCAGAACTCAAGGGGTTAACTGTTTGCAAAATGTTTAATTCTTATGCCTTGAAGCGCAACATTTTTCCTAAATGGGAAACCTGAGCTGGTGTTTTATTTCCTTTTATGTTCTCTTATGCACTTTTTTTCATATTTAATACAATATTTATGCCAATTATTTTTCTTATGGTTGACACAATGTATTTTTTAAAATCAATTTTTAAACTTTTACTTTAACTTTCCTACCCTGAATGGGCCTAATCGACCCACAACTATAATTTGTTTTATACGATTCGAACCAGAACTTTTTTCATAAAGAAAGTTAAGTAAAGGATTCAGAGAAATAAGTCAATTAAATATATTAAAATGTTTTAAATAACAATTCTAGTGTGAAATGTTTTTATCAAGATTGAGTAAAATTTTAACAGGGCAGAAAGGTTAATTAGGGTTGTCCATCTATGCACTTAATAATAGCTGTATACACAGAAAAGGATCTTTAAAAAAAAGTTGCATTAAGGTCTTTAAAAATACCCAAAAATCATATAACAAATTCTGTTCTAAAGTATTTGAAATATTTACAAAGCATTCTGAAGTTAACAATTTGAAGGGGAAATAAAGCTGTCGCGGAAATACGACATCGTTTTATAAATAATTCATTCGACCATTGTTTTGGTAAATGATCTGCTATCTCGCCTTGTAAACTACCTCGTTGCACGTGATATTGCCATAAAGAGCTCTAAATGTATTTATCACCAATTTGAAATTTAAATCATTAGTTTTATGGAAGATCGTAACATTTGTTTTATAAAGCTTACGAAAAATAACAGTTTTCTTTTGATATTGCGTTTTAGAAGATTTGTGAAATGTTTTTATGCAGTAAAACGTATTTATAGTGAAACATTAGTTTTCCGAAGATAGCAAAAGTTATGGTAAGTTTTTCACTGTCTGCTTTTGATAGCGACAGATAACTGTATATATTTGTTAAATAAAAAATATGTATTTTAAAAATTTTCACACATTTTATTTTATTGTTTATTAATCCTTTGATGCCCAGCGTTCTACAAATAGAACTGCAGCATCCTTTCTTTGTATATTCAGTTAATATATCGCATTGTTTTTTCTGTACGTGTATCCCACTATTCCTAGATCACTCCTCTATTCTACTGGAAACCGTTAGTCTGCTTTATTCTTCCACTTTCGGTGTGCACAAGGTCGCCTTTGAATTATTATTTATTAAGTTCACTTTACTAGCTACTAAGTGCTGGTTAATTTGTAATATGTCCTGTTACTACGAAAAGAAAAGGAAGACTTCTAGATACTCTCAAAGTGTTAGGATGTATGATGAAGAAATATTAAATCTTTTAAAATGCGTTGCGCTAGGAACTTTATGTAGTATATTTTAAAAATATCTATTTCTTTCTTTTTCTTTTTCTTTTTTTTTTTTCTTTTAGTATGAAATAAAGTTACATACATTCTTATTTGTTTACAATCAAAGCATATGCTAAAGAAAAATCTCGCTTATATTCAATCAGTAGAATAACTTGGGCATGTATGTGTTAAGAGAAAAAGTGATGATTATTTGCTGTTAGGTGCAAAATATAGTAATTCATGTCCAAAACCGAAACAGCTTTAAAGTAAAAGTGAATCGTCATTGAAATTCACATAAGCAGTTATCGATCAATTTTGATAATTGTGATCGAAATCTAATCACAGAAAGGAAGTCTAAGTTTTTTTAAAAGTTGCTTATTAACTGTATAACGCATAGTAAAACATTTTACTTTTCACTCCATTGAATTCAATACTTCAGTTGTACTTAAATTCATGAATTTATTTTGTGTGAGCTTTTCGTGTTCGTACAAGACACGTTCATGCATCGAACACTGACTTCTTTGAGCCACCAAACTATCAGTGGGCATAAAAAAAATGTGCCAGTATGTAATATACCACTTAAAAGTTAGAACAGCTTCTATTATTAAACCGTATAAATGGATTTCAAAAAGTGTCTCGGCTTGAATAATTAGGAAGTGTTCTTCTGCTATGATAGGTGTCAAGGATTACGGATTTTGAACACCACAATTACTGAATAGTAAAGTTCGAACCATCTAATCGTAGATATCTGTGTTTAAGGCTCAACTGCTCTGCTCAAGAAGCGCAAAACGTTTTGACACATTTACATATTCATTTTTTAACGGAAATATATGAAATTGGAAAGCCTGACTGGAAGCGATTTGGGATCAAACTGAATTTTCCATTTTTTATGAAGAAATTATCTATTGAGTTATAAGCATTTTGATAACGTTACAAATACGTTTTTCACCCCAGTTTGGGTGACTATTCTTCTTTCGCGCAGAAATTCGGCTCAAAACAGCCACTTTGACATTATTTTCTGAAAAATCTATTGTATTTGAAAAAAAAGGAAAAAAAAACAGGAAAATGAATGGGATTAGATAGTTTCTGAATAACCACACCTACTAGTTTCAAGCATTCTTGAAAATATATAAATTAAAACTTATGTCATAAAGTTGCCGTTTTTGATTTAAGGACAGTCTTAAATGCAGAGATGATTAGTATAATAAAATATCGGTAATAATCGTAATTATTATCATCTTTATGTTTGAGGGAGGGGCTCCGAAATATTTTAGTGGATCAAATTAGGAAAGTTTTTGTCATGATTAATAATAAAAAACTATTTTTTCCTTTGCTTTGAGTGTTGTTTTATGTTTTTCTGTATTTTGAAAACTTTAAATTGTATTTCTCATCAAATGTTTCTACATTTTTAAATATTATTAAGATTCGAGAGATTGGTAGGAGAGGCTCAGACCACCTTGCCCTCATCTCGTTACGACTCTATGCTATTGTTTTTTTTTTATAACAACCCAAGTGAATACGCTTACATTATACTCTTATACAAACGTAATTACAGAGTGTATGTGTAATTTTAATAATCATAACAAGTAAAAAAGACATTGATTAAAATATCAAAAATATGTTTTTATTGCCTTTCATTTATATTTATATTTTCTTAATTTTAATTTTTTGCATTGGAAATGTTATTCATTAGAGATTCATCAAAAACTCACTAAAAATTAAGCATAGAAAGATTAATTTAAAAACAGAAGGCATCAATGTAATATTTTACAGTTATCTATCATGTAATTATTTTTATGATAAAAACGGTTTATCATGCCCATTTCATTAATTTAACACTAATAAATTGCAATACATTAAAATAGATAACGGTACCAAGGGAATTTTTTATTTTATTAATTAAATTGTTTGGAATTTATTGTCATGAAATGTTATATGGAAAGCATTTCACATAATTGTCCACAATAGACTCCTTGATGTAGCCCCCTTTAGGGCATTCAGGAAAATACAAAAGATATTTGTCGATAAAGCTCCCCCTGTCCTGACGATTCAAGTTGAAGCGTGGGTACAATAGATACTTCCTGTCACTTACGTACCCTGTAAAATAATAAGTCATCATACAACAGTAAACTCAAACAGAAAAAAAAGAGGAGACGGAGGGGGGGGGGGGGAGACGGTTTGACAGATTCGATCAAAAAGAGTACTTTTATGTCCCTGGACGCTGTGCACAAGACAGTTTTTATAAATATTAGATGAGTAAAAAGGACAAAAAACGTAGAAACATAGTTTACTTTAATCTGAGAATGGAACAGGGTCTGATTAACGCACAGGCCGACTTCGCGGAGGCCTTGGTCCTACCGCGGAGAGGGATCCTTAAATAAGCAAAATGATAAAAAAAAAAAAAAAGGAAAAATAAAAAAAAATCTAGCAATTTGGTTTTTTGTAATCGTTTTCTTCCAATGGTATTTTGTCATGAGTCAATATTTATGATTAAGTTAAACAATCTTGCAAAATAAATTCGAACTTACAGATGAAATCGCCTAAAATGTTTAATTTCAAGCTCCAATAGCTAAATAACAAATATAGCTCTAAGCAAAATGCTTACATTTTTACATTCACCGAAAATATTTTAAATTAGGTATTTTGTAGGTGTAGACAATACTTTTATTGCATTTTTTACAGAAATATTTAAAACGGAAAGATATTTAAGTTATTATAACATCAAATAGCAAAAAAAAAAAAAAAAAGTTTTAGAAGCATTTTTATAAGATGCAGGTAATTCTACCAATCAACCCAAAAAAGCTTATGGACACTATTTTAGATTAAGGAGGGATGAGGGGCGAAAATATATTGGGTCTTGTACCTCAGGTAGTTTTAATCAGGCTCTGGGGTGGAATGAGGATAATGCATGTCATTAAAATTATTTATATATGGACATTCTTTAATCTAGTTTTTTGATGAATACCAATTATGTGCATTTTTCATACTTAACCTATTTTTACTTTTTTACTTTTTTTTAGCAATTCTGTTGAAAACATGTTTTTGACCAAAACATATCAATTTTAGGTAGATTTCGTATGAAATATTAGGTAGATTTCGTATGAAATATTAGGTAGATTTCGTATGAAATATTAGGTAGATTTCGTATGAAATATTAGGTAGATTTCGTATGAAATATTAGGTAGATTTCGTATGAAATACTACCTATTGCATTGTCTCCCATGTTGGAATTTCTGAAAAATTTTTGCGGATCTACACGAATCATGACTCCTAGACCCCAAAACTACCATCAGTAAAAAAGTTTATATATATATATATCTATCTATCTATCTATCTATCTATCTATCGGTGTATATCACTTTCTTCTAGACACGATAACTTCCATAATTATGCTCAGATCTTCATCAAACTTTTACATAAAATCAAAGGGCATAAAATCTCGGTTAAGTTCGTTAATGGGCAAAATCGGACCAAGGAGGTGAAAGTTAGGAGGGTTTTTGTGAAAACAGAAAAAACGCGATAACTTTTTAATTAAAATAGATATCGAATCAGTTTAAAGTTTATATTACTTCTAAAAAATGAGGAAAAAGTTTATGCGTGACAGATTTTTGATAAAGTTAAAAGTGGGCTCAAGGGGCGAAAAAAACATGGTTTTTGGGAGAAAAAAAATCATAACTTCGTCAATTCTCAAGATATCAAATCCAACTAAATTTTATATAAATGTACTCAATATTATCTAAAACTTTTGTATTTACAAGTTTTTGATAGGACCAATTTTTACCGAGGAAAAAAATTAAAAACGAAAAGAAAAAGGGGGGAGGAAAAAGAAAAAAAACCATAACTTACTCAATTCTTAAGCAATTAAATCTAATTAAATTTATTTTACATCTTCACAATAATATCTACAATTTTTATATTGACAAGTTTTTCATAGAACCAATTCTTATAGCAAAAATAAATTAAACAAAAATAGGAGTTGGAGAAAAAACCTCAAATCCAAACTGCTTATATTCTGACTCATTTTAAAATTCATTTTTGATTTTAAACGCATCCAAATGACAGATCCTATTATTTAGCAACTATATAATGCGACGTATTGGCCAATTTTTTGATAAAGGCAGAATATATTTTTAAAAAGGCTGCCAAAAAAGGTATTTTGAACAGATTTCCCGAAGTTTTCATCATTAAAAAATTCATTAAGTATAACAAATTGCGTTTTTTATGCGTCATTTTTAAATTCATTTTTGTTCTCAAACCCATCCAATTTACAGGTCCTATTATTTAGGAACTATATAACTTGACGTATTGGGCGGTTTTTTGATAAAGGCAGAATATATATTTTAAAAGGCTGCCAAAAAGGGTATTTTGAACAGAATTTCACGAAGTTATCGTGATTAAAATTTGCGGAAATTTAAGAAATTGCGTTTTTACCGAGTCATTTTTAAATCTTTTTTTGTTCTCAAACGCATCCAATTTACAGGTTCTCTTATTTAGGAACTATATAATGTGACGGAGTGGCCAGTTTTTTGATAAAGGCAGAATATATTTAAAAAAAGGCTGCCAAAATGGGCACTTCGCACAAAATTTCCCAAAGCGACATGATTAATGAACTGTGGGTATTCAAATAACAAATTGGTTATTTTATGACTCATTTTTAAATCCAATTTTGCTCTGACACACATTCAATTGACAGTTTTTTGTTACTTAGGAACTATATATAATGTGCGTATTCGTCGATTTTTTGATAAAGGGTGAATATATATATTTTAAAAGCTGTCAAAGTAAGCACTTCGCAAAAAAATTTCCCAAAGCGATCATGATAAAAGAATTGAGGTTGTATTCAAATAACAAATTGTTTATTTTATGACTCATTTTTAAATTCAATTTTGCTCTCAAACGCATTCAATTGACAGTTATTTGTTATTTAGGAACTGTGTAATGTGCCGTATTGGTCAGAGTTTTGATAAAGGCTAAATATATATTTAAAAAAAATCTGTCAAAGTAGGCACTTCGCACAAAATTTCTCAAAGCGATCTTGATTAAAGAATTGTGGATGTATTAAAATAATAAATTGGTTATTTTATGACTCATTTTTAAATTCAATTTTGCTGTCAAACGAATTTAATTAACAGTTTTTTGTTATTTAGGAACTATATAATGAGCATATTGTTCAATTTTTTAAATAAAGTAAGAATATAATTCAAAATATATTGCCAAAATGGGCATTTGAGTAAAAATAGGCTTTTTTTTTTTTTTTTTTTTTTTTTTTTTGAGATGAAAACTTTTCGAAATCTACCTCCGCCTATAGGCCATGCCGAAAGGGATTTTTTATTTTACAAAGCAAATATCTCTCCTTTTTTAAATGTAAATGTGTAACATCATCGAATGACAATTAATTTTAAATTAAAAGGAAGATCATGTCGATTGCAAATTCGAAAGAAAAAAATCTTAGAAATAGCATTCTTCGGGGGTCAGGGGGGGAGTTCACTAAGATATACTTGTTATCAGACGATTAAATACACTGTAAAAATTCTGATATTTTTGCAGTAAAATTTCCACATTTTTACCCTTTTTTTTAGCGAATGAGATTTTGTGAATGTATCCGAAATACTTGTTATGGTTTTAAGAATATCTTTAACAAATAACAGTACTAAAAATCTGTTGTTATTTCACTAAGAGTGTAGAATTTAGTTTTATTTCTGCCCAGTTAAAAAAAGAAATAAAAAGATCCTACGAAATTACATATCTTATGCTGGTAAAATACGGGCTTTATCATGCAACATAAAAATAAAAATAAATCTTTCAAACTCAGTAAAATAACAGTTTAACTAGAATTTTATCATGGTTATCCAAGTGAAGAATATTAACAATTTCATATGAC
The DNA here is from genome assembly GCA_964019185.1 of Maratus speculifer. NCBI lineage: Eukaryota > Metazoa > Arthropoda > Arachnida > Araneae > Salticidae > Maratus > Maratus speculifer. The sequence goes on from OZ025299.1 coordinate 78,457,385, forward strand.
TACTTTCTAGCACATTCGTGAAATCTCTTTTATCGAAAAAAAATTGTATATTCTAAATGTATAGTCAAATCATGGAATTTAGTTTGCAATGTTAGTGAATAATAAACAAAAATATAGTTAATAAGTTCAAGCTCATTACTCCACATAATAGCATTATTGATATTGCTCGAAACTTATACCAGTAAGTGTTTATTTACTGGTATATAAACACTTACTGGTATCTAAATGCATAAAATGTACCTATAGAATTTTAGTTATTTTTATTTTAAAAAATTTTTTTGAATAAACTACAAAGATTGTTCAATGTTCCAACCTTTTATTTATAATAATTTAAATGTTGTCCTTGAATAAGTTTAATGAATACCAGTTTCAGTATGTCCTCATAACCCTATAAAATGAACGAGCATTTTGAGGGTAATGACTCGAAAACTATCTCTTTGTATTCCCAACCATTTATTTTTCCATTAAGAATCTGAAACAATTCCATTGCACCAGATTATAAGGGAAGATTGAAGTAGGGTACCCACAGATCATTATTTAACGTTACCTGAATTTATCTGTGCACCAGAAGATAAACAGATAAGAAGAACGAGAATTCTTCTGATATCAGCATTTCACTAGAATAATTTAAAATCCCGCCTATCAAAATAATTAAAATGCTTCTGTCTGGGGAATTGTTTTATTTTTATACTTGGCTATTAAATGGCTAGCGAAAAGGTCAATGAGTCATGTTGTTTTCGCTGTAATTTTTTCAGCACTAAAAAGATACGATTATTTGAACTTGCTGTTAAACAAACATGCATATAATGAAAGACCTTGAAAGTTTTAACCTTTATTCATCGTTTTAATATTATATATTCTGAATTTTGAATTAAAAAAAATTGCTTCACTTGAATAATTATTTACTTTAACGTCTAAGATAGCCAGAACAGCATAGGGGAGAGTGGGTGAAGTGGGAGAGGGCAGTAGGTTTTTTTCTTTATGTACCAATCTAAACATTTCATGAATCACACAAAAGTTGAAGCAATGGTAGCCCAATTTTCAGATGAAAAAAAAAAATTGATCTGTAGAGCTTGCCATTGTATGAAGGAAAACAATATTTCAAGAATCAAAAGTAAATTTGCTTCAAATACTTTTTATAATTTTTGTAAATTAATGACTTGTTTATGCATAGATGTAATAGTTTATGGGACATTATACTGCATGTTATTTATAATTTAAACTAAGCCTAAAAACAGCATTTTTGTTTATTCAAGAAGTTTAATGTAGGGTAGATGTGCCAGTAATGGGCAACCTTCAAGTAATGGGCCACCTCGCACTTTTTGGTTTATAAAAAAAAAAATAATAATAATAATAGTTAAACTTTTATTATTTTTTTCTGAACTCTACCTTGCATGCTTTATAAGATAGATTATTTTTTTACACTTTTCGTCAAAACAATTAGGAAGCAGAAAATAAAGTTTCACAGTTTTTCTGTTTTTCACTGAAAATCTTAATGAACATGCTAAGAGCAGACTTTACTTACTTAGTTTATATCTTTTTTATTTTTCCGTAAAAATTGAATGTTTTGTTTGGTTAGCAATATAAAACATTGAATTTAATATACCAATGGCCATTTACAAAATTTTATTTATTTCTAAGATTTTAGGAGGGGTGGCCCATTACTGGATTGCTTATTTCGTGATTTTCCAGTAATGGACCACCCAAGTGACCAATACAAAAAGTGTTAATATTTTGATTTAACTGAAAAGCTAAATAATCAAATTTAATACTTAAATTTTACCTATTAGAATTTAATAAAGGCAATTTCTTTATAAATAGTTGTTTTAAAAAAGTCATCCAGAATTGGTACAAAACACAAGCAGAAGATTTGTCAAAATCTAGATGTGCCGTTAGAAAAGAAGTTGTTTTAAGTTGGTTCAGAAATGTAAAATCATATTTGGAAGAAGATATTATTAACATTTTCTTCCGAATTCTAAAGCATACAGAGAGAATTCTCAATAAGGTTAAAACAAGGTTTCTTTTGTGCTCTTAAAACAAGGAAAATTTTGGGACCAAAATCAGTTAAAGATGTGTATCATGTAGTACCAAATAATGAAAAAGAACAAATCACTGTTACAGGATGTTTTCAGCAAATAATGAGATTGCTCCATTGGTGATAATATATCCATATAAGCATCTCTGAAGGGAAATTGTGGAATCAATCTGTGCCAAATTGATGGGCTATATGATTATCTGTAAATGGTTGGATAGTGCAAGAACATTTATCATTTTAAATGCATTCTAAAATTCCATATTGAATAGTTTGGACTATCGGAAAGGGATGATAAAATTGAAGATCTGTTATTTATATTTCACAGTTGCACAGCACATCATTTAGATAATGATATCAATGAAGATTTGAGACTTTTTTTTTTAATGCCTTATTTTATCTAAACTTCATTTCAGTAAAACATTGTCTTAATCTTATAAATCCTTTAAATTTAAATATTTTGTTTTATATCTTTACAATATAAATCCATTAATGTTAGTTAATAATAAACAGTTAATAATATCATTAATATTTTGTTTTATATCCACATTATAAATCCTTGATTATAATAAATTCATAATTTAAATTTAAATATTTTGTTTTACGTTTTTTCATTATAAATCCTTTAATGTAATGAATTTTTAACTTAAGTTTTAATATTTTGTTTTATTAGTATGCTTTCATTAAGTTCTGGAGCAAAATACAATTGAAACAAGTTGGAAATTGCACGTGAAGCGTAATAAATGAGGTGCGTTCGTACGATAACGAAATTTAAAAAATATACAGATCTTCCTGATATAATAGACAATACTTCGGATACAGTACAGTGGTTGAACTCTTTGTGTGTCTATAAACATACAGGAAGTAATTTTTATTACACCTCAGCAACGTACATCATATTCATAAAATGTGGCACAATTTAATATAATTAAAACATGTCCCAAACAATGTTTCCCCGTATAGCATTATGTAGTGGAATACTTTTGTGTGGCCCTGTAATTTAATAATAAATTTTCTTTGCATCTCAGAATGTACAGAATTTATATGTTAATATGTATATACGTCATAGGTTCATGTCAATTTTATTATGTTCGAATGAGTGTAACACCATTAAAATGCATTTACAACTTTTTTCCCCATTGACTGTAATGTAACGGAATACTTTTGATAGTCCCTGTAATTGATCGGTGCATCTGATTATCATAAGATCTGAAATGACTCGACAAAATTATGTAATAATTATATGTTTTAAATTTCAAACGATTAAAATGCATTTTAAACTTTTTTCTCCCATTGACATTACCCTCATAGCATGCATGTTCACAGTGACGTCACAATGACGTCACTGTGAGTCACTTTGGTCACATCACATCCCGTAAGACATGGTGACGTCACGGTGACGTCGTTGTAAAGTCACATTGTGACTTTGTGACCGTCGATGTGACGTCACGTGACGTCGATGTGAAGTCACTGTGACTAAAATGTGAAGTCGTTATGGCCGTTTTAGAGCTTGTTTGTGACGTCACATTGTGACCACATTGTGACGTCGCAATGTGACCAATTTGTGAAAAGTGTGTCATTTGTGACGATTTTGTCATTAACATTGTGACGTAATTGTGACGAAAGTGACAATGCTTTCAAGTCACATTGTGACCAAATTGTGAAATACAGGGTGAGTCCAAAATCATGGAACAAACTTTGAGGGGGCGGTAGGACTCACTATAGCAAATAATGATGGCACAGAAATATATGACCGGAAGTGACCCGTCAAGACGCTACACTAGTCACCAAAAAAGACCCGGATGGTAATGTTATGTCTATGGGGGGGGGGGGGTGTTGTTTTCAAATATCTTGCTCAAATTTCAATACTTTACATGATATTTTTTCCATAGGATAGCTGAGGACGATCCACAACTAGGCTAATTTTTACTTTTTCGATTTTGGTTATATTTTTTTTATATTACAATAGTTTCAGTTTTAGAACCGGTTTAAACTGGTTCTGAATTATTGTGGGCTCTTAATCTGTAACCAAAATCAAAAAAGTAAAAACCAGCCCAGTTGCAGGTCGTCCTCAGCTATCCTATGGAAAAAAAATATGCGAAAATATTAAAATTTTAGCGAGATATTTGAAAATAGCGCTCCCATACACTTAACATTATAATCCGTGTCTTTTACAGTGACTAGTGTGGCGTTTTAACGCGTCACTTCCAGTCATTCATTTCTATGCCATAATTATTTATTATAGTGAGCTCTACCACCTCCCTTAAAGTTTGTCCCATTATTTTAGACTCACGATGCAGATCGTTTGTGACAAAACTTTCGTTAACACTGTGATGATTCTGTGACGATTTAACTTTTCTTAACGATTCTCTAACAATTTAAAAGAAACAGGATCTGCTGAAGCTATAACTCCACGCCATGTTCTGTTAAAATAGGGTTTGAGTCCTAAAATCATATATTGACAATTTATGAACAAATACTGTATAATATATAAAATAGTTACCTGCAGTAAGGAGACTTTCTTCTAAATTAAAGTTAAAAATTCGATTTACCTCACATGCCTTACAACTCTGGTGTTGTTTTTAAAATTTGAAAAATATTGCCTTTCAAAAATATTTATATATTTTCCCCACATGCTGAAAATTGCATAGCTTCAATTTTATTTATAACTGACACACATTTTGTAATATGCTGTTCAAACTGTTTAATCTTTTTGAACTTTTTTAAAAAAAAACTTTTACTCGCTTTAATATCCACAAATTTCAGCACATATCTAAAACTGTACAGCTTGCCAATATTTCTGACCAATAATCCTGATGTCTATAAATATATAGGGTGGATGCTCCAGTGTTGGCCACATTAAGAGAAAAGTTGAAATGGAAATTTTATAGTTTTAGACTGAATAAAGCATATTAAATCGCAATAACAGTATTCTTTAGTAAATTTAGTTGTCTTTCTGTTAATTATAATAACTTTCTATCAAATATTTTAGATTGTGAGTAATAACTCGTTAAGTAATTTCTTTCAATTTGCACCAGTTTTGGCCACCCCTGCACCAGTTTTGGCCGCCCTAATATCTTGTAATTTTGCAAACATTTTAACTGATAATAAGTAAAAATAAAGCATTTTTGTGCAAAATCTGTTTTACCACACAGATATTTGTTTGCTGTATAAAAAAGATTTGCATTTTTTTAAATGAAATCATAAAACATCGAATAAAATATACTTAAGCTGATTTTAACTGAACATTTAAATTTAAAAACAAAAAATATATTTAATTCATAAAAAAGACTTATAGGACATAAAAAGCTTATTTTAACATTTTGCATATTTTCATTTATATATATCATATGTTATACTATACCAATATTTACAGTTATATGACTAGAATCTTGAAATTATTCCATTTTTACATGAAATAGTATTTTGACAATCTCTAAAATCCATTTTTTTCAACTGATTTTAAACTTTAATTCCTCGTACTTAGCTGCCTGTCAGCCTAATCATTTGGAGTTAGTTTTCTTCAAACCTTAGATTTCCTTGTGTAAATATTGGCTAGGATCTTAGAAAGACCTTCACAGAGGGCATCTCCCTTCTTTTTTGGCCCATATCTCTCATATAGATAATTGGCCATCATAAATAGCACAACCCTATTACTTGAGATTCAAAAATAGTAAAAACTGGTCTCCATTCTGTAAACTTGTGTTGCAAAGTAGAACGAGATACTACAAAACTTAACCATCTTGAAAAGCTGACAATGAATTTTGAAAAGCCATAATTTTACTTCCTATCTTATAACAGTGTTTAATCTAGACCATTTTTAAGAGTACAGAATTGTCTTTTTTAAACTTGTTAAAATGAATCCTATTTATAGTATAAAGATTTTCACATTATTTGTTATTTCTAAATTCATGTGCTTGAAATTTTGCAAAAGTTATGCAACTTCCTCATTTTGTTTTGAAAAAATACAAGAAACCACTAAATCATGCTGTAATTTTATTAAACTTTTAAATTTATAAGTCATAAAACATTTCTAAATATATTGCTGAAATTTTCACTATAATTAGTCTTGTGGCCAAAAGTGGAGCATATTGTTGTGCCATTTTTGGCCACACAATGGCCATAACTGGTACACATAGCAAATTTAAAGCACGTACTAGCACGTAAAGCAAGTAGTTTTGGCCACCCCTACTTTAAGCTGTAAAAATAATTAATTTAAATATGAAATTGCAACAGAGAGAAAGCCTACTTCATAAAGCTTCATAGCAATCTGTTTCAGAACAAATAAAGTTCGATAAATCCCTAATATTGAAAGATTGTGAAAACTTGTTACCTAAGCAAAAACCTTAATATATGTGAGTGCACACTATAGTTTTACACTTTTTTTTTTTTTTTTTTTTTTTTTTTTTTTTTTTTTTTTTTTTTTTGCAAGTCATTTTTTATCAAAAAATAAACAAATGGGATTGAAAATAATAAAAGAGTGTTAGATTAAGGAGTAAGAATGCATATAATTTGTTAAAATCAATTTACAGCCTAAATAGAGGGTAAATCATTCCAATGTGGCCAAAACTTGTGCAGTTGCCAAAACTGGAGCATCTACCCTATATCTTTTAATTATCTTTTGTTGTAATTTTCCAACTGATTGAAAAAGTGTCCAGGTCAGGATTCGAACTAAGCAGTCTTTCGCGCAAATTGTCAATACTTTGTCGACTGAACTATCCTGGAAGAATCTGACGCACACAATTCACACAGTGAATACGAACGCATACTTATCATTATTATATATAACCCTATGTAATAATACTTTAATTTTTTTTCAAACTACTCGTATGATAAATGCATACTATTCGTATGAGTATATAATGATATTTCTCCGGGTGAATTGTGCGTGCTAAGTTGCTCTGTTGGAAGAGCATTGGCAGCATACATCGAGGGTCTCTAGTTCGAATCCTAATCTAAACATTTTTTTACTCATTTTGGAAAATTAATATTCGTTTGATTAATTTACCAATTAAAATCATTCTGTTAAATATAATATAGAATTATCTTTTGATAAAACTACGTGAAAGTTTATGCGCAATATTTGTAATATACAGATTTTATTTAAAAATCGAGTACTAATGAAGATGAGGCAATTAGTTCTAGTATTACGCTTAGTTATTTCCTTACTATAGTGGCCTGTGCGCATGCATGATTACACCAAGGTTTAAATTCGTAGTTAAACTCATATATATATATTGTATATGTCATATAGTGTAGATGTGCCGGTAAAGGTCATCCTTATGGAATTTATTTTTAAAAAGTTTCCTAATTAATAGTTATAATTATTAGATTTCATTTTTTTTTTTCGTATTAGATGAATCTATTAATAGTATTTAAGTATTCTCAGTCTCACTTCCCAATATTAGACAAAATTTTATTGAAAATAATAGAAATACATCAAACACTAAAAATTTCAGTAATGTACATCCCACAAAAAAGTACATGTAATTGTTTTTATGACTATTTAGAACCAGGATTTAATGAACACATACTAATGGAACAAAATTGTTATTTTCAGCACCATTTAACAATTAAGATATCAAAAATTAATAAAATAATGCGATAATTACTCATTTTTTAAAATCAATAATTGTTATTATCACAAAATCAATATCTTAATTATTTTAGATACATGGTTTAAAATAATAAATGTCATGGAATTACAGTTATCAAATTTTTGGGATTATGAGAAATTCAGAAAGGTAATAAAAAAGTTTTAAAAAATTTGTTTTTGCAATATTAGTGCATAAATTAATATATTTATCACTATTTTCAACAGTTAAACAACCCCAAACTCCTTTATATATTAATTATAACGTTAACTTTTGATTATGCATACATTTTTAAATTTATTAATATTTGATTTTAACCATGTAATTAAAAAAATGTGATTAAAGTGCATTTTAAAAATAATGTTATTAACTATTTTCAAATCGTTGACATGCTGTTCCGTATTTCAACAAAATAAATGTTAAATTTATTGAATTTACTAAGGTAAGTGGATTCAAAAAAGTTAAATTAATATGATACTTATTCCTTTTATAACATGTTTTTTACGAAATTCACAGAAATCATTATAAAAAAAGCAGGAAAAATAACATTTTCTTACCTCTTTCTTAACGGCATTATCCTCTAATTCAAGTTTCATAATCCAAATAGCGAAGATAATTTCGAAGTCGGAATGTCCGAATGAAGTACATTGACATTGGCGCGCTCATATTAACGAAACGCCACTGACAATGTATTTTTTCGGACCGGCATTTTATATAAAATGTCAACTGATCGCATTTCTGCATAACTTTTTAAAAATTTTCAACTTACGTACTAAATATACACGCATAACATCATAACAAAGTTACTAGAGCAGCTGGCCTAATATTCTAAAGAATAAATACACTAGTGTCAACTATTCTGGTTGTTGCCAAACGATATTTTTTAAGCAGGTGATTTTTTGTTATTGGTTGTTTGAGCTTCGAAGATTTATAAGTTGAATGCGCATGCGCATTAGTTTTATGAGGGTATCCCTAATTAAAATTTTGAGTTAAATTTTTTTTTCACGCATTTCTATTTTACTTTCAATTAGTTTCAAAATACAGTGGAACTTTCATTTAACGAAGCGCATATTTAATGAAATTATCTACTTTTTTAATTTTCTGTTGAACCTTCTTTTAGAACGCAATTAACATTTAAATTAATATTCATATTAAAAAAAATTTCTTCTTAGCAAAATTTGTTGCACTTCCGTGCATGCACAATATTCAAAAGGATAGATTGCTGTTAAGATTGATTGGTGAATATATTTCAGCGGATTGTACGAATTGAAATAATGTATTTATTTTATCTTTTAAATAAAAAGGAAAAAATGCGAAAATTTTTCGATATGCTAAGATAGGGATTCTAGTTCCGCGAAAATATTATAGGTCCATTCTCTGAATACTTAAAAAAGATGCGAAAGTTTTTATGAGTGTATCTTTCATAAGAGATCGCACACAAAGTAATATTCGAATTTTTTTTTTAATTTTTCGATTTGAAATACAAGAGAAAACGAGAATTAGAACGCTGCGATTCAGTTTTTGTTTCCCTTCCTTTATTACGCGGTTTTTTAGATATTATACTAATGATTTTTTTTTATGTGGCTATATTGCATAACAAAAAGTACTATCCAAATTAAAACACAGTTTTATAATATTTCCATTTTTATTTGTAGTTTACTATACAAATTTCATGAATTTTCGTGGATTTCTATTCAACGATATTTTTTTCATAACGAAGCATTTAAGTGTAACGAGAAATTTCCTTAAATGGAAGTTTCACTGATAGGTTCATTGCTGGGTGCTTAGTTTCATATGATGGGAGGTTTATCTCATATATGTGATATGACGTACATGTTACATGCAGTGCATGTAATGTGTGACATAAGAGCGATTGCACAATATTCTTCTGCAATGCCAGAAAACACGTTTTTTTACCAGTAAATAACATGGTTTGGAGAATTTTTGTAATTTTCTAAAGTTTTCTAAGAAAGTCACATCTGAGTCACAATGTGACGTCACTGAGAGGTGGCATTTTGGTCACAGATGTGAGTCACATTTCAGTCACAATGTGACGTCACTGAGGGGTGGCATTTTGGTCACAGATGTGACGTGACCACAGTGACTCACAGTGACGTCACTGTGACGTCACTGTGAACATGCATGCTATGTGGGATCAGTGACGAAATTGCCACCACTCAGTGACGTCACAATGTGACTAAGATGTGACTTTCTAAAAAAACTTTCACAGTTTGTCACAATGTTAATGTCAAAGTAGTCACAAATGACACACTTTTCATAAATTGGTCACATTTTGACGTCACAAAGTGGTCACAATGTGACGTCACAAAAAAGCTCTAAAACGGCCATAACGACTTCACATTTTAGTCACTGTGACTTCACATCGACGTCACGTGACGTCACATCGACAATCGATGGTCACAAAGTCACAATGTGACTTCACAACGACGTTGCAGTGACGTCACCATGTCTTACGGGTAATGTAACGAAATCCTTTTAATTTTCCCTGTAATTGATCTATTCATCCGATTTTCAGAAAATTTGAAATGACCCGACAGAATTACGTAATAATTATGTATTTTAAATTTCAAACGATTCGGTTGGATAGTTTTTGCATTGTTATATGCGGACAGACAGACGGACAGACAAACGGACAGACAGACGGACAGACAGACGGACAGCCTGACGGACTGAACGACAACTATAGGTGCTACGTATTTACATTCTTACGAACGCACCTAAAAACAATTATCTGTTATTTTTTGTAGGGTGGCCCATTACTGGAACATAGGCGATCCATTACTGGAACATAAGTGGCCCATTACTGGGCTTTTGAGTGTTTAGACATATTTCTATTGTTTAAAATTAAATTTTTATTTCTATTGGGAAATGTAACTGTGGGATTAGTTAAATATTGTTGAAAGATTAATATAATATGAAAAGAATTGGAGTACAATAATTATAACTATTAATAAAAAAATATTTTTTAGAGAAATTCCTTAAGGGGGCCCATTACATGGCACATCTACCCTATAACAAGGAAATGGGGAGAAATGGCACATGCTAGTAATGGGAGGTATGGGACATGTCCAATTCCTTTTTTTTAATAAGATGAACGTAAATTGCTAACATGCAAACATTTTTAGATGATAATATATTAATTTTAACATTTAAACTGTATTCATTTACTTCAAAATCTAAATAAATTGAAGGGATGATTTTTTAAAATGTCATCTATGACTGACAATACTGAATTTTCATTCTAGTCATGAAGATACTGGAATTTTATATTGTGGGACATATATTATCAACCTATAATCTTTGTTTGACTGTATCTTGACTATCGGCAATCTTTGTTTGCTGACACTAGACTATTTGTTCCCTATAGCTTTGTATTATTGCTGTCCCATACCACCCTGTTAGTGGGGAGGTATGGGACCCATTTTGAAACTTATAATTTCTTTAGGGGGTTTAGGGGGGTTTATGATAAGAAGTTTGTTTTATAGCTTAGATTCCCCCATCCCCTTCTTTCAGCATTTTTAACGTCCGAAATTTCGGACTAATAACCGATTTTCTAAAACTTTTAGAAACAAATACTAATTTCGGAACAGAATCACCCCCGAAAAATATGCTGCAAAGACTAAAAATCGCAAATGGAAAAAATGTTCTTTTTTTTTCCCCTGCAAAATCGTAGTTTAAGACCAAATTCCGAAGAATCGTAATTTATAAGTCCAAATCGTAGCAACAACGATTTTTTCGTAGCCGTTGGCAGGTCTGTATTTGTATATATTAACTACCATGCATACCAAAATTTAGCTCACTTAATACACTATATTGCCATTGATTATGGGACACTTGCGATTTTAGACATTTTACTAAATATCTAGAAAAATACATGAGGAATCATCTCGAAACTCTTAGTGTATAAATATAATAGTACAAGTCATACATTTCCGTGAAGATTTTTTCCCGAAACTCCATAGGGGACCGTCAACAAATTAAAAAAGAATGAATATCTTTTGAATAACCCTGTCAAAACTAATGTAGCAAAAGCGCTCAAACTCTAGATTATGATTGAATGCCTTATTTTAATACACTGTGTTCATTTTTATGCAAATAGCGTGCATACTCGCAGAGTAATTAAGGTTTTTATAAAAATGGCCCCAAATTTTTCTAAGTTTTTCCCTTATAATTTTCAGAGTTCTTAATATAAAATAATATTTTTTTCAGAAAATATGACAAACAACATTGCACACAGTACCCTGTAATCAGAATTAAAAAATAATAAAAACTGTATGAAAAATGAGTAGGCTTACTAAATAATGTTTTACTGCGCATGCGTCAAAGATATCAAAATTTCATTTGCATATTATGTTAGCTAAATGTATAGAGCAACTTTTGTGAAAGTCTCAAAATTATAGCTTGAAAATTCTGAAAGTAATCGTCTATAGAAAAAGGACAAAATCCGTTGTTTCCAAAATGAAGCAAAAAAATGAGGGATTTTATCCAAAAGTAGTCGTAACATCCCGTATTGTGTATTCTATATTGACACTAATCAATGAATATATGGATACAACCCCTCTTGTTTTTGCTTCATTTTGAGAATAACGGATTTTCAACTTATTCAATTGACGATTATTTTCAGAATTTTCAAGTTATGATTTTGTGACTTTCACAAAAGTTGCTCAATACATTTAGCTAACATAATATGCAAATGAAATATAGATATCGTTGACGCATGCGCAGTAAAAAATTATTTAATAAACCAACTCATTTTGTATACAATTTTCATTATTTTTTAATTCTGATTACAGGGTACTGTGTGCAATGTTGTTTGTCATATTTTCTAAAAAAAATATTATTTTATATTAAGAACTCTGAAAATTATAAGGAAAAAACTTGGAAAAATTTGGGACTATTTTTACAAAAACCTTAATTACTCTGCGAGTATGCATGCTATTTACATAAAAAAGAACACAGTGTATTACAATAAGGCATTCAATCATAATCTAGAGTTTGAGCGCTTTTGCTACATTAGTTTTGACAGGGTTATTCAAAAGATATTCATTCTTTTTTAATTTGTTGACGGTCCCCTATGGAGTTTCGGTAAAAAATCTTCACGGAGATGTATGACGTATAGTATTATATTTATACACTAAGAGTTTCGAGATGATTCCTCATGTATTTTTTTAGATATTTAGTAAAATGTCTAAAATCGCAAGTGTCCCATAATCAATGGCAATATAGTGTATATGCATATACTCCAGTTGAAATTTCCCATTCAGTAATTTCGTCTAGTAAGGAAAATGTTACGTGAATACTTTTCTGCTGTCCTGTATATGAAGTATAGAATTTATATCTGAAAAACATGCAAAAAAAATTGTTAAATTTAAAATCGCATGGCGTATTTTAAAACGTATATTCTAGCAATTATTACTCAAGACAGTACTGCAACCAAATTCAGTGATTTATATCAGTTTCCATTTATCTGAAATAGAGTAATCTCATTAAAATGTAAATGATCCCTCCTCCATTTACTATGAGGTAACGGAATTCTTTTTAATGCTCCTATAAATGAACTATAAATTCTACATACTTCACATACAATACCAGCATGGTTTGGTGACCCGAAATAACCTTTATCATTGCATAAAAATCCGAGTCTATTTACGGAAGTTCGTGGACAGATGGATAGACAAACCGAATGCATAAACACTTTTCAATTTTACAGGGAAGTGTTAAAAAAAGTAAAGAATTTGTCCACTAGTACAATACTATTATAATGCATATAGTATAGGATCACAAGGAGAAAAAAAAAATTACGAATTTTGAGACCATTCCTATAGTTTATCAACAATATTTTTGCATTTAAAGTGTAACAATATTCGATGAATATGTGGATTTTTAGTAGAGTCTGCTGTAGTCTAATTTAAAGGAAAAACTTTTTCATTACACTTATATTCTATGTACTAAAAAGAGACTAAAAAAAGGGATGTTAAAATTGAGTGGCCCAATAAGGAAGTCATTGAAGCATGTCATGCGATCATAAATTTAGGTTAATAAAAATTTATTTAAAGTATCCAGTCAAGCCATTGTAAACTCTTATGGTGTGAATGGGTAGATTTACGTTCAGTATAAATGTCCAAAGAGTTAAAAAAACATGCGATAGACATTAACCCTCTAACAGTCTTGCAAAAGGGCAAAATTGTAATGTTGTTTTCTCTGCATTTAATTTTAATTGCTAAAAGAAGATTATTCTTTCAACATTATATAAAAAAGCTTAATTATGAATATGAATCTAATCGTTGAGCGTTGTAATAATGTCTTAAATAAGTAGCATTAAAATACTTTAGAAAATGCTTATATTCTAGTAAAACCTTCAGCTTAGTGAACGTATTAACGCTGACTTGTCAGTGAGAGCGTGAAAGTTTGAGAATGAGCTTAAGGGGTCTCAGGACTCTTAAAATAAATAAAAAATAAAATAAAAAGAAGACCACCTTCAACATTTAATATGTTAAACTTTTTTAGATATTACAGCACAGTTTTTATTGATATTAAACATATAAGTACGTTATTACATTTTATGCCTTTAAAAAATTGCAAGGTGCGCTCCAAATTGGTATAATAGCTTACGCGCATGACTAAAGAATAAATATGGCAACTAGAATGGAAATTTTGGTGCAGACTTATACATCAGATTGTAATAGATACCTTGAACCTAAATAAATTTATATTTGAAGCATTTTTCTATTTTGAATACAAAGTTGTATTTACTAGTACAAATTCTTGAAAATTTCAACAACATAACATAACATAATCAACTAAGAAATAAACTTTATTGAACAGCAACAAGGAAATTTTAGGTTCAATTTATAGAGATTAACATGAAACATATATTTTGAAAATTTTATGTGAAAATACTTACAAGATTTTGAGATATCATGCACGCTATAAAAATAAAAAGGTGCCATTTGGAGAAAAATGACTTTCAAGTTTCGGAAACGCCGCTTCAGCTATTGAGCGGGTAAAATTCTAAAACCCATAACTTTTGTTCTAATGAGAATTCCGAGAAAACAATTATATTAAAATGTTCAGAAAATATAGCTGTTTAACATATAAAGAAAAATGAAATTTCGAAAATTTGGAATCTTTAAGAGTTCCTGAGACCCCTTAAGCTTGATAAAAATTCCCAGAAGAGATAAACATTATTTATTTATTTGTTTATTTTAGACACGAACAATTATTAGTTCAACATTCCATTGATTAAAATTAAAATCTTAATAAAACATATTAAAAATTGCATAGTTTTTGAAAAGAAAAAAAAATTAACTGGAAACTGGAATCAAAAAAGAACTGAATAACTGGAACCGAAACAGAAATTTCATTTTAACTGAATCAGAAAGATAACTCATAAACTTCAAGAAATTTTACGCTGCAATACATTTTGTGCATTGAAATGCACAAAGTCACATACCATACCTGATGTAACTATGTACGTACACTGTTAAAAATGTTGTGTTCAGTTGAATGAACTTTCGGTATTGCAGTAGCTACAACCATAAAATGGTGAAACATTTAGAGTTCTAACTGAGCCATTTTATGGCATTTTATGTTTGCAACTACTGCAGTACCCGAAATCGGTTCAATCCAATACAAATTTTTTACATATTTTTCCCCCGCTTTGTACAAATAAAGGTAACCTATCACAGCACAAATTTTTCTATTTTATGAAATTTTTGAAAAATATTAAAAATTGAAAACTAAATAATAGATATTTATCACATAAAACAGATTATTAAAAAAAATAATAATAATAATACAGCGTATCCCTCCGGGTCGGAAACGCCTGCCTGCCCCAGTAATGGCACTGACAGTGCTGTCAATGGGATACATTTTTAAAAATTCAGATTTTTTGATTGACACATATTTTTTGAAAGGGCAAAATTCCCTTTGTTTTCAACTTAAGAAATATGTCATTAAAGAAATATGTCATTATATGTCATTAAAGAAAAAAATTATCTTTACAAAATAGTGATGCCAATTAAGAAATCAGCATATAAAAAAAAGGTAGCCCACTGGCAACTCTGCCAAGGCTAAAGATTAGATTATTGTGGGATTCAGCCTTTTCAGCTCCCAATGTTGCCATTGGGCAATTTTTTTAAATTCAGATTTCTTGATTGGTACCAGTTTTTTGAAATAATAAAATTCGCCTTATTCAATGCTATATTATTTATTACAATTTCAGAAAAGTAGTGCCGATCAAGATGTCTGAATTTTTTAAAAAAAGTAGCTAACTGGCAACACTGTCAATGCCATTACTGGGTCAGGAAGGGGTTTCCCATTACCGCATTCCAATGTGATTCAGAGTCGTTCAGGTGTACCATACCTCAACTCGAAGTTTGTATAGCATCTTAGCTGGGACACACTGTATAAGTAAATCGATTAATTTTCAACATTATTTTGTTGTTAGGTTTTTACAATGAGTTTCTACTTAATATTTCTAAAATAGCGGAAGTTACAATGCAGAATTATTGATTGTCCAATAGATATTTTTCTTTTTATCTAAATATATTTATAAATTTTATCCTTTTATCAAAAAATTAAATAAAATCTATTCTATTTCAGTTTTTCTATTGTTTTGTTTTAACAGTGAAGTTAATTCTCGTATAAATACTGCTTTATGGAACAGCTCAGCAACATTACGTTAAGTAGTAACGAAAATTTAAGACGTATTAACCATGTACCATAAGCTGATAAATCTGCTTATGGTATTTATTAAAGAAGCACTCTTTCATTCTTATTGGTTTTTCAGAATCAGCATCTTTCTTATTTTATTACTTTAACGCAACCAGTATTAAGAGTTATTTTTGACTAATAGCGTTACTATTTTAATGAATGGCTTCTGTATAAATTGATAAAAGGAGAAAGAAAGAAACACCACAAAAACTTGCAGTGTTAACTTTCTATTTTACAAGGTAACAAAAAAAAAAAAAAAAAAAAACACGACAAAGAACAAAATGAAGAAAAAAAGAATACCAAACTCCACCCCTAAAACTTTATCATCTATATATATGAGACCTCACATAACCTACATATAAATCTTAGACCTGATTGAAATATATTGTTTAAGTTTTCTGATTATGGTCTCTCAGAATGTCAGAATGTGTTTCTTACATTACAAATTGAAAATCAGGAGTCAATAAAAGTTCTTTCGGATACTGAAAGCTCTTATATATGTTATATCGGAGCCGTGAAACGGTTCCTATAACGTGGCCATAATAGGAATCGACCAGGTGGGAGTAAAAATCGAACACTCACTGTTTCCTGATAACGCAAAGTGATCGTAAAGAAAATTACACTAAGTCCGAATATCGAAACAAAACAAATTAAAAAAAGATGAACATAAATTGTACGGTTCGATAATCCGTGAAGCAGTTTCTTGAATACTAGTCTAATGAAAAAACAACAACAACAATAACAAAAAGTGCTCAATCTTACAATGGCAAACAAAATCGTACACTTGAAAATGATTAACACCAATGAAACGGTCCGCTCATAATAAATGATTTTTAAATAAAAGAGTTTTTCAAAGTTTTTCCTATCGAATTGGTCCACAATATACAAAGAAACCGAATTCTGAAAAATTTTAATAATTCTAATAATTCTCCGAATTCTAATAATTCCGAATAAATTTCTCTTAGTCGATTAACTATTATCGAATGATGGTAAATGTTCTATTCAATTCTTGTTTCAGGAAAGATTTCTTAAAGTGGAAAAGGACTTTTTCATTTATTGATGAAGACATCAAAATCAATCATCAAATGGCATGCATCTTTAAACATCTCAAAGAGTGTTTTGCTCATCAGGCCCAAAGAGAACTAAGGAAATGAAAAATGACTTTCCAGCAAGATTCTCTTTCAACAAACAGAACAAGAAGAACGCAAGAATGGTACAAGTCACATCTCACAGACTTTTTAAGAATATGAAAATAGTGTTTTGTAATTTCTAGATTTTGATAAAGCGGGTTATTATACGTAATCGACTTGCAGAGTTAAAAAATGTCGGCAGTCTTAAAGGAAAAAAAAAAATTAAGCTACCAATTATTTTAGAATTTAAAAAGTGCCTTATTTAATGATAAAAACATTGAAATTAAATAAGGTGAATATTACCTTCCGAAATTTGTGGCCACAAACGACTTTCAAGCTAAAACACTGAAGACCTCCTTCTCTGAGTGGTTTGAATAGTCTTTATTTTTTATCAAACTATTTCCGCATTCAATGATTTAGATACAATTTAAACTGTTTGCGATGAATAGTCTCATATATTATTTATAACATTTTTGTCGCACTCCTTACCAAATAGTTAGTTTTTATCTTACTCAATAACTAAAATTCTATGATTAAATAAGACAAAAATTGTAGTTCGAAAATACTGGTGTCCAAATTATAGAATTTTTCGCATTCTATACATTACGTATGCTTATCGCGCGTCGAGAAGAGGATAAAAGTTGAACAAGAAAGTTTACCTGCCATTTAAAAACGGAAAATACTATGCATAATTATATAATAGAGATGAAATTCCGTTGTTCAACCAAATAGAAATTGTTTTTTAAAAGAGTATCTTAATTCCGCTAATTCACTGGGAACATAATAGGTACATATCTTTCTGTGGGTATTTTTATACATATAAAGTTCCGTTTTTCATCAATAATAGTTAAGTTTTTGTTTAATTAAACTCTTACAGAGCATTAATTTCCTTAATTAATTCGTCCAGAACAAAAATAGTTAAATATATTCTTAAATACTCACTAATACCAATTTATACATAGAAAAGACTATTTTTACATTCATAGCTGACATTTTTCATTAGTAATCGTTACATTTATAATTATTTCAACTCATACAGTGCTTTCATTTTTTTAATTAATTGATCCAGAGCGATAATAATTAAATATATTCTTAAATGTTCAATGGTTTATGTATAACAAAGAGTAACTCAGCGTTCAAAGATAATCTTCGGATACATAATACATAAAAGATCACGTATACAGTGGCACTGTAACCGACTTTTCTGAACTTAATACGTGTATCACTGCTGCCATTGACTTTTATCTTCTCCTGTGACATCTATAATACTTGCAGACAGTTAGCGTGAACTCTATTTTCATCCCTGAGTAACATGAGCTATATGAGAGTATCTTGACTTGCAATTTATTACTTGATATTTTTCTGTGAAATATGTGACTTTTATAAAAATATGTTCGAACTTTCGCTTTTTAAAGTGCAGGAAGTTTCGGGAATAATTTAAAAAATAATTTTGGATGTTTGACGACCTTGATGTTTTGGTTTAACTTATAAAAATTCTAATCTATGCATAATTTTAAACTTTAGTTTTTATAAAAACTGAAATAAACAAAAATGGAATTAATTTTTCGATACTCGGTCACATTTTCTGAAATTAGTTTAATTTCTTTCTGTTTTTTAAAGATCTATTAAGTTTTCATTTTATTGAATAACTATAAATATTTGTGAAAAACTAATATTTAAAGAATTTAAATATTGCGTTGTTACCTAACGAAAACATCTACTAAAGAAAATTTCTTTCGCTCTTTTTTTAAACTCACTTAACGAGTATGTATTCGGCTAACAAATTTTACGCGATGATCGCAATAATCGCAATAATAATTTACGCGATGCTCGCGATGAAAACGCGTTGCATTTTTATTCAACAAAAAATTACGCTTCAATTAACGGAGATTTCGGCTAAAGAGTGAGATTTCGGAATGAATTATTTCGATAATATAGAATTGCTGTACATATAATCAATACATAAACACTTAACAGGTTAAAAATTTGCGATGCAGCGCTTTATCTTAAGATTCAAAGGATTTTTAATATGGATTATAAAAATAATGGTATCAAATTTTGAGTGACGCTATGCTATTTCTTAATGTATATATGTATTTGTATTATTTACTTCATCATTTTATTTTTGTTGTATTCATACTAGCATGTGCAAAAGTTATGATCAACATGAAAAGATGTATAAAACTTTATCAGCTGCTGCTTTTTCATCTACATCTCCAATAAATTTAAAATATGAGTATTTTAAAAAAAGGATATAAAATTTAGTGACGCATTGATGTGACTTTTTAAAATTCAATTTAAATTATTTTTGATTTGGTTAAAATATTTGAACGCATCTAAAATACTTTTATTTTTCCAATTCATTGTTATATTTACCCCATTTATTGAATTTCAATGGATTGAAATGTATTGGTTTCAATAAATTGATTTATTTTCTGCCTTACGCTATTCAAAATTGTTAGTAAAATTCATGTGAATGTTATTTTTACGTCAAATTATGAATTTGCATACATTTCCTTTAGTTAAGATACAATGACTGATTTCGAATGCAAATCAACTTTAATGTTTTTAACTTTAATTTTTTCATTTTTAGCATTTAGATCAGAGCTATTCGGTTAAAAATGTTAGCCTACATTTGATCGTGAAATTCTTATGGTTACACATAAAGAAAAGGATTAGGTTCAAATTTAGCTTAAGCATCTTCATACTGTTAAATTTATGCAGAAAAATCTGAATTCGGATTTGAGTGGCACATCCTATATTTTTGATTGAATAAATGGATAGTGACATTAGCTTCATATACAAAAAATGTTTTTGTAGCGTATGGAAGTTTATCCAATCTTTACTGTATCACCCTGTATCTATATAGATATGCTTATGAAAAAACTGAAAAGATTGTTTTTTCGAATCCAATTCAAAAGATATAAATTCTAGTCTTTGAATAAAATTGTAGTCTACCCTTCAGCTAAGAAAAAATTACAGACACATATACTGAAAATTTCCGCGTTGCCAACAGCAATACAAGGGCTTTTGGAATGGTTGTATTGTAACTCCTGTGTTCAGAAGTCTGGCGCCATCCCCTAAGAGAAGGAAGACATTCTATCAATAAATAATTCAGCAAAGAAACTGTATCCAATCAATCTCTTGCGACATCAGTAAAGTGGAAGAAATGTTCGGAATACATCTTTCTCTTTAGAATTCTTGGAATAAGGGCTTAGAATTGTTTGAGGCTAATTCGAAATAATAACTTTTATATTACTTTATTTTAAAATTAGTTTTTGTGAATAAAATAGCTACTCGATGACCATTTCCTATGAAAAAAAAAACTTCTTTTAATAAATCTATAGAAGCATCTCCAAAGTGACCTTCAAATGTCAATGACGGTGTCCATTGTGGATAGTTGAAAATTAAAGATTCGATGAAAGATTCGATGAAAGATTCGATTAAATACAGACTGACAAGGATAAGTGCGTCTACAGTTTACTTATTGTTGGCATCCTATTATAAATTATTAAAAACCCGCTTGTAAAGACATTATAATTTTAAAAACGTTTAGCTCTATCACCAATAGATGTTTAACAAGTAAGAAAAGTCATGCGTCATGCGTTAAGCATAGATTATGAAACATTTTTCAACATTTCCCGAAATATTTAACAAAATTTTGTTATTTAGGAAAATAAAGTGTTTAAAGTCCAAAGCCAAATATGTATTCCAATACTTTTTAACAGCCCTGTATTTGATCTGTAGATTGGTGTATGTACTATGTAATGAAAAAAAAAAAAAGTTTAGCCAGAAAACGCATAACAGGTTCAAAATTCTCTTTCAGCAATTTATACTAATAGATGTAAACATACTTGAAGACTTTTGTTCAACCCTAGTTTACATAGCACTTTTATTGCACGCCAGTATTTAGTTAAAACTTAATTCAAACTAAGACACTCTTAAAACTACTGAAATCACATTTTCAGAAATTATCATCAATAGACGGCCATGTATCCAATTCTTTGCGTGGCCCTGTATATATTTTATCTATATTCTACAAACATTTCTTAGTAAACTGAACATAGTTCAGCACAAAAATGCATAAGTTATTCAAAAACCACCTTTAAGTAATTTATGCTCTTTCTCAGTAACTTTTACGCAGCTTTTACTTTTATTCTTTTGTGAAGCCCTGTATATCAACTATAGCATTTATACACATGCATAAATATAGTGAAACTTAAAGCGTATATCACAATTAAAAATGCACTTTCTGACACCATCGCTAATGTACAATACTTCGGATAG
Source organism: Maratus speculifer (assembly GCA_964019185.1). Lineage (NCBI taxonomy): Eukaryota > Metazoa > Arthropoda > Arachnida > Araneae > Salticidae > Maratus > Maratus speculifer. Next base: position 78,479,164 of record OZ025299.1, read on the forward strand.
AATATACTATTTTTGTGTCCCTGTAAATGACATGAAATCTTTTGTGTGTCCCTGTAAATAAACGTACTTCGTATTATGCGTGAAATAATTTATATTAAGCTTCAGCGACGTATATCAATTTCATTACACGATATAGTTTAATATAATTAAAATACGCCGCAAACAATTTCTCGATTATCATTTTGTTATGAAATTCTTTTCGTGTGGCCCTGCAAATGACTGATAACTATTCTTTGCACTGCTTATTCTGCAAAATGCATATTTTAGTGCGATTTGTAAATTCATATCAATTTATTATGTTTGAAAGGGTGTAACAACTTTAAAATTAATTTGAATTAATTTTTCCCATTGGCTTAATGTAATGGATACTTTTGACTGTCCTTGTAAAGAAACTAAACATGGTAGAAACTTAATTTGAAATAGGGTTCATGCTAGAGTAAACGTCAATAATTTCCAAAAATTTCAGAGCAATTCGAATATATTTAACCCGAATAATCCAACTTTGTTGGAAAATGTAATAAAAAATATCATATTTTTGTGACGACAATGACATATAAAAATTAGAAACTTCTGAAAGTATTGAGATCAAATTTATTCAGAGATCTTTAGCAACAGTTTTTTTTAACTCAATGATTATATATATATATATATATATATAATGCATGAATAAATGTATATGCTCTTACAGTTTGAATATAAAAGAAGTATTATCAAAAAATTAATAAGTAAATAACTCTTTCGCTTTACCAGACTATTAAATTAGCTCGTATTCAGTGATTGATAGAAATAAAATAGTTTCTCTTAAAGTCAACATTTACAAATGATTTTGCTCATTATAAACGAAATTGAACATTTCGAAGTATTTGAACACTATTATTAAGACCCGTTACCCCACATGTTTACTTTTCTGCATCACTGTATAAAATAACATTCATAATGGTGATTCATAATGATGCACGTTATAATGTTTTTACAGCAAAAATTTGTCTTTTTTTCTCATCCTAAAAAATGTAGAAATAATACTGATTATAATGACTCTGGAAGGAAAATACTTTTTCTCCTTTCTTTATTCCTTTTTTTTTTTAAGTTATAAAATTTCAGAAAAGTGCTGAAAAGGATATGAATATTTGAGAGAGAAGATAACATTTTTTTAACATAAAATATGTTATCTTGAAGTTTTTAAGTATTCAATATGTTAATTGCTTACGACTACGATAATTGAATTAGATATGATTTATTTAAATGCTTCCGGTGCACTTTTAATTTTTTTCAAAAACAGTTTATACAAGAAACTTAACATCATTATGCAATATTTTCAAAATCTGTTTCAAAATCTGAATTTTTGAATAATGCCTGCAGCGAAAGCTCACGCTATTTTAATTAATAGAACACTAAATTAAAAAAAATATCTTATCATTCTATGAATAATTAATTAAAAAAGAAAACCTTTTAGACTTTTCAGATTTTGCTTTCCAATTATAATTTTTAATGAACATCGAAAGTACGTAAGCGTTGTAGTAAATTTTAAGACATGAAGCTGAGATATTCCATCTAAATGTAAAGCTTTCACATCTAAATTGAAAAAAAAAATATATATATATATCAAACGAACCCAAACATTTTAATATAAAGATGAAAAATAACTGTAATGATCATGTAACGTTCGATTATCCACAGCTAAAGTGAAATAAATATTGATAATCCATTTTGAACCCACACGCTTGCCTAGCTAATGTAACAGCATTAACATAAAATTGAATATGTAATCCTCGAGAAGGGGAAGATGTAACAACGCATTTAAAATCGACAATTTTTCATTTACAATTTTAATAACAGTATAGACTGTCATTTTCGCCTGTTTGTTTCTAAAATCGTTAGGATGTCATCATGAACTTTTAGCGTTCTTTCTGTATAATTTTATTTCCCCTTCATTTTTTTTTTTTAAATCTTATATTCTTTAGTAAATTTACTGTAATGTAATTATCAGTAAAACAGATAAATCACTTAAAACATCCGACATGGATTTTTAATTTTCAACTAGAACTGCAGTGATCTATTTAAATTTTGCCTTCTTTTCCCTTAGTTAGTTCTGAGACGGTTTGAAATGAGGGAGGAATAAGAAAAAAAAAATGAGAAAGGAAAGGGGAAGCAATCATTAATAAAAAAGCTACTTCAAGCATAAAGCTTTTCACTGTTCTCCCCATCAAATCTTCTCATTTTTCTCCAGCGAATATTATAACATGGTTTCGACTCTAATACAGTTTTATTTTGATGATATCTAAGTTATTACGCAGCAAAGGATATTTGTGTAGTTTATTAAAAGATTCTTTAGAAATTGTTGTTCAAGAATAAAATATTTTTCGATAGATTGCTTAAGATAAAAAATTATGAAAAATAACTTCCATAAATAAGGGATAAATTTAGTAAGATCTTATCCTTTATATTTAAAGCATGAAAATCAATGTACGATATGTAACTCTTATTAATCCTGATAAATCTTGTTCCCCAATACAAATGCAATATGCGTGAAACATTTAAAATATTAACTTGGCTGACTAATCTTCCTCAAATTAGATTGCTATTTAAAAATTCCTATATGTGACTCAGGGCTCAGCGACTAAAATGAAGCACTAATTTGTTGTTAATAAATGCAATCAACTACTAACACAGAGAAAGAAATACTAAAAAAAATTATACACAATAATGGAATATAAAATAAGTTCAATGTAAAATTTTGAAATGAAAGAAAATTTCAGTTTCGGAAGGATGTTCATTAATGGTATTTATTGATGTGTCAAATGATAAAAGTTTTTATTTGATGTTTAATAAGCTACAAAATTTCTAATAAACTCATAAAATAAAAAAAAAAGTCTATTTATTTTGAAGAAATAAATTGCTCTCCAGAATGTCAAACTACAAAAACAAGATCAGAATTAACAAGTAAGAAAAATCATGCGTTAAGCATATATTATGAAGCACTTTCCAACGCTTCATGAAATCTTTAACAAAACTTCGTTATTTAGGCAAATAAGGATACAAAGCCAAATATAGCCAAATATGTATTCCAGTACTATTGAATAGCCCTGTATTTGATCTATCAGTTAATATACATGCTATATAATGGGAAAATTTAGTTTAGCAAAAAATGCCTAGTAGTTTGAAATTTCTCTTTCAGCAATTTATACTAATAGATGGAAACATACTTGAATACTTTGTTCAGCTTTGTAGTTTGCCTGGTACCTTTATTACACATCAGTGTTAAGCTAAAATTCATTTTAAAATAAAACACTCTTAAAAGAATTGAAATCACTTTCTCATAAATTATCATTCATAGGCTCCATGTACCCAATTCTTTGCGTGGCCCTGTATATCATTTTATCTATATTCTGCAAACATTTCTTAATAAATTTAATGCAGTTCAGCGTAAAAGTGCATAATTTATTTAAGAATTACCTTTTAGTAATTTACGCTCATATTCAGTAACGTTGGCGAGCTCTCTTGGGCAGCCCTGTATATTAACTAGCATTTATACACACCATATAATGTACATAAATTTAGTGAAACTTATACCCGCATATCATAATTAAAATGCATTTCATCCATCCATCAGCTATCATCGGATACATTTACAGTACTTCGGAAAGAATGTACTATTTGAAGCCTTTTGTGTGTCCCTGAAAATACTATGTACTTTATATTAGGGAAGACAGTATCGTATAATTTATACGAAGTCTCATTGACATACATCAATTTTATTATACATGAAACAGTTTGATATATTTAAAATATGCCCACACAATTCCCCCTTTTACCATTATATTATGGAATTCTTTTGTGTGGCCCTGTAAACGAACAATAGCTACATTTTCACCTTTTATTTTACAGAATGCATATTTTAATGCACCTCGTAAAAGCATATAAATTTTAATATGTTTGACATCTTGAAAATTCCTTTGAAACGATTTTCCCCATAGGCCGTAATGTAATGGGAAACTTTTGATTCTCCCTGTAGATAAACTAATCATGATAGAAACTTCATTTTCAATAGGGTTTGTGCAAAGGTAAACGTCAATAACGTCCTAAAATTTCACGGTAATCCGAGTATATTTACATGAGTTATAGCGCGGCCAGACGGACAGACGGACAGACAAACCGAATGCATAAGCACTTTTCAACTTTGTTGGAAAGGGCTAAAAACTATGACTTGATTTTGCTCTATTGCTCATTTGCTGTTTGTTTTAGTCTCCTGGCGTGGAATCTATTTCTTAGAGGTGCAATTTATATTTTAGGATATTTTGAAGAAGTTTTGTGCCGTATTAATTGCGATTTGGATTAAATGTTATGTTTTCTGAAACTTATTTGAAATACTTTTGACATTTTAAAGCTTTTGACATAAAGGGTTTTTTTTTCATGCCATGACTATCTTATGAAAAATTATATTAACCTTTTCGGGTCTAATTTTTTTTTCATTTTTAAAAAAAAAATCACTTTTAACGTTAATAACATTAACACTAGCTATCGGAATAGATTAATTAAAATTTCACGAGTATTTTACTGTTAAAAAATAACAAATGTTGTTGTTTTGGGTTCTATTCAATTCGTATTAATGTGAAGAATAGACAATGGACTAAGGAGGAATTTTGGGAGATGTTTAGAAAATGTTGTAGTGCAGTAAGATTTAACTTACGTTACAACTTTCTAATACTTTTGTGCTTTATTACCTATGATTCTTTATGGAAAGTAACTTTTATTTTAAATTTAAAGAGTGAAATACATATTTAAAATAATGGAATCGCAAGCGGTGCAAAGAAAATTAAACAAATGCCTAACCATAAATGAAGTCTTATGGTAAATGCATAGACATATACACTATCTACCAATAAGTATTTGGAAACTTTCAATTTTTGACACTTTGTCAAATATTTAAAAATATACTTGTCGGATTCTTCTGAAACTTCAGGATTATGAAGATTATGTCTGACCTCATATTTATCAACATTCATTTGATAAGCAGGGCAATTAGGGGGCCAACAAAAAATTAAAGAATGACAGAAATATTTGGGATCACCCTGTACATGAAAATGCACGAAATGATTTATCGCTGCAGAATACAAATATGTGGATACTGCACAACATGTACACTGATTTTTGTAAGAATAGCATGTATATTCATGGAGAAAGAGTGGTTTTTTTTAAAAAATTAAAAAATTCTGGTAGGTTTTTTGTTTATATCATGCCGGGTTTTTGACCAAATTTAACGCAAATTTCAGAAATATTGGCAAAATCTATTAGAGAAAATATAGCGCAATTGGAATACAAATATATTACATATTTTATGAAATATGAGTAATTTTATGAAATAGTTTTTATCTGCGCATGCGCGAAAGATAAAAACGATTCTTTTACATCATTTAATAGTCAATTCTATGGAGTAACTTATAAAAAAAATCCAATCAAATATCATGAAAATTCAAAGAGATATCATTATTATAAGTAAGCTGTTTTTACATTGCTCTCTAAAAACGGCTGAAAAATAAGGGATTCGCCACAAATTGACAATTTTTATTAACTGAGTTTTAGGAAAAAATTGGTATTTAATGTATACAATATCTAATACAATATTTCTGTTAATAAGTATCTTCTCAGAGAGAAAAGAATAAAAGCTCTTTTCCTTTCACAGTACCTTGAAATTGGTCAAAATATCGATTTTCTTTTTATAATATTAATTGAAAGCTTCTTTAAATGTGAATATTTTCACACCTCGTTTTTATCTATACAACAATTATATCACGAGATATTGTAAATTTTATTATTAGATCCAGCAAAACTACTCTTGAAAATGAAGACTCTAAATTGACTTTTCTCACTCTTCATATTTTTGCAACTTGCTTGTTCGATAAATACAAAGGCTTTTGCTAATTTAGATAGAGGTTTGAATTTCTTTTTTACTTGTTTTCCATGGTGTATTTAATACTTTTGTGCATGGATTTAACATTCAAGTTTATAGTTATTTAAAAAAATATTTAAATTAAGAGTTTGTCGAATTTCCTTTTGTTTCTTATTTTTTAACCAATCTTTATTTTTAATTCACACGAGAAAAAAATCATATTAAATGTAAAATCCCATGGCATCTAAAAATCCATGCACAAATTTATAGTGTACTTTAATATTTTATAATATATTCTTTATTTAGTATATTCTAATAAATATGGGGGAAAATCAAATCGAAGCGAAATATTCATATTTATGAAAATGTTGGGATTTTTAAAAAGTTAAAATTTAAAGGGAAAAATAATAAATTTTAGTAAAATAGATACAACAAGATTTTATTAACATTTTATTTAATTTTTAGTATTAAGTAATGTGTTACCACATTTATCACAGTATTATTCAAAAGATTCATAAGAGATAGTTTCAAAAAGTATTGTGTCCCTTTAAGAAAAAGAAAAAAAAAATACTTATTACCAGAAGCGTTCGTTGATCTGTTGTGAAATGAATATTTAATAAGTTTATGACCCATATTTTAAGCTTTTTGGCTGACTAATAATAAGGAAACAATAATAACATCTTTTGGACAGTCATCAAAAAATATTCCTTTTGTCGAACTAGTAATTTTTTTTTAAATCAAAGATTATTCTAGCATACAGTATTTTTCTTGACAAGTTTCCAAAATGTCCATCTTTTCCCTTTCTTTGATTTCTTTCCCGTGTGCTTTTTCGTATCTAGGGCTTCATCTTTTTATAAGGTTTCTCTGAGCCAATAACCTGTTTCTTTACAAAAAGATATGAATTTTCAGACTCTATCGATTTCTAACTTTCTATTACTATTATTTGGATTACCTTTTTAGGATAAAGGTCAATTTTTTCCTTCTGGATTTGTGCATTTAAAAAAAAATAAGTGTTGTTAAGTTACATAATAGACTTCAGATCTCTTTTCCTATAAAACAGTAATTTACTTTGGTATCACAAAATAAAAAAGGTATAAAAATTTAAATAAATTATAAAGAATTCAATATTATAGCTATAAGCTGTTTTTTATTATTTTACAATAATTTATGATTTTAATGTTTAAAAAAATTGATATTATAAAAAAGAGCTGTCATAATATACATTTTAATATTATTGAATATGATTATTAAATTTAATGTTAAAATATTCCGTAATAATATTAAAATTAGCCTGTAATAACGTTAATTATTACAGGCGTTAATTATTATAATATTAAAATATTCCGTAATAATATTAAAACTATCCTGTAATAACGTTAATCATAATATTATAATGATAAAAATACCATTTCCCGATTGCAACAATAACTTGTTTCTTTGGCATAAGTAGAGATCGACCGAAATTTTGATTTCGTATTCCTTTTCGACCCATAATCAGTTTAGCTGTAAACGTATTTTCTATGAAAATGCTGTCAAATATTCGACCGTACGGAAACTATCTGCATTCCACCAAACGTTTCGTTTCTTCCTTTGGAAATTTTCAACATTACCCATTGATTTGAGCTGTATCGGCTCAAATAAGACACTTTTTATTTATTGCTATGACCTCCATTATTTATAATTCACTAATATATTAATAATGACTGATTCAATACGTAAGTGCAAATTATAAAACAAATAATGCATATATGGTTGAAATTTGAAGACCTTTTTCCCGCGCTCATGAACCCTTTCGGGTCTGGTTTAGTATCAATAGTACATGTCTTTTAATTTATTATTTTGTTTCGACAAATACTTTGGTTATTGTTTATACGTAATAATGTTAGTTTGTTTGTATGCATTTCCTATATGAATTCTTTAACTTTTAGCCATTTAGTAATAATAATTATAATAATAAATATTTGTTTAATTCTTTTCGCACTGTTTGCGATTCTTTTATCTTAAACATATATTTCACTCTTTAAATTTAAAATAAAGGTTACTATCTTGGAAGAATCATCTGTAATGAAGTACAAAAAGTATTAGAAATCTGTAATATCAGTTAAATCTTGTTGTAATATAATATTTTCTAAACACCTACAAAAATTCTTCCTTAATTTATTGTCATATGAATATGAATTAAATAGTATGCAAAATAACAGCATTCGTTATGTTTCAGACAGTGAAATATTTGTTAAACTCTAATTAATCAATTTGAATAGCTAGTGTGAATGTTATTAATGCAAAAGTTTTAGTTTAAAAAAATCTATAATTACTGAGAGAAAGTTAAGCATTACTATAAGTAAATGTATCTTTGTCTATAACAATTATTTCAAGAGGCTACTTCGCTCACACAAAAGCACCAAACACCAGTTAACTAATATTAATTCCACAAAAGAAAATTTTCAAGCTATCTTGTTTGCATTTCATTATTTTTAACCTTTTATTTTTATTTATTTATTACTATTATTTTTTGTGCACGTTGGATTATTGAGATTGATCTGTACAAATGCCGTTTGTTATTTTTCGATTATTTTGTTTTCAGGGTTTTTTTTAGCAGGATACTTTTACTTTAGGAGCAGTTTTCGAAGGAGAAATTATTCCCATTTAAAGGGAAAAAAACTTGCAAAGAAAATCGAAAAAGTAAAAAATGGCCTTTTTACACACTGTAAAAAAAATCTGTAACCTTAGTAATCTAAATTAACCGAAATCTCTTATGCTTACTAAAATTTTATGTGTACACTGTACAAGAAAATGATGTCAATCTACAAAACTTGTAAGCAAAACTAAAACCATCTGTAACTTTACAAAAGAATTTACTAAAATTTTGGTAACTTTACTAAAATTTTATCTATAATGCTCGTTATTGTCACTTAAAAAGTTCTTGGAGTACGATTTCCCAAAAAAATTCTTAGTAACCATAAAATTTGTTTGATTCAAAGTGCAAATCTGTATCTGTTACATGAATTTTTATTGTTGCCGTTACATAAAAAGTTCTTGGAATATAATTCTACTAGAAAAATTTTTGTAACTTTCCCAATTTTTTTTACAGTGCAGGTCAAGTTAAATTACTCAATTAAAAAAATTCAAATGCAAGCGAACTGTCTTTAAAAAAGTCTTCCATAAAGTTAACATTAAGGAAATCATGTTTTCGCGTGAAGAAAGTACAGTTTATTATTATTATTATTATTATTATTATTATTATTATTATTATTATTATTATTATTATTATTAATTTAGTAGCTCCTGAACCATTCAGCGGACACTATTAAATTTTTGCAATGGGGGTGGAGAGATGGCATTCGGATACTATAAATGCAAGATTATTCATGCAGTATGCAGTAGTAAGAAACATGTTAGAGGAACAATTATGTATGTCAACAACGAAAGAAAAAAAATGTGCTTTTTTTGTAAGAACAAAGATTTAAAAAAATCACACTTACAGTAAAATTTACGACAGCGTGACTGTTGTAAAGTTAAAATTTTACATTCTTATTTACAAAAACACTTCCGATATAACACAACTCATGAAATGAATAAAATGATTTTAATTATCAAACTTTACTATCTGTAACGTGTAGTCACCGTTTTCTAGTATTTTTTTTTCTTTTTACAAAGCATTAATTTTTTTAGTACCTATTAAAAAACAGCATGTAAAATTCCCAATGAATATAATTTGTTCCGGAATCTTTTTTCAAAATCTGGCATAAATATGAATATACTTCTCCAAATTCTATGGCAGAAGTAAGACTGTTTTATACTACTCTATGGTTTACCAGAATGAGAAACGCTACGTAAAGAAAAGGGCTGTTCTTGAAGATGACTAAGGTGTAGCTAAAAAGTAGTTGGTTTTAAAATTTTTAGTTTTTAACTTTTATAATTTTTAAATGCTTTAAAAGTTTTATTTTATATGTCTCATCCATATAGCTTTAAGTGAATTGTAACTTTGGTCTCATTAGTAGCTGAGAGGATTTGTTTTCGAAGCTGGTAGACGGGAATTACTGGGTTCGAATCCAATCGCGCCCGTCAGTCGGTCTAATCTTCGGAGTTTTTCGTGGTTTTCTTCGGACTTTGGATATCCTTGCGTAAATACGTGTTAGGTTCCCATAAAAAGACCCCCTCCCAAGAGGATACCCCCTTAGGGCCTATATCACTCGTGTTGATAATTAGTCGCCATAAACACAACCAAATTTATTTGTGAATGTATCAAAGTTCAAGATTAAAACTACATTTTGGTCCTACAGTTTATCAAAAAGGATAAGTTAAGCAATCTATCTTAATCACAAATATTCCTTCGACTTTTTGAAAAGATTAATTATCATAAACGTAATATTTACCAAAAAAAAAAAAAAAAAAAAAGTGAATATCAGCATTGATAAAGTAAGTCTTTCACGCATTTCAAGTACTTCAATAGGAAAAAGCTTAAAGCTGTGGATTAACGAACGGATGCAAACAATCTTGCACTTAAAGAATGACAACCATGAAGTTACATAAAGCACATTCACAAAAACAAATAATTAGATTTGGTTTTATGTGGCGTTTCTCTCTTCAATCATTCGTTTCTTTTATTTCTAGTTACTTTTCTTTGTTTCATTTTTCTCATTTTTCTTTCTTTTACTTATAGCTTTATATTGCTATCCGCCTTGTTCCTAAGACAACAGCTTAAAGGTTGCACATATCATAATGTTACTAGCTTTTTGGTAATCTTGGACCCCCTATCTCCTTATGATGTCATATGTTATCATCCCTTGAATCCTCTTTCCATAATGATATCGTTGTCACTGTCTAAAAATTCTTTTGATTTTTGGATTGTTTTTTTCTCTTTGTTTGAAGTCATGTACAAAGTCATGGTTACATTTATTTTCCGCTTACTTTTTTTAAAAATTCAAATGATGAGAAATCCCTAAAATATCACTTTATATATAAAATAACTTTATGTTAAATAAACTTATAAAAATAGTCATTATTTAAAAGTTTTTAATAATAGCTTTTTGTTATATAAGACATTCAACAGTAATGATGTCTTCTTGCACTGACATCCGCTACAGGTAGGGGGGGGGGGGATTGTAGATGCAGACAGAACTTTTTATTAATAAAACAAATAGACAACGTCTTTATATTTTTTAATTTAATAGTAAATACATGCACAGTCAATCAGGGCAACTTTGGGCCAAAAGAGAAAAAAAAAAAAAAAAAAAAAAGATTAAATCTGCTACATCACTTGAGTTAACGGCAAAGTTTTTGTCTCAAAATATAGATAGCAGCACTAGTGTGAGTTTGGCAGCTCATTGGAAATAATTAGTCAAGATTCCACCATGGCAAAATTGATCAAAATTTCGTAAAGGCGGAGCAAAGTGACACTGATTTGGTTCAAAGTTAACCTGATTGACTTCATCATTTTAAACATTCTTCTCATATAGTTTTTCGAACCGCTTATTATACATACTTACACACATGGCAGAAGAATAGGAATGCCAAGCGTTGGGGTATTTCCCATCTTGGAATTAAATAATTTTCTAATCATTAGTGATTTTAAGAATTTTGTATTTTCGTAACAATAGATTACATAATTTTTATGTAAAGACCAAGTTACAGATAAAAAGAGAAAATTTTGGTTGGATAAAAAAAGATAACGATATCAAAAGACAAACCCCCTACCCTTAGACATATCTTACGGCATCATGTTCCAGATCCCCTTCTCCCCCAAAAAATCATAACATAAAATATGCACAGCTCCTTAGTATGATATACAGTAGGTCAGTATATTTCAAGACTAAAGCTAACGACTAAAGCAAATTTACAATACGATTTAATTTTTTTTTTTTTTTTTTTTTTTTACAGAAATGAAGAAATTACGCAAGTCTTCAATGAAATTTTTACCTGTTTCTTGTGTAATTATTTATGCTGATTTCAGAGAAACATATTTCGAAAATTTTATTGTGTACAGTTTCTATAATAAACTATTAATAATTAATAAACTACCATAAATTGCTGTCTATGCGTTAAATTACAAATTTAGACACAGGAACGCCAGAATTTCCAATTGTTAAATTATAATACATTAGACACCAATACACGTGATAGCAGATTACTTCTAGTTTCTCATAGGGAGCGCTTGCAATCAGTGAAGAAAAGTAAAACATGGAAAAGATAGGAGGTATAGGGGTCCAACGAGAAAACACAAAGACATTCGATACAGATTTATCACAGATAAGTTAAATAAATAAAAATAATGAGAATTATTTTAAAGCCTAAAACGACTTGTCAAATTTGATTCAGGTAGGAACATTAGCTTTAAATAAAACTTTAAGCACAGAAATTATTCATTAGCAGTTTATTTAGCCAATTTTTTAAAGAAATGTGAAAATAAAACTGTACCAATTGCTTTTCAACTGCACAAACAATATCAAAAATTTATTTGAAATCTCTACGACTTTTCAAAGAACATTTTTGCAAAGAAAGTTTTGAAGTAGTGCCACCAGCGAAGGTGGGTGGGGGTTAGATTAAAAATGATGAGGAAACAGTATACCGATTTTTAGGCGCATTCGTAATTATATAAATACGTAGCACCTATAGTCGTCGTCTGGTCTGTGTAAAAACTAGCTAACCGAATGGTTTCAAATTTAATGTATAATCATTGCAGAATTTTGTCGGGTCATCTGAAATTTTATGAAAATCGAATTGAAACATAAAAAGATATTGATTAAAACTTTTCTTCATTCTATTAAACTATATCATACATAGTCAATTCAATGACAGTCCATTGAAAGTAATAATTCTAAGTTTCCATGATGATAATTATATTAAATCCTGTCCCACGTAATTAATTAAAAGATATCCCATGATAGGTATTGATTTCAGATTGCCATGATGATTACGTCTTATTTAAGATGGATCATTATTATTTCCGTATTACAGAATTTAAGATATATAATCGCAATAAATAATAGGCATACATTTTCGCGTAAGAGTGCAACATATATTGCACCAAGATCTGAATATTTATATAACTTATAAACGCACCTCATTTGCTACGTTTGACATACAATTTCCGATTTGTTAATCTTGGGGCAGCTATGACAAATATAATAAAAAGAATACTGCCCAGTTAAACTGATGGCATTGAGCTCACAGGCTACAAATACTAATTGTACATTAAAGCCTTATATTTTCAACGGTTAATTCCGTTCGAAAAAAAAATTAAGAAGGGGAAACAGCTCTCCCCTTTCCTCTTTTTTTATACTTAATCATTGAACCTCCTATACTATCAAAGACATGCTTTATCATATAAAAAATCTATATCCAAAATTCAGAGCAAATTAGATAATTCTTAATAAAAACCCATTTAGCATTTATATAATTTAAAAGGAGTTATCCCCTTCTTTTATACTTAACCATTAAACTTCCAAAACGATTCAGAGATTTGAACGAAATCTGAAAATTCTGCTTGAAAAACCTATTTATATAAATTAAGAGGGGGGGGGAGGCATTAGAACCCCTGTTGCCCCTATTTATACTTATTCAATGAACACCTAATAGCAGTCACGGAATCGCCTCATCAGAATGATCCTAATCTAAATTTTGAACGAAAACTTAATTCTGCATGAAAATCCCATTTATATCAACTAACGGGGGGGGGGGCATTAGAACCCCTGTTCCCCCTATTTATACTTATTCAATGAACACCTAATAACAGCCACGGAATCGCCTCATCAGAATGATCCTAATCTAAATTTTGAACGAAAACTTAATTCTGCATGAAAATCCCATTTATATCAACTAACGGGGGGGGATTAGAACCCCTGTTCCCCCTATTTATACTTATTCAATGAACACCTAATAACAGTCACGGAATCGCCTCATCAGAATGATCCTAATCTAAATTTTGAAAACTTAATTCTGCATGAAAATCCCATTTATATCAACTAACGGGGGGCATGAGCCCCCCGTTCCCCCTCTTATACATATCGAATGAACTCCAAAAACTAATCAGGGAAGCGCCTTATCAGGATATACCTATATACAAAATTTCAAGTGGATCCGATATTTTTATCATGAGTTATCGCGTTACGCACATACGCACATACATACAGAACGGACGGGCACATAAGCTCTCAGGCTATGATAGCCTGTGAGCTAAAAAAGAATACTGCCCAGTTAAACTGATGGCATTGAGCTCACAGGCTACAAATACTAATTGTACATTAAAGCCTTATATTTTCAAGGGTTAATTCCGTTCGAAAAAAAAATTAAGAAGGGGAAACAGCTCTCCCCTTTCCTCTTTTTTTATACTTAATCATTGAACCTCCTATACTATCAAAGACATGCTTTATCATATAAAAAATCTATATCCAAAATTCAGAGCAAATTAGATAATTCTTAATAAAAACCCATTTAGCATTTATATAATTTAAAAGGAGTTATCCCCTTCTTTTATACTTAACCATTAAACTTCCAAAACGATTCAGAGATTTGAACGAAATCTGAAAATTCTGCTTGAAAAACCTATTTATATAAATTAAGAGGGGGGGAGGCATTAGAACCCCTGTTGCCCCTATTTATACTTATTCAATGAACACCTAATAGCAGTCACGGAATCGCCTCATCAGAATGATCCTAATCTAAATTTTGAACGAAAACTTAATTCTGCATGAAAATCCCATTTATATCAACTAACGGGGGGGGGGCATTAGAACCCCTGTTCCCCCTATTTATACTTATTCAATGAACACCTAATAACAGCCACGGAATCGCCTCATCAGAATGATCCTAATCTAAATTTTGAACGAAAACTTAATTCTGCATGAAAATCCCATTTATATCAACTAACGGGGGGGGGGATTAGAACCCCTGTTCCCCCTATTTATACTTATTCAATGAACACCTAATAACAGTTACGGAATCGCCTCATCAGAATGATCCTAATCTAAATTTTGAAAACTTAATTCTGCATGAAAATCCCATTTATATCAACTAACGGGGGGCATGAGCCCCCCGTTCCCCCTCTTATACATATCGAATGAACTCCAAAAACTAATCAGGGAAGCGCCTTATCAGGATATACCTATATACAAAATTTCAAGTGGATCCGATATTTTTATCATGAGTTATCGCGTTACGCACATACGCACATACATACAGAACGGACGGGCACATAAGCTCTCAGGCTATGATAGCCTGTGAGCTAACAAATTAATCAAATGTAACATACAGTTTATTAAAGTGTAATCTTTTATGTTGGGGTTAGGGAGCAAGCTAATTTATGGATGTGGAAATAATATCAAAATAACCAGTCAGAGGTATGCGACATTTTTGCATTACAATTGCAATGCACTTACACTAAGTTAACTTGGTTTAACGAAGTTTCCTAAAAAGAAACGCGTGAATATATAAGATTTTCTTTCTTTATTTGCATACTAGTTGACCCACCCGGCATTGCCCGGGTCCGTGATAACATTGATGCATAAAAGAACTTATGATGATGACAAAAATGAAGAAGAAATCTATTCTAAAAGCACAAATACTCGAAAAGTCCTTAAAAATGTCTTCAAAAATCGCACTGAAAACCAGATTAAAAATCAATGAAATTCAAAAATCGTAGCAGACAAAATTTAATTAGGCTGAAAGTTTGAAACAATTTTCCTTTTATCAATGCCAAAAAATAGCCATCAGGTGCGAAAAAAATGCTAAAAATTGCATTAAAAATTCGTTAAAAATTCAAAAATCGCTGCATGGATTCCCAATAAGCTTTATTGAAAAGAAAACTAAATTCACTATGTCGGGTTAAAAGAATGAAACCGTATTCCTTTCACTAATGTGGAAAAATCGCCTCGAAACATAAAAAAACGCTAAAAATCGACTAAAAATTAAATAAAAAATCGAAAATCGGGCTTCAAGGTGCAAAATTTCATATAGAGGTACCTTCACTTCAAATTTTGTAACTGTATGTGCAGCATTCTCATCAAAACAGCGTTGACACATTCACAAGCTTCTCGCTTTATTTTTATAGATATAATAGATTTTTTTTTCATCATAAAAATATCAAGATTTTGAGTATGTTAAACGATCGAATAACTACTGCGTCAAAATCCCATTATTCGAATTTAAGATACGATCGCCATTCACATTATCAGAAGCATGACCGTGTGATGCCGTGTATAAAATTTTATCGTGTATAAAATTTTATCGAGATTCATAAAATTTTATTGAGTTTTGCAAGAAACTGCTAATATTAAAAGTATGATTTGTGAACATTTATTGCAATAATAAAAAAAAAGAAAAGTCTTCAAAATTTAAAACTATAAGTGTATAATTAATTGATGCATTAAGAACTGTAGATTATAAATAATCTAAATAATCCTATGTGCAAAAAAAAAAAAAAAAAAAAAAAAAAAAAAAACAAGGTTGGGAATCCTTTTTTTACGAATTTATATGATCTGTTTTATTTTTAAAGATAATTTTCAAAAGAGCGCAAAGTCTAAAGAAAAATATAATCTGTAAAAGTTTTATCTTTTATTCTAACGGAATTCAATATTTATGGAACTAAAAATGATTATTTTATCAAACCGCTATCGAACACTTTTTTTCATTAAAAACCTGCATTAGTGGAAAAATATAAAAATATACATTTTGAATTTTTAAACGAAAAGATCTCAGAAGGAGTTATCATCTGTCATTAATGTTTATCAACTATAGTTCCCTAACTGGGGTACGTGAAAGTAATATTGGTAATGACGGTAATCTCAAAAAAGGTTAGTAAAATCACCAAATATTAGAAATGACAATGCAATTTGTATAAATTTGTTATATTGTTATGATAAGAAGATTATTAATGGAAAAAAAGAATCTTTGCAGTGAATGGAGTCATTAAATCTAACAGAGTGGAAGGCGTGGGTGGAGTGGGGCGTGTTTATAACCTCCTCAGTCCTGATGTCACCTTAAAACTATTCTTTTTTCAATTCTTGAAACATAAAGGGATACTGAAACTACGGAATTTTCATTTCTTCTTCTAAGACTGCTAGTCACCCTGTTTCCAAATTCCCTTCGGTAATGGGCATTTGATGCATTCTTATATTTAAAATATCTCCTTAGGAAATTAATAGTTTTATTTTTTTATGGTCTCTTCTTAAAAAACCTTTTTTTTTTCTTAGCTGTCAAAATATTTTCAAAATCTAGGCTTAATTTAATATTTTCTGTTTTAAAAACATACTCACTGGGAGTAAAATTTTAACACTTCATACGAAATTAAGCGTAGATTTTTAGCAATATTTTGAAAACTAAGGAAAAAAAAAGAGACATTCTTTCAGAAGAAAACTCAGAAAAACTAAGTTAAAAATATTAATTTCCTGAGGAGATATTTTGAATATGAAAATGCATTAAACACGCATAGACTTAACATTACTGAAAGGAATTCGGAAGTTAAGTGATTAGCATACTTAAAGTTGGTCTCAAGTTTACTACTCAACAAGCGCGAAACTTTCTGACACAATGCCGTGCTCATTTTTAAACAAAAAGAAGTAAATATGGCAGACCTAGCCTGGAAATTATTTGAAATCTAAATGGTTCTTCCATTTTTTTTTTTTTTTTTTTTTTTTTTGATAAATACTATTGATTGAATTATAAACCTTTTTGATCACGTGATTAGAATTTTTTTTTTCTCCCTTCGTTAGCAGGGTTCCCTGATTTTGTCTATCTATTAAAGATAGGAAAATCTATTAAATTACAAAAAAGCGGGAAAACGTCTTCCGATTACATAGTTGTTGAAAAACAACATCTACCAGTTTCATGCGTTTCTGATTAAAAACGAATGAAAATTTATGTCATAAAGATGCCTTTTGGATTTGACAACAGCCTTAGGTAACACAGAAAAGTCATTTTATGGGACCAAAAATTCATTTGACATTAAGTCTATTCAGTGTAAAACGATTCATTTTCTCACTCTCTGTCTCACAGTATTACAGACGTGTGTATCATTATTTTCATTATTATTATGAACGTTTCTTTTAAAACAATCGGTAAGTAGATTATTTAATTGGCAGACAATTAGAACGATCAAAATTTTTTTTATTGGCACCGCTGTGGTACGGTTACGCTTTAAAACACCTGCTAATAATTTCCTTTAACTTCAGTAAGAGTCATTTAAATAAAAATATGATTTTGAAATTGGTTATTAAAATCCAGTATACACGATTCGTTTGCCATATGATACAATGTAATTATACGTTTTCCAATCATTTTGATTCCTGAAATTAATTTCTTTTTTTAATTTAATAGCTATATTTTATATTAATGAGTATGCATTTCACTATGGCAGCATAAACAACTCTTTTTAAAAGTCGGAAAGGATAACAATCTTGACGATAGATACTGCAAGAAAAAAAAAAAAAAAAAAAACTGAAAATCAATACACAAAATAACTACAATTATTTTGATTATCGTCGTTTTTTATATTATTAACTATATGAAAAACCTTATGATATCCCTATCTGAATTCTCAATACGTTCTTAAACATAATGATAGTATGTACTCTTATTATGAAAAAAAAAATACATTGTTTTACAAAATAATATTTGAATAAGGAAACCAAATATTAAAAATAATAGAAACAGAATAATATTATTTTATAATAGTCAAAACATAAAGTGTATGTAAGGAAGAGTGAGAAAGAGGGGGGCATATTAAACAATTTTTACATTTTTGACTATTTCTCAAAATTGTTATGAGCTATTGAAACAAAAGTTCATTTACATGAATATTTACACTTTGTTTGTTCATTTGGTGAAACTTTTAGATGCATTTATCAAGAATTTCTCTTATATCATCCGTCTAAATTTATTCACTTATGGCCCGGTGCAGGGGTAATTGTGGACATACCTGGGGCATATGTGAACACAAAATAATGCAAAAATATTTTTTGTTAATAAAAACTGTGATAAAAAGTAATTAGATGCCCTATTTATATATGTATAAATAAATCAATAAATTTTCTAATATAGATACAAGAAATTATTTGTAAAGTTATGCACTAATATACCTACTCCATTGCAAAACTGTGTTACTTTTATATAAGTTATTGAATAATTCTGTTATTGTGTTCTTATTTTTTTCTAAATTTTATTCAACGTGTATCACAAAATTGTGTAGTATGATTTTAAAAATTAGTAAAATTGTGATATAAAAAATCCGTGATTATCACAACACTTTTTATCACTTTTTTTGGCCAACTAAATTTTACTTTCATAAAATAAAGTATCTTACAAATTCTTTAATATGGACTAAGAAAAAATAAATTCGTTTAAAACTGGAAATCATCAAAGAAAAACAAATAAACATATTGGTTTTTATAGAAACCTACCACTTTTAATTGTTATCTAACTTCCAATAAATTAAAACTGTGAATAAATTCTAAAAGCATTGAATTTGTAGCTCATATTTCACAACAGAGTAATTAAATTTTAAAATAAATAAAATGCATTCAAAGACTTAAAAAATACATTTGTAGGCTGTTCACACCTGTTTCATATAAGTTCAATTCACAAGTACCCTGTCTACCCACCTAAGCCGAACTTATAAAAAATATACATATAATTTCAATTGGAATAAGCAAACAAAACTGTTTGTAGTCTAAGCTAATTAATGCCACTACTGAAAGTAATGCTGATGTAACGTTAGTTCTTTGATCCAAGAGTGCGCCTTATAAAACTTTTCGCTTGAGCTGCAATTTTACCTTGACTAGCTCAAAAACCAAGTAACTATTGTGTAATTTTCGCTGAATGATATCTTGTTGATTCTAATCAGTGGATGAATTATTTACAAGAATCTATACATATGCCATCAATAACGAAATATAATTTTATTATCATATTCAATACTAGTCTCGTTACTAAAATTATTGATTTAATAATAGCATAAGCAATTAAAGCGATAATACAAAATTATGTTAACATAATTATTGTAATTGGTAAATAATTCATATGAGATGTCAATTTCCAACTGGCGAAAAATGACCTTATTAGAGAGAGCTCAGACGGCTTCAGCCATAGAGAAAAGAGATTGAATAGAGATGACGTCAAAACTGTAACCCTAAAATTAGGTACACATTCGTCCCAAACACAGCCATGGGCTTTCACGAAAAAACAAGAAAACTTTTAGTAATACAGTTTTTAATTTCTAATGCAATGAAATGCTACTTTAGAATGCTTGACCATAAGCAGATCGCTTTCATTTAGTGAAAACAAAATGTTCCGGTGATGTCAAAGAATTCGGTCTCTGATCAAACTGCTTGTTTTGTTTGGGCGGAATGAAGGCAATTAGCCCTTCACTGCACGATGTTTTCTGTTTTTATGAAAAAAGTTATTTGAAATATATACAGGGTGTTTCTAAATTCATGGTACAAACTCTAAGGGGTGACAGTACACATCAAGACAAACAATATTAAATAGGAAACTAAGGGTCCCAAACGTCTTCCGAAGGAGATAGGCGCCATTAAAGTTTAGGGTCCAAAAATTCAAATGATTATAAAAAACAGAAAAATTGGTCGATTCGTTTGCGGTTTTCACTAAAACTATTCTTTATGTCAGTATTGTCTTGAAAATAAACTAGCAAAAGCCATGCTTTGTTTGGATTCGCGAAGCATTATTTTATAAAACAGATATTTGAAAGTAACAATATTTTTTTATTATTATTTTTGCATCTTTATTAAACAAAAACGTTATTTTATGTTTTGGCGCATTTTAATTTTTTATTTATGATGTAAAACTGGCATAATAAGATATTTTCGAAGCAAACTTTTACAATTTTTTTTTTAATTTTCAACTAAAAGCTCTTTTAAAGATGTTTTTACAATTTCAAGTAGCAACTGGTGTTTTTTAATTGTTTGAAATATGCATGTTTCCAATCTTTGTAATCAACATCCGATAATCTTTGATAGCTATTTTAGAATAATATATTTGAAGAAAGCTTGAAGAAAGTTACTTCTTCAAAATCCTATTT
Source organism: Maratus speculifer (assembly GCA_964019185.1). Taxonomy (NCBI): domain Eukaryota; kingdom Metazoa; phylum Arthropoda; class Arachnida; order Araneae; family Salticidae; genus Maratus; species Maratus speculifer. Next base: position 78,500,082 of record OZ025299.1, read on the forward strand.
TCTGGAAAAAACATTTGAAATCTGCTTTCGTTGATACTATGAATTTTTAACTGTAAAACATTTTATTTTAATTTCTTCGTTTTTATACATGTTAGCGTATGAGAATTGCTGTAATTCTCTCCGCGTGGGAGAACTTTTTACTTTCTTTGAATGGCAACTCAATGGAATTACCTTTTAACGAAGCGCTCTCTCATTCTCGCAGTGACGTTTTCACGAATAATTATTGTTGTGTTTGCGAACTTATTAAAGTCTTATTTTTCTATAAAATCCTTCTGATTAATGAGTCGATATTATTTAGCCACAATACGACCATCGCAAAAATATTTATAAAGAGCTTGAACCAACAACTTCACGCAGATCTTTTAATTTTTCATTTATATAACAAATTTAAGAATTAATTTTATTTGTTTACAATTATTTTGTTGCCAGTTTACAAAAAAAAAAAAAAATCCATAATACAATTCTTTTAAAATGTTTAAGTGTCATCTGTGCAAACGATTTTGCGGGAAAATGAAAACATGTTTTATTTAATAAATTAATCATGATTCTATCTATAATTATTTACTCCATGATTTAAACTTTTTTTTTTCTGAAAATATACGCGTTTCATTTTTTATTTATTTGCTAAAATGCGTCCGTATTGGAAATGCATGTAAAATAAATTAATTAAAATAATAATTTTTTTAACGTTTTACTGTAAAAAAAATTATATTCTGCAAATCTACAGATCATAATTTATTTTTGTGTTTAATTTGAAGTTAAAATATTGAATAGTTTTTTTGTAAAGCGTACGACAAATTGTAATTTGAGTGGACTAGTAGAGGATTCGCTTCGCTCATCCTAATTATAAAGATAAATTTCAAAAATTGCCGATAGAGGGCGCTTTAGACTTTGGAGCAACGAGCAACTTTTTTTAACCGTTATTTTTTGCATCGCATTAATTTTTTTAGAAGCTTAGAAATAAACTTAAATTTTGAGCTCAAAATCTAAGTCGTTGGGAGTGGTTAAGCAGCCCTAACTGAACTGTGAGGGGAGGTTCAAATTCCAAATGATTATAAAAAACAGAAAAATTGGTCGATTCATTTGCGGTTTTCTCTAAAACCATTCTTTATGCCAGTATTTCCTTGAAAATAAATTTTAAATATAAATTTCAAAAAATGCCTATAGAGGGCGCTTTAGACTTTGGAGTAACGCAGAACTATTTTTTACCGTTATTTTTTGCATCTCATAAAAATTTTTTTAGAAGCTTAAGCATAAACTTAAATTTTGAGATGAAAATCTGAATCGTTGGGAGTAGTTAAGTAGCGCAAACTGAACTGTGTTCAATGGAGGTGGGGAGGTTCAAATTACAAATGATTATAAAACACGGAAAAATTGGTCGATTCGTTTGCCGTTTTCGCTAAAACTATTCTTTATGTCAGTATTTTCTTGAAAATAAATTTTAAAGATTAATTTCAAAAAATACCGTTAGAGGGCGCCTTAAACTTTAGAGTAACCAACAACTATTTTTAACCGTTATTTTTTGTATCTATTGTCTGGCTCGGGTTAGAAAAACCCTGAGTGGGGTTGCTGGTTTCGAAGGTTCCAAATCTTGTAGGTAGGGAAGGGGAAATTCACCGGTAAGAGCGGGGTTGCCACATTGGCAGCGGCTTTAAAGATTCCCCTTTCTTTCTTTTCTTTTCTTCTTCCTATCTTATCTCATCGAAAGCGTCCGCCTTCACTTGGGATAAAAAAGTTTTCTGAACTCAGTTATAATCTTAACAGGAAATTTGTTAGATGAAATTTAGGAGAAAAAGTGAAAATACAAAATGAATAAGTTAAAGATTCATCAGATTTCATGGAAAAAGAGAGATGCTGTTTTCGGGCTCATTTAGAGATTTTTAAATGAAGGAAAATATTTCAAATTATTAAATACAAACTACTGAATAGATTATTCTTTCTTAGAAATTTGACTTTCCTCTCAATCACGATATCAATTATATTTTTTAAATAAAAGTTCTTTTTTTATCCATTTTTATAATTTTTAAATAAACTTTCTTTTTTTTAATCCATTTTTATAATTTTTAAATAAAAGTTCCCTTTTTTATCCATTTTTATAATTTTTTTAAATCCATTTTTATAATTTTTAAATAAAAGTTCCTTTTTTTTATCCATTTTTATAATTTTTAAATAAACGTTCTTTTTTTTATCCATTTTTATAATTTTTAAATAAAAGTTCCCTTTTTTATCCATTTTTATAATTTTTAAATAAAAGTTCTTTTTTTTATCCATTTTTATAATTTTTAAATAAAAGTTCCCTTTTTTATTCATTTTTATAATTTTTAAATAAAAGTTCTTTTTTTAATCCATTTTTATAATTTTTAAATAAAATTTCCTTTGTTATCCATTTTTATAATTTTTAAATAAAAGTTTTTTTTTATCCATTTTTATAATTTTTAAATAAAATTTCTTTTTTTTTTATCCACTTTTATAATTTTTAAATAAAAGTTCCTTTTTTTATCCATTTTTAAATAAAAGTTCTTTTTTTATCCATTTTTATAATTTTTAAATAAAAGTTCTTATTCTTTTTTATCCATTTTTCAAATTAATACAGAGAGCGTTTATATTTTATTTGCATTATATATTACTATTTATTTTCAGTTTTTCTTTAATTTTACAAAGAAGCATGCACTCATTTTATAAATCTTTGAAAAAAGTGTATGTATTTTTATTTGTGCTTTTCTTTGCGCAGGTTTTTACATGCCTTGGGTTCATTACTATCATTAGAAACATTTTGTAACTTTTTTCTCACAAAATGTATTCAAATTTCTATTTTAAAATATTTAATCAAGCTAACTGTTACATGTATACACAGAGCAAACTAGGAAAATAAAGATTAAAATTAATGTTAAATCACATTAATATAAAAAATAAACGCTGCAAGTTTGCGTTTTTAATAGAATTTTCGGGCATAATAGCGAGAAAATGGAGAAGAACCAGCCGTCATGTGACAAAAATCGCTTATGGCTCAGTGAGTAATAATTTTTTATATAAAAAATGAAAAACAGATTTCGATTCTAAATCAATTTTAGAATCAGACCTAGCATTTTATTAATAGCAAAAGCGCTGAAGGTAAAACCGGTCTCTGTATAAGAACAGGAAAGACTGCGATAATTCTCCGAATGACCGATTGAATGGGGAGGAATTGGCGAGAAATGAAAACGTCGGACTCCCCTAAAAAAAAGTCGGCTGACCAGTTACCCTGGCAACAGGCCCAAGCCGAAACCGGTCTCAGAGTTTTTCTTATCTTGGACGGACAATAATTAAGTGCTTGTAAAAGTTCAAACTTAAATTTTGAGTTCAAAATCTGCATCGTTGTGAGTAATTAAGTAGCGGAAAATTTAAATGTGTTCGAGGGGTGTGGAGGGTAACATTTTAACTCCTGAACACAGTTTAGTTTGCGCTTCTTAACCACTCCCATCGATTTTAAATTTGAGCTCAAAATTTAAATCTAAGCATTTGCAAGCATTCAATTAGATACAAAAAATAACGGTTAAAAATAGTTGTTGGTTACTCTAAATTTTTAAGGCGCCCTCTGACGGTATTTTTTGAAATTAATCTTTAAAATTTATTTTCAGGGAAATATTGACATAAAGAATAGTTTTAGCGGAAACGGCAAACGAATCGACCAATTTTTCCGTTTTTTATAATCATTTGAAATTTGAACCTCCCCACCCCCCATTGAACACAGTTCAGTTTGCGCTACTTACCACTCCCAACGATTCAGATTTTCATCTCAAAATTTAAGTTTATGTCTAAGCTTCTAAAAAAAATTTATGAGATGCAAAAAATAACGGTAAAAAATAGTTGTACGTTACTCCAAAGTCTAAAGCGCCCTCTATCGGCATTTTTTGAATTTTATCTTTATAATTTATTTTCACGATAATACTGACATAAAGAATAATTTTAGTGACAATCACAAATCACTTGACCAATTTTTCCGTTTTTTATAATCATTTGAAATTTGAACCTCCCCCCACAGTTCAGTTTGCGCTACTTAACCACTCCTAACGATTTAGATTTTGAGCTCAAAATTTAAGTTTATTTCTAAGCTTCTAAAAAAATTTAATGATATGCAAAAAATAGCGGTAAAAAGTAGCTGTCGTTACTCCAAAGTCTAAAACGCCCTCCATCGGCATTTTTTGAAATTTATCTTTATAATTTATTTTCAAGACAATAATAACATAAAGAATAGTTTTAGTGAAAACCGCAAACGAATCGACCAATTTTTTTGTTTTTTATAATCATTTGAATTTTTGGACCCTAAACTTTAATGGCTCCTATCTCCTTCGGAAGACGTTTGGGACCCTTAATTTCCTATTTAATATTGTTTGTCTTGATGTGTACTATCACGGCATCAGTTTGTACCATGAATTTAGAAACACCCTATATACCGGTGTAATAATGGGAAAAATAGTAAAAAAAATAATTTTCATATTTTCAGCTAAAATTTGATATTTTATGGCGTGTACCCTATATACATAATTGGTGTTTTTAAATATTGTATTGATATGTTTTTTCAATTAAATGGGTTTAATTTAATTAATTTTATCTGCTAAATACTCTGCAATTTTCTTTATATTAATATTTTTAAATATTCATTAAAAATAATAAAAATAAATTTTTCCTTAATAGTTTGATCGAAATTTTATTTTCGTTTCCGAAGAATAACTTATAATTATATTGTCAAATGCAGCCATCTGACAAAATAAGTGTTATTCCATTCTTCGGACTGTTCTTCATCAGTTACAGCGATCCTATTGGCCAAATTTATGGCACATAATGATACTTTTAGAGTGTTTTAGATATAGCCAGGTGTGGCACACTGTACAGTGAAGAGTTAAATTTGAGTGATAACAGGAATCATATAGCATATTTTTTCTACGGGATGCTGCACCTCTAGTCTTTCTCTTTACTCTATGAACTTCAATCAAAAGATCCCTGGTTGATAACCTGGTCTGGAAATTTTTCGCCCAGTAGGAAATTTACATATCATGTAATTTATTTACTTATTAGAATAATTGTGTTGAAAATAAATTGAAACTATATAAAATTAATCTAGAATAATTACATATCCAACGCTTTCCGGAGTTTCATTAGAAGCGATTTATTCTTTTGAGCTGATTCAGATATCAGATCAGGTGCAATAATCAGCATGTCAGAAATGTAATGTCACGCGTAGCAAATGAGGTACGTTCGTACTATAACGAAGTTAAAAAAAAAAAAAAATCAGATCTTGGTGTAATAGTATACAGTACTTCGGATGCAGTATAGTAGCCGAAATCTTTTATGTGTTCCTGTAACTACTATCTGCTTTCTATTATACAGGAAATAACTTGTATTAAACTTCAGCAAAGTATATCAATTTCATAAAATATGAAATAATTTAAGATTATTAAAACGCACCCCAAACAATGTTTCTCCCTATACCATTATGTAAAGGAATACCTTTGTGTGGCTCTGTAAATTAATAATAAATATTCTTTGCACCACAGATTGTAGAAAGTGCATATTTTAGTATATACTTCGTAGATGCATATCCATTTTTTTTTTATGTTCGAAAGAGTGTAGCGTCATTAAAATGCACTTGAAACTATTTTTTCCCTTTGGCCGTAATGTACTGGATTACTTTTGATTGTCCCTGTAATTAAACTATACATCCGATTTTCATAAAATTTAAAATGACTCGACAAAATTATGCAAAAATTACATATTTTAAATTTCAAACAATTCGATTGGGTAGATATTGCTCTGTTATATGCGAATGAACAGACAGACGGCGGACGAACGGACTGAACGATGACTATAGGTGCTATGTATTTATATAATTACGAACGCACCTAATAGGGTTAGTTGGGTGAATTAGATCCACCAGATTCGTCCGGGACAGCTTAGATATTACTAATAATTTATTTAATAATCGTGATTCCTGGCACACGCGTTTACAGTTAAACTGCAATATGTTATTCAAAAATACTTTACAAATCCAGGGCCCTACTGGTGGCTGAGATGTTATGCTCTAGAAGCTGTTAGACGGGAGGTGCTGCGTTCGAACCCAATCGCGCCCTCGGCCTAACCGTTCGGTGTTTTCTGTGGTTGTCTTTGAATCTTGGATAACCTTGCGTAAATGCGTATTAGGTTCTCTTTAAAATACCCCCACAGGGGACACTCCCCTTAGGGCCTATATTCCTCGTGCAGATAAACGGCCGTCATAAATAACACCACCACACCTTTACAGATGCAGAATAACAGTTAAACTCATAAAATTGAGCACATTTCTCCTTCTTTAATTAATATTATACCTGTATAAATGTAGTTATAAAAAGTCTCAAATCGAGTTATATTGCAAGATATTTTTCGAAATTGTGAAATTCAGAATCCTATCGACATACATAGCTACCAACTCCCCCCCCCCCTTTTTTTATTTCAAATTAAATAAATATATTTTAAACATAAAATTTAATTCACCCCATAAAAACAAGACACATTTTATTAAATAAATTTTTTAGTTCAAACTATGTAATAAGAGCATATATATTGGAAAAGATAATAGTACCATTGAAACATGAATCAAAAGTGATTTCATTTCATCGTGTAACATTTTTTCAATCCCATCTATATACATTGCTGCCAACTTTCCTTTTTTTAAATAAAATAAAAATATTTGGAATATTTCATTTAAATATTTTATTTTAAAAATGGAGTGAAGTAACTACACCATAGAAACAAGGCACACTTTATTAAATACATCTTCTGGTTCAAAATTTGTAATAACAGTACACATAATGGGAAAGATAATAGTTTCATTAAAGTATGAATGAAAAGCAATTTCATTTCATCACGTATTATATTTTCATCAATATGCCTGTCATGTCCAAAGATAACATAATCTAGAAGAAGCAATATTACTTAATTTCTTTGGCAACAGAACGTTCGAATTCGCTACTAAAAATGTAATGAAGTGCTTTCTTTTTTCCAAATGAAAACATTTATTCGTGCTTATCTTCAATCAAAAACACGCCAACAACTAAACAACCCGCAATTGATTCGAAATATAGTTCAGAAACACCCTGTGGTCACTGAACCTTTTGAAAACAGAGAAAAGACGGATGGAATTGATGCATGAGGATACTTCCATTATCTCACAACCTCACGTTTAAATGCAGTTGTCCTTGATTTTAGTATAGTAGGAAAAGGCGTGCACTCAGAGAAAATAGTTTCGATTCAGTAAAAAGCAACTGGTGTTACGATTTTTGATAATCGAAAGGGATATTACAGATGTAATTATGTGGAGTAAGCTGCTTAGTCACTGAGGTTCTTTCAAGTTGTCAATCAATGCAAAATTGATACTACTTTAATTAGCTTTGACAAAGAATGAGTGAGTTAAAAGGCTTCCGAAATTGCTAACTGAGAGTAGTGTACCTTCACGTGCTATATAGTATTTTTTTAAGGGGTAGAACACAAAAATCTTCAATTTTTCTATAAAAATATTGAATTAAAATGTATCTGTTTTTTTTTCTGTTTAAAATGACGCTTACTACATGTTTCTATCGTAATTGGAACGGGAAATATTAAATTTTTCGTTTTGGTTTGTTTTCAAAATCTAGCTTTTAAGAAACGGATGTCATGGAAACGACTTCTTGTGAAAAGATGATTTTCTTCAGGATGGGTCTTTTCAAATTTTCTGATATTTAAACTGTTATAAGTCGAGAACTGTTAAAGATAATTTGTTAAAACTTGAAACATGTCTTTTTCAATTATTTTATTTTAATTTTGACTTGGCAAATTTAAAAAGAAATATTTACAGATAAATAAATAAATAAATAAATCATGTTTTCAAACGAAAAAATTATTATTTTTTTAAATTACATCATTTTTGTAAAAAAAAAGTTTCTTTAATTTTTTTTTAACTTAAATTAATATTTTTAAAAATGCTGAAAAAAAATTAAAACTCATATATTTATGTTCATTTAAACAAAAAAAAAAAAAAAAAAACTATAAATAATATTTTGAGTTGCAATGATTTTAAATTACTCCCCTTTTTAAATAAATTTTTAATTTTAAATTTAATATAAATCTGAGAAGCTTCATCGTGATTTTGTTTACAAATGATATAATTAACCATCAATAAAAATTCACAATTATAATTCAATAAATATAGAGTTACTATAAGGGATTGCTTTGTTTCATAATCGAGATTCCAGATTTAGAAAATTTAACATAGAGAAATGCCAATATACTATTCAGAATGTTTTACAAATCAGGACTGATAATTAAATTGATAAAATTAAAGACACTGAGGGTAGTTTGTTTGTCCCAAATCTCGCGTTTTAATCCAGATTACAGCAGAGGAATGTGTACACTGGGGGAAAATCATTTCTATTAATTCTATCTGGTGTTGTATTTTTGGATTATCGAAAGATATACCGTATATACTCGAGAGGAATAACAGACTACACACCAGTATTTAGAAAAAGTTATCTTCGTCTTATCTAAATGTGGAATTTGCTGATATCAATGCAAATTGCAAGATTTGCAAGATTGATGATATTACAAGATTTATTTCTAAATCAATTAAATAACTATATACGTCCCATTTTCAATCACTTATTGATGTTTTCGGCTGTAAACGAAAAACCCCAAACTCAATCATCCTTAACTCCATATGGTTATCTTATTTCATCTAAATAGGAAATGAAGCCTGCAGTCATGGCAGATGGTGATGCATAAATTGGGAAAAACGATTATAATGGAAGATATGCAGGCAGTAATCCGAGTATGGGGGAGGCTTCAACAGATTTTGATCGACCACTATAGTAAGATTATTCTAAAATTTTATTGAAATCACATGCAAATAACTGTCACTAGGAGAACTTCCATTTTATTGTCGCATAAAAAGTTGTTTGAAAAGAAGTATAGCGATTCGGATAGAACAGAAAGAAGATTTGAATATATTTTCTGTATATTGTTAAAAGTTTAATTGCATCAAAATTTTGGTTGTAAATATATTTTCTATCAAATAAAGTATTATTCATCCTTATAATCTCTCCAAATATGATTAAGTTTTCCAATCAATAATGTTTATGTAGTTTATAAGGAAAAAACATTCATTATTCCTTGGAAAAATTATTTGTATAAGTGTGTTTATAATACGCATGTGTTGTCAAACTAAATAGATGCAGCGCCCATAAAAAAAAAAATAATAATAAAAACAGAAACGATGATATTAATTTACTGTGGTATGTATAAAATAAAGGCAGAATGGTATTACGTTTATTCTTCAAGTCGAATTCTAAAATAACGATAAAAATATATATAATTCTGAACTAAATTTAATGAGATGATGTCCATATTAGTTAGTCAATTATTATTAGCCAAACTATCTTTAGTTGAAAATGGATTGTATAAAACAGGCCAAGATAAAGTAAACAAAGTACAATTTATTTGAATTTATTAATTCTTTTTCATTTCATAGCAGAAAAAGTAGTTTTAATTGCACTTTGACTGAACACAAAATAGGGTTTTGAATCTTCGACCTGGAAATTCTTCGGTACCGGTGTTTTCTTATAGAAAATTCATAATTAAAAAAGGCAAAATTTAGAGTGTTTAATCTACGTTTATTTTTCTAGAAAGTCAATAGTGATATTTCTCCCGAAAAATTCCCTGAAACGTACGAGCCCTGATAAAATTATGTATTATTTGTCACATAAATTTGCCTCATCCTTCGCTAATACATAAATTCATTTCATACATGCAATAGGTAAAAATAATTACATATCAGGTGCATGTTTCGTTGACGATTAATTTACCGCTTTGAATTATTGAAATACGCAATTGAAAGCGGTTCTCAAGACACATTTACTGGCCCATTTTTAAACGTAAATTGGTACAAAATTGGTTGTGCTAACTGCGAAAACAGTTTGGGATTTAAAGACTTTTTCTATTCTTTGATAAATAAATTAGCTTCCGCGTTATAAGCGATCTTAGCTCAGTTACAACAGGTTTTTCTCCCTTCCCTGACTGGTATTTCTCCTTTCGTTCGGCAATTCAGCTCAAAACATCCACTTTTATAGTATTATCTGAAACATTTTTTCCGTTTACCAAAAAATAATAAAAGACTTACGATCACATAGTTTCTGAATAACAACATCTGCCAATTTCATGCATTTTGAAACAAAAGTGAATTACAATTTGTGACATAAATTTGCATTTTGGATTTGAGAATACTCTCAGAAAATACTGTCAAAGTGGGCATTTTGAACCAAATTTCCGGACAAAAGGGGAAATACGAATCAGAAAAGGAAGAAAAATTGGTTGTCACGTGACCCTCAAATCACTTATACTCGATAAATTGATCAAAGAACAGAAAAAGTTTTTCTATTCCAAATTGCATCTGTAGCTGGCACAGCCTATTTTGTGCCTTTACATTTAAAAATGAACCAGTAAATGTCTTATAAAGTTTTGGGCTTGTTGAGTAGACTTGAGAACCGCCTTAAAAGTGTGTTCTGCATTATTTTCCGTATGAATTTGTTTCATAATTAGCATTATTTTCCATATGAATTTGTTTCATAATTAGCATTATTTTCCATATGAATTTGTTTCATAATTAGCATTATTAATGCACAAAAATTACAATAAATGTAATAAATTAGTTAAACATAAGTACAGATTAAAAAAAAGTTTCTTTGTTTCTTTTTTGGTTAATTTAGTTATTGAAATATTGAAAAACAATGTTTAAATTTTTTTGAGACCCTTTAAAATCAGGTGCTGGCTAAAGCAGGGGCATGATGGGGCAACTGCCCCGAGAACTCTATTTGAGAGAAGCTCCATGGGAGTGAAGAGGATTTTCATTAAGGGATGCCAAATGATTAAAATTGACCTAATTTCTCACATTTTCAAACATTTACAAAAAGAGTGCCATCCCCTCCCGCTTTCTGTAACCTCACTTTCCTCTTTGAAAAAAAAAAAAATAAATAAATAAACGAACTATATCATTTAAAAACTAATGATTAAAATTTTATTATAACAACTTAATATTCCATTGTTTTCAACGATATTTTCTTCAAAACAAGGCAAGGTAAAACCATTAATAATGACCAATAGGGCATGTTTATTTTACACATGTTATGGTATACGTAGATAAATAAAGGAAGAGTTTGAAAAAAAAAATACTTTCTTCAAATCCATAATTTAGCCTACTTTTTACTGATATCCTTTATACAGATGTGAATAGTAACTACTAAATAGAAAGTACGAAGTTTATATATAGACGGAATAGATTTGAAGTGTAGTACTATTCACTGCAGCATAATTCATGATTTTTTTTATGGATTAGAAGAAGGGCAGAATGATGCTTATCCAGGAGTCCTAAGTATTTTAAATCGGACCCTGCTTAAAGCTTTATTCAAAACGTTTCTGCACAGAAAAATATACATCTTGGTTCAAAATATTTTTGATTAATAAATAAAATTTAAAACTAATTCATGCTGAATTCATATTTTATTGAAGAGTTTTTAATGATCGCGTTTTCAAAGAGTAATTGCAAAAATTCTCATTTTTTCATCGCATTTTTTTTTTTTTTCTGCCTCAAAGGTTACTTACTAACATTTAAAACTCATTCATCTTGCTTGTCTAACAACTCACACGCCACACATGTTGGTCACGCATTATAAAACACCAGAAGGTTTAGAACTTTGAGAGAAATCGAAAAAAAAAAAAAAAAGAAAAGAAAAGAAAACGCAAGGTTTGGATGTTACTGTTACAAGTAAAATGATAATTAATGCAGCAATTTAGAAAAGGGAACAAGTGCAGCATCTTGAAAATGAGGTTGTTCAGGAGAAACGTGTATTTTTAGTTTTTTCCCAAACATTTAATCTTTTTCTTTTATTTATTAACGTTATGACTATAACGTTTATTAACGTTATAGTTACAACGAATTTCGCCCTAGACTTACTTTTGAAAGAACTCAAACGAACAACGCATGTTTCCCTGAGCTATTATTTTTTAGCTGATCTAACAAACATAATTACATTTTAGGCACACTATATCTTTTTTCATTGATCCCGTGTAATGAATACTTTAAATGCTGCATAAAAAGAAGAAAATAGTCTCTAAAATATCAAATTGAAAATTTTCAAATATAATAACTTTTATTTTTTAGGGTTTGTTGGAGAAAAGTTTGGATCTGATGGGGCTAATTTTGTGACAGTGACTGAGACATGACTACTATCGTTTCGACTCGAAATCCTAGTGATGTAGCTACGTCTCATCCACTGTATCAAATCTAGCCCCATAAGCTCTAAACTAGCCTTTCTCCCTCACCCTCCTTTAAAAACCTTTAAAAATTGGTTTTTAAAAATCCACCCCTCCCTCCAAAATTATGTTAATAAAAAAGCTACGGCAGTGCCAGAATTTCAACAGGTCACTAGGGGCACGGGTCCTAAATGCTGCTGAAGGTTTTTCAATTATCATCCAAAATATGATGCAGTTTTATTATCCAATGAAATTTTACATTTCATACTAAATTCTACTGTGTTCATATTCTATCTTTATAACGTTGTATATTTTGTCTGAAACATCTATTTATTAATTTATTACAGTGGATATTTTCTTTTATCTTTACCACTAAAAAAATTTATTGTATTTTTAATTATTGTATAATCTTTTTCCTGTTATCGTCAGATTATTTGAGTGTTGGTAAGTGTAGAATGCAGGCTGTAAAATCCTCTAATATTTTAAATAACTGTAGTTTGGTTTTGTTAAAAAAATATTATTAGTTATTGCATACTTTATCATTCCAGATATATACACTTGCATAGGAAAATATAATTAAAACCTCATAGTTTATTATAAAACGTCTACTCATTTAAAATTCATAATTGTGAAATAATTATTTAAAAGTAAGTTATTGATTATCATATTTAATTTTTAATGGATAATTTAAAGTCAATAATGGTTACTTTTGTAACTATTTTTTTTAGTCATTCCCGTTGTAAGTATCGATGCAAGTCCCCCCCCCCCTGCTCCTTCATAAACATTTGTGCTCAGGACCCCCAAAATTGTAAATCGGTCCCTGGATACGATTCTGAAATTGAACGTATAGTCATCTACGACATTAGGCTTCGACATTTTACATCAACCATTGCAGTATAAATATTTTATATACACTAAGGATGGTAATTATTGAACCACCCTCGTAGGTCCTGGTAATTCCATGAAGTTCATTTCAACGGGATTTAACAGGGTTACCAAGTTCAGTAAAATGTGTCTTTAATTGAAAAATACTTATAATTTTCATTTATAGCTTTTACTCGTGTTGATGTATAAAAATACGTAAAAGAACAGTAAAGTAAAACAATGGCATTAGAAAAAAATGAAAGCGAGCGTCAACTGATTTTCGGTTTCCTGTCCTTTAATAAAAGACAATTTGGTCAATTTTGTTGTTAGAACCCGTTACTTCATGCTACGACTATTTTTTCCCACTCCAATTGATCTCGTATTCGAAGCTATGTAATCACGAAGTATTTTTCATTCAACTAAATAAGGAATGCCCCACTTTCATTGAACTGTAGAGAATAATTCATATTTAAAAGGGAAAGAACCATTCAACTGAAGGATTTCTTCCAATACGTTTATGTACGGTCATTTTTTATGATAATAGCGACTTCCTCTTTCATCGATCAGATACAATTTCTCTATTCTACAAAAGCTACTCAGCCAGAAAGGACTGCTAAGAGAATGCTGCCAAAATTAATAAAATGCAAAATATTCCTCGAAAAATATCCTATGCATGATTTTAAAGGTCATTTAAAAATAATTTCTATACAAATTCGAATTTCTTCTTGAAGAATGAAAATAGCAAGGGTACTTTCCAATGCGCGTAAAAATCTGTTTACGAAAAAAGGGTTGATTTGTAAAAACATTTAATAGTCATAAATCACACTTAATTTAAACTGTAAAACATATAGAAAATAAGTACTAAGAGAATATATTGCTAACATTAATGAAATGAAAAGTTGTTCCTTGAAAAACATCTGATGCATGTTTTTAAAGATATTTTTCTGAATAAATTCTATTCTAACTTCTTGTTGAAGAGTGAAAATATTAAACATGTTCTCCAAACAAGCGCGTAAAAATAACTGAAGGAATGTTGTATATTTATAGAAACATTTAACAATCGTTAAACCAACACTTTATTGAAACTATAGCACAGATAGAAAGGTGTATTAACCCTTTCTGGCATGGTGTTTCTAAAAAAGGACCCCCATTTTAATTTTAATGACTTTTTTTCTTTTTGAGACCCTTTTTTGTTTGTGAAATCGCGCTATTATTGAATTATTATTTTTGTTTCTTGCCGAATGATCCATTTATAGCTTAACTATTGCCATTTTTTTTTAATTATTGAAATTACTTCAGCAGTTCTCATGAAAATGTACTTTAATAACAATTGTTTTTCACGTGACTTCACAACTGCTGTTTTTCCATTAACTTGGCCGTAGAAAAAAATACTTTATATACAATAGTGTTTTAAGCAATATCTAACGTGAAAGGATATGAAGAGTATTTTAGGATCAAATTGCGAACGGAAATTAAGTTAACCTAAATTTTTGCTTCTTTTCTTTCTCTCTCTTTTTTTTAAACCTTCATATAAAAGTGCAAGAAAGGCTCAGACACTCAGAGGGTAAAGAAATCTTTGTTTTAAATATCACTTGGCGTACAGACTGTCACGAAATTTTCTTTCAGCTTTTGTTGTTGTTGTTGTTGTTGTTGTTGTTCATCTTATTCTGCAATTTTATTGATTCCTTATTTTCATGTTTTTGACTCCAATTTTATTTTCCCATATCATAATCATTTTATTATTATTATTATTATTATTATTATTATTATTATTATTATTATTATTATTATTATCAGTTCTTACTTTTTGTTAAAACTTGTTTACTTTTGTATTCACAACTCATTGTTTACATTGCTTCTTTATAATTTGTGATACACGAAAATTTTCTGTAATTATCAATTTAAACATTAGGTCATTAACTCAGAAAAGTCCGAATTTCTTTTCTCCTCAAAATGGGATATTTCATTTCATACCATTTTTTTAAAATAGAAATTTTTGTTTTATTTTATTGCAGAGATTTTGTCATGAAAGAAAACTATTATTTCTCATCACAGTTACTGGTGTACAAATAACAAATGTATTGATAGATATTATGTTACTCTGAAGCAACACTAGGCTAATATGGGTTCAACATGAAGCGTCCGATTACATAAAAACCAGATTAAAAACGAGGAAAATTTTCATCAGTAAATTTTAATAGAACTTTTTCATCTTATATAAACGTCGTATTTATGAACAATTATTGTGATGAATAATGCAAAAATTTGTATTCTTTTTTACTGGTGAAATTTTGCCCGGTTAGTAATCAGCAGCTTTTGTAATCGGGTGTTTCAAACTTAAGGGCCTAATAGATATTTCAGTGACGGAACAGCTAAACACTAGTGGTTTGATTGTCACCACTAATTTTAACAGTATTCTTCGCCTTATTTAATCACAGAAATTCTATCATTAATGAGGCGAAGAATACTGTTTTAAGTTTATAGGCGCCAATTTGCTCACTGAGTTGTTCCATTAATGGATTTATTATTGGCATTCGAATTAAATTTCAGAACAGTTCTTAATGCATTGATTTTACCACGTTTTAAAATTCTCCAAGTTATATGGCTTGTTTTATAAATATGTGACAGTGCAAGACAAAAGCAACACATGTATGTGTTACAAACATAATGTCTTAAAGAGGAAAATTAAATAGGGTGTTCAGGGATATACGTGACCACAGAAAGTTTTTAAATTCGCAGTGGTCACGTTTCTCTTTCAGACGATAACAGAAAATATTATAAAGCTATCATGAATCTGTATTTTTTGAAAAAAATTAACTGAAAATAATAATAAAAAATCAGAATGCAAGAATGTAAGGGAAAAACTTAGCTTTTACATGCAGACTATTCTAATGCATTAAACCTCAAATAAATTATTAATTGGATAATAAAGAAATATCAGCACTATAAATATATTTATTACCTGCACACAAATGAAAGACCAATAAAATAATCACACTATAGAATTTGAAATATAAAATAAAGTTTGAAAAAATTATTAAAAACTGAAATGCGCATAAGCTAATAATAGTAAATATTGTCAAAAGATTGGTTAATAAAACATTACACAATCCAACAGTGTCAGTAAAATATTTTTCAAAATATAACTGATATTTTTCTTTTTACACTGTTTCTGTCTATCTTTATTTTAATTCTTAAACATACACATGCAAGATGTCATCTCATTTTCCATTAATAACATTAAAAATGGTAAGTTTAATGGTATACAAAAATGTAAAATAAAGAAATTACTAGCATCCATGAAAGTTAGAAATGCACTTAAAACTTATTGTGTGACATTTTACAAAAGAAAGTTCATAAAAGCTAGAGCTAGTACTAAAACGTATTGCGAGAAAATATTGGCTTCAAACTGTGTAAAATGGAACAAAATAAAAATGCAGAAATCAATCATGTAGAAAAGAATGTAATAAAAATTACCAGATGCAGAATTATGAGGAAATATATTTAAAAAATTAAACATGTTGAATTTTAGCTCGACATTGCATGTAAATTAAAATTGAAATTTATTTTGCACATACTACAAATAGAGTAAAAGACAGGTTCATGCATTAAAATAAATAAATAATGAGATGAAACTTTAATTCACTATTTACTATTAATTTAAAAATATTTATTTATAAATTGATTATTTAAATTTTATCATTTATGTAAAAGACCTTTTTCTCGTGAAGAACATAAAAAAATCATCTTTTCTAATTTTAACATTTTCAGAAGCAAGTCATTGTGTTTTTTTAAATTACTGAATTCACACCAGAATTTTTTAAAGAATTATTTGAAAAAAAAATGTATAATTTTATAGCATTTGTTCTCCCAAAGTAAAAATAAATAAATAAAAAATAAAATAAAATAAAATTATGTTCAAAGTTTTTGGCACAAATCTTAATTAAAATTCAGTGGTAAAAGCATCCCATCACTGTTTAAAAGCTTATGAGTGAAAACTAAGTTTACACATACGTTACATAAAAACAATTACATTCATACTAAAACATTGATACTCTTATCTTTCTTTTAACAGGCTATTTCCATGAGCACTTGTAGTGTAAGTCACAGGCTACGATTTTTGGCTACCAGTATTGTAGTACGAAAAAATGTGATTTATTTTATTGGCACATTCTCATTAATTGAATAAGGCCAAGCAAACTTTTCGAAAATAACGGTGACAAACAAGCATAGCAATTATAAGGTAATGTGACTTACACTACAAAATCCATGGAACTAGCCAACACAGTTTCTGTCTCTTTATTTTAATTCTTAAGCATACACGCATGCAAGATGCCATCTTATTTTCCATTAATCGTTCCTAAGTGTAAACTATATATCAGCAATGATAAAAATGCTTATGAAATTTATTCAAAACAATAATAAAAAATTAAAAAAAAAATCAGGTAAGAATTAATTATAGAGCTATTTACTTTGTTAAACTACAACAAGTTATTTTATGATCTAAATACGTTAAAAATAAATAATAATAATTATAATAAATCCAGTTATTACTTTTCATTCAATTCAGAAACACTTCGACTTCATTAAATAAACATTTTTTTCCCCATTTTTGGGGTAGGGGTGGGACGTAAATTTTGCTATTTCACTTCAAGATCATAAAAAATATTTTACCCCGTATTCATTCTGTGGAAAAAGGTTACTTTTTGAGAACAGAAATTTCAAAGAAAAAATTTTGCACCAATATTCACAGTTGATCTTTCGGTTCATTTAAGATTTATATAGATGGTGTATAACTTTTAAATTACACTTTTTAACTTAGTTTATTTGATATGGGTTTAGTGGTACTTTACTTAATAATATTACAATAGATGGTACAAATATGTAATGTTTTGCTTATTTAACCCTTTTAAAAACAAAGTACATATGTAGCTAAAATTTTGAAATGTTTGAATAACACCATCAGGATTTAAGAACAAATTTATTTGAAAATAAGTTAAAGAGTTTCTTCACGCAAATTACAAAAGCAAAATTGTATTCCAAAATTCTGGTTCAATTGTGGAATTTTGGGAATGGAAATTAAGTGGTATGTATAATATCCCACCATCCTTAAAGAGATAAAGGTAGGATGCGAAGCTTTAAAACGTTGATGCAAAAAAAAAAAAAAAAAAAAAAAAAAAAATTATGCATATTAATTAAAAACTTGATTTTATAAAAGAAAAGATGCTTACATTTTAAGTGTAGGAGGCTGTTGTCAAGTTCACTGCTCAACAAACGCGAAACTTTGATGCAATGATGATACACATTTTTAAACATAAAGATATAAAATTGGAAGACCTCACTATGGAATTGATTTGGAATCGAATGATTTTTTTTTTTTTTTTTTTTTTTTATAAATAAATTACCTATCGAGTTATAAACGTTTCTGATCACGTGACAAGGCATTTTTCTCCCTTCGCTGACTGCTGTTTTCTGTTTTCGTTGGGAAATTCAATTTAAAACTTCAGTTTTGATAGTGTTTTCTAAAAAAATCTATTGTGTTTAAAAAAAATAAAAAATAAAGAAAGAAAGAAAAATAAACTAAAAAACATATTTCGATTACATAGTCTCTGAATAACAACACTTGTCGATTTTACATTTTTCTGAGCAAAGTTAATTAAAATTTATGTCATAAATATGCCCCTTTCGATTTGAAAACAGCTTTGAGGACAAATAAAAATACGAATCATGACGTCTTCTATCTCAAAGAGACTACTTAAAAATTGATGAAAAATGAGAATACAGCGCGTGTAAAAACTATAAGGATAGCAAAAAATATTAATTTTTTCGATAACTTTCAAAACAAATGAAACTTTTTTCCTTATAATATATATCATCAAGCTGAAAAGCTAATAAAAAAGTCAACAAAATTCAACCGTGAGTATTTTATTACGAAAATAAAGCAATTGTACAAAAAAACACTGTTTTTGCCTTTGTAAAAATTTTAAGGACAGTAAAATAAATTCAATATAGTAACAGAAGAAACAAATATTTAATTTATTTTGCACTCACCTACGAGTTTAATGATTTCAAATATTCCATTATTCCTCGACATCATTAAGTTTTGGCACAGTTCGAGATTTTTTTGTACTATTCATTTTCAATTGTAGACTTGAGTTCTGAAGTTGAAGAAAAATACCTTCCATTTTTATAAACTCATCTTGCTAATCTCCCATAAGTTACCGATAGGATATGAATCAGGATTTCTGAGAGGCCATTGCAAAACTGCTATATTTTTCTTATAGAACTAAAGTTTTTTCTCACGACTTGTTTGATAAGGCCACTATCTCGCTGTTATATCCTCTTTTTTTCCTGCCAGAAGTGTTGCAGTACATGAATGATGGCCAGAAAGAGTTTGTATATGTGTCTTTGAATTAAATTTTCCTGAAAGATATACAAGTGACATTACGTCACTGGATGAAATGTAACCTCCTCCCTATTACTGACTAGTTACAAAACCCAGTGTTTACAGTTTGTAACACAAGTGATGACTTAGGATGATAAATGGTTTGGTAATTTTCTCCGACGAAAATAAAAGAAACTTAAATGGTCCTGGTGTCTGGAAATATTATTGGGATGATTTTAGAAAATAAAAAGAAATTTTATTATAACATCAGTCAGGTGACGGATTCATTGCAACATGGGGCTGTTTTGCAATCAATGATGTGGTGTCACTTGTATATAATTCAGAAAATTTTAATTCAAAGACACACACACAAACTCTTTCTGACCACCTTTCATTTGTTACATAACTTCTGGCAATAAAAAACGGATATAACAGCGAGATAATGCACCTACAGGGCTCCCAAATGGTCCGCGAACTGAACATCAGAATTTTTTTAGAGAAATTTTATTTTTAGATTTTTCTTGCAAATTGTCAAGAAACCACGTTTGGGAGTTGATTCTAGCTCAAACGCATTATGCAATTTTCTGTTAAAAAATACTGATGTTCAGTTCGCGGACCATTTGGGAGCCCTGCACCTATCTACACAAGTCGTGCGAAAGAACTTTAGTTATATAAGAAAAATATTGAAGTTTTGCAATGGCCACTCAGAAATCCTCATTTAAATCTTATCGATAACTTATGGGGAGATTATAAAAATGGAAGGCATTTTTCTTCCGCATCACAACTCATACCTACAGTTGAAGATGAATAGTACAAAAACAATTCCGAATTGTACCAAAAATTAACAATCTCGAGGAATGATGGAATATTTGCAACCATTAAACTCATAGGTGGATGCAAAATACTTTAGATATTTGTTGCTTTGCTTGCTATATTGAATTTATTTGTCTGTCCTTAAAGTTTTTACACAGGTAGAAAAGGCGTTTTTTGTGCAATTCTTTATTTTGATAATAAAATAGTTACAATTATATTTTGGTGACATTTTTATTAGCTGTTTAGCTCCATGATACATATTATAAGGAAAAAAGTTTCATTTGTTTTGAAATTTATCAAAAAAAAATTAGAATTTTTGCTGTTCTTTTAGTTTTTACACGCACTGTATATACATTGGCTGTTAACAACTAAAATAGGCCTTCTGCTTCCGAGTATTTTTATTAAAAGAATAATGCTACTCAATTTTTAGTAATAATTCCATTGGGTTTTATTGTAACGCGGATTCTAGAAAAGCTTGTAACACAGTTACTCATTAATATTTTTTGAAGAAAATTACTGTTTTATTTTTCATAACGAAATTTAAGTTAAGTATAAAAGGCTTTTTAGGAAAAAAACAGATTATTGAATGAATGATGTGATTATCATATTCACAAAATAAAGTAGATGTTAATAGAGAAAATTTGATGTTACATGAAAGGACGTATACAACTACACCACCGTTTATTACATTAAAGAAAATCACATATCATCGATTTTTATCAAAAATAGTTTTCATTAATGCAGGACTTCCAAAAAGTCTAATTTCAAATTTCAGTATTTCCTAAGAAGATTTTTCGTGGTAAATTTCTATAACTGCTGCAATAAAAGGAGTCTTCAGGGAAGGTTTCAACAAAATTTGCAAGAGAAATCTAAAAAGAAGATAACTTGTTTGAAATCAGGAATATTAAAAAAAGGACTGTTTGGGATGCTAATACATACAGCTTTCCTACATTTTAATTTACATTCTGAAAAACGCATTTAGTTTTTATTTTTCTATAAATTTCATATCTCAAACACATATAACATTTATATTATCATTATATCAATTTATTCATAAATTTAAAAATTACGATTATCGTCTTGCCTTGAAAATATAAAACGGCCTCTTCAGGTGAGAAAAAAAGTCGTAATGATACCGGAAGAAGGACTAGTTTAGTATATTATATCCGAAATGGTGGTCGTGATTGTAAAAATTACATTCATATTTATAAATATTTTTATATTATTTGTTATATTTTGTTTTTTGATACTTTTTTACTTACTGGTAGTTAATCCCCTCAAATAAATACATTTACATTCCATCCAATTTTTTCGATAACCTATCTCTAAATAAATCCTCCATTATTCATTCATATAAATAGAAAAAAAACTACCTTCATTATAAGAGATTAACATAGACGGACATTGGATCAAAATGCTGCCAGGAGGGAATAAAAGAAAGTTAAATTGCTTATCGAAGCTTAAATATCGATTGAAAATGAGAAAACGAGAAACAATTGAATCCCATTGAAGCAAAAACGAAATCAGCTAACATAGTTAAAATTATGGCTAATTCCAATATTCATTTTCAAAGAATAACAGGTGCTTTTTCACAAATTACATGCATGGTGAATAATGTACTTAAGTAGGATTAAAGTCTCCAATTCGGTGTTGTCTGTCGACATTTAATCCTTTGAATATACAGATATCATTTTTACTTTCATTAGAGAAGCAGACAAAAGTGTATGCTCGGGGATATTTATTTACACTTGTATGGCTTAATGGCAAATTGCTCAAATTGAAACTGAAAAACTTCAAAACGCAAATTCCCGATGTTTGAAAATTAGTTGCGTGCAAACAGCTAATGGATAATCACATTAAATAAAAAGTGAAGATGCCACCTCGAGGGAACATATTCATTCAAGCGCAAATTTCTATTTTATGCGACACTTTCCGACACTGATTAAATTTATCGAAGAAATCGGCTTGTCAGTCAACCCGTCTGTCACGTCGAAATTCATAATGATCTTAAGAAGCTGCTTTAGGTAAAAGAAATAATAAATCTTATTAAATCGATGGTTGAGACACCATTAAGAGAAGATGGGGTTTATTTTAAGTAAAAGGGTAATAATAAAAACATTCTTTTAAAAAGACAAGCCATAAACAAGAGGGGAATAAGGGGTGCAGAGAATAATGATCTGGTCTTAAATCCCTTGGAAGGAGGTGGAATATAATATGTCCAACTTAATTTTAATCCCCAAATGAGATGCAACATCTTCATTTCTAAGTATTAATGCAGTATTATTAATTATTACTGAATTATTTCTTCTCCCATTTGACATTAGAGCAAGATTTTTATTTTATTTGCGTTATAATTCGAAAGTTAGATTTCGAAACATATCGTTCTGATTTTGAAATCGTATTTATGCTCATGTATCATCAATAAAATGGGACAAAGATGAGTTCCACATATATTGACCCAGCGAGAGAAGAAGATAATATGTCCCACTCACGTCGAAATTCATGATGATTTTAAGAAGCTGCTGTAGGTTGAGAAGTCATAGGTGCCAACCTGACATCGATTATCCGTAATACGTGCGTTAATTTAACCCTGGTTTAATGAGTTTCGAACCAGAATTTTTTCGAAGAAATGTCATTAAGTATATTTCACTAACAGTCCTGAAATTAAATGAATAAAGATTCATGAAATACATTTTCTGGTTTGAAACGACGTTAACCTGGATCAAACTAATCCAGGTATTACGGAAGATTAGTTGAAAGTTGGCAGCTATGAGAAGTAATAAATAATCACATTAACTCTGATTACGGGGTTGGGATATATCTAGTCCCAGGAATTATTTCTTTATTCATTTAGAGCCACTTTTAAAAAAATAATCTCTGTCATACCCTTATACTTGTGTACATCCAAGAGAAATCTACCACAAAGAACTATTTTTGAAATTTGTGGTACGAGTGAATGTAAAAAAAGTCCTCAGTTCTAGCCGGTAATCTAAAAGTAAAATGGATGGTTGAGATGGAATTTAAAGAAGGTGGAGTTTTCTTTAAGTAAAAAGGATAGTGAGAAAATTATTCATAAAAGAAAGACAAGTGATAAACCAAGGGATAAGAAAAAGTGCAGAGATAATGATCTGGTCTTTAATCCCTTGCAAGGCGGTGGAATATATGTCCCACTTAATTTTACTTCACAAATGTCACCAGAGTTTTTTTGAATAAAATTTTGCGTTTATAAAGTACGTGAAGAAAATCTTTATTTAATTTTAAAGAAAAATGTTTGTAAATCCTGGTGTCTCTTGTTAATTTCATTATTTTATCAATAGTAGTACTTTTTCCTTTAAAGAGTTAAAGCCAGAAGGTCCTGAATGGAAGATTCAAGAATCAAGATGAAAAAACAGCAGAAATAAGCGAACTGTAGTTAAATAAAATTTATATTTTTTTCGTAGATATTTAGGGACTTTCACTTTTAAGATCCGAATTGCTCAAACATTTAATTCACTAAATATTCCACTGATGAAAAAAGCTAGAAACACAGTATATACACAAAAGTGTTTTTTTAGTCCATTTATTACTTGATGATGGCTTCGATTCTCCATTTTTTCTAATTCACCCTTCAGATTTATAGATTTAATTATTATTTTCGTTATAGAAGCAGACTAAATATATGCCCAGGAAATATTTGTTTATAAATGTACAGCTTATTTGTAAATTGCTCAAACTGAAATCTTAATAAAGCTGTTAAGAGCCTACACTAGTCACGCAAAAAGACCCAGATGATAATGTTAAGTCTATGGGGTCGATATTTTAAAATATCTCGCTCAAATTTTAATTTTTTTGCATGATTTTTTTGCATAGAATAGCTGAGGAGGATCTACAACCGGGCTAGTTTTTACTTTTTTGATTATGGTTTCAAAAAAAAATTGCTTTGATTTTTGGAATCGATTGGAACCGGTTCTGAAATTGAAACTATCCTAATATAAACAAGATGTAACCAAAATCGAAAAAGTAAGAATTAGCCTGGTTGTAAATTGTCCTCAGCTATCTTATGCAATATATATATATATATATATATATATATTAAAATTTGAGCGTGATATTTGAAAATAACGCCCCCAAAGACTTAACATTATCATCCGGATCTTTTCAGTGGCTAGTGTAGGCTCTTAAGCAGAAGTTTCTCGATGTTTGAAAAACCACCATAGACATAGAACTAATGGATAATCACATTAAATGGAAAGTGAAGAAAACACCTTGAGGGAAGGTATTCATTCAAGCGCAAGTTTTACTTTTTCGTAACACTTTCCGATATAGGTTAGATTTATCGAAGAAATCGGCTTGTCTGTCACCTCAAAAACCCTAATGGTTTTAAAAGAAAACTGCTACAGGGCAAGAAGTAATAAATAATAATATTAAATGGATGGTTGAGACGCTATTCAAAGAAAATTGGACTTCAAGTGATAAAGAGAGTTTTAAAAAAGTAAAAGTGATAAACAAGAGAAGAGGAAAGGTTTCTAAACCCCAGATACAGAAATGATGCTTTTGTCCTTCAAGCCAGAGGTTCTAGAATCAAAAGACTGAAAGTGCCAAAACAGCAGAAATAAGCGGACTCCGTAACCCAAATAATTCAATTGCCCGAACTGTGTTCGGGCAAGAAGAGCGTGCTTACTTTACTACTAAAAGCTTTTGGATACCAATAAGGTTTAACTGCAATCTTTGGTTTATTAATTGGCAGACATTTTTTGATTACATAGAGCAAATATTTGATCAGGAAAAAATTGGTATCGATTTCTATTTTTAAATTAAAGTGTCCAAAAAAAAAAAAAAAAAAAAAAAAAAACTAAGATACGGTTTTCAAACAAATTGCATTTAAAAGTACATATTTTCCCCTACACAACGGTGTAAAAATTGAAAATGTGCAATGTCTAGGAGTTAAAAAATTTGCAGTTATAAAAATTGCAAAAGTGAAATTTCATCAGAAAGTATTGCCATTCAAAAAATGGCGTATGCGTTACGCACAGATACGTTTGGCCTTTATAATATAGATATAAATACTAATTATGTTATCAAGTGATTTTTAATTCGACATTTTATTTCTACTTTTGTATATGTTCTGCTAATTTGTTTTTCGTTATTTAAATGAAAATTTATGCTAATCTATATAATCTGGCTAATAGTTTGGCGATTTGTATAATTTGGCGAAATTGGTCGACGGTATAACCAAGTAGTACTGAAGAAAAAATTTTGCAATTCAAAGTAAATTTATGCAATTATGCGTTATTACTATAGATAAATTCAACATTTTGAAATGAAAAATTCCCGCTGAATAAAATTTACAAGTTGAATGTAGATTCTGCCTTTGCAGAATTCAGTTTCGCCTCCGATTAGAAAAAAAAGAAAAAAAAATCGATTGAGGTTTTTTAGAAGGGCGACCTCGTTTAGATTGCAATGAACTAACTCCATTTTTCTTGTGTTTATCAATATAATAGCAAACAGAACGGCGCGAAATACCCAATTGAATAGCAATTTCTCTCTGAGACATTAGAATTACGGAATAATAAAGAAATACAATTTGACGTGCTACTTCTTCATTGACTAGATTCATCAAAAACTGATTTTTTCTTTAGTTTAAACGCTTTTTTATAGACTCTGAGTAAAAAGAAATGCTATTTAGCAATAAAACGAGTGGAATTCCGTCGAATTCAACGAGTGAACGATTTTGAACACACGATTTTGTTTTTTTTAAAAAAAGCAAAAGTAATTACATTATTGAATCAATATGTAATAAATATATTTACAAACTAAATGTCAAATTTGGCAGTTACCATTTTGTATGCAAATATTCGCACATCTTCAGTTAAAATTGTAATCTGAGCGCCGGCGAAATCAAGAAATTTTGTTTTATATGCACTCACAGAAAAATAGCTTTATTAAAAGAAAAAAAAACTAATATCATTTTTAGTGTGACATTATTTTCACTAACTGAAGTCATCTGAAAGTAAAATCTCAATTTCGGTGTACATAATGAAAAGAAATATTGAAATGTACTATCGGGTACTACTACATTATCCCGTCGACCAAAAAATTATCGCCAAACTATAAGATTAAATGCCAATAATGGATGATCGTGAATGTCACATTCAATGACATTAAATACGATTCATGTGTTTAAAATGTCATTAAGTGATTTTTATTTCGACTTTTTATTAATATTTTCATTAATATTCTACTAATTATTTGTTTTTTCGTTATTTAAAATAAAAATTAGGTCAATATGTATAATTTGGCTATTAGTTTGGCGATTTGTATAATTTGGCGAAATATTTTGACGGGATAACAGAGTAGTACCTAATATCATTATGAGTAAAAATGCGATGTTTTAAATAGTGACGTCATTTTCTCTTCAAATGTCTTTTAAAAGTTACTGTTTTTAGTAATATGAAAAAGGCATCCGTAATAATATTGTAACTCCCATTTATCTGGTTTCTGAATGACGTCATTTTCCTCATTTGAAATTTTTCTTATTTTGCTTTAGACATTAATTTTTATCATAAATTATTTTCTGTTATTTTATTTACATTATTAATATTATTTCTCAGTAAATATATTTTTTTACCTCAATTAGTGCATAATTATACGCAATCATTTTGGAAAATAAATTTTTATTATCGAGAGAAAAGCTAAACTGAATTGCCACCATTTTGAACAAATATCGTAAAAAGCATTTAAAATTAAAAATAAAATATAAAAATGGAAATAAATTAAAAAATAACTGAAACAGACACAACTACAAATAAATAGCTTTCATTTAAAAAAATAACTATCAAAATCGGTTGAGTAGAAATTTCAGGGCTGATGACACAACATTTTTAGCTTGTCTGAAAGAAATAGCATCGGAGGCTAAAAAAACATAAGGGGTTAAATAACATTTAAGGGGATAGATACATGTTGATTCTGGAGGTATGATACAGCGGGGATAGCATCTGCTATTGTCAGAATGCCAACTGCCTTACCTTTTTCTTCCAATTATCATTTAGATAACGGCATGTATCAAGCTTGATTTTGGTATATGGGAAGATTTGTTCTAGTATTTATTAGTTACACTTTTTTTTTTTTTTTTTTTTTTTTTTACGTAAGTCGTTGATTCATCTCACATGGGAAAGAGGCACCTATATATATATATATTATTATGTTTTATTTTATTTTATTGTTTATTATTATTGTTATTTGGAAGGTGGTGCTAGAATTCCATTGATGGCAATGTTTCTTCTTTTTGTGATAGCTTTATCTTTTTAAACAATTAAACTTAATTACATGGAAGCGTATTATCTTTTTACTTAGCATTTGGATTCGACGCGAAATCTTCAATATTTGTTATTTTATTAATTTTGTCACCCCTCCCCCACAAAACTTTCACACACATACACACTCATGAGTTTTGGCATAGCCACCAACATCTTCCTCTTTTTTGACACGGAAAATTTTTATAATAAATTTTACCATTTCAAATCGCCATAATCTGCAGATTAAATACGGCAAAAATTTGTATTAAATTTTTCCGGATCCAAAAAGCAGAAGATGCTGGCAGCTATGGTTTTGGCGAGACATTTTATTTTAACTTTCTAACACTTTTTTATTGGTTGGTACTGTTAACATTAAACGTCGTTGTTATGTGTGTAGTGTAGCTTCACATATCATCATTATCATTATTTCTTCACATAATATTTACCATTTTTTCTATCGAAATATTTATTACGTAGTATCATCATTGCCAGATGTGTTTCAGTAGTTTTATAAATTAATTACGCATATTAAGTATATTTATATATATATATATATTATTTCAAGATCCAGAGCACTGCAATGTTTTAATTACTAGCCATTCCACTAGCGTAAGACAGTTCGCGTAATAGAGCATGCGCAAAAGTTTTCTTTGAAGGTTTTCTTTGCGCATTTTTTTTTCAACTGCTATTGTAGATTGGGCGATGACTGCTATTGTAAATTTTTTCAATTCAACATTGCAGTTATGTGATTAAGGAACACTAACTATAGTTTTTGATACTTTAAAATATAAATTGATGAAAATGAAAAAATTGACTACCGACCAATGAGGTCTCTAGTTTACGTAAAATCTTGTAAAATGTTTTATAGCAGTTTATAATATATTTTTGAAGTAAATATTTTCAACAAAAAATTAACACTGTAACCTTTGCTTTTTATCTACCTTTCTTTATTTGTCAATATTTAAATCAAAATGGCTATACTGGGACGAAATATTTATACATCCTGGAATGCGCATACGAATATTTCTTGCTGAAAATTAGCTTGTAACTGAAATATATATATTTTTTAAAATTGATATACAGTAAACACAGCAAGTTGTTATTTTCAAATTGTATAGAAACTATACGATTAAGCTAATAATATAATATATAATTAAATATTTTTTATGAATCAACTTTACTATCTCAAAACTACATAGTTGACAATAAATTGTGTAATATTTAAATGTACTTGCTAAGCATGTTAAGACCCTTGAATTAAATAGTTTTTTGTAAGATAGTATGCATTTAATTGCTTGTATTTTATTATTTCATTGGATTAAAAAATTATATTAAATTAAGCAGTCAGGTGTAATATTTTAGAAATTAAATAATTTTAGTTTCTCACATGCATAAATTCTAAGCATAAATAATATGAAAATTAAATTAAAAGTAAATTTTTAAAGATGAGTAAACCGCTTTATTTTTGTTTGTTTTTGTAATTTCATTGTTAATAATGCTTTGATGTAATCATATTCTTTAAGCTTTAATGACAATCATGCATTATTAAACGTTCCCCCATGCAACAAGATTTGAATATTAACGAAGCGGTTTTTAAAAATAAATAAATCAATCAACATAATAATAGAAATTATTATATTTTAGCAACAAAATCACAATCGCAGGTACAGTTTCCTATTATTCGTTAATTATTTTTAGTAGATATTTTGACATGCAAATGCATACATATTTGTTTGTGTATCTGCCCATATATATTTAGTTAGCTAAGTCGATGGGTAAACAAGTGCATTTATAATTAGATAGACAGATAGATATATACAAAAGAGATCTATACGCGAGAGAAAAATAGATGTACACATTATAAATGTAAATATAGGCATAAGAAAATACATATAGTTGCGCATTTTAAACGATATGTAAAAGTAAAATTTGATCTTATTATGATAACTATGAAACTATAAGGGATTATTTATTATTAAATTTTTCTCCAATAACCTTAGCAGTCCGATTCTAATAGCATTATTATCTAATTATATGCATAGTTTTATTCATTTTTTTAAATGTGCATCATAATTTCCGTTTTTGCAATCAAAATTTATGATAGTTGAATTTACATTATATGTACTAATGTAAAAAGTTGGAGTACTTTTGGCTTTCAGTAAAACGTTTATTTCAAAGTTCATTTACTTATTAAAACGACGTATAGTCAAAAATAACATTATATTTAATTTTTTTTCTGTCTGTTTGATAGTTTTATTTTCCGGTATAGTTTCTGAGACGGTTGTATAACAAAAACACTAAGCTTATCAGAGGGAGGAAACGAACGTTTCTCCCTACAATATGCAGTTTTGCATCCCGATATTTAAAGTAATTTTACAAAAAAACAGGCTAAAATTGGAAGAATAGGTCAATCCACCAATTTTTCAATCAAAACTCGGGAAGTAATTGGTCTATTTTAAAGAATTGTACGGCAATAGAAAGATTTAATTAATGTTTATAAATGGTAGAAATTATATATTAGACTTGTGACATACATTTTAACTTAAAAATTGGATTGGTAAGTACTCCTCCTCCCCCGCAACAAAACAAACAAACAAACTTCAAAGATCCTGTAAAATACAAATACAACACAATGAATTGCTACGCAGCAAGTCAAACACAACATTTTTAAAATTATATTGAACACGAAGTAGCTTTTAAAAATTCTATAACAATTATTAACTTCTTTAAGCTAGTTCATACAATTTCTATAACAATAACAACAACAACAACAACAAAATTTTTCTTATACATTATATTGTATACCCAATGTAATACAATATAGGGATTATAGACAAATGGATTTCTGTCTTATCCGATACATATATTTTTTTTCTTTGTAATCTTTTCGCCGGAGCTACCAAATCTGCTGTATAAGGAGGGATTCCGATACATACAGATTACATTTTGTATGGGTTTTATTGCATTTTTGCGCAATAAAATAACATTTTCTTTGACAAATACATCTTCCGAATGCTTTAAAATTCAAATTATCTTTAAAATAATTCAAAAGATTTTATTTGTAATAACACAAAAAATTTTTGAAATTGGTTAAGAACATTTCATATGTTGTGCTATTATGGTTATGTAGATAAGCTATCATATAAGAATTATTATGCAATAAAATAATATGTGTTTACATGTATGCCTTTAAATTTAGATTATATTAGTATAATTCAAATGCTTTTATTTCACATAGACAATTTTTATTTGGTTTAAATTATTTTATATGTTGTGCTAGTATGATTACGTATATACCCTTTATAACAATATTGTTTCTATTTCTTTATTAAAAACTCTAAACTTCATATTAAAATTTAATGGCTCCATAAAATACGAGGGAAAAAAGAATGCTTTTACTCAATTTGACACCTGGTACTAATATTTAGCATAAAACACATGACAATAATGCTGGATAAAATAAGATCTCTTTGATTACTGATGTACTAGCACGGTTATTTTAAATAAATGTAGCTGTTTTATACTTTCGTGTAGCACACCTTTAATCTACATTATTGCCTTTAAAATATACTGATTTAACCCTTTCGGGTCTAGTGTACTATTGATAGTACATATTTTTTAATGTAGGATTATTTTGTTTTAAGAAAGACTTTTGCTACATTTTACATATAGTAATGTTAGTATATGTCTATGCATTTACTAATATGACTTCATTTATGTTAAGATATTTAGTAATGATAATAATAATAATTATTTGCTTAGTTATCTTTGCATCATTTGCGATTCTTTTATTTTAAACATATATTTCACACATAAAATTTAAATAAAAGTTACTTTCATGAAAGAATCATATGTGATATAGTACAAAAAGTATTAGAAAGTTGTAAATATAAATTAAATCTCATTGTAATATGATATTTTTTAAACATCTCGAAAAATTCTTACTTAGCCTATTGTCATATGAATATTAATTGAATAATACGCAAAACAACAACATTCGTTATGGACAGCTAGTGTTAATGTTATTAACGTAAAAGTAATTTTTTCTAAAAGTTGAAAAAAAAATTCGGACCCGAAAGGGTTAAGAAAATAATATAAAAAAATTACATCAAAAAGCATTCACTTAAACTTTTTTTTTTTTTACTACGTATCACTTTTTTGATGCGTACATTTAGTTATGAAGATATGGCTTTATTAACTTTTTCTTTCCCTAAAATGATTCATATTTAATTATGCCTAGATAAATTTAAAAAAAAAACATTGCAGCATCTATCTCTCTCTCTCTCTATATATATATATATATTTATATATATATATATATATATGTATGCATCTTAATATTAAATGTAAGGTGGTAATCTTACTCATAATGATATCTTTTATACCATGAAATTTGTGAAATTTGTAAACTATGTTTAATTCACAACAATAATTTTTATCACATTCTAATCAAAAGATATTTTTCTTAATTTTTTACACGCTGAGAAAATTAAATTTCAGCAAGTTTCCCAACTAGCAATTGTTGCGATACAAAAAGGTTAATTTTATTAGAAGACCTTATCAGCTGTTTCCAAAATGCTATACTGCATACTTAATAGAATTAAAAATAATAAAAGTGACGTTTACACAATGAGTAATATGTGAATAATGATTTAAAACAACTCAGAAATATACAAGTAATATATATATTATATCAGTGTATCACTGGAAATAAAATATACATGCCTTTAAAAATATACATGTAAAATTTTAAAACGATGTTAAAAACATGTTTAATGCTATAAGAAAATTACTATTACGATTGTCAACATTCGATCGATTTTCATGTTATGAACTACTTTTATTGTTTACGGAGTTGTAATCGCTTGTTTTGATAAAAGAGCAATTACAAGTAACAATATCAAAATTTATGGTTTAGAATTTTATTTTCATACCCGCAAATGTAGAAATTAATGTTGCAATATATTCGTCATATAACACGTACATTTATTAGAAACTAATTGATAGAAAGTTATTAATGCGTGCTATACATGGATTATAAAAAAGAAAGAATAAAAATAATTTTAAAAAACATTGTTATAAAAGTAAATTTTTGATTAAATAAACATGCTATATTTTATAAAAACAGTTTTTTTCCATAATTAAATTTAGACTATTCTTTACATTAAAAGATAATACTTTTCCCTATCAGATTACATGAAAATTAATTTTAATTATACTTTACAATAATTTTTATTTTGTTTTTTGCTTAATATTTCATGAAGTTTTTTTTGACAAAGATGGAGGTGTGTTATATTGTGAATGTACCTAAAAAAAGAATGAAATCTGAAAATTGAGTACTATTTTATTTCATAGCTCCAGAATATCCGAAAAGTAAAATTTTAATGTATTTCTTTACTTTTTCCTCACTGGAAGAAGAGGTAAAGGGAGAATAAACAAACTTGCTTATTACTCAAACACAATCTCCTTTTTGTAAATAAGTTTTTTCATTTTCATTTTTACTACATAATTGTACTACATTTCTATTTAAAAAATAATAATAATAATAATAATAATAATAATAAACTTTGCATGCTATTTACATATGCCGCAAAATTAAAAAAAATATGTTATATCTTTTCTTCTGAAATGAGTAATCTCTTCAAAAAATCAAAACACGCACTTTTATGTTCGATGAATAAAACAAGAATCAATATACGAGCGATAGAATGCAGCGTGCATTTTTTCGAAAACATTGAATTTCATTCACTTAGACAAACGCTATGTCATTGACCTTTTGACCATCTTCATATTTCGAAAAAAAAAAGATAAATCAAATAAAATAAAAAATGAAAAAATAAAAATAATAAAAAATACATTATTATAAAACTGATTTTTTAATTAAATAAGCATGCAATTTATTTATACACAAAAAAATTATAATTATATTTGGACTATTTTTTGCATAAAAAGATACTTTTCGCTACCAGATTATACGAAAAGTACTTTACTTATATTTTACAATAATTTTTATTTTTATTTCTTAACGGTATTTCATAAAGATTTTTTTTTCAAAGAAGGAGGTGCGTGTTATACTGAGAATATAGCTAAAAAAAGAACGATATCTGAAAATTATGTACGATTTTAATTCAAAGCTCCAGAATATCCGATAAGTAGAACTTTAATATATTTCTTTACTTTTCCCTCACAGGGAGAGGGAGTAAAAGGAGAGTAAAAAAACTTGCTTATTACTCAAACACAATCTCCCTTTTGTAAACACGTATTTTCATTTTAATTTTTACTACATAACTGTACTACATTTCTATTAAATAATAATAATAATAATAATGATAATAATAATAATAACTTATAGAAATCAGGCAAAAGTATTATTTTAAAATATAATTCATGTTTTCATATTTTGATAAGCAATATTCAAATTATTGAGTTTTTCTCCGGAACTCATAAATCAATAACGCTGATTGTAGATTATTTATATTTAACTTTGCATGCTATCTACATATGTCGCAAAATTAGTAAACAATATGTTAACTATCTTCTTCTGAAATGAGTAATCCCTTGAAAGGATCAAAACATACACTTTTACGTCGATGAATAAAACATGAATCAATATACAAGCAACAGAATGCAACATACATTTTCTCGAAAACATTGATATTTCATTGACTTAGACAAACGCTGTGTCATTGACCTTTTAACCATCTTCATATTTCATAAAAATTAAAAGAAAATGATAAATCATATAAAAAATAAAAAATGAAAGAATAAAAATAATAAAAAATACATTATTATAAAACTAATTTTTTTAATTAAATAAACATGTTATTTATTTACACAAAAAAAAAAACAATATTTTTCATAATTACATTTAGATTATATTTTACATAAAAAGATAATGGTATTTCAAGAAGTTTTTTTTTTCTTTTGCAAAAAAAAAGGAGGTGCGAGATTTTTTTTTTTTCAAAGAAGGAGATGCGTGTTATACAGCGAATATACCTAAAAAAAGAATGAAGTCTGAAAATTATGTACGATTTTATTTCGCAGCTCCAGAATATCCAATAAGTAAAATTTTAATATATTTCTTTACTTTTCCCTCACAGGAAGAGGGGGTAAAGAAAGAGTAAAAAAACTTGTTTATTACACAAATCCAATCTCTCCTTTGTAAATACGTATTTTCATTTTTATTTTTACAACATATTTGTACTGCAATTCTAAATAATAATAATAATAACATTGAAATCAGGCAAAAATATTGCTTTAAAATCTAATTCGTGTTTTCATATTTTGATACGCAATATTCGAATTATTGAAATTTTTTCCGGAACTTATAAATCAATAACGTTGACTGTGGGCTACTGCAATGTTTATTTTTAACTTTGCATGCTATTTTCATATACCGCAAAATTAGTAAACAATATATTATATCTCTTCTTCTGAAATGAGTAATCCCTTCAAAGGATCAAAACACACATTTTTGCGTTCGATGAATAAAACATGAATCAATATACAAGCAACAGAATGCAGCATGCATTTTCTTGAAAACATTGAATTTCATTCACTTAGACAAGCGTTGTGTCATTGACCTTTTGACCATCTTCATATTTCATAAAAATAAAAAAAATATTCATTATTTTAAAGAATAATCAATTGCAATGTATGCATGGACATTTGTAATTTTCTTTTGCGATGGAATTTATGCAAAAAAATCATTATATAGATATCAAATTTAATCAAAACAAAATTTAACAATACGTTTTATGAAATCCCCTTTCCCGCGCATGTCAAACCCTTGCTTTCAGATCTAGGTAAGCTATGACATGTGAAAATTATATTTACCTGCTCAACGCTCCAAATGGTGCATTGCTGGGAACGATTTCCCTTAGTTTTTCCCAGGTTGGAAAACGATGTTCAAACCTTTTCACCCAATAAAAAAAGATATTTTCAACTGTTTAAGCTTTAGAGTATTCCTTTTGCTCTCGAGCTTCCCGATATTTCATCCGCATCCTCTCTCTGCCTATTCGATGATTTTCCCCGCCTTTTCGTGATGTGCTACCGTATTTGCAGCAGCGCCATCTAGTATCTATCATAGAAGCAGTTCCTAAACAAACATTTATTCAGTTTTGAAATGAAAGATGGACTGGGTATCATCAGGTACAAATCGATTTCTTACTGTTTAACTTTCCAGACATTCGTAAAACAATTTACTGTCTGACAATTTTCTAGGATAAATTGGTATCTCGAATAAACTGGATATAGAAATGGTGAATATTTTCTATAGAAGAGAAGTGAAAAGACAAATGCTTGTAAGAATGGTTTGTGTGTGAGTACGAATTTGACAGCATGTGCATATAAATAATAATTAAATATAGACGCACTCAATTTCATTGTACAGAGAGAGAGATAAAGTAAAATAATAATTTGGTGTTATTGATAATTTTTAGAAAAGTAATATTTTTCTTTTAAATTGATTAGCTTTCTTTTGGTGACATTTATCTTTTAAGATTAAGAGGCTACTTCAGTCACGCGAAAACACCCGTACGCTAGTGTTAATCCAAAGGGAGAAATTTATTAAGATATCTCGTTAGCAATTGAATATTTTTATTTTAATTATTGTTATTTGTTTATTTATTTATTTTGTTCATAGAATATCGTATATCGATATCTAAAAAGGTTGTTTTTAGCTTTTTAGCTTTTGTTTACAAGTAATTTTAATTAGGAAGCTTTTAGAACAGGTTTCAAAATTGAAGCATCCTTAAAAAAGAAAAAAAAACTCTGCAAACAAAATCGAAAAAGAAAAATAACGGAGTCCATAGAGATCGATCTCAACTATCCATTGAAAATATACTGTTTCAAATTTACTCACTATTTTGTTTAGTTTTAATCCTCACTGTATTATTTATAAATGTCTCACTATATTTTTTCTACTACATTTTGTCAATTTTTCTGAAACTGACATTAAATGAGGTTAAAAATCCTGCATGATAAAAGCTAGAAACGTGCCAGAATTTATTAACTTTAAAAAATCATTGTATCTCCAAGAATAAACGCGCTATTCTTAAAAAAATCAGTGCGAATGTTGTACAGTATCCATATATTTATATTCTGCATCGATAGATCATTTCGTGCATTTTAATGCACAGGGTGATCCCAAATATTATTTTTTTTCTTTGATTTTTTTTTTTTGACGGCCCCCTAATTGTCCTGCTTATCAAACATAATCATTATAATCTTAAAGTTCCAAAAGTATCCGATAAATATATTTTAGACATTTTGTCGAATATTTAAAAATATATCTGTCGGATTGTTTTAAAATTTCAGGGTTATAAAGATTATGTTTGATAAGCAGGACAATTAGGGGACCGTAAAAAAAATCAAAGAAAAAAAATAACATTCTTTAAAAACATCCAGTCAAATAGCATGAAAATTCAGAGAGATATCAACGATATGTGTGAGCTGATTTTTTTTCTTTCTAAAAGTAGTTCAATGATAAAAGATTTTCTCCAAATTGCCAGTTTTAAGTTTAATATTTTTGTTTTTGTTTTTCATTTTGCTACTAATGCTTTACTTCTTCTTGGATAACTACCAGAACAAACTTATTCCAGGATAAAAAGAAATATCAGTATCGGAGCGGAGCATTTTTACCAAATCTTCTCATTGATATTCATTAAATTCTAACTTTTTTTTGTAAAACTCAGTTAGGGGCCTTTCAAGTATTACATAAGCATATTTTTAGTCATTTTGTACCCTTCCCTCTCCCTTGTAATGAAAGAAAAAAAAAAGCATTTGCTAGACATCTCGTCCTTTGCTTACGTAAGATTTTATGACATTCTAACATCAACACTGTTTGACATAAAAAAAATTACAGTTAGCGATAAATTACATATTAGTCCAGCAAATTTATACATAAATAGGCATAAAGGGATTGTTATATCAAAAGAAAACAAAATCGGTTTAATATACTGTTGCTTATTGCATTAATCAATTCATTGAATACAAAATAATTTCAAATATATTATTATCTACCGCAATTAATAACAATAATTAAAAAAAAATAAGAAATACAACAGGCTTTAACTTATTTAGACACATAACACAAAAAAAGTTAACGAGAATCTTAAAAGTATTATGCGTTTGATGTTCAGATTTCTAGTCTGGTGTCAAAGATCTTTGAATCCATGTTTCCGCATTGTGTGTTATTGCATTTCAAGGCAGTAGTGGGCTGGAACGTTACAAATTTCTAGTCCCACTTTACTCCATATCTTTTTCTCAAATTGTTCAACATCCACAGAACGCTCATCCAAATAATGCTCTTTTGCTTTTTGTTATTAACTATAATTGCTTCGTTGTCTAATGCTTACGTAAGAAATCTCGTGACTCCCCTTTCTAACTTGTCAGAAAAATTAAGCAGACACTGCCCCCCCCCCCTCTTCCTTTACTGCTTACGTAATACTTGAACGACCCTATAATAAAATTTGACAATTTATGGAAAATCCCATATGATCCATCAGCTGCTTTTAGAAAGAACTCAAAATCAGCTCACTTCTATCGCCAATATCGTTCTGAATTTTAACACTATTTGATTGGACTTTTTTATGAGTTGTTCCATACAGTTGACTATTGAATTATGTAAAATGATCGTCGTTATGATGTGAGTACTCGCAGATAAAAATAATTTTGTTTAACAACTCATATTTCATAATATATTTATATTCCAATTGCACTGTCTTGTTTCTACTACACTTTGCCCATTTTTCGGAAACTAAATTGCGTTAAATTTGGTTGAAAACCATGCATGATATTAGTTAGAATCATGCCAATTTTTTTTTAACTGTAAAAATAAACCGCTAATAGCTCCATGGATATACGTGCTATTCTTACAAAAATTAGTGGACATGTTGTACAGAATCGACATACTATTATAGTAGTATTTGTATTCTACAGAGATAAATCATATCGTGCATTCTAATGTACAGGGTGATCCCAAATATTTTTTTCTTATTTTTTGTCGGCCCTCTTATCGCCCCCAACCCCATTATCAAAAAGACGTTGATAAGTAGGAGATCAAACATAATCTTTATAATCCTGAAGTTTCAGAAGAATCCCACACATATGTTTTTAAATATTACACAAAATATCTAAAATTGAAAGTATTCGTAGTTGTAAGTTAAGATTGATAAATTTAATGGCCACATAATGTATGTACACAGAGAAATATACATAACCATCTTTGATTTCGCACAGCAATTTAAAATGAAATCGTATAAAATGAAAGATTTAAGAAGACAATAGTAAGGATTTTCGATATTTACGTCAATTTATTTTCAGAATTGTACTAATTTAATAAAACAATTTAAAGAGACAGCTAATAATTCTGTTTTTTTTTTTTTTTCGCTTTTAAGATATTTGTTTATACGACTGATTGTAGGAAACGAAAAATGGCGCAATAGTTTAGGCTACATATTTTTGCTACTTTGGAATTTCATGAATAAAATGTTTCAAGGCTGTTTTATATTCGAACAAATAGGAAAATTGCGTTTCAAAATCCAAGCAGAGTTTCCATGAAATTGGATATAGCTAAACGTGATGTTAATACTATATAGGCCGCTTGACGCATGTTATGCATCGATGAAACTATTGTTAAAAAATTCTAAATTCTGTACAGAAAGTTTCAATAGTAGAATTTTGTTATTATTATGATAGATGTTCTGTGAATAAAATAAATGAAAATTAGTATTAAAAACCTTCTATTGCGTACTAAAAATCTTTTAAGAAAAAATTCGCTAAATTGGGAAACATTATGTTTGCGGCCTATATATTGTTGAAACACATTCGCTTTAATCATCATAGATATATAATATTTATGAATTCAATTTTCTGTGTAAGAAATCTCAAACTCCTAGTACTTTACTTAGTAGGTGTAAGTTAAGATTGATAACATTAAAGGACTATGATCTATAATAGTGATGCACAACCTTTTTGCCAGAAAATTGTTTGCCTCCAGAATATTTGAAAAGTGACGTTTGTTTTATTTAATAGCAATGTTTCTATCTTTATTATAAGGAAAATTATTCTGTATTAAGTACTGGTGTCTTTGTGGCCCGCGGGCCACAGGTTGTGCATCCCTAATCTATAAGATTATGAAAATTCATCCCTTCTTTGATGAACATAAAAATAACTTTATTAAGTAAAATTTCTGGTTCAGAACCCTTTTCTTGTTTGGCACCCAAGCCTGTTTGCTTCATTCGTGGCTTATAATTCGGAAATTACGGCACATAAAATGTAATGCATAGTTGTAAATGAGAATGTTTTTTTTTTTTTTTAAATTGTACACTTTGAAAAAGCAACACATTTTATGTTTTGTTTAGTGATTCGGCGGGACGTGTCTTCCAACTTCTAAAATATGGGACGGCCCACATATATCGGGATATCTGGAAACAATACTTACTGATTTTAAACCACGCAGCGTTTTCTGTTAGCAAATTTTTTCAACTAAACATCTTTATCTTTCTAAAGAAAGTCCCTCTTCATTTAACCTTCCTACCCTGAATGGGTCTAATCGACCCAGTCCTATAATGCGTTTCATTCCATTCAAACCAGAAAATTTTTCATAATGTAAATTAAATAAATAACACAAAGATTTAAGTTAAATAAGTATCTTAAATGGATTTAAATATAAATTCTGGTGTGGAATATTTTAATCAAGTTTGAGTGAAATTTCAACAGGGTAGGAAGGTTAAACAAGGTTCCCGAAAATCGCACCGAATTCAGTCGTATAAATTAATTACCTTTTAATGCAGTTTTGATAAGTCAACAAATGTATTAAACATTCATAACAAATTCCTTTTTTTTTTTTTTTTTTTTTAATGCTATATTATTTCCGCAACCAACCAAAGAGAATTGATGGAAATCAGCCTATCTTGATCATGCGACAATCAAGAGGGATGGCTGCCTGACCTGTATCGCGGCCTTTAAAATCAGTGGCTCCAATTTTTACAACGACATTTATAAGGGTGTTTTAAATTAATTTATGGGATGGAGTACATGGTGATATGTATCTTAATGGGGTCCGGGACACAAAAATCTTCAAATTTTCTAAAAAAAAATTTATTGCATGAAAAGTTTCTCTGTTATTTTATGCTTAAAATAACGTTAAAACATGTTTCTTAATTAGACGAGGAAATATTATTTTTTTCGTTTCGGTTTGTTTTCAAAATCTAGCTTTCAAGCAATGGATGTCATTGAAATGACTTCTTGTAAAAATGTGTTTTTTTTTTTTTTCCTCTTTTTCATGGCGGGGTTTTTTTTTCACCATGTCTCTTACTTAAATTCTTATAACTCAAAAACCGTTCAAGATAAATGCTTCAAACTTGGAACATATATTTTTTGACTGTATTATTTTAATTTTGATTCAGCAAATTAAAAAAATTTACTTATAAATATGTATTACTTTTATTATATTTTTTGATATAAAAAATATTTTTTTTTTAAATTTTTACTTAAAATATTTATAATTTTTATAAAAATTACTAATTTTTAAAATGATGAATCAAAATTAAAATTTAGATATTTCTGGTCATTTAAATGTAAAATACTGAAATTCTACGAATAATTTTTTGAGTTATGAGGATTTTAAATTACCTCACTTTTTTAATAAATTTTAAATTTTGAATTTTTGTAAAAGGCTTATGAGACGTTTTATCATGTGATTTTTTTTAACAAATGATATGATTAATCATCACAAAAAATTCAAAACTTTAAAATAATAAATAAAAATTATTTAAAAATGTGTCCCCGGACCCCCTTAAAGCAAGAGAATAATACATTAAAAACTCTTCCGATGAAATTTTTATGTATATTAATTATTACATTCAGTTTTGTACAGTGGCACCAACTTTTGAAAAATATTGGGTTGGCTCAAAAATATTTTGTAAAATGGCGCGACCAGTTTGTTTTTTATTGAAGGATTGATAGATGGTGAAAGATGAGAATTTTAAGTCATTCTATCATGTTTTAATAAAGTTGTAATTTTATTAAATTATATTATCATGCGTTTTCCTTATAAAGACACTTATATTTATTGCAATGTCATTATATCTTGAACATGACTACAAATTGAAATAGAAAAAAAATATAAACATGGAAGCAAAACATTTCAGTTATTTGGGATTTATGGGTATTAGTCGGAAAATTAAAAATCTTGGTCATTAGCAAAATAAATTTTATTTAAGGGTGTATTCGAAAAAACGCTTTTCCATCTTCAACAGCTCGAAATTTTCCGATACAATTTCAGACATATTTTTAATAGTAGAAACATGAAACTGGCTGAAGGTATTCTTGAAGGGACGTATGAGGTGCCGTGTGATGTCTTTTTACGTTCAATTCATTAGAATTTGAGTTATAAACAATTTTCTTATCAATATAACCCTTTTTTCGTTCTCAGAACTCCCGCTTGGAAAAAATCGGTTCGAAATGCTGTTTTTGATTGCTTTTTTGCAATATTTTCTGCATTTATCAAAGAATCGTCAATTACGGCACCTTGTGTATACTTTCCAAATAAGAGATTTTGAAAGTTTGGCGCATTTGAGAGCAAAAATGAATCCAAAAATAAATCGGAAAATAAGCAGTTTGAATCGAAATACACCCTTAAAGGTAAAAATGAATAATAAAATATTAATGAAATAAATAAATAGAACAATAAAAAATGATTCAAAATTATTGGGTGGGTTCCGGCCCCGTGGGCCCATATAAGTTGGCGCCACTGGTTTTGTAAAAGATTTATTTCAACATAATCATTCAAATCGTCTCTATTCCCTAAGGTCGCTTTTGTATCTTCTAAATTACCAAGAAAACGATAAGATATAATGTATGCCTC
The DNA here is from genome assembly GCA_964019185.1 of Maratus speculifer. Lineage (NCBI taxonomy): Eukaryota > Metazoa > Arthropoda > Arachnida > Araneae > Salticidae > Maratus > Maratus speculifer. The sequence goes on from OZ025299.1 coordinate 78,542,581, forward strand.
GAGAATTGCTACCATCTTCGTGAAGTCAATACATTTTCGCATATTCAGCAGATGAAGAGCGACAGGTTGACGCTGAAGCATGATAAGTGCTAAGAAGAAGTTAGTGTGGAAGCATTATTCTTGATATTCTAAATAGATTACGCAAAGATTATTTAACCCTTTTTTTTTTCTTATCCCTCTAAGAAGAAGGTTCCCACTGTTACCGATTTAGTTTAATCATATTTTGACGTAGAAAACAGTGCTAGAATTGTAGGTAAGCACACGGGATATATTAATTCAATTAGCTGGCAGTTTTATTCCATGGAAATAAACTATAGGTTAAACAACTGTTTCCTTTTAGATCAAAGTAATACCTTGATTGATTGATTGATTTTATTAAATATTCAGTGTCACACATTATTTATTTATTTAAAGTGGCGAGTTCCCTGTGTATGGTTATTAAATAAGAAATTATACTATAAAAATAATAAAATTGTAAAAAAAAAAAAAAAAAAAAAAAAAAAATAGTTTATAAGTGTTATTTTAGGTATACCCGGAAGGACAGTAAAGTTATTAACCGCTCCCCTCCCACACACACACACAAATAAATAAATAAACATAAAATAAATAAATAAATACGTAAAATATGTACTGTATTTGGTGCAAATAATAGACAATAACTTCGCCTTTAATTTCGCACTTCTAACAAGCGTAGTGTTAATAAAAGAAGAAAAAATTCAAAATAAGTTATGTCTGATTATATAATGTTTAAGTATAACGACTCAATTTTATTTTTTAAAAAAGCATGAACTTTTTTCAAATATAATATTAAACAAGTTTCAGAATATATTTTTTTAATTTGTGAAAGTCAGATTTGTTTTGATTTTTTGTACTCGATTTTAGAGATTTTTGAATGCATTTTAAAACAGTGTTTCCAATCGTGGCACATAATTTGAAATACGCAATTCATTTAATTAATTAATTCAAATGAATAAAGCATAAAATGACAAAAATGCTTTGCAAAATAAATTTTCTGATTTAAAACTTTTTTTGAATGAATTGAATGCACCGGAGAAGATAAGAGTCAACTGTGAAGTGCAGTGAAACTATATAGTTAGCTTATGTAAGGTCATTAATTAAATAAAATATGTTTTTCAAAATAGAGTAAAATAAGTTTGATAAAAGCAGGGTTTTGCTGCATTTGGTCAGTTATTTAAAAGATGCTGTTGAAAAAACTGAATTTGTTGAATTAAAAATTCGATGAAAAAGTAAACTCAAAATAACGCAAATTAAAATATATTTGGCTTTATCGTATTCAGAAAGATAGGGTGAATTTGTTGAAGAGATACTTTTCTATTAATCATCACTATTGCTTCCAATACTTTTAAATTGTTGAAAAAAAAAAACATTTATATATTAATAATGCACCTAAGTAAATGCAATATCTTGAGCTGCAGATGTGATGCTTTTGTTATGATGTAGAAGTAAATTGGATTAAAATAATGTAACTTTGTAAAAATCACCAAAAAATTAAAACAATGCATGGGACGCGTTTCGAGCTTGAAAATTAACAGACCACCAGCTACTGAAAATACGTATCTTAAGGGGACAAGGTCACAATGTAGCTGATGATGGGTTGTTAATTTTCAAGTTCGAAACACGTCCTATGCATTTTTTTGATTTTATGGTAAGTTTTACAAAGTTTTTTCTTTCTTTTTTTTTTTAATTGTGAATTATTGCCAGTTTTTGGTGCTCTTTCTAAGTAAGCTGGATGTTTAAAACTAATGGCATTTACTATCCAGATACACTCCTTGTGCCTTGAGTCCTCCATAGAATTTAGTATTACAAAAAACATTTTACCTATTCGTAATGATGTACAGAAATATAAGATTTATCAGCTTCATCAAATCTAAATTCAAATGTTAACGTCTATTCAAGCAGTTTTATGGGGGAAAATCCAGAGCAAGTTAAGCTTTTACTGTACATTTATGTAACACATCTCTAAAGACAATTGCTTGAGTTAATTCCTGAAGTTATTTGAAGTTCTTGAAGTTTTAGTGAACTTTTAAGTGACAATTCTGACATGGTGCTTCTTTAAACCTTTGGTAGAAAGGATTTGTCAGTTATTTAGAAAACATTGTTGGAAAACGGTTTGTTGAATAAACAACTCCAAGGAAAAATAAAACTTTTATTGAAGCAAAGGGATAAACATTTGTTGCTATTTCTTTATTTTATTCTAGCTTTGCTCGCGTTAAATACAACAAACTATGTAATCGACCTTTTAAAAACTCATAGAATTAACCTTTTAAAAACTCATAGAATTAACCTTTTAAAAACTCATAGAATTCCCAAAATTGGACAACATGTAGTTTTATCAAAAATCAAGGGAAAAAAATGCTCAATTTTTTCTTAGAACTACAAAAATATGCAAATATATATATGAAAGTGTTATACACATGTTAATCATATTTTTAGATATTACTGAAATAATAATTATGTGTTTTCTGCATTAATTTAGTAGCAGTTATATTTTAGAATGTAATAACAAATATTAAAATTGTTATATTATTGCAGGTTGGTTGACAAATAACTGTTATCTTCATATTCATTTATTTTTAAAATAAATGAATCATGCTCAATTAATCATCTGAAATTCGAGTTTCATTTATATTTTTAATAATATTCAAAACTGTCAAAATCGCAAACGTCTTTAAAAGTTTATGCCTGTGTGGAATTGGATTCCAAAGTTATCACGTTTTTGTCATCGGATTTTTGGCTTATAAGCCTGAAGTTTTTTCCTTTTGTTCATTCTCCGAATGTTCTTAATTTGAGAAAACTTTGAATCAGTATTGAAAGAGACTGGAAACTAATATACCACATTTAAATTTCTAATCAATCTAATTTAGATACAAGTAAATTCAACTTATCAATAAGACTCTCTTTAGAATATATAACAAATAATAGCGTTTCTAAAATACTATTTTCCAAACAGAAAATCAATGAGATATTTTGAAATACGAGTGAAATACGAGTTTCTTACCCATGAAATTTCTTTGAATCTGCTTCGGTTTATTTTTTCATTCTAATCGGAACCTCCAGCAACATTTTTTCCGTACCGAAAATATTCTACTGTTCGCACAAGTTCGCTGTCCATGTTTTATTAAATATTTTGAAAACTAATTTTCATTTTTAATATGTTATTTTTATTGTTTTTATTAAATATTTCTTACCCAATACTTCCTTTTCGTTTTTTATTTCTTCTATGGGTGGATGTATTATTCTTTAATTACATGAATTTATGGACTTTACGACTTCTTTGACGGGAGAAATGAATAGTTCCAACTGAACGAAAAAATACCTATCCCGGGAATCGAACTCAGATCCTTGGCTTACGGGTTCTATGCTCTACTGTTTAAGCTAACTGGGCTGACAACAGGCGAGCATGTTTCGTTCAGATAACCTTATTGGTAATAACAGCTGGTCTTTCATGTCGACAACTCAACAGAATAAACAGCAGGTAATTTTCATACGAATTAAATATTTACAACTGAGCAAGAAAATACCCAGCCCGGGAATCAGACCCAAATCCCTCCATTTTTTTTTTTTTTTTTTTCGAAGGATCATGGTTCGATTTCCGGGCTCGGAATTTTTTTGCTCAATTGGAAATATTCAATTCGTATGAAAACTTTACCAATCAGTTTGATTGTGTTAAAGTAATAGTTTTTCTTTAATATGAAAAAATGTTCACTTTTTATACAACAAGAATAATATGTAACTGGGTAGGGTGGGAGACAACAATCATTTATAAATGCTTCGGTGAAGTATGGCCAAACAAAGATTGAAAATCACTCGTTTTAATTTATTCTTTTGTTCATAGGAAAATATTAAAACTATGTTAGAAAAACTATTTTAAAATTACAATTGTAGAAGTATAATATTCAAAAAAGATTTCAACAAGCAACAAGATTTCATTAATCTTAGAGTGAGAAATATGCAGTTGAATTAATGGAATAAAAGGAAATCCTCCACCCTCCTTCAACCTAAAAAAAATCCCTGATCAAACAAATTGTTCTAACTGGGGGAAAAACGCAATAAAAAATATGTAAATCAATCGTTTGACATCTCCAGATTTAAAACAGGGCTCTTTTTTTTTTTTTTTTTTTTTTTTACATATCAAAAACTGAAAACATTACACTACGTTTTTAAGAATATATTTATTTTCTGACTCCATAAATGACTTTTATTTGTAAAAAAAAAGTATAAACAAAGTTTCACCTTAATTACTTGCCACCTCTAGGTTTGATAGGAGATTCGGAAAAGTTTATGTTGGTGCGAAACCTCACAAGTTCATTCCGGGATTATATTTGGATGCATGTGATTAATGTTGTGCAAGAGTGAACTTATTCAATTCAAAATCGTGAGTTTGACTCCCTTGTTATGAGTGTTGAGTTGAGTTTGGTTCCTTTTTTTTTTTTTTTTTTTTTTTTTTTTTTTTTTTTTAAATGTACTCGACTTGAGTTATAATAATAATAATAAAAACACGAGTTGAAATCAAAGGTACAACATAAAATCATTCAATTTTAATTATAATTTTCTAAAAATTTTTCTCGCAGTAAAAAAATGATTTTTTCTTTTTTTTTGATCAAATGATAGTTTACACAAACTTGTGGAATTCCAGTGTGGAATTTTGAGAAAACATGTGTAATGAACTAATGTTCGGTGATATGGTTATAGTGTTTCCCAGTCAAGTTCTTTAGTCATATGACCCCTTCTCTCTAAACACTTTAAAAACATTTTACAGACGCCTGGATTCTTGGTACAAATGAAAACCAGATATCTTTTTTTCCGTTACCAAAATGCTAGCCAATTCAGAAATTACAATTAAATCATTCTTGAAAATATTTTTTTAACACATTGGACGCCCCGCTATTCGAATTTCGTAAGAAAATATTGGTAATACTGAGAGGCAAAACGTGCACGGGTAATTGCCTTGAAAAGCTATGTTGAAAATATAATATGCAAATAAATCTTTAAACAAATGTTAAAAAAAGAAAATTCCTGATCATTCCTGTTTTCCTCACAATTGTTTTAACAAATGATAAATTTTCTACTATATAATTTTTATTCAGATAAATAAAATAACAAAAATTATCCCAATGCTTTACGAGCAGACCAATTGCCAAGCTTTCAATTTCCTAATTCTATCTCTCGTATAAGTTAATAGGTAATCTTAGAATGGCATTTCCAGGGCTTAGAATGTATTTCATTTTCAAGTTTGATTAACAATTTGTAAAAACCTCACATGAAGCATTTTTTTATCACTCTACGTATTCTGTCTTTAAATTGCATTAATTACACTGTTTTAATTACAACGGAATATTTTTTATTTTGTTTCAATATAAATTCATTAAAAATGTTTGTCATCACTATATTTAGTGGCGCCAACTTATATGGGCCCATGAAGCACGAGCCCACCCAATAATTTGATATCTCCATCCACCCATTATTAATTGAGCCCACCCAATATTTTTTTATTTGTACAACATTTTTTGAGCCCACCCAATATTTTTCAAAAGTTGGCGCCACTGACTATATTACTTATTACACCTTAACTATTAAACTATAATATCATCACTTATTACTTATTATATCTTAAGTAATTTTTTTCATTTCTTTCTCGTGATTTTTTTAACCCATTAATGCCCAGCGTCCTCTTTTGAGGGCAGTTACAAAAACAGCAAGAAAGCGATTTTCCCACCAGTAAAGAGGAAGATAAATATATACTTTATTTCACGAGACAGAATCCTCGATAAATTTAGATAAAAGTTAATTTTCTTTTAAAAATGGTGAGAAATACAAAATTTAAATTTTAGCGAAGAAAATAATTCGGGCGTTAATGGGTTAAAGGTGTGTTTCGAATTTGAGTGTTAGGTAAAGACGAGATTCGCTTTTCAGTTTTCTTTGTAAGTTTTGCTCTTTTTTAAAAAAATGAATTTGAATCAAGCAGATTCATCTTATGTTTTCTGAGTTTGAGCTCGAATTACTCGTTTTTCAGAAAGGGAATTTGAGTTAGATTTACTTCTTTTCTATTGGTGAATTTGCTCAACGTTTTTATATATTCATCTCTGATATTTTTCAGCATATTATGCCAATGACGTTTCTAACACGAGTCTCGTATGTCTCTCTATTAGTTGAAAACGACAAGAGGTTTTCCCTATATTTCCGATAATCCGATTTACAAACTGAGAGCCGCTTTTGATAATTCTTTTTATATCTTCGTCAATGAGGTTCAGAGTATCAGGCGGTTCAAAAGAATTAACCGGCTAATCAGTTGAAAATATCCCTTTGATTTCAAATACCCAATTTGGGAAGTTCAAAATGGCATATTTATCCCTTCGAGGCAATTTTCTTTGTATTGAGTATTCTTTTGAAGCCAAATTTTCGAATGTTTGGTTTTCCAATCATCAGAGTCTCTCTGAAAAACTACACGAACCATTGTCTTAAGAGGACACAGTATAGCTTTGAAACCATCTCTTCAATTTTGATTAATACTGTAATATATGTGGTGGCACAATACTTAATGGTAAAAATTAAATAAAATTTTTAAAATTCTTGTAGAACAGCCTATTTTATTAAAATTTAAATTAAAAAGCTTTTTTAAATCTCTACTACTTTTTTAAATATGAATATTTTTGCTTAAATGTTTTTCCTACATCCATTAGAATATACTACATACAACTGCATGGATTTTTATATGTAAGGGATTTTACATTTAATATGATTTTTTTCTGTCGTGTATATTAAAAAATGAAGAAAATTCAGCAAGTCATAAGAAATTATACATATTTAAAATTTCGAACCCCTAATCTTTAATTTATTTTTTACAGTTGCAGAACGTACTGCAAGGAATATAGTCTTTTTTAAGCATAATTCAAAAACTTCTTGGCGGAATGAAACGATATTTTAGGATCGCATATTTGAATTATATAGGAACCGACTTCAGTTTTTAAAAAATTCATAGGACACAATTTATGTTTTTTCGAAAATGTATTTTATGTGATGTGAGTTTCAAAACTCTCCTTATCCAGAAAATAAAATTTTGGGAAATCGGACAAAAACCCCTGAATGAGTCCATTTGTTTTCATTGTAAACCAAGATTTTAAAATCCTTCAAATATAGGATAAAGCTAGTTTTTTGGGTGCAAATTCACAAAAAAATAAATTCAGAAGCAAAACTCGATTTTTTACACGAGTTTTGAAACTTATGTCCTCATATACATTAAGTAAATCTAGAAATGGATATCTAGAAGCGTTAAACATGCTAAACTGAAATGTAGCCTCCGATATAGTAATTTTTGAACTATGCTTACAAAACTCCACGCTTTGAATACATACATACATACATATATATATTCGCAATTTAATTTGATTTAAATTGCAAAAAAATAAATATATTTTATTTGTTGATATTATGTAATATAATATTTTATAAAATGATACATATTTAATTTGATTTAGTAATTATGCATTAATATTATTTCAATTTTTTAAATTTAACGTTGAGAGTTCCATACTTTAAAAGTGAACAATCACTGATCTAATTTACTGAATGACTTCCTGTTTGATAAAATGTACCAAAGAAATCCCAAATATGATGTCAAAATTAGGTGTTATTTTTGAAAATTTAACCGTTTCGTACATTTTCAGTATGAAGACGATATATATATATATATATATATATATATATATATATGATATATATATCCCTTAAATTTCGGCACCATTATTCTATAAAAAAAATTTATGTGACTATTTTAATCTTAGAAAATGAAGCGAGGAAAAAACATAAAAAAAAATTATTTGTACCAAAATTTAAGGAGCTAGCTATACACATGTTGAAAAAATTCCATCTTCGGCAGCCACCGTGTTTGTGTCGGCACCCAGTCCTGGGGGCGGTGTACTGCGAAAGACAGTGTGGTATTCAGCCAAACCACCGTCATCCCATAAATAAGCGCAAGAATGGCACGAAATTACTAAAATTATCTTAAAATGAACAAAAGTGGGTGAATGTTCATGTTTAAAAAAAAAAAAATCTTATTTTTTGGCTAGGACTGTATATTTTATAATATAACGTATTATTCATACCATTGTCTGCTTTGAAAAATAAATATCAGCAATTTGAGAAATAAATAAATTAAAAGGCATGCATGTTCATTACGCTAATTTATTTCTTATATACCTGACAAAACCCCCACTCTGATACTACCATCTAGCAAAGCCAGATTTCATTCTTACTTCCGCAATATTGTTAGCGTTAATGTCTTCAATAATATTCTGTGATTTTCCTCCCTTTTTTAGAACAATGCAATATATCATCGACATATTTAGTTTCTCATTGTATTCACCTTTCTTTAATCACTGCTTGTTATTAGAACTGAAAATTAGCTTTTAGCAAAGTTGTCATAATTACAGACGGAAATCGATTTTGAGAAACGTAATTAACTTTGTCTCACTGAGAAGATACACAATATTTAAAAGATAAATAATTCCGTTTTGTACTCATGATATATGAACCGTTTAAAGCTGAAATTTCTCCCATCCTGTAATTTGGAAAAAGGGGGAAAGAGAAGCGGGTGAACATTTATATATATATATATATATATATATATATATATATATATATATATATATATAAAGTCCTTAAGGCAATGCCGGGAGGAAGAGGTGGCTTTCATATACTTATTTATTTATTTTATATTAACTTATATAAATCAAATATACGAAGCTCAAAATAGTGGAACACGATTATGTAAGATTGAATACTAGTTTTTGTCAATACTGAATATTAATAGGAATTTTTAGAAATTAGTCATCTTTTATTCAACCTGATTTTATTTTAAGCGATTAATAGGGTCGCAAAATTCCACGATATCCAATTTAAAGCAGCATGATGGATAAAAAAACTCAATGAGCTTGATCGAAATCTTAATTCATGTGAACATGCACACTCACATCGAAATCGATTAATATATGCGAGTGCTGTCGCGGGCAAATTGACTTAAAAAAATGTCACCCACATTAGAAATTCAAACTGCTATATCCCAGACGTTTTTCAAGGTAAAGACAAAGCAAAAAATACTCCGGAATTCACTATTAAGATAAATAGTTTAGAACGAACATTTTTTCAATTTTTATTTTTTTTAAAACATCATTATACATTTAAAAGATTTTTGACAAATTTAAGTAGCCGCCATTTTGAAACAAGATGACGGATGAAGCTGGCCCATGAACTCGGTCAAGACATTGGTATGTACCATGAACACACGGAGTTGTATCGAAATCAGTTGATAAATATGCGTATTAATGCGTGACAAATTTCAGACCGTTTCAAAATGTCAATCTCACTGGAAATTGAAAGTGCTAAAACTCAGCCATTTTTCACGATATAGATGAAACAAAAATGCTCTGGAATCTTTGTATCAAGGTCAAACCACAAAAGAAAAATCTTTTTCAATTTCTTACTTTTTTGCACCTAATTTTAAAATTTAAATTAAAAAATAAATAATATTCTGCCAATTTGAAACAAGACGGCGCACAGTGGGGCGTTTTGGCGATCTAGGTGGACAAAATTATTCCGTTGAATTTTAATTAGTTTTTGCTGATTTTTCGAATGTATTTCTAATAAAATAATCAAATAGTGATAAATATTTGGTTTATTTAACAATCTATCAAAATAAATAGATAATGAATTATAAAAAATGCGTTAAACATACTTATGTTTTATCCATCATACGTAGTATAGGGTAAGTCTTGCAATCATTTTTTAAAAACGAAATTTTTTTTTTGAGGGATTTACATGTTTCAGACACTGGTGATTCCAAAAAACATATTTTTAGAAAAAAAAATTGCTGTCCGTCCGTCTATGTGTCTGTCTGTGTATCTGTAAACTCTCTATCTCCCGAACAAACTGAGATAGAGACTTGAAAGGTTGTATGTAATTAGTATGTAAGAATGGAACAAAATCTATTTAATATCAGTAACCTCGATTATCCGGAACTTTTTTTTCGGAGTCTCGAAAAATTTGTTCTGATGGGAGGTATATAAAAATTTTTGAAAATTATTTTAAGGAGTGGACGTAAAAGGCAAAAAAATAACACAAATTGTACATAAAGAACGAAGTCATTTGGATTATTAGTTGACGAGATATTTGTAAGCCTGTTTTCCACATTTTTCGATTTTTCATGAGCTTGTATTTCATTCAAATTTCAATTAAAAGATATATTTTAATTTGAAACTAGCTGCACCCGTCGAAACTCGACGGAAAAGAATATATATTAGGTATGATATATATCAATCTTATATAGACAGTAAAATACTGAGCGAAATAAACAATTGCCACCTCTTAAAATAGGGATAACATAGCTTTTCATGATGAAGATACGCAAACTTCAGAAAATAACAAAAACTAAGGAAAACAACTCATAAATTATTATGTTGGACTTAACTTCAGCTACAAATCTTTTTTTAATGCGGTTTCTAAACCTTAAATATTATTTAAATGCCAAATTATTTAGGAAGTTAATATTATACCCCGGAAGACGAATTCAAAAATATCTGCATAGTTTATTTTTTCTCCGTTTAAATATCGCTTGATAACTGTACAATAATTATAATATCAATGAAATATTTTAACTATAATAGAAACAGGGACTTACTAAACTGCCTAACCAACCCACTACATATTTACAGCACTTGCAATAAATTTAATTTATTTATTGGTTTGTATCCTCCATGAACTTGCAGAAAATAATTTTATTGTTATGGCAACGGAAAAAAAAAGATATCTCTGTTAATAAAAAGAATAAAATTTTTGTATTTGTTGCTGAAATGCAGTTTTTTTTTAAACAATAACTTAATACAATGAAATGATTTTAATTATTTTTTGATATTATGTAAGATAGAAATATAGTAATACCGGCATATCACAGGTTTTATTCTTTTTTTTAATATGACATCATTTACACCTTCAGAAATACTCATCTTTTCTTAAATAAAAGAGTGATTTATGCAGTTATTTAAGAATTCTTTAGTTTCATAAAATATTCATTATAATTAAATAGAAATGGCGCAGTTTATAGAAATATTTTCATTTGTGCACACCACGGACCTTTAAATTAATAGAAGTTCACTTTATTTAGATGCAGGAATTAAGTCAGTGAATATGACATCATCACTGACACAGCTATAACAATGTATATTATATTCATGGAATAAATTTATCTGGTTTCTGTATGACGACATTTTCTCCAACGACAAACTTTCACTTTAGATATTATATTTTATTAAAGTTTATCTTCTGTTATTTTACTTACAAAACACTTAATAATATTACTCAGTAAATAATCTGTGTATTGCAGGGAATAACTATGTGCAATCATTTTATTATGATTAAATTTTACGAAAAACTTTTCTTTTCTTTTTTTTTTTTTTTTTTTTTTTTTTTTTTTTGAAATGCGATTATACATTCACCGATGAGATCAGCTCCTGATTGGTGGAAAATAATGAAACAAAATAAATTTTGAGAAAAGCTTAACCTGTTGCCACTGTTTTGAAGAAATGTCATGAAAAAGCTTTTAAAATTGAAAATAAAATATAAAAATTGAAATAAATTAAAAATTAGCCAGAATGGGCACATCCACACATAAATAGCTTTCATTTAAAAAAATAATTATCAAAATCGGGCCAGTAGAAAGCTCAGGGCTGATGACCAAAAAAACAGCCAGGTGTTTTAAATATATAGATGAAACACTTAATCCGATGCAGTAAACTGTTAGTTAATATAATTATTATTTTTGGAGTTAAAGGGATGTTTCTTTTACGCAATTCAGTACTACTTGAGTAGTTTGGCGTTTTTATATAATTTGTCGAAATTGGTTCATAAACAAATCATTAATAAAACGTTACTGTATATATTTAAAATGTTTAGAATTTGTTTTGGCATTTTATAAATAGTTTACACAAGTTTGATCTCATTATATTATATTCATATCCATGATGGATAAGTATTACGGTGGTCCCCGACGACTAGTTTTAGTATTAGATATAATGCACACACATAAGTTATCATTCGTTTCTTTTTTATTTATGTCTAATCAGAATTGCTCAAGAAATTTGTGTACTCATCCTGAAAAATAATAATTTAAAAATAAAATTCCATAAAAAAAAACTCCTTATGTTTTGTGTGATTTTGCAAAAAATATAAATGCTACCCAAATTATTTTCGGTTGAAAAAATATTGTGTGAATAAGTAACCTATATAAATTTTATTCAATTTGAATTAATTTTTCTGGTTACAGGCGGTAATTTCTCCGAATTTTTTATGTTGCCCCGCAAAAGAAATATAATTTCTACATGTTTTATTTTCAATTTAAAAATACTATTATGTACATCCCTAATTTAATGTTATTTTCTGGATGCTTCATTAAAACTTCTGCTTACTGGCAAAAAATTTTCCGCGATCTTTTGTGCGGCCCTGTAAAGAATTCGTAATTTCTACGTTTGTCAAATAACAGTTTAATCGAATTCTCATCGGAAAAATACATGTAAGCAAGGTTTCAGAACAATCAGATGATTGAAAATAGTTTAAAACTGTTTTGCAGGTTTTGAACTCATTTTTTGTATGGCCCTGTAAAACAATCATAACTGCTACATTCAATAAACTATAATAATATTGCATTGGCAACATAGCTACATATACAAATAAAGTTCCAGCTCTATCAAATAACTGGAAGGTGTTTAAAATTACCTTGAAAAATTTTAACTAAACTTTTGTGTAGCCCTGTATACAAAGCGTAACTTCTACGCTCCTCAAATTATAATAATATTTAATAGTCTTTAAAACTACACTTATATTAAAAAATTCAGGTCAATCCGATAATTAAAAGTGGTTTAATATTGACCTGCAAGTTTTGAACTAAACATGCATATTTAAACTGCAAGTACATATTAAGCTTGTTTATTAATAATAACTTATTTATCTGCAGCCATCTGCAGCAGATATTTTTAGTTTCCAATACAATAGGAATTGCTCTTTCATTTTGTATTCTATAGATCGAGATTTTTATTTTTGTGTCAAACAAAGTTGATTTTCCTATTTTTGTAAAATTTGCCCCATTCCTCCCCACTCTTTCCTATATATATAAATTAGCCAAAAAAGAAAAAAAAAACGAGATTCCTATATCAATTTACTTTTTCGGTGAATCTGCATCTAAAAAGGCCTACAATATTGCAAAAAAAAAATTGTTTTACAATGTATTTTTGGAAATGTAAAATTTTATACTTACAATGAAAACTAGCAGATGCAATCAAAATTTTTCGTGGCTTTCCCAAATTTGATTTTCTGGATAAGGTGAGTTTTGAAATTCTTTTACCCATATATAGAAATTTCGTCGTAGACAATATTCCGCCTTAGATAAATTTTAATGTATGTCTGTGAACTCACAGGGACTTTAAAATCTTTTCGAGTTAAACAGATTTCCGTCTGGCACAGGGTCCGCCTTATCGAAAGTTTACTGTATTTGTATTAAATAGATGCAGACTTAATGATAAAAAACATTCACAAATTAAATGTAAATTTACTCGAATCAATCTCTTAAGAGTTATTTATATATTCTCTTTTTTGAGATGGGGGAAAAGAAATTTGTATATTATGAGTAATTTGCATTATTTTACGTATCATTTTTGCATTAATTTACGTAATTTGCGATCATAACAAAACTAAAATTGTTACTTTATTAATATTTAAAAAAAAAACACACACACACAAATTATTAGACCTTTTGATATCACAGAAAGGGAACACATCTGAATAACACATTATCATTTTTTTAGAGAAACAAAATAATGATTAGCAATTTGTTCTATGAATAGCTCCAGAAGGGAACGATGATTAATACTCGACTTCAATTAATTCTTCATTTGTTTACGCTTCTAAAAATAGCTCATCAAATTCCATGCTCATTTTTGAAATCATTTAAATCATTAACTACAAAGAATAAAATACAAAATAAGTTTCTTTCTGAAGTCATTAATTTGTAATTAGTTTCATTAAGATTCAAATGTTCGACTAAATTTTACATGTTTTGATTACATTTCTTCGCATTAACCCTTTCAGGTACGATTTGCTTTTTCAATTTTTAGAAAAAATTACTTTTATATTAATAGCAATAACACAAGCTATCCAAATATATTAATTGGTGTTTAGAAAATATTTCATTGTCTGAAAAATAACGAATGTTGTTGTTTTACGTATTATTCAATTAATATTCACATGGAAATAGGCTAAAAAAGAATTTTTAGAGATGTTTAGGAAATATTGTATTACAATAAGATTTAACTTATATTACAATTTTCTAATACTTTTTGCGCTTTATTACTCATGATTATTTCAGGAAAGTAAATTTCTTTTTTAATTTAAAGAGTGATATATATATATGTTTAAAATAAAAGAATCGCAAACGACGCAAAGAGAATTAAGCAAATAATGGTAATTATTATTATTACTAAGTGCCTAAGCATAAATAAAATCATATAGTAAATGCATAGACATATACTGCCATTACTACATGTAAATAGTAGCAAAAGTATTTCTCAAAATAAAATAATATTCCATTAAAAGATATGTACTATTAATAGAACACCAGACCTGAAAGGAATAAGCTTATTTTTTCTGATTACATGATGCCAAACAAAAAAGGATGAAACGAGTTTTAATTTTTTACTAGTTTGTGATTAGTAGGCAATATAAATTGCAAAAGTGTTCAGGAAAAGGTAAATAATTATTATATTGTTTAAATAATCCTGCCATTAAATTTAATAAATTTACACCCTTTAAATACTCTTTCTGCGACCTCTCTAGACGAAATCGGTCAATTTAAAAAAATTACTTTAGTCAATTGAAAAAAATTCTGCAGCTATATAATTACAAAATCGTCATTGGTCATCTTAAAAAGTAGAAAGTAAGAAAGATCGGAAGAAGGGCCTGTGTTGCATTGACTGCTCAAGATACAGTTGACACTCGTTAATTCGAAATCGGATAATTCGAATCTTCGCTTAATTCAAACTAAACATGAATTCATTTTCTCTTGACTTCGTTTAATTCGAACTAACGAGAATTTTCATTTTTCATTTTTGTTTTCTTTCTCACGGATTTCAGATCATTTGAATAACTTTCTTTCTATGATTTTTGTGAAAATTGTTCCACTTGTTTTTGATATGCATTTTCTTAATATCCTGTGTGTCCAGCAGTGACGCCTCAAAATTTTCTTACATTGTGCTTGTTTCTAATAATTTATTTAGTTTATATATTTATACATTCTAATTTATTATTAAGTCATATTCTAATAATAACAGACGAAATATATTTAAAGAAGACTGTAACATTAATTCCTTTGTATTAGTATCTCATTAAGCATGTTTTTATTTCAAATTTTCCATAATTCGAACGTTTCTTGTGGTCCCGACAAGTTCGAATTAACGAGAGCCGACTGTATCACAAATCAGTGACATTTTCCCCCATTTTTCGAAATTTGTAACATCATCGGCCTTTTATCCAGACACCCTTTCATTATAATAAAAAAATTTGAAAAGTTCATTCAAAGCTCTGGACATGGTTGCTGATATATTTATTTCAAACATACGTTTTTTTCCTCAGATTTAAAAATAGGGGCTACTATTCCGAACCAAAATTCTTTTAATATCTCTGGCGATTACGACAAATAAAGTTCCAATAAAATGAGTTTCAGAAAACTTTTATAGCTCTATCCCTCAGATTATGGGAATTGATATATCCTGTTCAAATAAGAAGCAAGAAAGAAAAAAAATCATGTGTCAAACATAGATTATAAGCACTCTCCAACACATTCAGAATAAGGTAACAAAACTGCACCGTTTAAAAAAATAAAATATTACGTCTCATTTCACCATACGGAAATGTATAACGCATTTCAAAACCGAATTTCAGCTGTTCTCATCTACAATCGGAGAATTATCTGAAATTTTTAGCAGTCTGTATATCCTATAGAAATTTATATCTATTAACAACATGCATTCCAAAATTTAGCTCATTTAAGAGATACACATATTTCAATTGAAAATTCCTCTTCAGCAATTTCCTCTAATAAGAAGAATGGTATGGGAATACTTTTGTGCAGCCCTGTATATGAGGTATGGAATTTATATGTAAAGAGTAATATGCAAAAAACTAATTAAATTTAAAAGTGGATACCGAATTTTAAAATGTACTCACCACTAATTATTACGCAAAGACAGCACTGTAACCGATTTCTTTTGTGTGTCCCTGTAAATTAATAAAAAATGCCACGAACGTTCTGTTTTGACGTGATTGTAGTGAAATTCAATTATTTATATCAGTTTCAATACATTTGAAATAGCGTAATGTCATTAAAATACTCTCCAAACAATTTTCTCTAATGTTCCATAATGTAAATGAATTCTTTTGCATATTCCTATAAATGAACCGTTAATCGTGCATACGTCATACGCAATACCAAACATGCTTTGGTGACCCTAAATAATCTTTATCAATTGTATGAAAATCCGAATATATTTACTGGAGCTTGGACAGATGGACAGACGGCCAGACAAACCGAATGCTTGAGCTCTTTTCAACTTTGATGGAAAGTATTTAAATTAAGCGATGTATAAGAAGTATTAATTTGAAAATAATGTTACATTCAAGCAATGATAAAAAAAAAAAAAAACTTTGCATCTAATAGACGATTTTTGTTTTCGAACAATGATAGAAATATTACATTATGCGCATCCTTTTAGATTCTTATTAGAAATTGTAAGGCACATTGCTCTGTGTTAAAAACTGGAACTAGTGCAAATGTGCTCCAAAATCTTTAGATGTACACCGCTCTCATGCTTTTCTATTATAAAAATTATATTATTTTACTATTGCAAAAATATTATTACTATCATTAAAGATGAGATACTTAGTAGCCTGTACTTTGAAAGTGATTGCGCTTAAGATAACCATGGCGGATATATGTTTTAGATCAAGGGATTTTGATAATAGAATCAGCCACTTATATGAATTGAATGAGAAAAAACAAAATGCAAATAATAATGCCCTTTTTTTTGGCCTCATGCTGGCACCAGTCTTTTAATTCATTTAAAATCTGAGACACCAACACGATTCTATTTTTATTTATTTTATTTTATTCCATATTTTTATGAATTGATCTTACACTATAAAACTGTTGCACTATTATTTCTACCTCATTTATTAGCAATTGTGGATTAGTTTGGTATGTAAATTATAGTGCATTTTTAACGCTTTTTACCAGCAGGTCGTCACACAAAACTGAATGATTAGTTGATACGGAATTTTCCTACTAAACTTGCATTTTCATTGCAGGTATAATTCAACAGCGTGACTATTGCTAAAATATAAAAATAAAACAATTAAAAAGTTAAAAAAATAATAATAGAAAACTCAATTTTGGCCGTGGCATCCACCCCCGCAAGCGTGAATCGTCGGTTCCTGCACGTGTTTGTGCGTAGGGCTCACTGACCTGAGCTTCATTCAGGGGATGCCGGGGATCAATACAACTGGGATCCACAGCATCATTCGCCGAAAAAGGAAGAGGGAGGGAAGAAAATCTGTGCAAGTGGTGATGCTCTATCCATTAGGGGTACATGACTTCACTCGCAATTTATTAACAGAAAAAAAAGAGTTAAGTGAGGCATTGAACTACTTTTTTCACATGTCACTTTCTATCATAGAAATAAAAGTAAAAGCCCTGTTTATTTACAGACATTAAGGCAATGGACACAAAAAAAGGGCTTAGGAATGTCTGTACCCAGAAAAACATGGCATTTAATGTTTCATTAAAATGACTATGCTTTTATATGCGGATTAATTTTTTTTCAGCTATATTTAAGGATTTAACTGGAAAACATAGTTGAAATGAATGTGGCACTTAAAAGATTTCATTTCTTTCTTAAAGTTCTTTTTTTTTCTGATATAATGAATAAAAATTTCAAGCGCATTATTAAATAAATTAAAAAACACAGCCGTTCAAAGTTTCGAAGTAATGGCTTAATTAATTAGCGTTCAAAGACAGTTTAATTTTTTAAGAGCTTAGATAAAGAAAAAATTGGGAATGATTATTTCTAATGTATTTATGCTCGAAAGTTAATGAAATTATTAAAGGAGGTTCACTGTTAATGATTGTAGACTTGGAACAATTAGTAGAGCAATTTATAATAAGATTGCACACATTTTAGAAATATATACAGGGTGAATACAAATTAGTTAAATTTCATAACTGTATAATTTGTGAAATATTACATGTAAAATAGCTGGTCAAAGGTGCATTGCTAATCTTAAGTTTTTGGAGATACTTCTTATTCACTTTGCATTATACATCATACTTTTAAATGAATCCGTACTTATTAAGGTCTTAGTTTTCAGTGGCCCCGGATGTGTTATTGGACGTATATTACAGTAATGGAAGTCACAAAGATCACCCCTAAAATTCTGTGTAAAACCTAATAAAAGAGGAGGTTTAACACTGGTTGGCGAGTGGTCAAGGAAAAATACGGTCAAAATAGGTGTTAAATACCAGTATTTTGTTAAAGAGAAATTCAACTTCTTTAATCCTTTATATTATTGGAGGAATTTTTTGTAACAAAATACTGGTAGTTTTCGCTCTCTCTCTCGCTTTTTTTTCTTTTTTACTGTGTTTTTCTCTGACCACTCGCCACTTGTTTAACACTAGAACAGTCGGAAAATTTACTCAAATTTTATAAAAATCCATGTCGGCATGGCCTATAGGCGGAGATAGATTTCGAAGAGTGCTCATTTCAACAACAAAAAATAAAACATGATTAGAGATTCAGTTTAACAACTTTATTTGGCCGCTTGTGAAAATTTTTTTATTTCATTTTTCCGTAAGAACTGGTTTTATCAAAAACATCTTAAGCGAAATCCGGCTCAAATACCCATTTTGACAACATATTATGAAATATATTCTGACTTTATTAAAAAATTGACCAATACGCACATTATATAGTTCCTAAATAACAAAAAACTGTCAATTGAATGCGTTTGAGAGCAAAATTGAATTTAAAAAAGAGTCATAAAATAACCAATTTGTTATTTAAATACATCCTCAATTCTTTAATCATGATCGCTTCGGGTCATTTTGTGCGAAGTGCCTACTTTGACAGCTTTTTTTTTTTTTTAATATATTTGGCATTTATCAAAAAAAAAAAAAAAACTGACCAATACAGCACATTATACAGTTCCTAAATAACAGAACCTGTCAATTGGATGCGTTTGAGAGCAAAACTGAATTTAAAAATTAGTCAGAAAAATGCAATTTTGTTATTTGAATATCTCAATTTTCAATCACGATCGCTTTGGGATATTCTGGTCAAAGTACCCATTTTGGCAGCCTTTTTTGAAATATATTCTGCCTTAGAAAAAAAAAAAAAAAAAAAAAAAAAACTTGGCCAATTTGTCATATTATATAGCTCTCAAATAAGAGGACCTGTAAATTGGATGTGTTTGAGAGCAAACATGGATTTGAAAATGAGTCTGAAAAAACGCAATTTGTTATACTTCCTCAATTTTCAATCACGATCACTTCGGCAAATTCAGCTCAAAATACTCTTTTTGTCAGCCTCTTTTGAAATATATTCTGCCTTTATCAAAAAACTGGCCAATATGTCACATAATATAGTTCCTACATAAGAGATCTGTCATTTGGATGCGTTTAAAATCAAAAATGAATTTAAAAATGTGTCAGAATATAAGCAGTTTGGATTTGAGGTTTCTTCTCCAACTCTTATTTTTCTTTATTTTTGCTATAAGGATTGGTCTTACGAAAAACTTGTTAATATAAAAGTTGTAGATATTATTGAGAAAATGTAAAATATATTTACTTAGATTTGATAGCTTAAGAATTGACTAAGTTATGATTTTTTTTTCTTTTTCTATCCCCCTTTTTCTTTTCGTTTTTAATTTTTTTCATCGGTAAAAGTTCGTCCAATAAAAATCTTGTGAATACAAAAGTTTTAGATAATTTTAAGAAAATTTATAAAAAATTTAGTTGGATTTGATATTTTGAGATTTGACGAAGTTATGAATTTTTTTCTCCCCTTGAGTCCATTCTTAACTTTATCAAAAATTTGTCATGCATAAACTTTTAACCCAATTTTTAGAAGTATTATAAACTTTAAACTGATTCGATATCTATATTAATTAAAAAGTTATCGCGTTTTTTCGGTTTTCACAAAACCCCTCCCTATTTCCACCCCCTTGGTCCGATTTTGCCCATTAACGAACTTGACCGCGATTTCATGCCCCTTGAATTTATATACCAATTTGGAGAAGATTGGAGCAGAATTATAGAAGTTATCATATCCAGAAGAAAGTGACACACACACACACACACACACACACACACATATATATATATATATATATATATATATATATATAAACTTTTTTGCTAATGGTAGTTTTGGAGTCAAGGGTTCATGATCGGTGTAGATCTATAAAAAAAATTTCAGAAATTCCAACATAGGAGCGACCGCAGTAGATAGTATTTCATACAAAATCTACCTAAAATTATTTTGCTTCAGAATTTTTATAACTATATTTAACTTATTTAATTAATTTTTGTGCTGCATATATGTAAAATTTTTAAGTTAAGAGCTAGAAGCATCATCACGGGGTTTTCCTTTTTAAAAGCACAGAGTCATGGCAAGCGAGGGAGAAAAAATAAATTAAAAAAATGTAGACGCATCATTGAACTACACATTGGCTGCTCCAAAAAGTTCAAAAGGTCCAAAAAGGCAGGCATATAGGGCGGAAAATACTCTCTTCGAATAAGAATATTCCATCATAAAAACATTGTTCCGCAATTCGTCTTAACAGAATCATCGGAGAAAAAGGAAAGAATATCTCTCTCATGACCTCTCAGCTTCCTTCTTAAATCTAAAAACAAAACTTCTGGAATATTCTATATTCTCTAACCATCATTTTCCCTTGCAAACAGAATTCATGCCCAGCGTCGAGATTAAACATTTCATTCAGACGATAATTTTTATTTAAAAAAATTATTATTTAACTAATTTATAATCGAACTCGGAATTCGACTATCCTGCAGACGATATTTTAAAACAAAAAAGAAAAGAAATGAATTTATTGATACGCAGCAAATATGAAACGTTGAAGGGGAAAAATAAATAAATAAATAAATAAAAAGAATGATATTTTTTAAAAGGTATGGTTTTGGAATAAATTTAATAAGACTTTCTTAAAAAGGGTTGATATAAACAGGGAAAAAATGAGTTTTATTTGGAATATTAAGAAGGAATAGTAAGAAATAAAGTTTAATTAAGAATATTTTTAATTTAGAGCCATTTTTTTAAATTAAGCATATTGGAATAAATGTTTTTTAAGGCGAATTAAGAAATTATATCGTTTCTATAAAAATTAATTGATTAGGTCTAGTAACAGGATTTTAATTTAATAAGTTGAACTAAGTACGGAATATTGTTAAAAGGAAATTAATGTAGAATAAGGTTAATTTTGGCGAAGAAAAAAAATTTAAATTTGTAATATACATTTGACGTACCTTATGAAGAGATATCGAAATCGAATCGACTATTATGAATTTGGCATAGGTCAAAACGACCCTTCATGGCAATTCTAATGCTAAAGTCGGCCGCTTGCGAAATTCATTCCTGAATAGAAATCACGAATCATGTGATTTGATCTACATGCATATGCTTACAAATATACGGCAAAAATTGGTTTACATATACGACATTTTCAGAGTAATGAATATCGAAACTTTGTAAAAAAAGAAAAAGAAAAATAGTAAGATTTGCATATTTCACTTTCTTATAATTATTTTCATTCTCATTTTTCCTATATAACTACCCATTCCTTTTGACTAACTAATTTATATTCTTTCTGTTTTCAAGCTAATATAAAGTACATTTAATTATATTATATTTACATCAAAAAATATTATTTTTAAATCAAAAAATTATATTTAAATTAAATTTATTTAAAAAGCTCAAATGTAACATTTTTACCTTGAAGTGCATTTAACAAAGTATTTTTTGAAATAGTATTCCATCGTCAACCGATGAAAAATCGCCAAATAACAAACATTTCCTTATCTTTTTACGGACGCTGTATCAAGGTTTCGCCAAAATTTTGTTTATAAACTTGTATATTCTCATAAAAATAACATTCTGTAATTTTTTTTTCAGATTTTTCGAAGTATTCCGTATGAAAACTTCTTTGTTTAAAGAAACACGTAAGAAAAACTAAAAGAAATATCTAATAGAATAATTAACCCGTCAGAATACGAGCCAACATTTATAGATTGTCTTCAAAATGCAATAGGGTAAATTTATCCCAGCGCGTGTGCTAACGGGTTAAAGAAATTTAACAACTGGATAATGGACATTAAATTGGGAGTAAAATGGAATTACTGCACCTAAACAGAGGACACACGAAAATATATCAACGGAGAACTCACAAAAAAGAGAAGGAATAAAAGGTAACGCCAAGGAGTGCGAATCAAAAGACCATATCAAATACTTACAAGTAATCACACATGAAAGCCTAAACTGACTGCCACAATGCCGGCAACAAACCAAAAAGATACGCAAATCTTTCTGGATGCTGAAATGGATAATCTAAAAGGGATGGGACCTAAAATATAACGTAGTTTTTACCAAATACAGTATAAACTCGATTATCTGAGCTAACTGGGACCACTAGTACCTCGGATATCGAAAATCTCGGTTAATATAAATTGTGAAAAAAAATTCGTCGATTTCGCAAATTTAAAGTATCTTAGAATAACAAACAATAGAAGGATTTTTTAAACGATAAAAGTAAATATAGCAGTTATATTTAACATCTCAGCAATAATAATAATAAAAAAATAAATAAAAAAAATAACTACTAATAATAAATTTTTAAAAGAAATTGAAAGTTTTTTAGCTATACTAAGTTATATATTGATAGATGCATTTTTATAAGTAAAACAAATGTCAAAAAATATTATGACAATATAATAGTTTGATATTTTTTACTTGATCTATGTGAGAAAATATAATTTGAAATTACTCTTAAAGAACTATAGAAATAAAGTAAAAACAATTTACTATTACAATTTATAGTAGTTACTATTTTCTAGTCGTCCCGATTTTCTGTCAGTGGCTTACTGCTCACATCAACTTTGGAGCAGCAGAAAATTTATACATATAACATCGCTTCTTTTCTCCAAATACACTGGCCCCCAAAAGTTAAGGTACAACATGTTTTTCGAAGCTCACCAAAAAAAAAATGGATCATCAGATTAAACTTCATAGTTTATATATGAATGACAATAATAAGCTTTAAAAAAACTTACGGGAAAATTACAGCTACCATTTTTATTTTATAGAAAAGAATAGGTATTTGTAAATGAGAGAAAAATATGCAATTGAGAAGCTTTCGTAATTTCGCGTGTAAGTTTTGTTGTATTTGAACTATTGTTGTAAGTTTTGTTGTATTTGAACTATTGTTGTAAGTTTTGTTCACAACAACCAGTAGAGTCTAGAAAAGTCTGGAAGAAGTCGTTTGCCCGATTCATTAAGATAGCGGGCGATAGGATGTATGGAAATGGAGTTATCACAGGCTGATACTGCTAGACGGCTAAATGTGTTTCACAATGTAGTCCAACGACTTTGGAATCAGTATGAATCCGAAGATTCTGTGTCCAGAAGACATGTTCTAGGCCGCCCACGTCTTAAAACATCTGCAGAAGACCGGTTTCTAGCTCTTTCGGCCCGAAGGAGAAGACGCTCTACTATATCGCAACTCGCAACTCATTGCAGACCACTTTGCAGCATCAGGAAGAAAATTATCCGCTACTACGGTGCGAAAACGTCTTCACAATGCAGGTCTCTATGCAAGGCGACCAGTTGTGTGTGTCCCCCTCAACAGACAACTGAGAAGGGCCCGCTTATGTTGGGCAAAACAACATGTTTCCTGGACCAGACAACACTGGGCTTCTGCTGTACTCTTCACAGACGAGTCCAGATTCACACTGGAGAGCTATTCTGGACGTCTTCTCATCCGGAGAAAACAATGCACTCGATACCATCAATCAAACACTGTCGAAACACACAGGTACAGAAACGGTAGAATCATGGTTTGGGCAGGAATCTCGCTCGGAGACCACACTGACCTGCATGTGTTCCATGGAGGAACTATGACTGGTGCGAGATGTCGAGATGAGATCTTTGATTCATATGAGCGCCCACATGCCGGTGCTATTGGCAATGGTTCCATTTTAATAGATGATAATGCGAGACCACACCGAGTTGTGGTTGTTGAGGATTATCTTGAGGATCACGGTTTGGAGAAAATGGAATGACCATCTCACTCACCAGACTTGAATCTGATAGAACATTTTTGGGACTATTTTAGAAGACAGGTTGCGGCTTTAAGTCCTCCTTCAAGATCATTAAATGAGCTGGAAAGGGCTTACCCCATGTTTGGCCAGCTCTACCTATTTCGGTGCCCGATAACTTAATTGGGAGCATGGAAAGTCGATGCCGCCAATGATTCAAGTCCAGGATGGACATATTCCGTATTAGAACCTGTTTTTTAATGTTTCTGTCATATTTTACTACAAAATACAGCAATGTAATGACGTCTCCAATAATGGAGTTTACCACCATGAGTGCTTTTCTGTTGTAATTTCGTTTGTATGATTAACGTAAATAAATTTCTATGTCACATTTAATAAATAACAGTTTAGCGCAAATTTCCTCCAAATTTCTTGTTTCGTTATTCATTCATTTGCAGCTTAGACTAAAAAAATCCGGTTGTACCTTAACTTTTGAAGGCCAGTGTATTTTAAGGACATGGATAGTAAACAATGCGGTTTTTTTAAGGTTTATTCACAAAAAAAGAAAAAGAAAGAAAGAAAGAATTAGACTTTATTATTGGCTCGGGTAATAGAAACCTCGATTAATCGAGGTTCTACTGTACCTCCCTTTATATATTGTTTTCACAATAATAGAGAGATCTTACTATGCAGCATCGGTATTTTTTCTAATTTACAGGAAAAGTCGTTTAAACGTCTTTCAATCTAAAGCATTTTGTGAGTTTATAAAAGAAAAAGCAATCCTTTCATATCTATGAATTTGCGCGAATGGTATCTGCACTTCTCATTATGGTTGATTTTAAACTAAACATTCTTTACCAAAAAGGTTATTAATTTATTTAAAAACTGTCTCATGCATGTGTCATTTTTAAGCGCCAGTTTAGTTAAGAAGCTTTTACCTTTTTTTAATTACATCTACACTATATTGCCATTGATTATGGGACACTTGCAATTTTAGACATTTTACTAAATATCTAGAAAAATACATTAGGAATCATCTCGAAACTCTTAGTGTATAAATATAATAGTATACGTCATACATCTCGGTGAAGATTTTTTACCGAAACTCCATAGGGGACCGTCAACAAATTAAAAAAGAATGAATATCTTTTGAATAACCCTGTCAAAACTAATGTAGCAAAAGCGCTCAAACTCTAGATTATGATTGAATGCCTTATTGTAATACACTGTGTTCATTTTTATGCAAATAGCATGCATACTCGCAGAGTAATTAAGATTTTTATAAAAATGGCCCCAAATTTTTCTAAGTTTTTCCCTTATAATTTTCAGAGTTCTTAATATAAAATAATATTTTTTTCAGAAAATATGACAAACAGCATTGCACACAGTACCCTGTAATCAGAATTAAAAAATAATGAAAATTGTATACAAAATGAGTTGGTTTACTAAATAATTTTTTACTGCGCATGCGTCAACGATATCAAAATTTCATTTGCATATTATGTTAGCTAAATGTATAGAGCAACTTTTGTGAAAGTCACAAAATCATAACTTGAAAATTCTGAAAATAATCGTTAATTGAATAAGTTGAAAATCCGTTATTATCAAAATGAAGCAAAAACAAGAGGGGTTGTATCCATATATTCATTGATTAGTGTCAATATAGAATACACAATACGGGATGTTACGACTACTTTTGGATAAAATCCCTCATTTTTTTGCTTCATTTTGGAAACAACGGATTTTGTCCTTTTTCTATAGACGATTACTTTCAGAATTTTCAAGCTATAATTTTGAGACTTTTACAAAAGTTGCTATATACATTAAGCTAACATAATATGCAAGTGAAATTTTGATATCTTTGACGCATGCGCAGTAAAAAATTATTTAGTAAATCTACTCATTTTTAATACAATTTTTATTATTTTTTAATTCTGATTACAGGGTACTGTGTGCAATGTTGTTTGTCATATTTTCTGAAAAAAATATTATTTTATATTAAGAACTCTGAAAATTATAAGGGAAAAACTTAGAAAAATTTGGGGCCATTTTTATAAAACCTTAATTACTCTGCGAGTATGCATGCTATTTGCATAAAAATGAACAGAGTGTATTACAATAAGGCATTCAATCATAATCTAGAGTTTGAGCGTTTTTGCTACATTAGTTTTGACAGGGTTATTCAAAAGATATTCATTCTTTTTTAATTTGTTGACGGTCCCCTATGGAGTGTCGGTAAAAAATCTTCATGGAGATGTATGACGTATACTATTATATTTATACACTAAGAGTTTCGAGATGATTCCTAATGTATTTTTCTAGATATTTAGTAAAATGTCTAAAATCGCAAGTGTCCCATAATCAATGGCAATATAGTGTATATGGAATGCTCAATATTTGTTCCTTTGCTGTAGGGGAGTGGGAAGAGAGGCACATATGAAGATTTTTTAGACTTTTGACTGTTTCTCAAAATTGTTAAGGTCTATTGAAAGAAAAATTGTTTTATATGAATGTTTACACATTGTTTGTTCTTATGAATGTATTAATAAGAATTTCTAACTTCTATCATCATTCTAGAAATTGTTTAAATTTGTTCCCATGTGTGCTTGAAAAGAGGTACTTGTAAACATATCTGGGACAAATGCATAAATAAGACACAAATATTTTTTTGTGAATAAAAACTATTAAGATGCCTTCTTTCTAGTTATGTGAATATTTCAATAATTTTTTCAACTTAGATACAAGAAATTAATCGTAAAATTATACTCTAACATATGCACCAGTTTTGAATCAGGCATAGCAAAACTGTGTTACTTTGAAATATGTTATAGAATAATTCTGTTATCGTGTTTTTACTTTTTTTTTTAATGTTATGCAATGTGCATCACAAAATTGTGCACTGTGGTTTTAAAATTTGATAAAATTGTGCTATAAAAATTGGCGATTATCACAGTAGTACTTATCACTTTTTTGACTTACTAAATTATACTTCATAAAATAAAATATTTTTATTTTAATATGGGATAAAAAAATAAATACGTTTAAAAAAATAAATAAAAAATAAACATACTGGTTTTTACAGAAAGCCACCTTTTGTAACAAATATCAACCTTCTAATAAATTGAAACTACAAAAAAATTCTTAAAACATTGAATTTGCAATTCAATGTTTGACAATGGTAGTAAAATTTTAAACTTAAAAAAAAACATTTTAAAACTTCAGAAATAGACTCGTGAACTATTCACATCTGCCCATATGTTCTGTTCACAAATTCTCCATCTACCAACTCACGCCTAACTCATAAAAAAAGATATTTTTAATCGAAATATGGAAACAAAACAATTTGTAGACTTATCTAATTAATGTCACTATAGAATATAATGCTGATATTCTACTTTAAAAAATGTTTTGAATGATTTTTTACTTCAATAACTTTGGAATTTTTTTTAACTTAACATCTTCTAAAACAAACAAATTACTATAACCAGAAACCAAAACGGCCGATTGTTTTGAAAATTCAGCCAAATGGAAAGATTGTATACCAATACTACCATCTATTGGTAATTTTTTTAATTTTTATTATTTCATATTAACTGAAAGAAGTACGTAATTGTTTACATGTGCCCCCTTCTCCCCCATGTTTTCAAAAATACATATTTACATTCGAATGCATCTTGCATACATATTTACATGCAGTTAAAATTAGATCCAACAGGTATAATAATCCTTCTCTCAATAAATAAAGCTGTAATGAGGAACTTTCTAATTCTAATCCGCAACATAAAAATCGCTACATTCTATCCATGCTGTACACCCCTATTATAAAATATGTCCTATTCTATAATAGGAATGCCTTTCCTTTTTTCATGATGCTAGTTTCTTTTATTTCAATTAAATAGCATGAAAAGAATTTAGGGGGTAAGATGGGATAATGGGAGGAATGAGACAGTAGGTTTTTCTCTTTACGTACCATTTTAAACATTTCATCAATCACACATTAGATGAAGCAGTGGTACCCGAATCTTCAGTTGAAAAAAAGTAGCTGATCTGCATAAGCTTAAAATTGTATAAAGAAAAAGATGATTTCAAGAATTAAAAGTAAATTTGCTTTATATACTTTTTATGCTTTCGGTATATTAATGACTGTTCGTGCATAGATGTAATAGTTTTCCTAGGTATGGAACATTATACTATACACTGGTGTCCAAAATTTAAGCATAATTGGTAATTAAGTAATTATTTTTAAGTAATGAAAGAAATATGAATCGGAATGTGCTGAAACTCCAGGTGTGTAAACAAAATAGTACGCGTCACATATTTTCGCGAAGAGTTTTCCCCGAAATCGAACAGGGGACCGTCAACAAATTGAAAAAGAACGAAGATCTTTTGGATAACCCTGTCAAAACTAATGTAGCAAAAGCGTTCAAACTGCACATTATGATTAATTGGCTTATTGTAATGTACTGTGTTAATTTTTACAAGGATAGCATGTATACTCGTAGAGAAATTAAGGTTTTTATAAAAACAGTCCTAAATTTTTTGCTTATAATTTGCAGAGTTCTTAATATAAAATAGTGTTCTTTTTTGAAAAAATGACAAGCATCATTGTACACAATACCCTGTCATCAGAATTAAAAAATAATAAAAATTGTATGACAAATGAGCAGGTTTATTAAATAATTTTTTACTGCGCATGCGTGAACGCTATTAAAATTTCATTTGCATATTATGTTAGTTAAATGTATAGAGCAACTTTTGTGAAAGTCTCAAAAACATAGCTTAAAAGTTCTGAAAATTATCGTTGATAGAATGAGATCAAAATCCTTTATTCCCTAAATGAAGCAAAAAGATGAGGGGCTGTATCCATATTCCATTGTTTAGTGCCTACACAATATTGCACGTACAACTATATTTAGGTAAAACCCCTGATTTTTTTGCTTCCTTTAGGAATAACGGATTTTGAGTTGATTCTATAGGCTCCCATTTTCAGAATTTTCAAGCTATGTTTTTGAAACTTTTACAGAAGTTGTTCTATACATTTAGCTAACACAATATGCAAATGACATTTTGATATCGTTGACGCATGCGCAATGAAAAATTATTTACTAAACATACTCATTTTTCATACAATTTTTATTATTTTTAAATTCTGATGACAGGGTATTGTGTACAATGATGTTTGTCATATTTTCAGAAAATAACATTATTTTATAATAAGAACTCTGCAAATTATAAGCAAAAAACTTGGAAAAATTTAGGACTGTTTTTATAAAAACCTTAATTTCTCTACGAGTATACATGCTATCCTTGTAAAAATTAACGCAGTACATTACAATAAGCCAATTAATCATAATGTGCAGTTTGAACGCTTTTGCTACATTAGTTTTGACAGGGTTATCCAAAAAATCTTCGTTCTTTTTCAATTTGTTGACGGTCCCCTGTTCGATTTCGGGGAAAACTCTTCGCGAAAATATGTGACGCGTACTATTTTGTTTACACACCTGGAGTTTCAGCGCATTCCGATTCATATTTCTTTCATTACTTAAAAATAATTACTTAAATACCAATTATGCTTAAATTTTGGACACCAGAGTATATTTATTACCCATAACTTAAAGTATGCCTAAAAGCAGCATTTTTGCTTATACAAAAAGTTCAATATAAAAGAAGGTAGAGGGAGAAATGGGACATGCAAGTAAAGGAAGGAATGGGACAAGTCTAATTCCTTCTTTTTAATAAGATAAATTGCTAAAATGCAAATGTTTTTAGAGAGCAGTATATTAATTAGAACATTGAAAATATATTGATTTACTTCAAAATATAAATAAATTGAATGGATAATTTTTTAATGTCATCTTTGACCGAGAACCTTGAATTTTCCTTCCAGTGATGAAGATATTGGAATTCGATACCGTAGCACTGACTATATCAACTTGCAATCTTTATTAGATTGTAAAAATAGGTGACACTGGACTATTTGCGTCTTATAATGCATCGTTTTATAGTTGTCCCATATCTTCCTGGGGTATGGGACATATTTTGAAATTTACAATTTCTTTAATTATAAAATTATTTCTGAAAATTAGGTTTCTATATTGTTCAACGACATTAGAAAGGAATACATGTTGTATTCTATGAATCAAAATTTCCTTTTTTGTGTCAAAGTTGATTTTCTCATTTTTGTAAAAAAGTGTCCCATTCCTCCCCACTCTCCCCTATTTTTAATGCAATAAATAAAATAAATGTATTTCAGAATTATGAGAAAAGGATATATAATAAATGCTAAGCAAAATTTTATTCAAAGTTTTTATTTATTTCTTTAAGACATATTTGCATATATATTTTAAAAATGTTTTAAAGCTTGATCTAACTAAAACATACATAATCCATAATTATAATCTACACGTATAGGGAAGAGTTAGATGGTGTGAGACACTTTTTATAAAAGTAAGAAAATCAACTTTGCAGTTGAAGATTGAGCTACCCATTGCTTCATCTTGAGTGCGTTTGATGAAATGTTTAGAATGGTACATAAAGAGAAAAACCCACTGTGCCAATTTTCCTACTCTCCCGCTCTTCCCCACTCTTCAATGCATAAAGTTCATACGTCTCTGTCAGTAGGACTATTAGTAACATTAATCTAAACATTTTATTTAATTGTTACTTTATATTTTATAGGTAATATAACAAATGTATATTGTTGCATTCCATTATAGACTTCTATTTGTTTATTTAAATAGAAAAGCATTCTATGATTAATATGTTTTAGGTAGCTTTCATTACAAAAAGTAAAAAGCTACCTATTGCAGCCGTCCGGAGGAAAGCACTTCCGGAAAATTTTGGTATATTTTCACCGATCATGACCCCCAGACCCCAAAACCACCCTCCCTTCAAATGTTGACATATATATATATATATATATATATATATATATATAACCATATATATATATATATATCTGATTTTTGTCATGCGATAACTAACGTTTTTATGAACCGATTTGAATGAAACTTGGTATGTACATAGTACATACAAATGTCTCGACCGAGTTCGTTGGTCAGCATCATCCGCCATTTTGTTTCAAAATGGCGGCCATTTTAAAATTTTTAAAAAATTTAAAATTTAAAATTAAATGCGAAAAAATTAAAAGTTGAAAAATATTTTTCTTTTACGTGTTAGAACTTAAAACAAAGATTTCAGAACACTTTTTATTTTGTCTATATCTTAAAAAATGATTGAGTTATAGCACTTTGAATTTTTCTTATGGCTGACATTTTGAAACGATCTGATTTTTGTCACGTGATAACACGTGTATTTATGAACCGATTTCAATGAAACTTGGTATGTACATAGTACATACAAATGTCTCGACCGAGTTCGTTGGCCAGCATCATCCGCCATTTTGTTTCAAAATGGTGGCCATTTTTAAATTTTTAAAATTTTTAAAATTTTAAATTAAATGCGAAAAAAATCAAAATTTGAAAAACATTTTTCTTTTACGTGTTAGAACTTGAAACAAAGATTCCAGAACACTTTTTATTTTGTCTATATCTTAAAAAATGATTGAGTTATAGCACTTTGAATTTTTCTTATGGCTGACATTTTGAAACGATCTGATTTTTGTCACGTGATAACACGCGTATTTATGAACCGATTTCAATGAAACTTGGTATGTACATAGTACATACAAATGTCTCGACCGAGTTCGTTGGCCAGCATCATCCACCATTTTGTTTCAAAATGGTGGCCATTTTAAATTTTTTAAAAATTTAAAATTAAATGCGAAAAAATTAAAAGTTGAAAAATATTTTTCTTTTACGTGTTAGAACTTAAAACAACGATTAGAGAACACTTTTTATTTTGTCTATACCTTAAAAAATGATTGAGTTATAGCACTTTGAATTTTGCTTATGGCTGACATTTTGAAACGGTCTGATCTGAACGATCCACAATGTTGCTTTAAAATGGCATACACTTTATGATATCGTGGAATTTGGTGACTCTAAATCGCTTAAAATAAAACCAGGTTGAATAAAAGATGACTAATTTCTAAAAATTTCTATTAATATTCAGTCTTGACAAAAACTAGTATTCAATCTTATAAAATCACTAATTTTATAAGATTTTTTCAACTAATTTCAGCTTAGTATTTTTCAACAATGTAACTTACCTTAAAATAAATAAATAAATATATTAGTATATGAAAGCTACCTCTTCCTCCCGGCATTGCCGGAAGGACTTTTTTCAATCATGAATATTGTATAACATTTTTTGATTAGTAAAAACAATAAGAAGCTGCCAATTAATAAGAATTTATGCTTTTAACAAATTTTAAATGTGACATTTTTGATAACCTAAATTTATTACAAAGTGAAGCATGCTATGAATGAGTAATTTTACAATTGAATATTTTTTTATAAAATCTATTAGACAAGCATTTAACTGACATATTTTAAGAAGTCTGTGAGTAAAAGCATTAAATTTAAAAGCACGCTATTATAAAACCATCAAAATTACAGCTAAGTAATTCAGGTATGTTTACATAACATCTGTTTGCAATAATTTGATTTAACAGACAAATTCTATTCGTAAAATGAGAAATTACTAAATGACACCGACATTTACAAACGACTTTTTGAGAAATTAAGAAAAATTCTTAAATTTAAGGTTTCGCTGTAAAAGCAAAATTTTATTAAAATATTCTTGGTGCGGTAGTAAGGTTGGAATTAAGTATGCCCCGAGTGAGACCGCTGTGCCGGAAAGGGTTAAACGTTTAGCGTTAAATAAAGCATTTAGTATGTAGCTATTTTTTATGTGCTGGATATATGTCACAATTCTAGAACAGAAGTATGAATTAATTTAGTTGTCCTCTTCACAGACACTCTCAGACACTTTCGCCCATATGTAAGGAATACACTGTGAAATATGATGGTGTTTAAATAGATGAAGATGTTAAGCATACAATATCAGTACGTGAAACTTTTTTTAGATTTAGGTATAATAAATGTTTGTTAATAAACCTCTAAAATGGTCTTCCTTATTTAATCGCTCCTCTTACCAATTTTTTTGAACTAAAAATATTCATACTTTTTGCAATCGTATCTTTGCATTTCATATCACAAAACCTAAAAAGATGCCAATCAAATCTTACATATAATTTAATTATTAATTTATTAAATTATATGAGAATATCTTCTTTCTTTTTTAGCTTCAGATCGAATAGGAACGTGATAAAACAAATCGTAGTGAAAAATTATACACGTAAAAGTTTTCTCGTGGTAATTAATTGTAATTCATACGACCCCGAGATTACTCGGAATAATCAGGAAAAAGGTTAAAACAGTCCTAAAATTTACCTATAGGAGGCAATTTTAGTACAGTTAAAATATAAATTATATTTATTCATTAATACATATTATACAAAAATCTCTCATCCACAATGTAATTAGAAGATAATTAAATTGGTATTTCTTTTGAGATAACAAAGAAGGGCATAAATATAGCATTTACAGTAACAGAATTCTTAGATGAAATCAAAAACAATCACAATTCATCTCAGTTTTAGTATCTGTTAGTTTTAAAATAACGAACATGTGATTTTTATAACGAAATCCTCTTTTATTATATTATATTATTGTTTTTGCTTATAATTTGCAGAGTTCTTAATATAAAATAATGTTCTTTTTCGAAAATATGACAAACAACATTGTAAAAGTACTCTGTAATCAGAATTAAAAAATAACAAAAATTGTGTGAAAAATGAGCAGGTTTACTAAATAATTTTTCATTGTGCATGCGTGAAGGCTATCGAAATTTCATTTGCATATTATGTTACTTAAATGTGTAGAGCAACTTTTGTAAAAGTCTCAAAAACATACTTTGGAAATTCTGAAAGTAATCGTTGAGCGAATAAGTTCAAAATCCGTTATTCCCAAACTAGAACAAAAAGATGAGGGGTTGTAGCCTAATAGATGTAGCCCAATAATATGTATGTTATATTGGCACTAATCAATGGATATATGGATAAAACCCCTCACCTTTTTGCTTCATTTTGAGAATAGCGGATTTTGAACTTATTCTCTCGACGATTATTTTCAGAGTTTTCAAGCTATGTTTTTGAGACTTTTACAGAAGTTGCACTATAATATTTAGCTAACATATATGCAAATGAAGTTTTGATAGCTATCACACATGCGCAATGAAAAATTATTTTGTAAACCTGCTCATTTTTCACACAGTTTTATTGTTTTTAAATTCTGATTACAAGGTATTGCGTACAATATTGTTTGCCATATTTTGGAAAAAGTTCATTATTTCATATTAAGAACTTTGCAAATTATAAGCAAAAAACTTGAATTAATTTGGGAGTGTTTTTATAAAAACCTTAATTTTTCTTCGGGTATACATGCTATCGGCATAAAAATGAACACAATTTATTACAATAAACCACTTAATCATAATCTGAAGATTAAAAGCTTTTGCTATGTTAGTTTTGACAGGGTCAACCAAAAGATATTCGTTCTTTTTCAATTTGTTTACGGTCCCCTATGGAGTTTCGGGAAAAAATCTTCACGAAACTGTATGACCTGTACTATTATGTTTACACACTTAGAGTTTCAGGATAATTCCTCATGTATTTTTCTAGATATTTAACAAAATGTCAAAAATCGCAAGTGGTCGATCATCTGGGGCCATATAGTGAATGGGAAAACTCGTATGAAAGTATTCAAACAGTGAATTCAAAATGTATGAAGAATTCTTGTGTTTTATTAATGTACGAATATGTAATTTAAATAATTTTTAATAAGGAAAAAGTTCAAGTTATATTAAGCATATAATAAATTTATGTAGGGTTTGAATAAATTATATAATATATGTTAATTGATCCAACAAAGATGTGGGAGGAAGATCATGCATCCAAATTTATATGCGGACTTAAAAAAATAAATAAATAGTTTAATTAGAAAATATACAGATGTTTCAGATAAAGTCTTAAAATAATATTTTATAAAACGATTACTTCAAGGAGGAACTGAAAATAATCATTTAGTTTAAATTGGTGATTTCAATCCAGATGGATACAAATACACTTATTTATTTATATTTAAAGGAGAGTTGGGTACAGTGGATCTACGTACACAATGGACAATCCCTTATATTTTATTTACTTTAAAATTTTTAAAGATTTTCTTTTTGGCTAATTGATTACAGAACTGGATTGATTACTTATAGCCTACAAAACACATCGTTAGCTGAGAATGAATAATTTTATCCTGACTGGTTGTTTTGAACTTGTAAAAATAAAGTTTTTCATCATTGTGCTTTTCTTTATAATCACTTAAAGGCTATAAACTGCTCAAAACAATTAGGGGAGCATATGGTTTAATGAAATTTCGCAAATACTTACATCGATAACTAATATTAAATAAATCATCCATAATGTAAACCCTCGAAGAAACAGAAGAAGAAAACTTTATATGCAAATCAAAGTTCACGGCGATAAGAACCAGAAAAAGAACATAAGAACAGAAATCGCAGATGAAATATACATATCGCCTAAATGAATTAAATTTTGAAATGTATGTTTTTAATAGATACAAATCCCTATATCATATACAGGGCTGCAAAAAAAATTCGGATAATATTTCCGATTGTAGATGGGAACAGCTGAAATTCGGTTTTGAAATGCGTTATACATTCCTATATGGTGAAATGAGACGTAATATTTTAATTTTTTAAATGCTGCAGTTTTGTTACATTATTCTGAATATGTTGAAAAGTGCTTCATAATCTATGCTTGACGTATGATTTTTCTTTCTTGTTCCTTTTTAAGTATGGAACCCTAAAAACGGTTAAATTTAACATACCTTCATATATTTTTATTTAAAGAAAATAACAAAAAACCTGAAGGCTAATTCCATACGTACTTTTATCACGTATATGATAAAGAATATACAAAAAATATTTAAATCTCTATCTCAAATACAATAAAAAAAAGTCACAGCATTTTAAAACAGGAAAGTGGCAAAAATAGGAAATGGTGAAAAAGCCATTTTAAATTGTATGGATGTATTAATAAAGCTTATAATATCTCGAGATATAATTGATATGTGGGTAAAAATGAGATGTCAAAATGTTCACAATTAAACAAATTTTCATTTAATATATATATAAGGTACCCTGGGGTAATAACGCCAGGTGGGGCAATAACACCAAGTGCTTATATTTTGCATGATTCTGAAATAATCAGGTAAATGACACCCATGTGCTCTGCGCAGAAGGGTTTTGAGTCATATAAATCCCAAAAAAGAGCTTCAAGTTAATTTGTTCCATTTTTAGGTCTTATTGTTTTTACAAGCAACTAACATTAACGCTTGATTTAAAATTTCCGAGATAAGGTTTTTGATCTGAAGACTATATTTTTTATCCAGAAATACTTTGTTTATTACATAAATTTGTAGTGTTATTCATGTACTTTCAAATTGTTGTAAAAGATTTTGAATATCTTCTCGAGATAATTTGTAGTTTAGGATTTACTGCGCAATAAGTATCCCGGGGTAATAACGCCAGGGATTGGTGTTATTACCCCGTTTGATTCCCAAGAGTGGCCGAACTATATCCGAAGGGGGTTTATATATTAATATGGGACAGCATTATCATCATTGTTGAAATGGTAAGATTAAGAGGGGGGTGCCCAATACTTTATTTATTACCATACTTTTATAATAACCTCTTTATTTTATTTTTTTTATATTATTATTTTTTTTTTTTTACTAATGTAAAAAATAATTTTTAACTCTTGTAAATAAAACTATATCAAAATGTTTTCGAGATTCAAATTCGAACATCTTCAAAAACAGGTTTCTATTAAATTTCCACTGGATTGATCAATTGAGTTCGAAATTTTAACTGTCCGCTTTCTCAGCGTTTCGGTTTTTCAAAACTTTATAAATTTAACCTTTAACTGATGTGACAGAAATTGTAACGTATGAATGTGATGCGGTTTGTGAGACCACAAAATTGAAAGATGAATAAAAGGCGGGAATAACTCATAGGGTAGGATTGTGTTTTTGTACTAAACTTTTTATACAAAAGTATTATACTTAATATTCACCTATTTAATCTCTGGTGATAGTACTAAAATTCCAAATGAAACAAAATTTCGGTACTGTTTGCAGTTAAACTGAAAATTACAAGTTAAACTGAAAATTACGGGGTCTAGTACCTTTTAAACTCGTTGCAAATCAGTAAAAACATTGAAAGTTTGAATTAGTGTAACTCCTTTATTTTTTTACGAATAGACATAAAATTTTGGATTTTTATTAAACAGATTATGCTTTTTAACATAATATCACTAGATACTGAATAGTCTATTACGAAATTTGTGTATTGTTGAAATTAAAAAATCTCTTTTTTTCACTCTGTAAGTCATTGCGCGCACAATAACTTGAGAACGTATGTATATGGATTATTATGTAATTAAGTGTAGATATTAAACATATATGTGTGATTAAAATGAACTACTTTTACGTATAATAAGTGGTATATTAGTGGTAATATTAGTGGTAATATTAGTATATTAGTGGTAATAATTTTAGTTATGACCAGTTTTATTGATTATATAATATAATTTTTTGATTTTTTTAAACAAAAATATTGATTTTTTATAGTTAATGACATAATTTTGATCTAAGAGTAGTTCATTTCAAAAATACATACTATATGCAAATTATATACATTAAGTTTCATAATAATCCGTACATACGTTCTCAAGTTATCGTGCGCGCAATTACTACAGAGTGAAAAAAAGAGATTTTTTAATTTCAACATTACACAAATTTTGTAATAGTCTATTCAGTATCTAGTGATATTATATTAAAAAACATAATCTGTTTAATCAAAATCCAAAATTTTATGTCTATTCGTGAAAAAATAAAGGAGTTACACTAATTCAAACTTTCAATGTTTTTACTGATTTGCAACGAGTTTAAAAGGTACTAGACCTCTTAAACTAAAAAATTAAAAGAAAAATAGAGTTCTACGACACCGGTAACATTAGTTAAAGGTTAAAATGCGATCCATGATTAAAAGTCATAGAATACTGTTCCTGCGCTAAACTTTTTGTACAGAATTCATTCCAATTAAATTTAATCTATTCAAATATTTCTAATAATATTACGAGAACTCCAAACGAAAGAGAATTTCAGTTGTAACTATAGTTAAACTGGAAAATACAAGTTAAACGCTATTTTTTTTTTTTTTTTTTTTTTTTTTTTTGGAGGGGGGTACAGTGTTCAGTCAAATTGCTAACAGCAGTTAAAGGTTAATTTTGTTGCTAATATAGAGATAATGATATATAACCATATGAATTATGTATAAAATTGAATAAGAGATCTCTTGGGGATAATATTTTTTAATCAAAAATTTTATTCAATTTATTAAAAATTTATTAAAGCATGCTTTTTAAAACGTCGACAATTTTACTGTAGGTTTGGAGAATCCACATTAGTGTGGAGTTATGGGTTAAAAACTATTTACTAGATTACTATAATAGTATTAACCCTTAACTGCTGCGACAAAAAGTGTCGCATAACTTACTGTGAGCGGCCTGTCAGACCGCTTAATTTAACGATGAATAAAATGTTAAATTAACTTTTAGAATATTATTTTTGTATCGAACCTTATATACAGGACTATTGTAAATAAAATTCAGCTATTCAAAAGTTTCTAGAGATAGTAATAGGACTCCAAATGAAACAAAATTTTCCCGGTATCTATAGTTAAACTAAAAATTGCAAGTTAAACTCTGAAACTTGAAAAACTCAGCGGTATGTGAGACGCTAACAGCAGTTAAGGTTTAACAAAAATATTTATTACATATAACTCTAGTTATTATAAAACTTCACATGATTAAAATATTACATTATGAATATTTAAAACCATGCAATGTTTCTTATACTCATATTTAAGCGGGACTTTTTAAGCAAAGAGAGACACAGGGTGTTATACTCTGTTGAAGCTCCCCCTCACTCCTTTTTCTTTCACTTTCACAAAAAAATCAATATTTTCTATCGCATAGAATGCATACATGGGAATATAAATACTGATTCAAATAATCCGTGCAATGTTTCTAATAATTCTATTTAAATGGTCATTGTTAAGCAAAACGTAGCTTAGAATCTGATATTCGTTTGCCTCCTCCCCCACCACAGCTTTCTTTTTCTTTCAGAGTCACAAAAAAATTGTACATTTTCAATAGCTTAGATTGCAATTTGTCAAGTTCTAGAACTGTAGAGTTTGTATTTTTAGAATTGGGCAATCTACATGCCATTATTCCATCTTTATAGTTTTGTTTGCATGGCGTTATTACCCATATAGGTGGGTATTAACGCCAAATAGCATTGGTCAAGAAAAAACGCCATTACATTTTATGAATACATATCTGTTAAATTATTTTATTTTATATAGATAATCAATGAATTGCTGTATCAGATCCTATGTTTGTTTGAAAAATACAATCTAAAACTAAGCCGTGAAAATTGGTAGAACCTTAACGTGGCGTTATTACCCCAGGGTATCTTATAATATAAAAGGGAAATTGACATTTTGACCAATTTTGCGATAAACTGTCCTTAAAAATTCAGGAATTTTCGAATTATCCATGTTCTTTAACTTATCAGTTTCTAGATATTTATGTAATTCTCTATTTTATTTAGGTGATTAAGAATGAGAAGGCAATTTGGGCAGACGTATATTTGCAAAATCGTGAGCTTATTTTAAAGATGAATTGTCAGTAACAGAAATTGCTAAAATAGTGGAACAAAATCATTCAAACATACATAACGTAATCATTCAAGTGATTTAAAAGAAAGAAAAACCAAAATTACATCAAAACTAAGCAAAAGAAAATTTTGTTGATATTCTAAAGAGGATTGAATTGAACGAAAGAGAGAGAAAAAAATAGTTTTCCCAACTCGGTTGGTGGAAACAGAAAAAAATCTTATAAAAAAATTAATACAGAAAATATTAGAACTTTTCCTATAAAAAAAAAAAAGTTACAATGGACAAGTAGCTAAGAAAAAATCTTTTGTGTGTAAAATCAATCGATAAAAAAAATCTTTTCATTTTAGAAGACAGTTTTATTTACGGATGAAAGTAAATTCAGTATTCTTTGTTCAGATGGGTAAACATGTGTTTGAAAGAATGCCAAAACAAGTATATACAGAAAAATCCCTGTCGGCTTGGCCTATAGGCGGAGGTAAATTTCGAAGTTAAGTCCTCATTTCAACAACAAAACATAAAACATGATTAGATATAAATCCAGTTCAACAATTTTATTTGACCGCTTTTGAAGAATTTTTTATTTCATTTTTCAGTATTAGAATCATCTTAAACGAAATTCGGTTCAAATACCCACTTTGACAGCATTTTTTAAATATATTCTGACATTATGAAAAAATCAACCAATGCGGCACATTATATGGTTCCTAAATAAGAGAAACTTTCAATTGAATGCTTTTGAGAGCAAAATTGAATTTAAAAATGAGTCATAAAATAAACAATTGAATACATCTTCAATTCTTCAATCACAATCGCTTCGGGAAATTTTGTTCGAAATGCCCACTCAGACAGCTTTTTTAAAAATATACTCAAAATCGTACCATACTCAACGGGTCAATCCATTTCAAGTGGTCCAGCACTGGTTGCTTGACCATTTTTTAAAAATCTGAATTTTTTTGTATAACAACCCTAATATAATGGAAGTTCAAAATGACTATTATTTTAGTTTTATTAATTTTTCTTTGTGCGTGGCAGCCATCTTTGTTTCAACGTGTGCCGCGATTTTCTCACTTACTAAGGTAAATTGTAAATATCTCGTCTTTTATTTTTCCAATTCAAATGGGGTTTGCAGCAATTTGTTCAAAATAAAAGCGTTAAAGGTATGGCAATATAATAGTTTTTTTTTTTTTTTTTTTTTTTTTTTTTTAATAAATTCTTACTGGTGAATCTTTAGAATGAATTTTAAGATTTTTTTTTTAATGTGTCCGTTTACAAGAGAAAATTTTTCATGCAAGGAAAACTGTCAACATGACACAATATTTTTTACAAATAGGTCAAAAATATTTGTACTCATACACCAAGCCCCTTGATTTCTTTGCGAAAAAAATTCCAAAATTTGTCAAAAATTTCAAAAAATGCTTTTTAGGCTTTGATATCTCTGGTGTTGCTTCAGATAAAAATCTGAAATTCTGGCCTTTAGTAGTATATTATGGTAGTATTTCAAAAAGGAGATTAATTTTTTTTTTTCAAGAATAAGATTTGACCGCAAGCATAGATATGACATGGATAATATGTAAAAACAATACTGCAAAACTATTTTAACCTATTATGTATTTATTTATACCTCCAAAATGTTAAATTAAGGATTAATGGCGCAAAATTAAATATGAATTACAAAGATCTTCTTCAAATGCTTATGTGTGATTTAAACAATTCAGAATTTGTGCTAAGTCAATGCACTATTTGCTCAGATGAACGAAACCTACCAGAAATTATATTATAACAATTTGACTGAGAAGAAATTTCAGAAAACGTAAATTACAGATAATGGGTTACAACTGATCGTGTCGACATGCTTTCAATTATTAAACCTTGTAAAGAACTTTGTGAAATTTTAGTGGAAAACCTATGTGCTTTGAAGAAACGTTACTATGTGTGTAAAATACTATCAACATTTTTTAAATAGAAGAAAGAAATTCTACTGGATTCAGAGTGCATTGTAGTGGATGACTTTTCTGAAAATTCATTTGTCATTCAAGAGGAAATACAAAATTTTCACTGGGTGAAGAAGCAAACCACTGTACAGCCCTTTGTATGTTATTATAAAGATAGCTTTTTGATAAATGCCAGAGTAGAAGTTTTTGTGATATCAGTGATAATCTCACACATGATGCCGTCACAATCCATACATTCCAAAAACATATGATAAATGGTATAAAAACTACTGCCCCATCAATATCAAAGATCTTCTATTTTAGTGACAAATTTCCTAGCTTGTTCAAAATTAAAAAGAAATTTTAAATTTTTTGTCATCATGAGAATTACTTAGGCCTTCAAACAGAGTGATCAATTTTAGTGCAAAAATACCCTAACTTGTTCAAAATTAAAAGGAAATTTTAATTTTTTTGTCATCATGAGAATTACTTTGGCCTTCAAGCAGAGTAGTAGTTTTTTGAGACCAGTCATTGGAAAAATTCTTACAATGGGATAGGAGAAACTACAAAGAGAGAAGTATTTAAGATGAGCCTACAGATGAAGACTGAAAATCAGATCCCATCTCCTGAAGAAATGTTTAATTTCTGTGACAAAAACCTTCCTAGCATTAAGTTCATGTATGTTTCAAGTGTAGAAGTGACCAACCATGCAATTGACTTACATAACCGATTTCAATGCATCTTGCCAGTCTTTGAAACTCGGTCCCTCCATAAGTATGTTCCTGAAAATGAAACATTTATACGATGTTACCATACACCAACCTCAAGTAATTTTTAGGAAATAAAAATAGCTAAAGGCCTTTAAAAGTTTATACTGCAGAAAAATGACACTGACGCATGTGTGTCTGATAATAAGTGGTATCTTAAAATTATTAATGAAGTGAGTTTTGAACATAGTGATTTCAAAGTTCATTTCTATGTGCCAGCTGGGCCATGAACTTCATTCAAGTTATCAAGATATGACAAGACTTGGGTGGCTTCTA
Organism: Maratus speculifer; assembly: GCA_964019185.1. Lineage (NCBI taxonomy): Eukaryota > Metazoa > Arthropoda > Arachnida > Araneae > Salticidae > Maratus > Maratus speculifer. Next base: position 78,585,777 of record OZ025299.1, read on the forward strand.
ATAAAATTTTGAGAAAGATTACCCCTTGGGAACTGACAACAGTAAACGGTCGAACTCATAATATCTCTAGTAAATAGTGTGAAGACAATTCTCAGCTCTTTGTTGAGCATGTATAGTATCTCAGTAAAGTAAACATTTTTTATTAAACTGTTTCCAACAAACGATATTTTCTGTGTAAATATTCTAATAAAAGAGATAAATCTCATTACTCCTAAGGTATTTGTAATAGCATTTCTTAGCATTTTGTCTTCACTGTATCTCAGCTTCTAGTCAAATCTCCTTCTTAAAAATTTTTGTGCATAACACTACCATAACATACTAGCAAAGACCAGAATTTCAGATTTTTATCTCGTGCCCCACCAGAGATGACAAAGTCTAAAAAGTGCGATTTTTGAAATTTTTGACAAATTTTGGAATTTTAATAGAAATTAACTCTGAGATCTGGGACTCTGTGTGTAAGTACAAGTACTTTTTACCTATTTGTAAAAATAAATTTGTTGTGTTGATAGTTTTTCTTACATGAAAAATTCCCTCTTGTAAATTGGACAGATTTAAAAAAAAATCCTAAAAGTTTTACTAAAGTTTTACCACTAAGAATTTATTTTAAGAAACTATTCTATTTCTAGACTTTTAGATCATTTTATTCTGAATAATTTTCTGCAAACCCCATTTGGATTTAAGAACTAAGCTATGAGATATTTACAATTCCGTAAGCCTTTCAATGTGAGAAAATTGCTGCACGCGATGAAACAAAGATGGCCACCATGCACAAACAGAAAATAGTAAAATTAAAATAACAGTCATTTTGAATCTCTATCATGTCAGGGTAGTTGTACAAAAAAATTATATTTTTTAGAAATGGTCAAGCAACCAAAAAAAATTTTCTGGACCACTTGAAATGAATTGGCCTCAACCACAGAAATGCATTTAACACCGTAAAAAAAATATGTCACGTTACTTCATAAAATTGGAGACACCATGCTTCCTCCAATTTTATGGAGTAATAATTTCACTTACATGATGGTGTAATTTAAGCTATTGTAACTGGTGAAATGTTAAACATTAGTGTAGCGTAACACCGGTTATGTTGTTTAAAGTACTCCATTAAATGGAGGCAACAAGGCTGCCACCAAATTTATGGGGTAACGTTACACATTTTCTGTAACGCTACACATTTTCTGTACAATGAGGCAATAAAAGAAAATGATCAAATATTACTCTTAATTATTAAACAAAAAATAGTGACGTTTAATACAGAATAGATTAAATTCTGTTATAAATAATAAAGGTTTACCAATCAAATATGAAGCTTCAACTGAATAATTCAAATTAGCAATTAATCACTCAACTGCTGAATGTATAAAAAAAAAACACTTTGAAAAAAATGCCTATTTTTTATGACTTTTATAGAATTTAGTCTTTTACCACCGGTTTTTCAAAACAGAAATTTTTGCCTTATTTGAATCAGAAAAATGCTCGGATTAACTAATACAAAATTTACAATACAAATTTACTGGTGAAAATAATAAATCATGATTGGTACGTTGTACGTACAAATCATGATAGACAGAAACACGTTGCTCGTATGACGTACGGGCAGATCAGGGAAGCGGTTAAATTTAGTTTATATTAGAATAATAGGTATGTCCGAGTTTTACTTTAAGATTACTTTTCGATGTTTGTTGAACCTTTATTAACATAATGCAAAAAAACTTTTACTTTAATGTTTATTGGATTTAAAGTCACTTTAAATAAATAATATATAGTTTTGATTAAATACGTTTCTTTTTTATTATAAATCACTACAGAATGTGTAGAATAGTAAATTCCCGAGTTTTACTTTGAGCCATTGTAACTATAAAAATTGTTCCCAGAGTAATTGCTATAAGAACATAAGAAAGACACGAAAATCATAAAATTCAAATCAACTTTTTTTTTTCCTTAACTTGCTGAAGGTCTGATTTTTTTTTTTTTTTTTTTTTTTTTTTTTTTTTTTTCAATTTTGAGAACAAAATAATTTTTATGCTAATAATATTAATCGCAGCTATTGAAAAAGGTTTACTGAAGTTTAAAGAATATCTCATTGTCTGAAATCTAACGAATGTAGTTATTTTGCATATTATTCAACTCATATTCATAAGACAATGGGCTAAGGAAGAATTTTTATAGTCGTTATTAAAATATTGTATTACAGATCGTATTTGACAAATATTACAAATTTCTGATTTTTTTTTTTTTTTTTTTTTTTTTTTTTTTGGCGGTTTATTACACGTGATTCCATTTAAAAAGTAACTTGTATTTGAAATTTATGCATTTAAAATAAAGGAATTGCCGACGGAGCAAAGATATTTAAGCAAACTATCATTATTATTATTATTAAATGACAAAAATAAATTAAATCATTATAAGAAATGCATTGACATATACTATGTCTTATGTACTTTGACATATACTATCATTATTATACTCATATATTAACAAAAGTATTAGTTAAGATAAAATAATACTCGACGCAAAGATATGTACTATTAATAGTACACTGCACCTGAAATGGTTTTAAAAAAAAGAACAGTTTTAAGATTTTTTTAGAAATATTATATCAAAGTTCTTTATTTTTTCGTTATTTTCTCCGCCCTTTTTTATAATTATGAAAAAGTATACAGATTACTATCCCATTAAAACTTGAAAAGTGAGCATTATTAATGAATTACACTTATCTTTCATATTAAATTTAAACATGAAATTTTTTTAAGTTAAATAATATAGGATATGAAAATCACGTTCTTATGCTTTTTAGAAATTTTTAGATCGTATCATGTATGCAGTTTAATCTTTTGTAAAAGTTTAGGCTTTCATTTTTCTCTTTCGGAAAGGCTATAAAGCTCTCCCAAAGTGATTTAATTGCCCCCCAGATAAAATAAGTTAGCTAAGCCAATAACGCCATAAGGGTGCAATTAAAATTAAGCTAGATCAATTTTCTCGTAGTAATTAGTGAAGTGGGAAACTAAAAAGAAAATATGAAAACTGATCTTCTGAAGTCATTATTATAACAAGCATAAAAATTTAAGTTCACTTTTTTTTTTTTTTTTTTTTTTTTTTTTGTGTGTGTGTGTGTGTGTGTGTGTTTTTGTGTTTTACAATTTTATAACGGTATATATTTCTGCGTCTTTTAGAACTAAAAAAATGGGGAATATAAAGTATTTTGAGTACCTTTTTGTTACTCAAAAAGTCTTGGCAAAAGCGAGAAAATGGCGTTTGCAAAGGGGATATTTTCTCACGTGTTTTTTACGGCAATTTTAATTACTGTTTAATATACTCGAAAGCCATTTTATGAATATTTATACAATTGTGTGATACTTTACCTCTAGTAAATTCGTCAATGATGAATTCTTGTTGTTTGTATCTTCTATGATAAGTATCAATTTAACTTCAAGCAATCAGATTGCTTTAAAAATAAGTTAGCCATCGTTTTAAAGCATTACACTGATATTTTAAAACACATAATCCTTTAAGACCCGAAGAGATGCATTTCTTGTACTGATAAACAAAGCTAATCATGCCGTTAAATTCGGGGGTTTTATTACAAACGTCTGTCATATACAATTCCGAAGCAAAAATTTAAATGAATGTTCACCAGCACGATTATGCGGGCTGGGTCTTAAAGGGTTAAGTTGCTACTTAACTCACGCGTAAACATCAGCTTGCTAATGTTAATCCTATGGCATTTATTTTTTTAGATATCTCGTTTCATTATCAATATTTTTAATTTCATATTGTAGATTGATCGATCTCTACAAAGACTCTTGTAAACACTTTCCAACAAAGCTGAAAAGTATTAAATGTCTGTTCGTCTGGTCATCCGGCCGCGCTTTAACGCTCGTAAATATACTGGGATTGTCCTGAATTATTTTTATGTTATTGATGCTTACCCTAGCACAATCCCTATTTGAAATGAAGTTTGTAGTACGTTCAGTTTATTTCAAAGAAATAAACTGCGTTATAACTGGGCTTAAATTGTTGTAAATGTGTTAAATTTAAAAAGTGTTAAAATTGGGCATTGCCGTTGAAAACAAAAGAAGTTTGGGTTCATTTTAATATGTTTTATATTGCTCCCTAAGCAAATTTTACATACATCATTTAAAAGTAGACCTTCTTTCTCATCGATTGGTATCAGTAACTTTCTTCTACGATAATTTGCAACAGAATTAGTAGGCGGTGTTTTTTTTCCACGACTAATCCATCGAAAAGTGTATGAAGTTATGCATAGAATTGAACCAAATTTCAAGTACATGTTTTTGGATATGGAAAGCACTTTAAATTTGGAAATATTCCGCCGGAAGGGGACGCTGTAATAGCAATTTTGTGCCATTTTCGTTATTGAATCATCGAAAAGTATATGATGTTATGCATAGAATTTAGTCAATTTTCATATTTATGTTTTTGGCTATGGCAAGCAGGTCCTCCTAGAATTAGGGAATATGTTCTTTCTTTACTTTCTAACCGATGACCAAGCCCCTACCTGCCGAGTTATCTGAGCTTAATGGGTTAGATACCTGGTATCGGGGCGGGTGACCACCTAATCGCTGCGTAGCGGCAATAAACCTATTTCTTCGCTTCGCCTGTCATCACTTCTGCAGTACTTGCTTCACGTTTGAGCATACTTTGTTTTTCCTGTGACTCAACATTACATCCTGTTGTCTGTATTGCAAATGGCTACTCAAGTTCGTCTCGTAATTTAGAACCTTGATCAGACAACGAGACCGTCACCTGGCAAGGCACTTTTAGAGGTATAATTCACAGGTAACTTGGAGCACTTTGCAGCTACGACGGATTTTACATGCACCAGGCGCCATTAGCGTACATGACGGAATTTTAGCCAGCAAAGGAGAAACCAGTAAGACAAGAATTCGGGTCGGCTATTTAGGTTAAGTGCTTTGCTGGTAATCTTTGTGGTTTACTGCATATTGGGTTAACTGTGTGATTTGTTGCCGCACACCTAGTACTCATCATACCAGACGAAATGGGACTGGATGTTTTTGAGCCTAAACGGTGGTATTGAACTTAGCTGAAAGTGGGGGCAATTTTGAGGGAATTGAAAAGATCAGAGAATGGCCGAAAAGCTAAGTCGTACCGCAGAGGGAGAAATTTTGCACCGAAAAACAAGGCTAACAAGAGCCTTGCAGAGGGAGACAAGATCCAGCCTTTCTACCGTACCCCACCGAGAAAAACTGGTTCCGTGGAGGCGAGCTGTAAAAAAATAAATAAATAATAAAATAAAGTAAAATAAAATAAAAATAATCCCTCCTACTCTCCCTTCACAACCGGCCTCAGTCGACTGCAAAAAAGGGAGTAGCGAAGCCTGAAAGGAAACAGCATTAATTACATGGTTATACAATCTATATTACTATTTGGAAATAATACTACTATTTCTAACTATTATGCTAATTACTTTACGATATATTAAGGTGCTATATAATATTACTAGATGCGTTGTAAACATTTTAATTACCACCAGGTCCTGATTTACTATAATTATAAGTAATTGCTTAGTAGCGTTACTTGTATGAACGTGGCTATGATATTCTTACTGAACTTAACTTTTGGGTAGGTAGATTAGAGTTAAGTGGTTAACACTGCAGATTAGTTATTAGTAATTAATTGCATAATGACATGAATAGCTACGCCATTTAATCTTACTGGAATTTAAGTAGCAATTTACAATAATATCTATAGATATTCTATTGGGAAAGTTGAAGATTTATTTTTAGTGACTAGGGACCATGAAAAACGCATCATTATATTATGGACCTGAAAGGAGTAAGATTTTCACTCTTTGAGGGGCAAAGCACTTCTATTCATAAAATGCTGAAATGATAAATGACACCAGAATTTAAAAACAAATTTCTTTCAAAATAAATAAATGATTTTCTGTATGTACTTGGTGAAATTAAAATTTTCATTTCAATATTCTGGTGTCAATGTGGCATTTCGCAATTAAAATTAAGTGGGATAAATTTTATACCACCGCCCTTCAAAGGGTTAATGAATAGCCCGATGATTGATAACCTAAGTGTAATAACTGCTTTATAAAAATAGTCACTTCCAGTAGTTGACATAGTTAGGTAGTTGACATAATCGGTTGTTTGTCATATTCAGTGGTTCGTCATATCCGGTGGTTGTTTGAGTAGTTGGATGTCACATCCTATGTTATGGTCAATTGGACTGTTTTTGCTTATATTAGCTATGTGGAGTGTTGCAATAGTAACCAATGACTCTGCCTCAAAAAAAAAAAAAAAAAAAAAAAAGATGGTCAGAAACCAGGGATCGTAGCTATAGGTGATCAAATTGAGCTTTAAGGGTTAAAAATATTACTTTAATAAATAAATAAATAAATATAATTTAATAATAATAATTAAGAACCCAATAGTAGGGGCAGTAAAAATATTTAAATATATTATTTATATAAAAAAATAATAATAGATTACAAGAAGATTAACTTACTGTTAAGCCTGAGGGGAGGGGGGGGGTAGCATTGCAACTTGTTGCCTTATTGTGTGACTCTATTGACTCTGTTTCATGAGAGTTTGTCTCATTTATCCTTCGGTACCGTGTTTTCTGTACCGGCAGGTTGATTGACTCTGTTCTAGGCCATTATACAGGCTAGGATTATTTACTAATGTTAATTACAGCTATACGTGCACCCATTAATTAATTTAATACCTTACCTTTCCAAGTATTCTTACCAATTAATGCTCTAGTGGAGCTTGTCTCTGTTATGGTATTTATTCCTTGCGGAGTTAAAAATCTTGCATGGGTGTAATTCCTATTGGAATTTAGATTCTTGCGTGGGATAGCACTCCAATTTGAAGTGTGACACTTGCGTGGTGGAACTTCTAGTGAAGTTTGTCTCTGTCATGGTTATTTGATTTTATTTAGAGCTTGTCTCTTATTACTAATTGTGATTGTCACTAGTTTATGTCTTTTATATCCTTGATTGGAAAACAAACCGAAACGAAAAAAATTAATATTTCCTGTTCCAGTTAAGATAGAAACATGATTTAAACATAATTTTAAGCCTAAGAAAATAGAAAAAATTTTAATGCAAGGAATTCCTTTTAAAAAATTTGAAGATTTTTGTGTCCTGGACCCCCTTAAATTAATTCATTCCAGGCATATTGAATTGTTACACACAGCACACTACCTTTTTTTAGAAGAGAGAAATTTCATCTGAACTACATTTGGAACAGAAACAAACTGTCTCTATTTTTTTTATTACATTTTTCATTTTGCTTAATATAGAAAAAAATAATATTATTATAACATGACACTTGTAGAAATTAAAAATTATTAGTTTATGTTAGTTTATAATGTTGAAAAAAACAGTTATTGATCTTCTTAAAACATTATTTCATTAGGAAATGAAATAGTTTTGATTATGATGTCTTTAAATGATCTGTTGATTACTTTCTATATTTTATCTCACATAATTCCAGTTGAGATTTATGATTATTACATAGTTCTCATCAGTTTTAATTCGATGATATTTTTACATTATTACTTTCTTCTATCTTTACACGAAGAAAGTATTGATTCGTGAAAATTTTCGAAATCCGGTTTTCGACGTATTCACACGTTTTAGGAATCAGAGAACCCGAAAAACATCTTTTTACAAAATGTCTATGTCCGTGAGTCTGTGAGTTTGTCTGTATGTGACAATTTTTTTGTGAGCGCTCTATCTCAACAATTAATGAAATTTCACTAAACTTTAAGATTTTGTTAGACCTTGATATAAACTAGATCTGATTAGTTTTTGGTGTATATCGCTTAACAGGTGGCGCTTGTATCTGCATTATTCACAACTGCCACAATAGCCATATCTCAAGAACTAGTGCATTGATTTTCTTAAAACTTTAGATTTAGTTAGTACTGATATAACATGGTGCTGATTGAGTTTTGGGGAAAATCATTCTACAGGTGATGCTGGCATGGTGCATTATTCGTGAATATTGCAATAGCTCTATCTCAAGAACTAATGCACGGAATTTCACAAAACTTTAGATTCTGTGAGACCTTGATATAAACTATATCTGATTAGCTTTTGGTGTATATCATTTAAAAGGTTGTGCCGCTAAACTGCATTATTTACAACTTCTACAATAGCCATATCTCAAGAACTAGTGCATGATTTTCATAAAACTTTATGTTTAATAAATACTTGATATACATGATGCTGATTTCGTTTTAGGGCAAATTAATGCCATGGTGAAATATTCGTGACTTTCGCAATAGTTCTGTATCAAGAACTAATGCACAAAATTTTCTATAATTTCAGATTCAATTAGTCCCTGATGTAGATTAGTGTTGTTTAGTTTTGGTGTAAACCGCCCTACAGATGGCGCTGCTATGCTGAATTTTTCACGATTTCGAAATAAATGTATCTGAAGAACTAATGCATGGATTTTCATCAAACTTCAGATTTTGTTAGTACTTGATAAAATATTGATCTTAATTAGTTTTTGGTGTACATCATCAAACATGTGGCGCTGTTATGCTGATTATTTTTTCTTAAGATTTTGCAATAGATCTATCTCAAAAACTAATGCACGGATTTTCATCAAACCTCAGATTCAGTTATAAGTTGACACAAGTTGTTGCTGACTAGATTTTGGGATTAACCATCAGACCGGTGGAGCTCCTGTGCTACAGTTTCCTGAAATTATTAACGTTCATAACACCGAAGAAAGTTTTAGGTTTGACACATCTTACTTGTTTTATTATACACTGATCTCATAAAGTTAACACTAGAACCGCGGGAAATTTTACTCAAATTTTATAAAAATAATTCACATCAGAATTTTTATTTAAGTGTATTTAACTCATTTATTTTAAATACTTTTGTGCGGCTTATATCTAAATTATTTTAAGAAGACTTATCTGGTTCGAATCGACATCTTTTCACTGAGTACGGGTCAAAATGACCCGTCTCCGCGGTTCTAGTGTTAAGGTACAACCGGTTTTTTGCGTCTAATTTGCAAATGAATGAAAATAGAAACAACAAATTTGGAGGAAATGTGATCTAAACTGTTATTTATTAAATGCGACATAGAAATTTACATAAGTTAAAAGAATGAATGAAATTACAACAAAAAAGCACTCATGATGGAAAATTCCATTCTTGGAGAAATCAGTACATCACAGTATTATGCAGTAAAATGTGACAGAAACATTAAAAACAGATTCTAATACGGAATATATCAACCTCGAACTTGAATGCATTGGTGACATCGACTCCATATTTTCAATTAAATTCTCGGACACCGATATAGGTAGAGCTGACCAGACATGGAATAGGCCTTGTTCCAGCTCATTTAATGACCTTGGAGGAGGACTTAAAGCCGCAACCTGTCTTCCAACATAGTCCCAAAGATTTTCTATCGGAATCAAGTCTGGAGAATGAGCTGGCCATTCCATTCTCTCCAAACCGTGATCCTCAAGATAATCCTTAACAACCACAGCTCGCTGCGTTCTCGCATTATCATCCATTAGAATGAAACCATTACCAATAGTACCGGCATATGGGCGCACATATAAATCAAGGATCTCATCCTGACATCTCGCACCAGTCAGAGTTCCTCCATGGAACACATGCAAGTCAGTGTGGCCTCCGGGTGAGATTTCAGCCCAAACCATAATTCCACCGTTTTTGTACCTGTGTGTTTCGACAGAGTTTGATTGGTGGTATCGAGTGCATTGTTCTCTCCGCATCAGAAGACGCTCTGAATCGCTCTCTACTGTGAATCTGGACTCGTCTGTGAAGAGCACAGAAGCCCATTGTTGTCTGGTCCAGGAAACATGTTCTCTTGCCCAACATAAGTGAGCCCTTCTCTGTCGTCTGTTGAGGGGGACACACACAACTGGTCGAAATGCATAGAGACTTGCATTGTGAAAACGTTTTCACTCCGTAGTGTCGGAGGTTCTTCTCCCTGATGTTGCAAAGTGGTCTGCAGCGAGTTGCGATATAGTAGTGCGTCTGCTCTTTCGGGCCGAAAGAGACAAAAACCGGTCTACTGCAGGTGCTGTAACACGTGAACGACCTGGAACATGTCTTCTGGACACAGAATCTTCGGATTCATACTGATCCTACAATTCTTGGACTACACTGCGAGGCACATTGAGACGTCTAGCAGTATCGGTCTGTGAAAACCTCATTTCCATACGTCCTACCGCACGCCACCTTAATGAATCGGGCGAACGACTTCTTCTAGACATTTCTAGACTCAAAATTCTTGTTCTTCTTGTTCAAACTTCAAAAATTTGTTGCCAACAAAACTGATAATACTAGTTGAAATACTACAAAACTTACTCGCGAAATGACGGAAGCTTCGTAATTGCATATTTTTTTCTCATTCACAAATACATATTCGTTTCTATAAAATAAAAATGGTAGCTGTAATTTTTGCGTAAGCTTTTTTAAAGCTTATTATTTCATTCATATAAATTATGAAGTTTAATCTGACTGCCATTTTTTTCTGGTGAGCTTCGAAAAACCTGTTCTTCCTTAATTTTTGGAGTCCAGTGTAGTATGGTAGAAAGCAATTATCGCAAATATTTGTTTAGGGATCATAGTTACATTATAACTTTTAACACAAACAATATACTGCTTGCATAAAAAAGTTTTCATAAAAAGAACTTAGAAGTCTCCAAAGTATACAGATGCAGAAATAATCATTACCTCACCCTAGAGGTCTGCACGGGCCCGGGCCTGGCCCGTGGCCCGTACCCGGCCCGGCCCGGCGGAATCGTTTCGAATTTTCTAACGGGCCGGGCCGGGCCGGCAGATTTAGAATAGTTTTTTCAACGGGCCGGGCCGGGCCGACAAACAACGTAAACGGGCCGGGCCGGGCCGGCAAAAAAATTGAACGGGCCAGACGGGCCGAGCCGGGCCGATAAAAAATTTTCGGGCCTGCCGGCCCATTCTGAACATTTAAGCAGAAACGATAAAATATGAGCTATTTTCAACGAAAATGGTTTTAACGAGAATAAGTATAAATGTGGACCATACTAGTTTGACAGCATCAATATAAAAATGCACAGTGTATCGGCATCGGAGAATTACATTATGTGTAACCCGTTTTAATATTTTTTTAGCTGACTCATGCAGGTCCGAGATCACGCTTGCATTGTTTTTCTACATATAGACTGGCCGAACCGGTACTAGACTTAATTATTGGCAGAAAACATGATTTGTAAAATTATTAACAGAGATAAAGAACTTATGTTAGCTTAGTCTTTGGATATATACTTGATGATTTTTAAATTAATTTCTCAATAATGCGAAAGTTTGACACATTTTCTGGTTGATTTTAAATTGTAAAATTATAAAAGTGATAAGCCAAACTATTGAAGGGATTTGAAATCGAATAGCATTTTTCATTTTTGGTAAATAAAATACTTGTATAACCTTGTTGAGATATAATAGTTTCTCAAATGATTGCCGGTTTTTTTCCCTTCCCTTGCTATTGCTTCTGGAAATTCTATTCAAAACGCTAATTATGACAGTATTTTATTTGTTTGCAGTATTCTTAAATTGCTTGTATCAAAAAATGGATATCGCCATTCGATTATATAGTTTCTGAATAAAGATACCTGCTTATCTTATGCGTTTCTGAGTAAAAAAAATGAATTTTGAAATGTATCAGAAAGGAGCTTCTTTGAATTTAAGAATGAATTTGGATTTGAAATGTATAATAAAAGGATATAGAAATATATTTATAAATCTTCTTTTATTAAACAGCTTCAAAATTAACAATGTTTTTAGCTTTCTTTCTTTTTTCTTTTATTCTAAGCCATATATTAATTTTTTAATGAATCTTTATTCGAATGTTGAAAGTGTAAGAATCTAAGTAATCATTAATGTTGTTTAATGTGTATTTGCTGTAAAATATACTGCAAAATCATTCCATAGATATGTATGCAGTATTCTTTAAAGGAATCTTAGTTATATGATTAAAATCTGAATTTTTTAGAAATCGTAGAAATTGTAACGGGCCAAAACGGGCCGGGCCGGGCCTGTTTTCGCTGATTTTTCTACGGGCCGGGCCGGGCCGGGCCTAAAATATAAAAAATTAAACGGGCCGGGCCGAACTTTTGAGTTTTACAACGGGCCGGGCCGGGCCGAAATAACTTTCCTACGGGCCGGGCCTGAAAATTCCGGCCCGTGCAGACCTCTACCTCACCCCCAGCCTTACAACACGCACCTTTATTTTTTAGTTTCTTTTGAAACTGAATCTTATTTCAATGCCTTTAAATATAAGCATAGCGGCGAATTAACGGGGCAGACTTCCACCACTAATTTTAAAATGTTAATTTTGTCGTAAAAACTCTCAGTTATTAACTAGAGTAAAATAACTTTTTCAAAATTAAGGGTTTAAACAATGATGTAGTTGCAAAAAGACCAGTAATATAGCCAAAAGAGCCAAGAGATTATACGCCATAGATTATCATGAGACAACAAAGGGTATACGGAACTCCTTAGAAATTTACACAAGGTATATGCCCAAGGCCATCAAATACACTCCTTTACATTCTTGGGCTGGATTTAAATGTGCCCGTTTGTTTCGAAACCGTCCTGAAATCGGCACCAGTGAAGTGACTATAAATAAAAAACACATATACATAACAAAACTATTGAAAATCTAATCGTTAGGGATCGTAAGCTAAATTCCATTTTACTCAGATCTTAATTCATTGTTAAAGAATGGAAAAAAATAATTACGTGATTGTTCATTACTGAATATAATTATAATTATCGCAAAACGATTTTCACCATTACAAAGTAGACGTCAAAATACAACATGGTGCGTAATTAAAAATTTTCTACATATCTTTGAAATATTGTGTAAAAGCGGATAAAATTATAAATTGTTTCAAAAATAGAAATTTCACAGTGTATGGGATTATTTAAGTGCTTAAAATTAATAGACACAATTTTGAAAAGGGTACTATGTCGGCATCTAACATATACTTACTAATGGTGAATACAGTTTTTCGATAATTATAGAAATTAATGAGTAAATCTCATTGAACTTTATCATAAATTAAAAATAAATTTAATGATCGGCTAGACACGTGTATCGCATCGGTGAAAGCACAGTTGTTTAGAAAGTGGAAACTGCTCATCCCCTCATGTATATAATCAGTAAATGTAGATGGCAGCACTTCTTGAGGTACCGTGGAGTACTCTCCATGCGTATTTCCCCACGAGTATATATGTTTCTAAGCTCACTTCAGTGGCGTAGCTAGGGTGGGTGACACCCGGGGCGGACGTAAATGGTGTCACCCCCCCCCACACCCACACACACACACACACACACCACCACCACCACTAACATAAACGTGAGCAGGAAGAAGAGAATTATTTTTATATTTCACATAGTATAGTAAAAATTTATCTGCTATACATTAGCATACCCTGATTGTATTCATGTTTAAAACCAGATTATGACAAAATTGATATATTTTTACATTTGGGGATCCATGAATCCGTTTTTGCTATTTAAAACTTATTGCATATGTGCGTGATTAGAATTTCAAAACTTTGGCAATATTGTATTAGCTCTCTCTCTCTCACACACACATACACTCAAATTACACTGAGACATTATCGAAAAAACACCAAAAACAAAGTTTGAGACCACTTGGTTTGGAATCTTTAAAAAAAAAAAAGAAGAAATCAACATACATTCATATAGATGGGGGAAATGGATTCAGGAAGCATCAAAATGTTAATTATACCAATACCAATATCCAGAGTTCTATAATATAGACGCACGCGTGCACGCCATGTGCAGACAAAATTTATGAACTTTGCAGAAAATTTTAGGAACGAAACAATTTTTATTTTTTAAACTTTTTTAGCGTCAAAAAATTAAAAATATTCTGCCAATTTTATGTACGATTTATTTGCTATTAGCGTCCAATTAACAGCAAAGTCGAAAATTTAAGTCATTTCAAGCTGAAAACTTTAAAATTTCTCTATCCGGTTTATCGAACACCAAAAATCGTGAATTTCATACATCGCAGTTGTCGTAAAAAATCAATTTTGTCAATCGTTTTCAGGAAAAACCCTCCAATTTCGTTAAATTATCAAGGAAAAAACACGAACTTATTCAAAGTTCTGCGGATAAAGCGCAAAATATCGTTAAAGGACCACGGAAAAATACAAATTTCATCAAAAGACAGGGGAAAAAAAATTCGCCAAAAGGTCGTGAGAAAAATGCGAATTACTCCGAAAGACTTCGTAAAAATTGCGAATTTCAACAAAGAATCGGGTAAAAAACATGCATTTCGACAAGGGACTGCATAAAAAACTATTATTTCGACAAAGGACTGCATAAAAACTCGTATTTTAAAAAAAGATCACAAACAAAATACAAATTTAGACAAGAGATCAGTAACCTTATTTATACCCGGTTCTAAAAGTGATAAGTAAAAAAACTATAACCAAACTCAAAAAGTACAAATGGACAATAGATATTGACTTCAGGTATCCCATTAAAAAAAATCATTTAAAACAATAAAGAGAGAAAATCATAAAAAATACTCCAACAGATTTAACATTAGCGTTCGAGTTACCACATAACTAGTGTAGGCTCTTAACTCGCTATAGTAATGTTGTCGATACACGTACATAAAAATACCGCTCCTAAAAAAAGGTGATAACATAAAGCTCTCTATGATTTATATGTAGAGCTGTTGTTCTATATGTAGGGACCTATGTAAAAAAAAAAAAAATGTCGAAAAAAATATGAAACATGGTAAATATAATATTTCATCTCCCTAATGATCCCCTTTCTTAAAAAAAATTTCTAAGGAAAGAAACCAAAAATCTTATTACTGCTTGTAATAACAAAAGCGTATAAACAATGATTTTAAAGCAGAGTATATTTTAAACAGCTTTTTATACGTAAAAAAACTGTCTCGGGTGAAATCGATCCAGAACGAAAAACACTCCATTGTTAACAGTTTTCTGCCGTAAAATTTATTGGATTGAAAATTGCAAGGAAACTAAATATATTTTTACTTTAGACAGATTCCCTTCAATCTTATACAGAAATAAAAAACATAGAAACAGGATGCAGTGGAACATGAAAGAAACACAAAGAGAACATTCAAAGGACACCCTGGAGTGCGGTATTGGGCAGACCTGCTCTAACATATGTACAAAATTCACGAATGACATGACTTTCGAATATTTACATTTATAGAGAACATTCAAACACTTTTGTTTTCAAATTAAAATTTAATTTTTAAATAAAAAAGAAAGTTTTTATTACCTATTAACTGCTTGGACTTTGATCTTTCAATCTTACAAGGAAGGTCTCCATTGGGGCATACTCAGAATTTTTTGAAAAAAATACGAATTAAACTACTCATGTAGGTAATAAAGGATCAGTGAAAATTAGTGGCGGAATTACATTATTAGATATGTTAAAAATTAAAATAGTTTGGAATAATTGGCGTGAAAAGCTGAAAGAGACGCGGGATTTGGCGAGCAGTGCATTTCCTCGCCAAAAGCAGACGATTTTAACGAATCTGAAAATCGATTTTAATTGACTTCACTGTTAAAAATCTGCAGCATTTACTGCAACGTCACTCCACTACTTTTATAGAATATCTCTCTTCTGACCAATGAGAATGCTCCATAGCACGATGAATTGACCGTGTCATACACTGTTAAAAATCTGCTGCATTTTGTTGCAACGCACTCCACCGCTTGTATATAATATCTCTATTCCAACCAATGAGAAAGCTCCATTTCAAGGCCAAGTAACCGTTTTCTATGCAAGCAAAGGAGTGCGTTGCAACAAAATGCAGCAGATTTTTAACAGTGTATTTTTCAATTTGGAACAATTTTAATCAATTTAAATTGTGTTTTAAATGATAAAATATATTAAATTCATTTTGTTATAACTACATATAAACGTATATGACAAAATTACACTTAAAGTAAAGTAAAAATGCAAAACTAAAATTACTTAAACTAAACTTATTTAAATAAATTGAACATAGAAAGTTTTTTCTTTAAAAAGTATTCGAAGCGTAAAAGCGTATTTTTCAAAATTTCGCCAACCGGAGATAAATCGCCAAATAAACGAAATTATTATTATTTTTTTACGGACGTTATAAGGAGGTTCCGCCAAAAAATTTTTTATAAACATATATAACTATATGAGAAGAACATTCTGTAATTTTTTCAGATTTTTCTGAGTATGCCCGTATGGAGACCTTCCTTGTTAGAACAAAAAATTTAATTGATAAAACCCTATATTCTAACAATTATAACATTTCAAATTATAATAATACAAAATGTATAACATCTTTCAAATGAATACTTATCATACATGATTTTATAATGAACTAAATAGTACTAAGAAAGGATAAAAAATGAAACAGAAGTGACGCTCTTCGGTGCCAGACTGTCTACGTATTTTTCGCGATGAAGGTCCCGTCTTTGGATACACATCGAACATATTTAAAAGATTTTGATTGGATAATTGATACAGAGAAACATTCAAGAACAAACTAGTTCCCTTTTTTCTGAAAAAAAAAAACTCATTTGCTTTTTAAGGCTTACAAAATTAATATTATTTTTAAATGTATACCGATAATATTTTTAATCATGTTCTAGCTATTCTAGTACTTCATAATTTTTTTCTGTTAGTTTCACGTTGACGAAAGCGAACAGGATCTCCAAAATAAGAAGATCACAACAATCAGAGATGTAATGAAGGGTATACGGGAGTATACGCCGTATACCTTCTGTAATTTTTAAAGACACGTCTTATACCCTCTGTTACCCAAGAAAGCCTGTAGTATACACACTCTAAGGTATACCCTCTGTCTTCAGAATATACCCTCTGCTTAGAGCGTATATCCTCTGTTATTTTTATGACTACACCCCTGACAACAATGACTCATCACTCATCGCGAATTCTGCATAAGTCAATGCAGCGCGAATGTACAGGGACATGCAAAGAGAAAATTGCGTCCTGGGCAAAGTTAGAAATTGGCACTCCCCCTCCCATCCCAACTTTTTCTTATGACAGATCAAAAATGACGATGGTAGTATAAATTTGGCGCCCCTAAATTTCAGTGCCCGGGACCGCGCTCCCCCCCCCCCCCCTTTCGCTCTCTTCTTCCATTTCGCATGGCGCTGCATGTAGAAAAAAATTCTTTCTTTTAAAGTTTGTCTTAATTACCCACACATTGTGTAAATGGGTTTTTGCTCACTGTTGCAAACCTAATTTAGACGTCGCATTTGGTGTACCATTTCACTTTCTCCAAGAAAATAAAGTAAGTCTGTTGCGCCTTGTTTTGCTCTAGAAAATTCATTTTACGTCAGAATTTTTTCCAAAATCTTGTAAGATTATGCATATTTTTTTACAAATAAAGATCGGGTGTCACCCTTTCGAAGTTGACACGCGGGGCGCCCCCCCCCCCTCCCAACTTTTTCTTATGACAGACCAAAAATGACGATGGTAGTATAAATTTGGCGCCTTCTAAATTTCAGCGCCCGGGGCCTGCCCCCTTCGTCCCTCATTTAGCATGGCGCTGCGTGTATAAGTAGAAAAAAATTCTTTCTTTTTAAAGTTTGTTTTGGTTACCCGCACTTTGCGTAAATGGGTTTTTCCTCACTGTTGCAAATCTAATTTATACACCCCATTTTTTTAACCGTTTCACTTTCTCCAAGAAAAGAAAACTAAGTCTGATGCGCCTAGTTTTGCATAGAAAATTCATTTTACGTCAGAATTTTTTCCGAAATCTTGAAAGATTATGCATATTTTTTTGCAAATAAAGGCCGCTCGGGTGTCACCCCTTCGAGGGTGACACCCGGGGCGGACCGCCCCCCCCGCCCCCCCTTAGCTACGCCACTGGCTCACTTTCACAGATTTTTTCAAAGCAACGTATACTGTTTTCAAGATACACTTAAGTATAAATAAATATATATATATATACATATATATATATATATATATATATATATATTATATATATATATATATTTGGTGATTATAGTTTATAACTGGCTTAACTGGATTTAAATTCTGAAAATAAGATAATATAGTCGAAATAAAAGAACATGATCATAACGATATTTTTCATAAACCTTTTCTGTAATCTTCATAAAATTATTTTTACAACTTTTTCTACTCCGATTTGCTTTTAAATAAGCGATCTTATTTAACTAATATCAGTAGATGAACTGTATTCATTAGAATTACAATATCAGAGCTGCCAACTACTACGCCTATTTAAATCATATAAACATATTTGGAACCACAATTTTCTTTTAGTAAAACTTATACCAAATATATTTAATGCTATGTATTACATTACATAATGTCAATAACTTATTAAAATTTCTGTTTCTAATATGTTTATTTGACTTTAAATAGGCGTAGTAGTTGGCAGCCATGTAATATTTTCCTAGCTAAGTATGACATACTTATTTCGATTACAAATGGCAGCACTGTGCAATCTTTGAGAAAGTTAAAAGATTAAAAAATCTGTTCTTTCTGAAAGTTTTTGCACCCTTCTTAATATTTTCGATTCGAACGCTTTTTAACAATTTATCTTTATTAATGTTTTATAAATATATAATCAATATTTTAATTTAAATTTAATTAAAAAAATATATTTAATGATTACACGCCAATAAAACATTAAAACAGTATGAGGATATTTTTTTAAGGAGAGTCTAAAAGTTTTGGAAATAAAAATATTTAAAAAAGATCCTTACTTATGTTATAAACAAAAACGAATTCTAAAATAATTACGTGAATTTAAAGTGGTAAAATTATATCCTAAAATTACAAATGTATGCTATTTGAAAAACATCTGAAAAGTGAAAAACAGATTATTACATATTACGCCAAAAGATGTCAGCACCATTCAGTGATTTAGAAAGATTAGATTTGGACCAATGAGCTGAGTTCTTCAGTCTCGGAAACTTTAAGCCAATAGTAATAAAGAAGGCATTTAAAAATCGAAACTTACAAATGCTTTGCGCACAGTGCGTTTTTCCCCGTCTTTTGTGCTTTTTTAAACGGTATTACTGTAGGTTTTGTCAGATTTCAAGCGATGGTTCCGTATCAACTTCGAAAAGCTACTTTCAAGGAAATATAAAATTTAAGTAATTTTTAGTAAATAAAATCATTAAAACTATTAAAAATGAAAAATGGTAAAAATACAGAGTTTTTTGAGACATAAAATATGAAGTAACAGCTGATATGTGCAAAATTTATGCACATAAATCCGATAAAATAAAATTCTATTTTGTTCAAAAGCGTTCATAGCAGAGCAGAACATTTTATTCTGCTTCAAGTAACAGATTAAACAACTATACTCAAACTGATTGATTCATTCCCAACTAAGAAGCAGCAACTTTGCATTAGTATATGGCCCATACAAATATATTTATATCAAAATTAATAGTGGTGTAGAATGCCCTAACTATTAAACTATAATAGGCAAAAAATAAGTTACGCTAGGATAAATTTTTAATGATCCACTTTTGGCCAGCTAGAATCGGTTTATCAACAAGGAAAGCTGAATGAGACCTAAGACCATTCCAATCAAAGTCTTGCAAATGAAACTATGCCGAATGATATATCTCAGTAATATATACGGTACACTAGTACATACGCACATTTTTTTTTTTTTTTTTTTTTTTTTTTTTTTATGTGACATAAGTACATAAGAATAGAGCCAAATGAAAGAACGTCACGAAATTTGGCTACATTTGGCAAAAAAGGAAAAAAAAAAAAACATTTAGAATGTGAAGATATCTTTTACACATTCTTAATAGGAATCGAGATGCATGGTTAAACCAATCAGAGTCGAGTTAAAAGTGTGATTTACATTGATGTCCTTTCATTGTAAATGTGTAAAATTCATAAACATGAAAGTGTATGCATAATTTCATACTCTTCATTTTCGTAAATAGTAGTGTTGTAAATAACATGCTATATCGCAATAATACAGAGAGAATGATACAGTGAGACTATTATATCAAGTTCGAAACAAAGTTAATTTTGAATGAGCATAACTTGATCGTCCCCGCTGGGATTTTTTTAAGTCAAGCTGTTTTTCATTGTTGATTTATTGGTTTCTTGGGCATAACTTTGTCGTCCCCGCTGGGATTTTTTTTTAAAGTTAAGCTGTTTTTCATTATTGATTGATTGGTTTCATGATATAATTTACAAGAGGATATACCCGGACTTCCCAGTATACAGAATATAGGTGGAAATTATCAAGTATAATATTTATGATGTTAACATATACTTTCCCTTCCTTCACACACTAAAGGCGGAGAGATGGTTGTAGTATTTTTCGAAAGGTTCTGCATGCGGCTTTTGACACGGTATACTTACATAGTTACATACCCCCTTGTTGACGAGCGACAGGTATAAGTGCCTCATAACGTGCTAAGAATCCTTGATTATTCTCGCCAGTAAATTTTTGTTATAAGTTTTGCCTTACTTAATCCGACCATTTTCGCGATTCAATTAGGCAAGAATCAGTACTTTAAAAAACCTGTGATAAAAAAATTTTAAATTCTGTAAAAGACGCTCGTCCCAAAAAAGTTAAAACACTTTTTTTTTTTTTTTTTTTTTTTATATATATATATATATATATAAAAAGAATTACAATTAACCAAAAATTAATAAAAGAACTTATCAACCAATAATCCCAAGTATTGCGGTAGAAAAGCCTCGGATGACTCTCTTTTTTTTAATTTGATAACTGTAACAAATTTTTTACATTTATTTTTTAGAATACCTACTAACAAGACTAAAAATCTTATTTACATGAAAAATAGTAATGATGCGTTCAAATAAAGTTTTGAAAAGCATTAAAAGCGATATTTTCATATTGCTTTCATGCCAGGAGCAAGGCCTGATTATACTAATGAAGCACTCTCTCACCAGTATAAATGTTAGAGAAATTTTCGCCTGGTTTAAACGCACTTTGCCTTCAAAATTAGTGTCACGTATAAGCAATTTTTTTTTTATTTCTTTTTCCTGGTGGGAGTGTGCCCCGTTGATAATCTGGCCCTGGCCAAGAGTTAACAGGAAAAGAAATCTCCAAAGATCGTTCTTTACAATCAGCCTTTCTGTTCTGTTCATTTCAATGTGTTAAACGCAAAATTCGATTACATGTCTCAAATTTTTATTTATTTATACTTTATTGTTTTATTTATTGTTTGATGATTTTTTAAAATTTAGTTAGGGAGTATAAGCTGGAATCAAATGTCGAGCTATTGTCATTAATTTAAGTGCAAATGGATTTATCTTTCGTAATCGTCTGCACCCGAAATAGATAGATTATTGAAAAAAAAAAATCATGCTTGAAAATTAATTCAAAAAAACAAAAAAATGAGTAAATTCCGATATAGCTTTCAAATCAATATCATTTAAGGGGTCTCAGGAGTCTTACTTTTTCCCTGGTAGTGCGATTTAGCAACATATACATTTGATTTTTTTTCTCAGTCCCTATTAAACTTAAATGCATAAAACTTTTTATATAAACACCTTAATATCTCTTCTATTTAAAATAATTTTTTTAACATTCTATATTGAATTTTTATTATATATTTTTTATATTTAATTTTGATTTAAAATTTGAATTGTTCTTTGACTGCGCGCAACATTTCTCAAAAAATAATAAAGCAATTTGTATGAAACTTGGTAAATATCTTCATTTTAAGTTTAAGAACAACTTATACCTCAAATTTAGAATTTTAATTACATTGATTATTGATAATTGACAATTTGTTTAATAAAAAATGATTTTTTTTTCAATTTTTTCAATTTTAATTTCAACTTTAAATAAATAAATGCATAAATTGCTTTAAAATGAGGTATAAGTTCAAGATACATTAATTTTACACCATTATCAACTTTTTTAGCGGTTCTTGAACTAATAGTTTTGCTAGAATCCTGCGCGCAATGGATACAAGTCTAATTTTTTTAAATCAAAATTAAACATTAAAAGAATAGAATAGAATTTCAATGTAGAATATTAAAAAAATTATTTTTAATAGAAGAGATATTAAGTTATCTATATTAAAAATTTCATGCATTTATGTTTTATAGGGACTGAGAAAAAAAATCAAATGTGACATGTTGCTAAGTTGCACTACCAGGTAAAAAGTAAGACTCCTGAGACCCCTTAAAACTACACTTTATCCCTATTTGACACTTTAAGACCTCAACATGAACGATATTAAGAAATTAAAAATTACAATAAATTTAATAAAAGCTAAATTTAATCGTCTACTGTTGTCATCGTCTAAATGACATCAGCGTTACGTACGGACACGTTTGTCCTTTGTAATATAATACTAAAAAAATGACTACTCAAAATTGAGTATAAAGTACTCATTTTAAAATAAGTCATATACTCAAGACAGCTCTGATCCAAATGTACTCAAAATTTAGAAGTACGTGCAGTCATTTTTGATTCCGTGGTTGTGTTCAAATATAAATCATTATGTACTGCCCCCCCCCTTTTACCTAAGTAAAAATATATTGCCATTTATTTCGCATTTAAAATTAATAACAAGAAACGTTTAATTAATTATTTATTAAGAAAAATAACAAAATAATTAGAAAAATACCCAAATCGAATATATTTATGACAAGAGCTCTGCAAGTACTTTAATAATTTTAAAACACTATGCATAATTTGATATTTACATTAATTAACATCTTTTTTGCCACCGTAAGTTTAATAAACTGTTATAGGATAAAATATTATCGTTTTGTTGGGTTTGATTACAAATGATTTTTCAAAATTGAGAAAGCATAGGTTCATTTTTGATCCAAACATACTCAATTCGACATAAGTACATCGATTTTTTTTTTTTTTTTTTTTTTTTTTTTTTTTTTTTTTTTTTTTGTGAGCACATCATTCTTTTTTCAGTGCAAGTGCTACAGTTAAATGGTAATCTTGATGATATAGATAAAGATCTGAATTACCTATTCTTTTACAGTTTAAGATTTTTTTAGCCCTTTCGGGTCTGGTGTACTATCAATAGTACATGTCTTTTCATCGACTATTATTTTGTCATAACACTAACTTAGTTACTTTTTACGCATAAAAATGACAGTATATGGCTATGTCTTTATTAATGCGACTTCATTTATGCTTTTATATTTAGTAATAATAGTAATAATAAAAGTTTGCTTAACTCTCTTTGCACCGGTGGCGATTTCTTTATTTTATACATATACTAGCTGTTACCCGTGACGTTGTTCACGTAGCATTAAAAAAAAGATAAACGCTTTAATTAAACAAAACGGTTCATTAACAATAATTTAAAAAATATATAACATTTATCTTATAGAAGGCTATGCTGTAGTTTTTTTATAGGGGACTTAAAGAACTGAATCAAATAAAAGGAAAATGTGTTAGATAATATGAACAATCGCGAAAATGAAATTGTAACCACTTATACTGCAGAACAACTGTAACGCACCCCAATTGTACAGAAATCATGTTGTAGTGCATTTTAGAATTCCATATCAAAGAAAGAAAAATCATGTGTTAAACCTAGGTAATAAAAAAAATATCCAACATTTCCATAATGCATAACTTCACCGGGACATTCTTTTCTGCAGCTGTGTATATGATCTATGTGTTTGTAAATATTCTAAATACAATGTTAAAATTTTGCTTAGTGAGAAAAAGTATAACGAATATTAAAATTCACCTTTAGCAATTTCTAATTATAGACAGAAACTTACTTGAATTCTTTTTTACAGTCCTGTATATTACGTGCAAATTTGTATACGATCGCAAATTTAGCTTAAATTATTCAAGCAAAAAACCCGATTCAAATTATTGAATTCATATTTCCGGGAATCGCTATTGCACTGGTGAGTAATCCAGTTTATTGTATAGTCTGATACATGATTTATTTAAATTCTACAAACATCTCTTATATCAAATGTAGCTGAACTTCAGGATGCATTAGTTTTCCAAATACATAAGATAATTGAAAAACCTCTTCAGCAATCTTGTCTAATAGACCACACTTTGGATACAATATCTAAGATCTGGACACAGGTCCAAAATCTTTTATGCGTCTGTGTAAATGAACAACAAATGTGATGCAAATGATACTTAACTGCAAGCTTATTGTAGTAAATTTCAGTATTTATCATTGTATTGATTATCTCAGTATATTAATTTCATCATGTTTGAAATAGCGCAACGCAATTAAAATACGCTGGGAATATTTTTTTCTCCGTAGACTATTATATTACCGAACATTTTTCTGTAATCTTGTAAGTGAATGTTAAATCTTTTCACCCCATTTTCTACAGAAATCCTATTTTAGTGCACTTCAGAACCTGATATCAATTTCAATATTATTAAAATAACCTTAATAAAATAACATTATTAAAATACGTTGCAAATGGTTTTTCTTCACAGACCATAATATATTGAAATACTTTTGAGCTCCCTGTACGCACACTATAAGTACTACATTTAACATATTCGATAGTAACCATGTTCTTCCGAATCTTAAAAATGCATGTAAATTTCATTACATTTAAAATTATGTAACATTATCAAAATACACCACAAATGATTTTTTCGCCTTAGACCATAATGTAATTTTTCCTTTTGAGTGCTCCTGTGATTCAGCTATAATTGCTACCTAGTCCATTTTTAATGCCGCATATGCTGTAATTGCTCACTGGTAAATCTCAATAACGTATGTTATTTTCGTATGAATTCCACTATATTTACCCAAGTTGAAAAACGGACAGACAGACGGCAGACCCCAGGCACTCGGCATCCGGTATACAGACAGGTTGAAGTCGTAAACACTTTTAGACCATGTTAGAAAGTGTCAAAAAGCGGGTAGTTTCCGTAAAACGAAAAAAAAAAACAGTGTTAGGAAAAATATACTACAAAACTGTGTTTTAGGTGGCATTTTTGTATAATTTGTACATATATGCTCTGCATACCATAAAAATGTATAGAAATTTATTATAAAAAACATTCTTAAAAGTCACAACATATTTTTACTTTTTAAGAGCTAAAAAAAATGTGCAATTAATATCCATTTACAAACCTGTTTCCAGTACACTTTGAGAACATTATGCCAAATTGAGATATTGACTGAGGGAATGTATTTTCTCACAATTACATTAAATCTTTAGATTTTAAGCCCGAAAGTGCATTTTTAAAGGGATATTTATTTATATTTTTAGAATTGAACAATTTTCAGAATTGAACAATTTTCAGAATTAACACACAAAAATATTTTTTTTTTGATTAGTTGGGCACTTTCTAAAAATGATAAAAAGTTTTTCATTGATCATTACGTCATTTACGATATGTATAAATTATTAATATTTTCTAATCGTTTAATATTTAACCTTTAAAAAAACTTATTTCATTTTAAAATTAAATATTAGCCACACTCAGACGACAAACTTAATTTTCTTTAAATAATAACTTTTGATATCATAATTCAATCTCATTTCATTTCAACATCAGAGATATTTTATTTTCAATTTGTGACGTCACAGTCGTCTCTTTGTAGCACTTACTCAAAATTACATTGTGTTATTAAAAACGAAAACTTGAAAACTTATACTTTGTTTCATATATGACGTTACATTGATATTTTTAAAATTCTTAATGGAAAGTATTCCTCTCACGTCACAATTGGTAAAAAGTTGAATTTAATAGCCTGGAACCGAAAGAAAGAAAAAGGTTCATTTTGATTACGGATTAATATCCGGAAAAACTACTAAAATATTTATATTCTTGTAAAGTGTGAAGTTATATTCTTGTAAAGTCTTCTAAGTGTAAAAGAAATTTTATATAATCGTTTGCGTAATATAAGAAGAAAAACAGCATTCCTCTGACGTCACAATTGGTGAAATTGCGGTTTTTAATCTCGAACCGAAAAACAGAATAGGGTCCATTTATTTATTTCATTTTATTTTATCACGTGAAAATCTTTCAGTTGAAAATTAATTACAGAAGAGAAATAATTATTCCGTTTTTTTTATTTTTTGGCAACAAAAAAAGAAAGATAATTAAATATTATGGAAAATTTTTCAATTTATTCTGTATGAAAAATAGTGAAATATTGAATTATTAAGAAAAATATTTGAATAAAATAAATAAAAATTAGCCTATGTTCATTTCAGGCCAATAATTTACCTATATACAAAAATTCAAAGACATTAATCCATCCGTTTTGAAGCCAAGTTCATTCCAATTTTCGGACACACTTTCACATTTATAATATATATAAGGATTTCACTCTTGAAATTAAAAATATAAGTTACTTTTCTGAACCAATCATATGCGATAAAACGCAAAAAATTTTAGAAAGTTGTTATATCCTCTCAAATCTTGTTGTAATACTTCATTTTCCAAACATCTTCAAACACTCTTTTTTAGCCTATTATCATATAAATAGGAATTGAAAAGTACACAAAATAAGTATATTTATTATATTTCAGACTATGAGATAATCTCTAAATATCAATAAGTCAATTTGGATAGGTACGATTAACGTTATTAAAATAAAAGTTATTTTGTTCTCAAAATGGAAGTAAATTAGGACTAGAAAAGGTTAAGTATAAATTGTTTTGCAAGCTATTAGAACTCCTTTAACACTAGAGCTACCTTGAGCCGACGATGCTATGACTATGTTTCGGTTCAAAGCAGAAATTTAATTATGAAATAAGTTTAAAATGTAAACAAAGAAGAAAAACGTTAAATAACAAAGTTAAACTGTTTTAAATCAAAATTCTGATGTGAAATATTTTTATAAAGCAAATTTTCGGTAGTTCTAGTGTTAAAAATGCCATATAAATATTTTATTACATTTTATCAATTATTTTCAGTATTGAAAATTAAACATTTCAAGTTTCCAAGAAAAGTTAAGAAATGAATTTGAAATCTATACTGCCATTTTAGAGATTTGTAATTCACCAAATACGTCATGTACCTTAAATATCTTCAACAGCAACAGCGCGTACCCTGTATAGTCTTTTAGACATCCATTTATCTGGACAACAAATGATAAAAGGAAATTAATTCACCCTACTTCCTGAACGCATTTCCTACTAAAAGTTACTCAAGAAAGTGTATTTTCATTCAACACAGAAGAAATGAACATGAGGCTTTGAAATGCTAAAAGTGATTTCCTTTGTCTTTTTACTAAAATTAACGTTATTAGCTGAAGGATACAAACAGCCTCACATAGTTTTTATAGTTGCTGATGATTTAGGTGAGTTTTTTTTTTTTTTTTTTTTTTTTTTTCCATAATGTTTATAAAACCCTCTTTTTCCCACTTGAATTAAATATAAAAAGTTAATACAAATATAGCCGAAAAGAAAATGAATGTCAAAGTTTGATGGATTTAGTTGCGAGAATCTTGTGTTAATTAATCTTAACATTTTATAGATTATTAGAATTAATTACTAAAGTGCCCCCCCCCCGCCCTAAAAAAAATCTTCTCTATATTAGTGCATTATTTTGAGCATAATTATTAAAGCGGCTCTCAAAAGAAAAAAAGAACTTCTTACAATGCGTAGCTGCCATCTTCTGACATCTTCAAGGACGCATTTTTAAACGAAAAATCATGAAATTAGCTGCCATGACTATTGAAATATTTTGTAATCGAATATCGAATGCCTATTTTCATGTTTCGACAAATGTGTTATAAGCAGTTGTCTCATTATGACCTTTTTTGGGTTGTAGTATAAGGAAAGTCGGCTCAAAACGCCAAACTTTAAAGCATTTTCAAAAAGACCTTTGTTTATGTAGCAAAATGGAAGACACTGTTTGTTTTCAAAGTTTCTATATAACAGTACCTGCAAATTCCACGCGTCAAAGATTAAAATTGTCTATGTAAATGTACCAGAAAATTGAGATAATTTTGAAGGTATAAAATGTAATTCACTTGAGTATAACTGACAACTTCTTACTATTGAAGTTAACGTTAGTTTGATCAAAATGAATTGTTCTTTTATAACATATTTATCTTGTAACAGAGTTTTAATAAGCAAAATATTAATTATTTTAAAACTCGTCGGATCAGCTTTGTTTATCCAGATTTTTTGTAGAAAACGATGTTATTTCGTGTTTGCTAAAAAATTTAATTATTAAATATATAATAATTAAAGCCAGTCATCTCGGCGTGCAGGCGCATATAGATTTTGAAGGACAAACTTCACCAAAAAACGAAGAAAAAAAAACTAAATTTAGATTATAGATAAACCTTGTTTAACACTTTTATCAGTTTTTAACAGTTTAACAGTTTTTAATTTCACTTATCTGTAAGATTTGGTTTTATCAGAATCATGTTAATGCGATAATTTTTTCTGCACCCTCTATGCAGTTTTTATTTATTTTTGCTGTAAGAATCTAGCCTATCAAAAACTTGTCAATATACAAAATTGTAGATAATATTAAAAAGATTTGTAATAAACTCAAGCGGACTTGATATCTTGTGAATTGACAAAGTTATGACTATTTTTTTTCTTTAACACTCCCCTCCTTAAAGTTTTTACTTATATTTATTTTTCTTTTCAGAAAGAGTTGGTACTTTGAAAAACTTGTCACTACAAAAGTTGTAGATAGTATTAAGAAGATTTATAGCAAATTTAATTTTATTTATCTTGAAAACTGACGAAGTTATGAATTCTTTTCTCCCTAAAACCCTATTTTTTCACCCTTGAACCATTTATAATTTTATCAAAAATACGTTATGCATAAATTTTTGGGAGTTTTTATAGAAGTAATATTAATTTTAAACTGATTTAATCTGCATTATAATTAAGGAGGTATGGGTTTTTTTCGGTTTTCACATATTTCAGTCCTATTTTCAACCCCTTGGTACAATTTTGACCATTAACGAACTTGACTGAGATTTTCTGCCCCTTGATTTTATGAATCAGTTTGGAAAAGATTTGTCCAGAATTTTATAACTTATCCTGTCCATAAAAAGTGATGTATATAATGTATATATATATATGTATATATAAACCATTAATTATATTACAATATATGAATCATTTAAATTAAATAGAAAAACACCATAATGAACATGGGGAAAAATTAAATAAATAAATAAAATGAATACAAATGGAATTTGTAGAACCAAAGCAGAATTATCAAGCCCCAAATACTTTGGAACTACAAATGAAGTGTGTGGTTTCATTTTCGTATTAGTCATGAAAAGCAAAATAATACGAATTTGGGGCAACACTCATAAAACCAAAATTAAATGTAGAAATAACTGCAAAAAACAAGGCACAACAAAATTACTAAATTGGATAGAAAAATGAAAAGGGAAAAAATAAAAATAATTATCGTACACATGATAATAATAAATTAATAAATAAATTAAAGCTGAATAATGTGATAACAGAAAAAATAAACTATACACCACAGTTTACCCTATTAAGATTTAAAACAGAAACATTTAATTTGACTATGCTAAGCTAAACACAATATATTAATTTAATATGATATAAGATTTAAAAATAGCTAATTAATATACCGGGTGTCCCAAAAATGACTGATGGATTTTAAAATTCAATAACTTGCAAACGGTGACAGCTATTTAAAAAATTTTTGCAGGAGGATTATGTATAATGTCAGGAGTTTTTTTACTGTAATTTTTTATTTTAGTTCGAATTTCAAACAATAGGTGGCGCTGACGGCGATTGAAGGCCAAGTCGACGCTTCACTCAGCACTGATCACCTGGCCTTCAATCGCCGTCAGCGCCACCTATTGTTTGAGATGCGAACT
The DNA here is from genome assembly GCA_964019185.1 of Maratus speculifer. Lineage (NCBI taxonomy): Eukaryota > Metazoa > Arthropoda > Arachnida > Araneae > Salticidae > Maratus > Maratus speculifer. Next base: position 78,615,640 of record OZ025299.1, read on the forward strand.
AAAATAAAAAATTACGGTAAAAAAAAACTCCTGACATTATACATAACAATTCTGCAAAAAAAATTTTTAATAGCTGTCACCGTTTGCAAGTTATTGAATTTTAAAATCCATCAGTCATTTTTGGGACACCCGGTATATACCCAATACACTTAGATAGTGTTATAGGTCTCTCATTTATTAAAAGTTAATTGCAATTTAATATTGTAAATTAATAAAATTAAATTAATAGAATTGATATAACTATACAATTATCCATACAAAACATTATACAGGGTGTATCTAAACTACTGGGCAAAACTTTAAGGGGTGATAGTACAGATCAAGACAAATAATATTAAATGGGAAACTAAGGGCCCGAAACGTCTTCCGAAGGAGATAGGCGCCATCAAAGTTTAGTGTCCAAAATTTAAAATGATTATAAAAAACGGAAAAATTGGTCGATTCGTTTGCGGTTTTCACGAAAACTATTCTTTATGTCAGTATTGTTTTGAAAATAAATTATAAAGGTAAATTTCGAAAAATGCCGATAGAGGGCGCTTTAGACTTTGGAGTAACGAACAATTATTTTTTACCGTTATTTTTGTATCTCATAATTTTGTTTTTTTAAGTTTAGACATGAACTTAAATTTTGAGCCCAAAATCTGTGGTTAAATAGCGCAAACTGAACTGTGTTCAATGGGAGTGGGTAGGTTCAAATTTCAAATGATTATAAAAAACAGAAAAATTGGTCAATTGATTTGCCGTTTTCACTAAAATTATTCTTTATGTCAGTAATGTCTTGAAAATAAGTTATACAGATAAATTTCAAAAAATGTCGATAGAGGGCGCTTTAGACATTTGAGTAACGTACAACTATTTTTTACCGTTATTTTTAGCATCTCATTAAATTTTTTTTAGAAGCTTATACATAAACTTGAATTTTGTGCTGAAAATCTGAATCGTTGAGAGTGGTTAAGTAGCGCAAACTGAACTGTGTTCAATGGGGGTGGGGAGGTTCAAATTTCAAATGATTATAAAAAAAACGGAAAAATTGGTCGATTCGTTTGCGGTTTTCTCTAAAACATTCTTTATGTCAGTAATTCTTTGAAAAAAAATTTTAAAGATAAATTTCAAAAATTTCCGTTAGAAGGCGCCTTAAACTTTAGAGTAACCAACAACTATTTTTAACCTTTATTTTTTTATCTAAATAAATGTTTTAAAAGTTTAGACTTAAATTTTGAGCTCAAAATCTGAATCGTTGTGAGTAATTAAGTAGCAAAAAATTGAACTGTGTTTGTAGGTTGGGCAGGGTAACATTTCAATTCCTGAACGCAGTTCAGTTTGCGCTTCTTAACCCCTCCCAACGATTCAGAATTTGAGCTCAAAATTTAAGTCTAAGCTTTTGCAAGCATTTAATTAGATACAAAAAATAACAATTAAAAATTGCTGTTGGTTACTCTAACGTTTAAGGCGCCCTCTAACGAAAATTTTCAAAATTTATCTTTAAAATTTATTTTCAAGGAAATACTGACATAAAGAATAATTTCAGTGAAAACCGCAAACGAATTGACCAATTTTTCCATTTTGTATAATCATTTTAAATTGGAACCTTCCCACCCCTATTGAACACAGTTCACTTAGCGCTACTTAACCACTCTCAAAGATTGAGATTTTCAGCACAAAATTTAAGTTTATGTCTAAGCTTCAAAAAATTTAATGAGATGCAAAAAATAACGGTAAAAAATAGTTGTACGTCACTCCAAAGTCTAAAGCGCCCTCTATCGACATTTTTTGAAATTTATCTGTATAATGTTTTTTCAAGACGATACTGACATAAAGAATAGTTTTAGTGAAAACCGCAAATCAATTCACCAATTATTCTGTTTTTTATAAACATTTGAAATTTTAACCTACCCATCTCATTGAACGCAGTTCAGTTTGCGCTTCTTAACCACAGATTTTGAGCTCAAAATTTAAGTTTATGTCTAAACTTCTAAAAAAATTTAATGAGATGCAAAAAATAACGGTAAAAAATAGTTATTCGTTACTCCAAAGTCTAAAGCGCCCTCTATCGGCATTTTTTAAAATTTATCTTTATAATTTATTTTTAAGACAATTCTGACATAAAGAATATTTTTCGTGAAAACCGCAAACGAATCGACCAATTTTTCCGTTTTTTATAATCATTTCAAATTTTGGACCCTAAACTTTGATGGCGCCTATCTCCTTAGGAAGACGTTTGGGGCCCTTAGTTTCCCATTTAATATTATTTGTCTTGATGTGTACTATCACCCCTTAAAGTTTTGCCCAGTAGTTTAGATACACCCTGTATAATACTACAATTCAACATCTACAATGAATATAGAATAACCCAATACATATATACTGAGAGAGAGGTATCTACAAACTGGAGGGGGGGGGGGGGGTCTAGGGGTGATGATTGGTGCAAGTCTGAAAAAATTTTAAAGCATTTCAACACAGGGAGAATATAAATAGGTAGTACTTATTATGATATCTACTTAAAATGGTACATTTAAAAATAATAACTAAAGTTACGAATTAGTTAAAAATTGACAACAGTAATTAAAAAAATAGACAACAAAATGAAACCAACATTTTGAATCCGACAAATAACATTTAAAATGTGCAAAGAGCAAATTTATGAAACTAGAAAAATTCTCGAAAGGTAATTTTTGGCTTTATTATTATTTTTTTTTATTAAATGGAATTCCTTTATTCCGAACTAATTTAAAATGGAAATTATTTTTAAAAGTTCTGATACCATTTAAAACCCTTTGTATCACCGCGTTGCATGCCTTCGACGTACACAAAAGTTAAAGTTACTTATACTATAATCTTTAAAAGACGACTTTATTTATTGCTGCAATCTCCCAGCACAGCCGTTAATATAAATTGTTCATGTAATTCTCAGAAGAAGACGGTACTGTGTTAATTTTTCCACGCCAAAGTTTAATTTATCATTTCAACAGTTTCGAATCGTTATTGCTAAACTGAATTTAATAAATTTTGTAAAATGGCTAGAGGCGAATACATATATATATATATATATATATATTTTTTTTTTTTTTTTTTTTTTTTTTTTTTTTTTTTAAGCTATTGCATAGCTTTTATCGCGGGCTTTGAGCGCGGTGACCGAATCCAAAAATTCCGTAACGCGAAAATCCTAACACATCGGTAACGAAAAAACCTAACACTCGGCTAACGTCGTTTCCTTTCGGAAAACTTCGGAACGGTATCCTTCGGTAGACTTCGGCAGACATTGACGCGGTATTTTTCAGATATTAGAATATCAAGTCTCAAACTTATGTTTCTTATGATCTAATTTTCATAGCGCGGCCAAATTTTGTTTGGTAATTTATTATGATACAGTGCTTATTTTGGTGGTCTTATTTATTTTGGTGACAAGAGACCCCCCCACCGTGAGGGTCGAAAAATTTAAAATGCTTATAACTCGCGATCTAACTTTCGTAGCGCGGCCAAACTTTGTTTGGTAATTTATTATGAGACATTGTTAATTTCTGGTGACAGGATACACCCCACGGTGAGGATCGAAAAATTTAAAATGCTTATAACTCGCGATCTAATCTTCGTAGCGCGGCCAAACTTGTTTGGTAATTTATTAGGAGACAGTGTTAATGTTTGGTGACAGGAGACCCCAAACGGTGAGGATCGAAAAATTTAAAATGCTCATAACTCGCGATCTAATTTTCGTAGCGCGGCCAAATTTTGTTTGGTTATTTATTATGGGACAGTGTTCATTGTTGGTGACAGAAGACACCCCACGGTGAGGGTCGAAAAATTAAAAATGCTTATAACTCGCGATCTAATTTTGGTAGCTTGGCAAAATATTGTTTGGTAATTTATTATAAGACAGTGTTAATTTTTGGAGACAGGAGACCCCCCACGGTGAGGGTCGAAAAATTTAAAATGCTTATAACTCGCGATCTAATTTTCGTAGCGCGGCCAAATTTTGTTTATTCATTTATTATGAGTCAGTGTTAAGTTTTGGTGACAGGAGACCCTCACGGTGAGGGTCGAAAAATTTAAAATGCTTATAACTCGCGATCTAATTTTCGTAGCGCGGGCAAATTTTGCTTGGTAATTTTTTATGAGACATTGTTAATTGTTGGTGACAGAAGACCCCCCCCCCCATGGTGAGGGTCGAAAAATTTAAAATGCTTATAACTCGCGATCTAATTTTCGTAGCGCGGCCAAATTTTGTTTGGTAATTTATTATGAGACATTGTTAATTTCTAGTGACAGGAGACACCCCACGGTGAGGGTCGAAAAATTTGAAATGCTCATAACTCGCGATCTAATTTTCGTAGCGCGGCCAAATTTTGTTTGGTAATTAATTATGAGACATTGTTAATTGTTGGTGACAGAAGACACCCTACGGTGAGGGTCGAAAAATTAAAAATGCTTATAACTCGCGATCTAATTTTGGTAGCTTGGCAAAATATTGTTTGGTAATTTATTATGAGTCAGTGTTAAGTTTTGGTGACAGGAGACCCTCACGGTGAGGGTCGAAAAATTTAAAATGCTTATAACTCGCGATCTAATTTTCGTAGCGCGGCCAAATTTTGTTTGGTAATTTATTTTGAGACTGTTAATTTTTGGTGACAGGAGAACCCCCACGGTGAGGGTCGAAAAATTTAAAATGCTTATAACTCACGATCTAATTTTCGTAGCGCGGCCAAATTTTGTTTATTCATTTATTATGAGTCAGTGTTAAGTTTTGGTGACAGGAGACCCTCACGGTGAGGGTCGAAAAATTTAAAATGCTTATAACTCGCGATCTAATTTTCGTAGCGTGGCCAAATTTTGTTTGGTAATTTATTTTGAGACTGTTAATTTTTGGTGACAGAAGACACCCTACGGTGAGGGTCGAAAAATTAAAAATGCTTATAACTCGCGATCTAATTTTGGTAGCTTGGCAAAATATTGTTTGGTAATTTATTATGAGTCAGTGTTAAGTTTTGGTGACAGGAGACCCTCACGGTGAGGGTCGAAAAATTTAAAATGCTTATAACTCGCGATCTAATTTTCGTAGCGCGGCCAAATTTTGTTTGGTAATTTATTTTGAGACTGTTAATTTTTGGTGACAGGAGAACCCCCACGGTGAGGGTCGAAAAATTTAAAATGCTTATAACTCACGATCTAATTTTCGTAGCGCGGCCAAATTTTGTTTATTCATTTATTATGAGTCAGTGTTAAGTTTTGGTGACAGGAGACCCTCACGGTGAGGGTCGAAAAATTTAAAATGCTTATAACTCGCGATCTAATTTTCGTAGCGTGGCCAAATTTTGTTTGGTAATTTATTTTGAGACTGTTAATTTTTGGTGACAGGAGACCCCCCACGGTGAGGGTCGAAAAATTTAAAATGCTTATAACTCACGATCTAATTTTCGTAGCGCGGCCAAATTTTGTTTATTCATTTATTATGAGTCAGTGTTAAGTTTTGGTGACAGGAGACCCTCACGGTGAGGGTCGAAAAATTTAAAATGCTTATAACTCGCGATCTAATTTTCGTAGCGCGGCCAAATTTTGTTTGGTAATTTATTTTGAGACTGTTAATTTTTGGTGACAGGAGACCCCCCCACGGTGAGGGTCGAAAAATTTAAAATGCTTATAACTCACGATCTAATTTTCGTAGCGCGGCCAAATTTTGTTTATTCATTTATTATGAGTCAGTGTTAAGTTTTGGTGACAGGAGACCCTCACGGTGAGGGTCGAAAAATTTAAAATGCTTATAACTCGCGATCTAATTTTGGTAGCTTGGCAAAATATTGTTTGGTAATTTATTATAAGACAGTGTTAATTTTTGGTGACAGGAGACCCCCACCACGGTGAGAGTCGAAAAATTTAAAATGCTTATAACTCGCGATCTAATTTTCGTAGCGCGGCCAAATTTTGTTTGGTAATTTATTAAGAGATTTTGTTAATTTTTGGTGACAGGAGACCCCCACGGTGAGGGTCGAAAAATTTAAAATGTTTATAACTCGCGATCTAATTTTCGTAGCGCGGCCAAATTCTGTTTGGTAATTTTTTATGAGACAGTGTTAATTTTTGGTGACAGGAGACCCCCCCCCCCCACCGTGAGGGTCGAAAAATTTAAAATGCTTATAACTCGCGATCTAATTTTCGTAGCGCGACCAAATTTTGTTTGGTAATTTATTAAGCTATTGCATAGCTTTTATCGCGGGCTTTGAGCGCGGCGACCGAATTTAAGAATTCCGCAACGAGAAAAATTCCTAACAATCCGGCTAACGAAGTTTCAGTTTGGCAGACTTCGGGAAGGTATCCTTCGATAGACTTCAGCAGACATTGACGCGGTATTTTTGCATAAGTTGATAAAAAATGTTATGCAATAGCTTTACCGCGGCAGTCCCCGAGTGGCACACATATTTTTTTTTTAAGCACTGAAATCTTATGATAAGTATACAATATTTTGTTGATTGCAGACGTGTAAAAAGTACCTTTTAGTCGATGTGTGTTTTTTTTCATTAATAATTTTTTATTTGCTTAAAATAATGTATTGTAACATCCCAGTAAATATTTTAAAACCGTATAATTATTGAGTCTCTAATGGTTAATGGTATTTTAAAATTTCTCATGCTTAAATATCGATCTATCTATATTATAATTTATAAACGATAAACGTATACGTGCGTAACGTTGACGCCATTTTGAGGGTGGCAACAGCAGACGATTAAAGTAAACTTTTATTGCAATTTCTTAAATTTCTAAATACCGGGCATTTTAAATTTTTACATCATCGAATAAGAGAAAAAGTACTTTCAAATTCAATTTCTTTTAAAATTATATCGCAATCTGTTTGAAAATTGTATCGCAATTTTTTATACAATTTTTCCTGTTTTTAGGTGCGTTCGGAATTGTGTAAATACCTTATCGTCGTCGTTCAGTCCGTCCGTCTATCCGCATATAACAGAATAAAAACTAGTGATTCGGGTGGGTATACCCACCCGAATCGTTTGAAAATTAAAGTATACAATTGTTGCATAATTTTGTAGAGTAATTTCAAATTTTATGAAAATTGCATGTATAGTTTTATTACAGAGACAATCAAAATTATTCAGTTAGATTACGATCAATGGGAAAAAGCGATTTCAAGTGCATTTTACTGATGTTATACTCTTTCGAACATAATAAAATTGATATGCATCTATATAGAAATAGTCTAAACTATACGTTCTGTACAATCTATGGCGCAAAGAATATTTGTTATTAATTTACAGAACCACACAAAAATATTCCATTATATAATGGTATAGGGGGAAACATTCTTCTGGGCGCATTTTAACTATATTAAACTATGTCATATTTAATGAAATTGATATATGTTACTACGGCTTACCACAAGTTACTTTCTGTAGAAATGAAAGCAGATAGTATTTACAGGGAGGCACAATAGGTTTCGGCCACGATATTGTATCCGAAATACTGTATATTATTACACCAGTGTCTGAATATTTTTAAAACATCGATATAGTACGATCGCACCACATTTGCTACGCTTGATCTGCAATTTCCGACTTCTTAATTTAGTTTTCAAGCATGATTTTTTTTTTCATATCTATCACTATTGCGTGCAGATGATTACAAAACATAAATCGGTTTTAATTTTAATAGCTCACAACTTGATTCTAGCTTATATTCTATAGGGAAATTAAAACATCCATCATGCGATAAATAAAACACTAAAATATAAATAAAACACAAATTTAAGATATGTAACCGAATTTCGCTTAAATGAATAAAATCAAAAATTCTGAGTGTAAACAGCGATCTTTCCTAATTTCTTCGGCTAAGTCCTGATGTGAGGTCAATACGTTTTAAAATTTTATTTGTCTTTTTAATGTGCCTTTCTAATTTAATTTGTCTTAGTCTTTTTAATGAGCTTTCAAAAAATATACATTAAATGTAAAATACCTGTTAAAGATATCAATAATAATCAAAATAAGTAGATCCAATACGAGGTCATTTCACCGCAACCTTGCCGTTAATATAATTTGCCGTTTTTTCATTAATTTTTTACTAACTGCCTTTTTTTAAAAAATGAAAAAACGTGTTTTAAGAGAGTCCGGGACACAAAAATGTTCAATTAAAAAAAAAACTATTGCATTAAAAATTTCTCTGTATTTTATGCTTAAAATAAAGTTTAAATCATGTTTCTATCGTAAATAGAAGAGGAAATATTAATTTTTTGTTTTGGTTTGTTTTCAAAATCTAGTTTTCAAGCAATGGTAGTCATGAAAATGACTTCTGGTGAAATAATCTTATTTTATCGAAATCGAAGTAATCTCATTTTATCGAAAGATTTGAAAAAATGGTTTTCGATTAAAAAAGGCGAAGATAATTTTTGGAAAAATTGGAATCAAAATGAAAAATACATACATGACCCCTCACTAAAATCCTAGAGTGTTTTGTAACCATTTTTACCCGAAACCGACCGCCCGACCCGAGGTTGCAAAAACGTTTATTTTTTCGTTACGTATCAGATTCGGTTCGGGTTGGTTTTCACAGTTTTCGGTTTGAGTCTGCTTCAAGTCTGGGATTTGATTCTTGCAGATCGGGTTCGTTTTAACAAGATTTTTCAAAAAAGTATAAAATATTTTTGAATTTAAAAAATGTATATTTAATCTATATTTAAACATTAATGAATAGATAAATATATGTTATTTTTTTAACATAAAAATAAAATTGCCGTTAGATATAAATTTGTAGATTATTTTCCATGATGGTATTGAATTATGAGTTAATTTTCTTTTCTTTTAGATTCGTGTATTTCGTGTTCGGGATGACTTGAAACATAATTTTCGGGTTCGGATCCGGCTATACTTGACTTTACTCTACACGATTGTTCCCTGGTTAAACTTCAGAAGAAAGTAAAGCGTGTTTTCAAAGTCAGGCATGAGCAGGAATTATCACGGGAATTTTTTTCAACTATTGAGACAAGATTAATTTACAGTAACGTTCTGTGTGTAAATCACGAGTAAAATAATTATCTTCAAAACCAGAAATTTTATTTAATAAATGAAGTGAAATAATTACAAAGTATAAATAAGTTATATTTTATTAAATAAAAAATTTAACTTATTTATTTCAGCCTAGGCTTACATGCCGGAAATTACGCTAGCCCGATTCTGTTAATATTTTATATACTTTGAACTTAATTTCCTTGTCAATAAGCTGAAGGTCTAGTTCCTGTCAAGGGGCATTCTATATTTTTTTACAGAAATATTTTATTATGAATAAATAAATTATAAATAATTAAAACTCAGCAATATTCTTACTTAAAACATCTCTCTCTCTCTCTATATATATATATATATATATATATATTATTTATTTATTGAATATTGTTAGGATGGAACGATGTAAGCTGGAGAAATCCCAATATACACACTCCGAATCTGGAAAGCTTGGCAAAACATGGTGTTATTCTTAATCAAAGTTATGTGCAAGCAGTATGCACACCGTAAGTATGCACATTACTTATTTTATGCCTAAATTTAAGTATTTTTTATGTATGAACAAATACATTATAAAGTTTTATAATTTTAAAGTGATTTTGAAACAGAAATTTAATAATTAAAAAAGCAGAAATTTCATAAAAAAATTCATGCCTTCATTACCATATTTATTTTGTTTTCGTCAATCTAACAGTAATATACTAGAAATTTTAAGCAAATTTTACACATGTGTAAAAATTATGTACCTTGATTTAAGGCGTCATAGTAATAATCTTAACTATACCTATTGTTGTAGGTATGATTTTATGTTTAAAAAATATATTTCCAAATAAACCTTATGTTCTGAAAATTACGGAAGTCGCGTAAATGATTTCCTAAAACCATTTTTCTTTTAATGTTAAATACTACTATTTTTTAAAGGTGATTGCAGCATTCAAAAAGAAAATAAGTATAGATGTGTATTTACTTTTAATTAATTAATTTTTGCATTTTGATTTCCGAAAGCGATTCAGATTTTTAAGCAAAAAGTGAAGAAAAAAAAAGTGAAAATACCAAAACGATTTTCCGAAGAAAAAAAATTTGGGTAAAAAATTATGTAAACGTATGGCACGTTAGAAAGGTAACTAGGTACATAGATATAATCTGGTAATTTTAGTTTTTGAATATTTTGAACAGTTGAACCGAGGTGAACATCGAAAGATGTGGGAGAAATAAAGAGCTCAAAAACTAAGTTTCCTAGATATTTTTTTCAAAGAATTGACATAATTTTTTTTAACGGATCATGCCGTTAGAAAGTTGATAGTATGGCGTTCGGGTAACAATATACAAGGTATGATACTTTGTCGCCATTCCAGATGCTTTTAAAATTTAAAAGAAATGTAATCTGAGAATTTTGAAACAACTTGACAATAGCATTTTAATATATTTAAAACTTGTGGTGACGAAATATTTTTAATTGTATTAAAAGTATATTTTGCACTTAAAATATATTCAAAATAGACTATTAAATACAAAAAATGCTGTTTTTATTTTTTATTTATTTATTTATTTATTTATTTATTTATTTATTGTTATTTGAAATTACGAAATTACAAAACGAACTGAATGTGAGGTTTACGAGTTCAAAGAAGTTACTACGAACTTTATCAAATAGTTTTTTGTGATAATTTAAACTTTCGATACATTAACATAAAGTAGAAGGGGAACACATTCTCCATTTTTCTGCTAAGATCCCAGGGTAAAAGTTCTTTGAGAAATTTTTGCCTTGTCCAAAACAAAAACAATTTTGTTAATATCGCATTTTTCAACCGGATACTCGAATTAGAAATGATTCTTATTTAGATTCGGTCATTCGATCATTTATAGTATTTCTAAAACATTATTGACCTTCATATGACATTTAAATGTGATAAACGATAAAATATAAAACATGCAACGTTTCTTGGGAGTTGTTTTTAGGAATAACCTAAAATAAAATTTCCATTTATAAAAATTTTACATATATATAAATTTGGAGTGTCTGTTTGTGATTTTCAGAAAAAAGCATTGTATTTCAAAGTACATTAAACTATTCAAGAAAAGATGTAGTCAAAATAGCTTTTTTTTGTTAGCTTGTGCAGAAAAGAATTAAAAATGGTTGCATAAAAAACTCAATTTTTATCAAGCGAAACTACAGAATGTGTTTAGCAACAATCTGCAGTTTGTCGTATTGTGATATTTAAAATAGTGCCTAAGAAAATTGGGTGGAACAATTGTCAATTAATCTTTCAGTACTCAAAAGTTATAGAATTAATAAATCGATTTTAAAGAGAATTGCTTACAATACGTTTTTTTACATTTTATAATTTAATACTTTTATTACATTTAATAATCGTATAATTTTATAAGACTTATTTATTTTAATTTACAAACTGAATTAGCAATTATTTGTCCGAAAAAACAATGCAAAAAACCTTATAAAATAAAAATGTATTACACCGGATTGCTACGCTACTAGTTCAAAGAGAAGAATTAACAAGAATCAAACTGTAACTGTATGTACACCTAAACATGTTTTCTGCGGTGAGTTAGGCAAGCATTTAAGCTTATTTTCACCCACTTTTTTAAAACATTTTAAATATTTCATAGTGCCATTTCAATGTAATCAATATGCAACTTAGTATTTAATACGACTATATAGTTTAATAGTTATTTCAGTTTGCCTTATAATCCTCCTACACTTTAAAAATTATTTTAATTACCTTGTCGCATATCTAAAGAGAAGAGGTGAAATGACACTTTTAACCATAAATAGTTTATATTTTATTAGATTTTACTTTGACAAGACACACATTGATTTGACTTCATCTTATTAAAAATATCAATCAACATAAGAAAAAATTCACTACCGTAATTTCCTGCGTATAATCCGCGGATAAAACAATTCTTTTTCGGCCCAGAAATTTTATTTTTCAATTGAAGTCAAATATTTACGGTGATCTAAAAACTTACATTTTATTTAATAAAATTTCTGGGTCAAAAAATGATTGTTTGATCCGCGGATTATACACAGGAAATTACGGTAGTAGAAATTAGAATATAATGGAAATTAGTATTTTTATCACAATGTTTTTAATCAGAAATATTATTAAAATTAATCATTAAAATATGCTTTTATATTTATTAAAAGTTCATTAAACAATTTACTATAATTAATACTACTAACAATTATTAGTATTGATATTGATAGTAGTAGTAATTGCAGTAGTAGTACTAGTAGTAATTATACCAGTTGTATCAGAAGCTATATTAAAAAATAAAGTAATGCATTGTAATCATAAACCAAAAACCTTGCACGAATACATAAAGTAAAAACAATAAAACAAAGTTATAATGCACAAATACTTAGAAGTAAAGCCCCCAAATTACTATCATACGACCATTTCAAGGATATTTCGATCCTCTTCAGAAAAAAAAGTGAAATGGGTTTAAAAGAATCCCTCGGATACAGCCCCGAGTACTGGCTGTATGAATTGACTGAACTGGTGAAAACAGGAGTTTCAATATCCCAAAGAAATGACGCAATATTTTTCCGGTCTGTTGCGTCATTTCTTAGGGATATTTAAACTCCTGTTTTCTTCATGATTCAATCAATTAATTCAATCTGTCTGTCAACCATCTGTCAATCAATTAATTCAACCAGTACTCAGGCCGAGAAGTTCTTTTAAATCCATTTCGCTTTTTTTTCTCTTTTTTTGACTGAAGAAGGGGGTGAGAGTATCCTTGAAATGGCCGTATGTAGTAATTTGGGGGGGGGGGGTTACTTCTAAGTATTTGTGCGTTATAACGTTGTTTTATAGTTTTTATTGTATGTACTAACGCCATTGTAATTCATATTTTGAAAGTGTAATTATATCTGTATTGTATTATTTTTCATTCATAAATATTCACTGTTTTCAGATCTCGAGTTGCTTTTATGACAGGATATTATCCATACAGGGTGGGGCGACAGGTAAGCCTATATTATCTTTAAATATACAGTTTTTTACACCTGTGACGGAAATATTTCATTAAAAATTCATAAAAATCTCCAGGAAGAATTTTTATTGAACGCTTTTTTAAATCATAGTCCAACCAAAGAAATACAGCAACAAATTGCATTTCAGGCGCTGAGTATACCAGAGTGGTACCCCACATTTTTGTGTAAAATGAGAGGGAAGTGTGAACCATTGTATGCCATGCTATTTGTTCAGTGCATAATGAATTTTATTAATTTCGGAACGATTGCAGTGATAGAGCCAGTTTAATAAACACCCCCAACGTATTTTGTATATTAGTCTGCCAGTCATAGGCGTAGAATTATATGGGCCCATGGGGCTCGGGCCCCTCCAATAATTTCTTCGGATGGGCTGTATTTTTTTACGCTAACCGATACAGAAAAAAAAAATGGAATTTATAATAATTTATAGAATTTTTCAATGTACATTGTTTTTCAGGAAAAATTGTCTTTTCCTAAATTCATTGTTTACCTTTATTCTTTATAAACGGCCAAAATAACCCAAGAAATCTTTCACCATAATATATAATCACTCTCCACGATTTTTCTTTCTTTCTTTCTGTCTTCTAAGGACAGTAAAAATAGTTTCTAAGAAGAATGACATTTTTCTGATTCTGACGTCCTGCACAAGGGCAATAAATTAACACTTGAACGTACACTACGTGTCCGATGCGATCAAATTACAAAACCTTAGATAAGTTTGTTTTTTTCCAAACATATAAAGAAAGGGTCTTCCGGCCTTGGATAAAAAGAGGTCCTAACTTCAAAGATCTCGGGAAATGGTGGGAGGTTTGAAGGAGGGGGAGTATAGAGGGGTTTGGTGCTGCGGATGACCAATGGGTAAAACAATGAGTAGTGTCTGTAAGAAAAAGAGTAAAGTACATAGACGTGAAAAATTCTTTATACGTAAGACAGGCATAAAATATAAAATTTCCATAAAAATGCAAATTGCAGATGGACAAATATCTATTAATTTTGTCTAAAGGTACCAAGTCATCTCTAGCAGTAACCAGGGGCGTGCGAAGAGAAAACTGCACCAGGGGCAAAGTTTCAATTTGGCGCCCCCTCCCCCACTTTTTTTTTGTAACAGACCAAAAATGACGCTGGTAGTATAAATTTGGCTCCCCCTAAACTTCCGCTCCCGGATCGACCGCCCTCTTTTCCCCCTTCGTACAGCTTTGGCAGTAACGGATGATTCTCAAGGATCTAACAATCCCAATAAACAGTAAGTTTTCAAATGTTTCTACTTATTCTTTTAAAAACTTTATTTTTGCGTTGTCTTAAATTATCGAATTAGAAGTCTGTACAGATTAGGGTCGGGCCCAAAACTCGATCTCAGGCCTTTTTTTTTTCTTTTGACCGCCACTTGATAAAGTACACTGTAAAAAAAATTCAAGAGGTTACTAAAAATTTCTTAGTAAATTTGTATTCCACAGAATTTTTTAGTAACCATTACAAACTTTTTTTTTTGCAAGTGAAACAAGCATTTCTTTTGTAAACTGAACAAAAGAATTTTTTGCATAACTAACTTAAAAATTTTTAGTATGAGCCACCAAGCAAATTTTAGTAATAGCTCCAAAATTATTTTTAATAACCATTACGTGCGCCCGAAGGGCAAGAGCTTCCTTCGAGCTGCATCCAGACTTCTGAAGCGGAAGATTTTCGGCAAAACCGCAATAGATGGCAGCACCAAACATCCCTACTTGCTACGAAAGGATTTTCATAATCCCTTTATTAACGAGACACTACATACATTCGGGGCGTATTTGGCGGTGGCAAGTTTCGAACCCGGGACCTTTTAGCCTGGAGTCCGTTACTATAACCACTATGCTATCAAGGCCACACCAACTGAGTTTTAGTAAGAGCTATTAAAAATATAAAACTATTAATTCTATTCGTTGCTAACTTTTTTCTAGTAATTCTTACAGATTTTTTTTGTAACCGACTAAGATTACTAAAATTTTTTTAATAATTACAAGGATCACTAAAGTTTTTTTAGTAGATCGACCCTTTTTTTTTTTTACAGTGTACGGGTCTACACCTCCTCTCCCCTTTCCCCCCACCTTTTACAAACTCAGACTAAGCCTGAGAACTTCATTTTTTCTCTGACCGTCGAGCCATGTTAATCTGAAATTTGATTTAATTATTATTATCCTTTCGATGCTCATATAAATGTATCTAACTGCACATGCATATTCATGGACAAGATACAGTCCAGCTTTTCCATGAAATATCTTGATTATACAGCGTTTCTTTTGGAAATAAGAATCTTTGGAACTTTGGAATTTTTTTTAAGGCTATATACTGCTTGCTGTATTAAAATATATTTTGTTTCTATAAATTACAGAAAAATACTTCTTCTTTATTATATTTACAACTTTAAAAGTATGGTTTTCTTTTATCAGCGTTTTATTCTTCTTATAAGTACTATAACATACTACTATTGTTTCTAAGTGAATCTTGTATAGGCTGTTGTTTAAATATTCATCAATATTATTATTCCATATTACAATTGCTTGTTGTTATGCAAAATCTTAAAAATAATGAATTTCAAATTATTGTATAAAAAGAAATACAGTATTTTTTTTAAACATTTCAGGGATAAGTAATTCTGTTTCTGTAATGTTAAATTCATACGGGGATTTTTGAAAAAAAAAAGTTTCAAAATAAAGAAAAGTACTTTTACAAACGAATGTCCCTTGTAGAATCATATAGGTGAAAAAATATCGACTTTTTATTTTATTTTTATTCATTTTATTGAAATTGAATTGATTTTCATTTTGTTGTTTTTCTACAAGGACAACTGATTAATTTCCAAAACTAAACAGATCGGTCTCAACTTTTTGTTTTTTTATTCCTGGTAGAATCTTGGAACAGATATTAATTAGTTTATAGAGATGTAACTGATGTCAGTTTGGCCGGATGCTGGACATTGGATATCCGGCATAATTTACCGCCGGATGGCAGGACACAATATGTTTTAATCTCTCTTTTTGTAATTTTTATTTATTTTTAAAGAAATTAAGCATAGGTTTACATACTATTAATACGTTATTTTCTTAATTTTCTATTAACAATTAATTCCCATTTTTATAATTAAGTTTTAATGCCAATATTATAATTACATTATTTATAAATTATTAGTTAGAATAATATCAGCTAAAAAGTTCAGAAATAATAAGACAATTTTATGAGAACAAGTTTAAAATTGTTTACTTTCATTGAGAGTATGTAATACATTCAGAAATGTGCTTAGGTCTGTAGTGGCCCTGGGCGAAATATATTTTGGCGGCTCATTTTTCTCAATTGTAAAATGGATATAAAATTTTATAAAAAAAACTTTCGGAACCGGTTTTGAAAGTGAAAGTAACTTTATAGAAATTACCTGCGACCCAAATCGAAAAAGTAATCAAGGAGCGATCTTAAGAGGGACCTTAGCTATCCTACGAAAAAAAAAAAAATCTAAAAATGTCAAAATGCGAAAGAGTTATTAGAAAAATGCCTCCCCATAGGAATAGCATTAGCTTGCGAGTATCTTCGCGCGGTCAGGGATAGTGGCCTTAAGTTATAAAATCATACAAATTTTATCATTCAAATCATATAAAGGTCATTTATCACAGGTCTGCGCAGCGGCGAACAGGTCAGCTAAGTATCTTCATAAAAACTGGTGAAATGTGAAAATATCAATTTTTTGCATTCCCTAAATTTTGGCGGCCCTGGGCAAATAACCCCCACCCTCCCGTGAGCTATTACATGGTGTCTGATACCGAGTTAAATTTTTTCATCTCGAGCCGGACGGAGATCATGCTTACCTTTTCTTTTACTACATAGTCGTACCGGGACGGAACTGGTCTTAATCGCTCTCAGGATGGTGTAGTGCAGGCATTATGTTTTGTAAAATTATTAATAGCAATAGCTTGAGCTTAATTGCGAAACTTTACGACATATTTTCAGTTTTAATTGTAAAGGCATAAAATTGAAAGGTCTGACCATTGAAGGTTTTTTTTTTTTAATCGAATAACGTTTTCGATTTTTAATACATTACTTACAGAGATATAAGAGATTCTTGTCAGGTGACTGCAGATTTTTCTCTTTTCCCGTGGTATCACTTTCGGAAATTCTATTCAAAACACTAACTTTGGCAATATTTTCTCAAAGATATATTGTTTTTATAAATACAGTTGAGTCTTTATATAACGAAATCCATGGTTCAGACAAAAAATTCATTATATAGAAAAATTCATTGAATAGAGAACTTTAAAAAATTTTTCATTTAATGTTTAAATTTTGAAACAGATTTGTTTTTGAGGTGTTTGATTAAGTTTTTGAAATATTTAACGGAATTTTTTCAGAATCTCAAACATTTTCGCCACTTCCTTTATTCCCCAGTGTCTTATTGATTATTTTCAAAATTATTACTTTATTAGAGAGAGTTATGTTTAAACTAGTAGCGATTTTATGCAAACGCGGTTGAAGATAACACCAGCAAAGATGACATTTATTAACAATTCTTCATTCAAATGATCTCTCAAAACAAAAAATGTTCCAAGTCACTAGAAACAACAAACATCCTCTCTAAAATTTTAAAAATAATGAGAGTTGATTTAGGTAGATGAAAACCTGGTTCTCCCCTTTATTCCTGTCTTACTATCCAAACCAAGAAACAAACACCATTTTCAAGACAACAATGGAATAGTTTTATCTTTTAAGAAGCTTTGTAACAGTTGCTAATCGCCCACTAGCAAGCAAATATTTCAATCTTTTCCAAGAACTCATGCGCATCTTTGCTAAAACAAAGTCAAGTGTAAGTGTAACCATGCAAAAATATAGTTTTCTTGACGGGGGGGATGTCTTTTTTTGGACATGAAGAATAAGGTAGAGGAATGTAACTATGAAATATAAACCAGAAATTAACGGAAAAAAAATTATTCTACAAATAATATGAACTGTTTCCTGAACTTATGATAGAACATTTTCGAAAAAATTCGTTAAATGGAGGTATATATATTTCGCTATATGGAGATTATTTTTAATGTAATCTTGAAAAAATGAACCGTTCCTATAAAAAATTCGTTAAATAGAGAAATTCGTTGGATGGAGTTTCGTTATAGAGAGACTCGACTGTATATATATAAAAGCCATTTACATGGTTTCTGAATACGAATATTTGCCAATCTTATGCATTTCCAAAAAGAGATGAATTCAGAAATGTGTCAGAAAATAGGTCCTTTGGAATAAAGAAAATCCTTAAAAAATGGCAGAGAAATATTTTGATTGATCTGTTTTCTATTAAACAGCTTCAAAGGTTATTATGTTTTTAACACTTTATTCTAAATAACATTAATTTTTTAATTAATCTTTACTTGAATTATGAAACGTGTCAGACTATAAGTAATCATTAATGTTACTTTTGTGTGTTTCCTGTTTTGCGAACACATAATAATCTAAAATATATTGTAGACTGATATAATTTTCCCATAAATAAGTATGTACTATTCATTACACGAATTTTAATTATAGATCGAGAAAAAACGGAATTTTTTTGTAGAAATGAAGTTGGGCCGGACCAGGCTTTTAAATTTTTATATTGTATTGGACTAAGATAGCTTTTGTTCGGGCCTGGGAATTCCGGCCCTTGCAGACCTCTATAAAGCGGAAACTATATAAAATGGAATTCTTTCTAATTCCTTGCAATTTCATCTTAGAAATCATTTCTGTTTTTATATCCATGATGAATAAAGTTCCAAGGGGGTGCAGACTCTCCCCCTTTTACCCCCTCCCTTTTCCCTCAGTGGATACACTGCTGACTGAGCCCCTCCAATAATTTTGAAAACTCTACGCCTATGCTGCCAGTGCAAAAGGATATCAAGTGGCTTGGTGACTCTGTCTGGCACAGGCAACTTAAGGCCCGTGTCCCTGTCTGCGAAGACACTCGCGAGCTAATGGTGTTCCTATGGGGAGCCATTTTTCTAATAACTCTTTCGCATTTTGAAATTCTGAATTTCTTTCTTTTTCTTTTTCTTTTTCTTTTTTTTTTTTTGCATTGGATAGTTGAGGTGCCTCTCAAGATCGCTCTTTGACTACTTTTTCGACTTTAGTCGCAGGTATTTTCTATGAAGTTACTTTCACTTCCAAAATCGGTTTTGGAAGTGAAAGTAACTTTTAAAAAAATACCTGCGACCAAAATCGAAAAAGTAACCAAGGAGCGATCTACAGAGGAACCTCAACTATACAATGCAAAAATAAAAAAAAAAATAAATAAATAAAAAAAAAATAAAAATAAAATAAATAAATAAAATAAATAAAATGTCAAAATGCGAGAGTTATTAGAAATATGCCTCCCCATAGGAATAGCATTAGCTCGCGAGTGTCTTCGCGGGCAGGAGCAGGGGCCTTAATCACCTATTACAGCTCATATTCAAAATATTAGAATAACTGAAAACAATAAATAAGAAAAAAGCATTTTTCATTTATTGATTTTTGATACTAAGTAAATGCAATTAAATTTCTTATAAATTAAATCTGGATTGTTTAGATATGATTTCAACATTTACAAACTATAAAATACAGTACAATAAATTAGGTATGCAGCATTCTGAAACGCATCAAAATATTAGAAGAATATAATACTATGGATTTCTTCATATTTATTATGATAGTAAAGACACTTCCGCAAAATAATATTAGTCAGTACATGTTTCACAATTTTTGTTTAGATAAATGTATTTACGTCATTTTAATAGGAAGTAGTAAGCATATGACCTCCTCCATTCTCTGATAAATCAGAAGTAAGGTTTCAAAATATGGTACCTATCTTCAAAAACCATTTAGCGTTTTGTACAACTGGATAGTTGGTTTTGGATTTGGAGTAATTTTGGATGTTTAGTTCTTTTTTTCTTTTTAGATGGTTCCTCTGACTATAATTAATTTTAAAATCAGGAAAGTTGTGTTTTCTTACATCATATCAAAGGTTTTATTTTAAAAACTGTGGTGTTTTAATAGTATTTTGATAATTCCTTTCATAGAAATGAACTTCCAGAAATAAAAAAACTTGTGGTGTTTTTTAAGTGAAGATTTAGAAGAAGCAGACAGTGGTGATTTAGGGAAAACATACTGCAATGATATAGATGTCAGATTAGAATTAGAAGATATTTTGTCTTTATTTGTTGTTGCTGACAGTTATTTTCTGTAGAAAATTCATACTTGCTATTGCTTGCTAAGTTTTAATAGCTTATTTTGATTCGGTAACCGCATATGACGCTCTTCCCTTGTTACACTCAAGGGAAGAGCGTCCTTAAATATCCTAGATTCCTTAAGTATTCCAGATTCAACTATTTTTCTGCATTCAGGGTACTATATATTATCATTTGTGTATATGGTCTGTAATTCTGCAAGAGGAAAAATATCTTGTGAGTATATATAGATATCACAAAAGGTATATATGAAATATATATCACTTGAATGTCACATTCATCTAGGATTAAATCAAAACAAAAACAAGCTTTGCTAAAATGATGCGTTTTAAAATATCACATTATGTAAACGTTGTTATTAAATTTAAAACAGATTTAAAAACTTAAAACTCAGTACCATACACCGAGTACTTTCAATCTGAACGTGATCATCTTCAAGGCTAAATAATTATTCTTATGACCCATTATCATATCTCATTAATAAAATAATCAATAGAAGTTTCAATCAAAAGTAAGAAAGCAATTAATTATAATATATCACATAGAATACAAGAAATATGGTTAAAGTTTTTAAACATTACGGAAAAAGTAATAACACTTATGTAACGATTTGAGGGAACTACCCCCCCCCCCCCCTTCAATAGAATATACTCATATTACTGTTCTTGTTTTTTACCTTTCTAACTGCTGACGAGGCCCCTACCTACCCGACAATAACCCAGTTTTATGAGTTTGAGTGCCTGGAAATGAGACGAAATCGGCTGACCGACGCTACGCGGCGATCTGAATGAGACCAACGGATTTTACATACGCCAGATGCCATTAGTGTACATGGAGGATTTTAGCTAGCGACGAGCCACGAACCCGCGTTTTTTTCGTCAACTACTGTCATTGGATGTAGAGTAGTGTTTCACAACTTTTTCCCCTTGCTGCATACTTGAATCTATTGTTAAGATTCCTCAGCACACTTAACATATGATATTTAAACATCCAGTGGCGATTCCTTTTCACAGCTGTTAACTCTAGTAATGTTGATGTCATAAAAGTTATGTAGACTGTGCCGTGGGAGTTGTTTTGGTTTCTCGTTTAGAGAATCCGTAATTCGTAACTCTTTCGAGTTTTGCTATGTTGACTCCATCGAGAGATGCTTTTTATATTTACTTTATACTATTATGATTTTGGCATCAGTTGGTGTTTGTCATATAGCAATATTTCGCTGAATTTTTTTTTTTGTCTTGGAGTGTTCTTCACTCTAAACAGTCCTTATCTTAAATCCTTATTTTTTGAGGCTGTGATCACTTTTTGTATTTGATATCCTTGTTTTTGTTAACTTTTTACGGGAATCCGTCCTTGGCGATCAGTCCATTGATTCCTAAAGACTGTTATCAAATTGATTGAGACAACTTTGCTGCGAGATCTTTGAGAGGCTTGGTGCACTACCAAAGTAGGGTATATTCATTGGCTATTAATTCGTCATATTATTTATAATGTCTATTAACACTTTTTTTTGCCGTTGTAGCATTTGTTGGCTTTTTTTTTTTTGTTGCTGTTGTTAAAATTCTTCATGTAGTTTTTTCCTATGTCGTATTGATTCCCCATCATTCGTAAATGACGGTTCAACGGGGTAGCGTGAATGAGCTCTTAGCTGTCAGATCATCGTTCACCTTACTCTTCAATTCAAGACAGGGAGAAAAAAAAAAAAAAAAAAAGATTCATTGCATAATCGAAGGTGTCCCGAAGGCGACCTAGTTCTGATCGAAAATACTTGGTGTATGGTGCTGAGTTTTAAGTTTTAAAACCCCCCTTTTTTTTAAATGCAATAACAACTTTTACATACTGTGATGTCTTTAACCCTTTCATTCCCATGGTAGAATACGTTTAAGAAATTTCGTAATTCAGATAATCTGAATTTATACCAGAAAACTTCACTGATAAATTACCCTTTATTTAAATATGGAATGCCTGTTATTAAATAAAATACGTATTCCTATTTTATTTTTCTGGTATGAATTTGGAACATCAGAATTAAATATAGAATAAAAAGATAAGAAATGTTATGATGTCATTTGGACTCACTGGGAGTGAAAGGGTTAAATGCACCTTTTGCGCAAAGATTACTCGTATATATAGATATTTTCCATGTTGTTTTTTAATGGTATTATTAAAAAAAACGTAAACAAAAATCATACAACAGGCATAGATTATGAAACACAGCCCAATACTAACAAAATTTTATTCAGAAATTTTACTTTTTTATACAAAGAAATGATATTTCTAAAGAAGCAATTAAAAGGCACATAACTCGGTAAAATCCATTTTCACCAGTTGTTGACCATATGTGGTAAACTTTGTCGAGCAGCTTTACATATGATTTATAGATTGATACATGCCACCTAATACATAACAAATAAATTAAATTTAAAAATAGAAGAAAACGCACTTGGAGTAATTATCGATCATAGTCAGGCCTGTTACCAAACTCTTGTGCGCGGCTCTATAAATAAACGGTAAATGTTATCCACTCCATAATATATATATAAAAAAAATTCAATGCCCCAGCCCTTCAGTGCCTCTCTTTAGTTTCATTGCGTTTAAAGTATCACAATATCATTAAAATTCAACTATGATTTCTCCCGCGTAGATCTTAATAGTGCATATCTGCTAAAGAACTGTAAATGATACTTATTCAATATTCCCAAGAAAACATGCTCTAGTTCACTTCAGTGATGCATATCAGTCTTATATTCGAATATCGTAACACCAATAAAATGCACAGTAAATAATTTTATCCATAAACCATAATGTAATGGAATTTTTTTTGTGGTCCCAGTATCATACGAACTAGTGGTATGTATATCAAACGAATTAGTGGTATGTATCAAACGAACTATAAATTTTCCACACTTGATTTTCACTATCAAACATTTTATACTAAACTTTAATAAAATATAACTTGCTTGGCAATCTGAATATATTTAAAAGAGTTAGATAAAACACAGACAAGAGGTCAGACCGACAGACAATCAAACCGAATTTATCAACTCTACTGGACAGAGTTAAAAAGAATGATAAATGAAGAAGAAAATAAAATTTATCATGATAGAGGGTATGGGCGTGGAAGCCTGAATCTCGAAGGGTGGACAACTGCTCTTCCTTTCATGTAAATGTTGTCTCCGGATTTTCCGTAATAAAGGGGTGCTTTTAGTACCTCTAGTTTCCGAGCTCACATGAACAACTCACTGATGGCGTACTTTAAATGCCCCGAATCTATCATTTACCGTGTCATGAATCTTGACTGACATTCGTCGATCTTCGTAAAGATGACAGTTATTTTTGGAAAAGATGCAATATCCTCGTAACGCCTTCTAGAATCTTGTAACCGTTAAATTATATTTGTGGGCTGCCCAACTTCAAGTTTATCGCTATTTCTTAATGTCAATCCATAACTTAACAATTAAGATAAGTAATTATTACAGAAATCTTACAGTTTCATGGCTCTTCCATCGATGAAACAATTCTATACAGATATCAGATATGAAAAAAAAACTCTAGAGTTATCTTTTCTAGATGTGCACTTTTATCTACTTAACAAACTTTGAAAGCATGCACTACATTCACTGTTCACTAAATTATGCAGAGTGTCTAAAAAAATGGTGCCCAAACTCTGCACAGCCAGATTCCTCGTTGGGAGTACATAAAAATTGCCCAAGGAACTGTACCTGCACAATCCATTGTTTACGATAAAAATACGAAAAAGAAAGTATGACGTCACACCTGGTGGAAGGAAAAAACACTTTATTCGACACATAAACAATAGTACTTATAAATTATAAAAGCAGTATTAGGCCAGTTCGTAAGGCATTCCAATTAAATTGGCCATACATCAAATATGCGTCGCAATATTCACATACGGAATACATGATAACCATACGAAGAATACCAGTGGCTGCAAGGTATAGTAAAGAGTTCAATGGTGACGGTTTAACCATTATATGGCGCGCGCATGCATGACGCGATATGCGCATCGAAAGTTTTGAATGTTATCGTCCAGAAAGATATGGAAATACTGCTGTTGATGTGTCCAGTACGATGTTCTTCCTTGCACAGTCTATGACGTCATATTTTGCTTTTCGTATTTCACTCGTAAACTATGGATCGTACAAGTAGATAACTTTGGGCATTTTTTATGCATTCCTAACGAGAAATCTTGTTGTGCAGAGTTTGGGCGCCATTTTTGGGACACCCTGTATATAACATAAACTTTTAAGATATGATAGTTGATTTGAATTACTGAAAAAATAAGCGTTTGGAAATTTAGTCTTTCAATACTAACGCATGCATTTTCTA
The DNA here is from genome assembly GCA_964019185.1 of Maratus speculifer. Lineage (NCBI taxonomy): Eukaryota > Metazoa > Arthropoda > Arachnida > Araneae > Salticidae > Maratus > Maratus speculifer. Next base: position 78,640,212 of record OZ025299.1, read on the forward strand.
ATCAATATAAAATTATAATTTCCTTTTTTTCCGTTTAGAATCATGTTTTATTTCCTTTGACTCCAACGGGCGTCCCTTTAAAATTTCAATTTCTTCCAGAAAAGCTCAGGGAAGTCGGATACAGGACCCATCTTGTAGGAAAGTAAGCTATACGTTTATATATTTACCTTAAAAGAAAAGAAATTATGTAATAGAAATAATTAAAAAATGTATTTTAAGATTATCTTTAAAACCGATTTGATACAATTACATCAACCCATTAATGGCCAAATTATTTTCTTCATTAAAAATGAAATTTTGGGATTCCTACCACTTTTAAAAGACGAATAACTTTTATCTTAATTTATTGAGGAATTTGTCTCGTGAAGAATAGTGCTTATTTATTTGTCTATTTACTGGTGTGAAAAGTGATTTATTGCCTTTTTTAAGGCGTCCCTAAAATGGGACGCTAGGCACTAATGGGTTAAAGATACATTTGTATGCATGTATGCATAATAAATTAAGCATATATCATCAAAAAGATTCAGAATAAATTCCTGGTATAACAGAAACATTTAAGAAAATTCCATTTGAGGGCGCATGAAAGATAAAATTATTCAAATTTTTGAGTTTTTAATTATCGGCCTAAAAAATGGAGCTAAAAGATTGTGATGCTAAGTGATTATGAACCTAAATGATTATGGTGTTGGAAAATTTTGTAATAATATTATTTAAACACTATCGGTGTTTGTATATATATATATATATATATATATATATATATATATATATATATATATATATATATATATATATATATATATTTTTTTTTTTTTTTTTTTTTTTTTTGCCTTTCTTTCGAAATGTGTTTCTTATGCTTTGGTACATTTTTTTATAATTCTAATTCAGGTAAACGGTAAACAGTTAAACTTTCCAAAATTATGTAACTAACTTGTGTTTCTAAAAATATCTAATATTTTAGATCTTCGTGAAAATTTTCTTACAATAAAAATATATTGTTATTTTTTTCGGATTTTGAAAGCTTCTTAGTAAAGTGGTTTTAGTTTTACTTTTTAAGTCAAAATGAAAATTACTTCTTTTTTTCTGACATAATCAACTTTAAGGTGATATAGTCAACAGTCTTTTAGAAAAGTGCATCGAATAGACATATTGTTCAAAAAATATGTAAAAAGTTAATTAGTTCTGCAAAATTATTTTTATTTACATCTGGGCTATAATGTAAATATTTACAGTAAAAAAAATTTTGTCATTTCTATTTCTATTTTTAAGTAAAATATATGATGTTATGTATTTTGCAAACTCTGCTTAATTTTACTTTTCGAGATGTTCCAAGTAACTTAAACCTCGTTATTATCCAAGATTCTGAAAGCTTCAGAAATCACGCCTTAACTGATTTGCCCGTACGCCGTTCGGGCAAGATGATGCTTGTTTCATCATTTAACGATTTTTGACATCACAATTTTTTTAAGTACGATTTCATACTATTTTATTTCAGAAAGGTTTAAATTAAATATTACGAGTATTTAAGCTTAAAAAACTGGATTAACTTACATTTTCGATTTATTGTTCGTTAAAAAAAAAGGAATCAGTTAAGGAGTTCAGAAAGGAGTCAAGAAAGACCAATCAAAATTCACAGAAAATGGTAGGTTATCGAAATTTATAAAAACAATTCTATAACAGGCATCCCTTTATAGTTCGTAAATTTCTTTTCATTCTCTTCATTCTCAAAGTTCGTAGAGATCTTTTCAATTAATTATGGAACCATATTGGCTTTTGAAGCCTCTAATACCTAAGTTTTGTGTTCTTATAATGGTTTCTTGGGGTAAATGAAAAGAATTGTTTTATTACCCTTTTTTTTCTTTTCTTTTTTTTAATTTGATATCATTAACACGTTCGCTATCGATAACTCCGCCCTCCATGTTAAATGATTGAGAATTTCACGCGCTAGGCCGTGACCGGCAGCGAATGTGTTAATAATCTATGGCATTTCTTCACATTTAAAAACTGTAAAAGTATTGACAAAATATTATTATACCTCACTACACCATTTCTTTATTTTACATGCCAAATAATTTTTAAGGATATGCATTTACTATACTTGTAACATTTTGTTACGTGTATCAACTTAAATACTTTCCCTTTTTTTTTTTTATTGAGTATCATTATTTAGTGATGAAATTTTGAATAATAACAGTAGTATATGCATACAACCTAGTAATAGTAAAAAAATATATCATTTCTTTTTTGCCGCTTCGATGAAGCAAAATGTGAAACATAGATGAAAACACAATTCACTTTTGTCAGAAGAAGTATGTTTCCCCCGATTTTCATGTTTTTAGTTTCAGTACTTTGGGCTATGAGTTGATTATGAGTCAGTCAAGACAAGTTTTTTTTATATATATATAGATAATGTGTATATTTACCATAATATTTTTATTATTCCCATCTCTATTTTAAAGTAAAATATATGATGTTAAATATTTCGAAAAAATCTTCACCATTTTATTTGTCAAGATGTTCCATGTGTCTTTAACCTCGCTATTATTCACGATTCTGTAAGCTGTACAAATCATTTAAAGAAAGACTAATCGTAAATTTCAGGAAATGACAGGTTATCGAAATTTATACATATATTTAAAAAAAAATTCATTAATAATTTTTTTTTTTTTTTTTTTTTTTTTTTTTTTTTACAATCCGTAAATTTCAGAGAGACGTTTCCAATTAATTTTGGAAATCTATCGGAACTCTTTTTAAGTTTCTAATATTTTAGTTTTGTGTCCTTATAAAGGTTTCTGAAGGTAAATGAAAAAAATCGTTTTATTAATCTTTTCTTTTTTTTATTTGATATGATTAATAACTGTAATATTTCTTTACATAAAAAAAAAAAATATTGGCAAAACATTTTTATGCCTCACTACATCATTTCTTTAATTTAAATACCAAAGTGATTTGTAAAGATATGGATTTATATGCCTGTAACTTTTTTGGCATAGGTATCAACTTAAGAGGAGATACGAATAAGACGCCACGTCCACTCACATAAATTTTACTGTAACATTTTATACTCACTTATTATGTAACTAAATTTTATCCTAGTTTTTATATGTACTTTAATTAATTTGTTTAATAATACTGTGCAAGAACTTCACACAAGTTAGAAGGGTCTCTTTTTTTTAGCTCTCCGAAAAATTGTACTTTTCAGCTAAAACCCTCATTATCTCATAAAGTACTCAAATGATTTCGATAAAGATTTCGGTTGTAGAATACCAATGATCATATGAGGCAAACAGCTTAAAAAATTTTTAAAGAGTCTCAGAATTTTCTTTTCTAAGAAATGGAAAATTTCTGAAAAATTGCCATTACTGTAAAATAGAAAGCTTTAGTTGAAGAAAAACTGCTTCCATAAATCTTGAGCACAATTCAGCGAATATAGATTCCAAATTTCATTAAAATTGTTTTTGTAATTTCCGTAGAAACGGGTCTTAAAGCTCGCATACTTTCTGTAGGAATCCACCCAGTCTTATGGAAGCTTTCCAGCTTCCCTTAAGTACTTTTATTTTATTTATTTTTTTACTCAGCATCATTATTTAGTTATGAAATTTAAAACAATAATATTTAGTATACCCATTGTAATACTAATTTAACTTAGTAAAAATCAAAAATAATAATTTCTTTTCGCCGATTCAAGGAAGCAAGGTAAAGTGTGAAACAAAGATGAAAAATGCGGAAAAAAGTCTAAATATATGACGACTTTTTCCTTAAACATTTGAAAGATGCTTTTTAAAGAAAATCTCATATCCGATACTTCTATTTCAACTTTAAAGAAACGGAATGTAAACTAGAACTTACCTTATGTTTTTCTGAACAGGTGGCATTTAGGTTATTGCAATCTTTCGTATACACCAACAATGAGAGGTTTTGACACATTTTTTGGATTCTATAACGGAGCTTTAGATTATTTTAGCCATACAAGAAGTGCAAGACGAAGAGGACCTCATGCGAAATGTATGTAAACAATGTATGAAAGTTTGAAATTCGGATTGGAAAATTACATATATATACACATGCATATAAATATTCTCCAATATTTTCTTCATTTCAGGGAACGAAGCGGATATTGATGTAGGATTTGACCTAAGAAATAACACAAGGCTTGCTAAAAAATATAATGGAGTATATTCCACGGTAACTTTTTTATTATGACCTATCTTTACACATAATAATAATAATAATGCAAGCACAACAGATGTTTGGAGGTCAAGCAATAAACAGTTTTAAATAAATGTAACTTTTCTTATCTAACAAGGAAGGTCTCCATACGGGCATACTCAGAAAAATCTGAAAAAATTACAGAATGTTCTTCTCATATAGTTATATATGTTTATAAAAAAAATTTCCGCGGAATCTCCTTATAACGTCAGTAAAAAAAATAATAAAAATTTCGTTTATTTGGCGATTTATCTCCGGTTGGCGAAAAAACGAAATTTTGAAAAATACGCTTTTACGCTTCAAATACTTTTTAAAGAAAAAACTTTCTATGTTCAATTTATTTAAATAAGTTTAGTTTAAGTAATTTTAATTTTGCATTTTTACTTTACTTTAAGTGTAATTTTGTCATATACGTTTATATGTACTTATAACAAAATGAAATTAATATATTTTATCATTTAAAACACAATTTAAATTGATTAAAATTGTTCCAAATTGAAAAATACACTGTTAAAAATCTGCTGCATTTTGTTGCAACGCACTCCCTTGCTTGTATAGAAAACGGTTACTTGGCCGTGAAATGGAGCTTACTCATTGGTTGGAATAGAGATATTATATACAAGCGGTGGAGTGCGTTTCACAAAATGCAGCAGATTTTTAACAGTGTATGGACACGGTCAATTCACCGTGCTATGGAGCATTCTCATTGGTCAGAAGAGAGATATTCTATAAAAGTAGTGGAGTGACGTTACAGTAAATGCTGCAGATTTTTAACAGTGAAGTCAATAAAAATCAATTTTCAGATTCATTAAAATCGTCTGCTTTTGGCGAGGAAATGCACTGCTCGCCAAAACCTGCGTCGCTTTCAGCTTTTCACGCCAATTATTCCAAACTATTTTATTTTTTTTACATATCTAATAATGTAATTCCGCCGCTAATTTTCACTGATCCTTTATTACCTACATGAGTAGTTTAATTCGTATTTTTTTCAAAAAATTCTGAGTATGCCCCCAATGGAGACCTTCCTTGTAAGTTAGCTTCGTTATCCAAGTTTTGCTACTGTTACAGCAATATACAGGAATACGTTGTGTTTCAGAGGCATTTAAAGCTATATAAGCCAGTCTGGAACTACAGATGTTTCAGGTTTTTCTTTTTAGATATTTAAAAGTTCAATCCACAATCTTCCGCCTTAAGCACTCGGCAAATTATCGTAGGACTCTATCATAATTTAAACATTTTAGTTCTAAATATTTTGGTATAAATATTTTCTTTTTAAGATTTAAGATGTCCTAAAGATCCTAAAAAATAATATGGTATGATTCATCCAACAAATAGTAGCTAAAACACAGTAGCTGCATTGAATGCTATTGAAAATCTTTTAAATATGAAGCTAAAAATAAACAATTTTAAAACAGAAAACTATTTCAATATATATTGCAGAGAAAATATTTTATAGTAATTATTTGTTTTGCGTAATAATAACAAAATAAATTTAAAAGCAAATCTTATATTTGTTTTGCAGATTCTGCTCACAAATGTAACACAGAACTTGATTGCTTCATTTTCTCCAGAAGAACCCATGTTCCTTTTTCTTTCTTTTCAATCTGTTCACGGCCCCTTACAGGTAATTCTTGTTTCAGCATATTGCAATACGTATATTTAATACACATACTTGTAGTGTATACGATGTTTCATAAAGGTATCTTTAAATTTAAAATTTAACAAGTCATTTACCACAATAACGATAAATAACCGACATTATTGTAAGGAAGCTCATATATTTTGTATAGAATAATTTTAAAAAATAGTTCTAAAATTCCTTAATAGATGGAGCTATGCTACCTCTAATTGTAAGATTGCTAGAAGTAATATAAAAAATGTATCTAATGCATTTTTCTTTCATCATCTTTCAATAACTCAATAAAATAATAAACGGTCAGGTGCAAGTATTATTCGTGCTCAAGAGGGTTCCGTACAATATACATAGTCTAGTCGTATTAATGTGACCACCTTGAGATTTTAGTCTTTTGTTAAATATGTAGACAAATACATGAAGAATTATTCTGAAACTCCAGATTCGTAAACAGATTAATTACGAGTTATATATTTTTTCGAAGATGTTTTCCCGAAATCCCATCAGAGGACTGTCCACAAATTGAAAAACCACAGATTCCCATGAAGAAGCAAAAAGATGAAGGGCTGTATCCCTATATCCATTGATTAGTGTCAATACAGAGTACATGAAATTGCACGTACTACTATATTTGGATACACTCCCTCATCTTTTTTGCTTCATTTTGGAATCAACGGATTTTGAGCTTAGATTCCAAGCTTCGCGATTCCAAGTTGTAGGCTATCCCTGCTTGCTGCGCTCGCCAATACCCCCATGGAATCGCTTCGCGATACCTTATTTTCCATACACTGTTAAAAATCTGCTGCGTTTTGTTGCAACGCACTCCCTTGCTTGTATAGAAATGGGCCGTGAAATGGAGTTTTCTCATTGGTTGGAATAGAGATATTATATACAAGCGGTGGAGTGAGTTGCAACAAAATGCAGCAGATTTTTAACAGTGTACACTCAATTTTGGAATTCATCCCTCTCCTCATTGGTCGAAGCATAGACGGAGCCCTTTCCTGATTGATCTATTCGACTCATGGAAGGTGTGGTCCACCCGGACGTGTTATTTCCGGTAACCTTACACATCAGCATCATTCCAGGAGTCATTCCTGGAGATTTGTTTAAGGCTAGTTTTTTTTTTTACTATAGAAGGATTATCAGCAATGCTTTTATACTTCTACTACGACAGGTACCTCGAGCGCTCCATAAAACCTTTGCTGATTGCCCGCAAATCGAAATTTGTGTGTAACGGAAAAATACGCTTTTCTCAAAAACTGTGCGAGTTAGGGTAATCGCTATAGTTTTCCTGCAGGGTTTAAGTTAATATCTACGACCACTATTTTTTTTTTTTTTTTTTTTTTTTTTTTCTTGTAGTTTCAGTAGATTCGTAATTAGATGGGGGAGGGCGCACATTTTTGCACTACACTTTTGACGATATCCCCGAAAATATAATACTTAAAATTAAAAGAAATGTATTTTTGAGTTCAGCGTTTACAAAAGCTTTCACACGATATCTCACACCAACAATATCTTTTCTTCAAGTATCTCAATAAGCCCCTCTACGTTTTTCCCAAATATATTTGTGAATGTTTAATGATCTGTAAATATGTGGGTCAATAGTCTTTATTACTTCCTCCAATTTGAACTTTCCACGTTTCATAGTTTATGAGTAAAACGGATGTGACAAACGGGCAGACAGACACACATGTAGCACAGTCAGCAAGCTGCTAAAATTTTAAAAAAGTTCGATTTCAATGTTATTTTTTCTCCTGTTAATAAAATTGCTTTTTCAAATCTTAAGCACCCCATTGATCGCTTAGATAACTGGGGTATTTACCAAATTTCTTGCCAATGTGGTCTTTCTTATATTGGTCAGACTAAACGTGCTCTCAGATTTCGTTTAATGGAACATAAAAGGTATGTCAAAAATCAAGAGCTTAAACGTTCCTCTATTGCTCAACATTGTTGGTCTTCACAACATATGTTTAACTTTTCTTCAGCCACCATCATCCAGAAATGTCCTTCTATTCTTGATCTTGATTTTTGGGAAGCTTACCACATCATAAAAAATTCTCACTCCTTAGTCAATGACTTATCGAGTACTCCTTATTTTCCAAGTATTGTGAAATCTTTAATTTAATACCTTTTTTTTTCTTTTTTTTTTTTCCCCACTCGCTTTTTAGTTTTTGTTTTGCTTGTTCTCCGATAGATGTCGCTACTTGTCCACCCAGTTGTTTTTGGCTGCTTTCTTCTCATTGGTTGCCTTTCTTTAGGCGATGTTCCCATAGCGGGTATAAGCCTGCGTCTCTCTGTCTCTTTGCTCAGTTTTGCTATTTTTTAGCTCGCTGAGTTTTGCACTGATGAAGAATATCGATAGTAGATTCGAAATAGCTATTTGCTACCTTCTCATACTTTATTTGTGCATTTATAATCGTTGGTTTTCTATCTTTAAACATTTGTGCACAAAGGCTTTATTTGCTATTTTAAGACACACATGTAATCTTATAACGGTTTCTTTTTTAATTTTTAAGTCCAGAACCCTAAAAATCCTAAATGTGTGACAGACAGACACAGGAGTGATTTTATAATGGTTCCTTTTCACTTTTTAAGCAGGGAACCCTAAAAACCGATTAAAAATTGATGATTAAAACTTTTGACGCAGTTTTAACTTGTAAATGTAAGCATTCTTACAGTCTGATACACAACAGAGCCATATATTTATGAAAATATGAACTAGTTTTAAATTACCGTTGACAAAATTTATAAGCTACCTGATAAATATATCACTTATTTCATCTTTATGCTCATTATTGTAAATGAATTATTTTAAAGTTAGTGAGTCCTTTTTAAAACATCCTGTATTATTATGTTGTTTGTGCTTTATGTTACATTTAATATTTTTAACATGTTATGTGTGTCATATTCTTTTATCTATAAAATATATCTTTTCCTAAGGTGCCCAAAGTGTATGAAGATATGTACAGTCATATAAAAGATGAAAAAAGAAAACGATACAATGGTAAGACTTTACAAGAGGTTCTCAAATGATATTATGATAAAAACAGTATTCATGAACAAGAAAACTGTAAGGGAAAGTAAAGTACACATAAAGAAGAAATTTCGAAATAGGGTAAAAAATGACAAGTTTTGGCGAAAAACAAGAAATGAGCAGAAATGGAAACGAGTGTTTTATTTAAAGTGAAAAAATGTATTACGCCTGTTCATAATACATTGAAAACAATTACAAAAAAAGCCCATCAGTGTCTGAGAGGTTCTGCTCCAAAACTAGTAAACGGCAGGTGCTGGGTTCGAACCCAATCGCTGCCGTCGGCCTAATCGTTCGAAGTTTTCCGTGGTTTTCTTCGAACCTTATATTTCCTTGCGTAAATACGGGTTATGTTCCCTTAGAAAAACCCCCACGGAAGGCACCCCTCATTTCGGACCTATATCCCACGTTTTGATAATCGGCCGACATAAAATAAACCGAACCAAACCAAACAATTACAAAAAATACAGATTTTTTAATTTAATAATTAGAAAAAAAACATAGAAATTATAAAAAAAAAATAAAGCATTAAACGTTTCAGACTTATTTAAAGTTCCTCATCAAGAATATAAATAATACAAAATTACGAGATGCAACATAATTTAACTTATAGTTGTGAATATAAAAGACGAAAAAAGAAAACGATACAACGGCTAGAATTCATAAGAGGTTCTCAAAAGATATGATAAAAACAATGTATTATGTTGTATATCGTTCATTTGGGCAACCCTTATACAGTGTGTTCCAAATAAAGCCATTATGATTTTGTGCCGTAATTCGACAGGAAACAAAACCATGTGAACGAAACAAATATATTAAAAAAGACTATATGGAAATGCATATTTACAAGGAATAACTCACTTCCTGCTCCACTTCGTCAGAAAAAAATGAATGTTTGAAAAAAGAGGGAGAAAAAAGTGATCCGCCAAAATAAATCCGTTATGCTTATATATGACTTGAAATACAGGGTGTCCGAAAAGTCTGGAAACGGTCGAATAACTCGAAAAATACATATGAGATTGAAAAACGTAAATATACGTGTTAAATATTTTTAAATAAGCTACTCAGTGATACCAAATTTGACCTTCGTAACCGACCCCCTGGGGGTCAGAGGGGGTCCAACTTTGAAATCTTAAATTATAACCCCCATTTTTTATTGCAGATTCGGATTCTACGGACAAAAATACGTAACTTTTGTATTTGATGTTTATTTCGAATCCGCGTTTATCACGGTGTAATTGAGCATATTAAATCGATACATATTTCGGCTTTTCCAACGGGATTTTCCCTAATCGAAACTAATTGGGGAGAATTTATGACATCAAATTCCTCGTCTTTTGCAATAATAGCGTTTCCTGAAAATCACCCGTGCCGATTATTTCGGTAGTGCTACACAGTTAAAAATTTGATCCATTTGCTGTAGCGTCACTCCACAGCTTTTATAGATTATCTCTTTCATGACCAATGAGAATGTTCCATAACACAGTAAAGTACACTGTAAAAAAATTGACCCTTTTGCTGCATCGTCATTCCACCGCTTTTTTAGAAAACGATTACTTTACTGTGTTATGGAGCATTCTCATTGGTCACAAAAGAGATATTCTATAATAGCTGTGGAGTGACGCTGCAGCAAATGGGTCAAATGTTTAACAGTGTAGCACTATTGAAATAATCGCCACGGGTGATTTTCAGGAAACGCTATTGCTACAAAAGACGAGAAATTTGATGTCAAAAATTCTGCCCAATCAGTTTCGATTAGGGAAAATCCCGTTGAAAAAGCGGGAATATGTATCGATTTAATATGCTCGATTATACCGTGATAAACGAAGATTTGAAATAAACATCAAATACAAAAGTTACGTATTTTTGTCCGTAGAATTCGAATCTGCAATAAAAAATGGGGGTTATAATTTAAGATTTCAAAGTTGGACCCCCTCTGACCCCCAGGGGGTCGGTTTCGAAGGTCAAATTTGGTATCACAGAGTAGCTTATTTAAAAATATTTAACACGTATATTTACGTTTTTCAATCTCATATGTATTTCTCGAGTTATTCGGCCGTTTCCAGACTTTTCGGACACCCTGTATATGATGTGGCATGCTATTTACTGATTCCTAGAAGACAATAGCATCATTATTATCCCAGGCTTCAATGATGGCGGCCTTCAGTTCTGCCGCAGACTTGAACTACCATTGGCATTTAACCCCTTGAGCTCTGCTGGTAGAATTTTCTACCACATAATTTTATTTCCAAAATGTCACAATGACACCAGAAAATTTGACCAAATTTACTTCAAAGAGGTTTAATGCATTTTTTCGTGTTTATCGTTAACCGGTTTTTTTCTTTGCAAAATACTGGTGCCAATGTGACAATTGCAATTTTGAAGAAATTTACACCCCAGAGCTCAAAGGGTTAAAGCTCTACTGAGGATGCCCCACATATTTTCTTGCGGATTTAAATGAAGGTACAGGGCAGACCATTCCATGACATGTCCTTAATTATCCAAAAACCATTCCTGAGAGGATTTTTCAAAGGTTATGGAGCCTTTTCCGGCTGGAAAATCCAATTTTGGCCACCAATTCTCTCTTCAGTTGGCAAGAAACGGGTTTCTAGGATTTCTTGGTAATTGGTAGCAATGATGTGGTCTGAGGGAAGAGCCAAGTTAAGTTTACCACTATAGTCGAAGCTTTAAAACACCATTAATATGCCTCCACCTACCCATTCTGAGCCTGCGCATGTTTAAAGCTATCCACAAGCAATGCAGAGTCGATGGTGCTAAATATTGTCAAACCTCGAAAAGCCAGGGGTATCTTGTTTTATTCCCAGATGAGAAAAAAGTTAGTTTGGATGGCTCAGACTGCCTAGATTTCTATTGGCATGGAACGGGGAAACGATAGGAAATTTTCTCCAAAAGACAGCACGATGGAGGCTTATTAATAGTGTTGGGAAACTTCACTATCGTGGTAAACTTAACTTGGCTCTTCCTTCAGACCGTATCTTGGCTACCAATTACCAAGAATTGCCAGAAACCCATTTCTTGCCAACTGAAGAGAGAATTGGTGGCCTAAATTGGATTACCCAGCTGGAAAACGGCCCCATAACCTTTGTAAAATTCTCTTAGAATGGTTTTTGGATAATTAAGGCCATGTCATGGAATGGTTTACCCTGTACCTTCATCTAAATCTTCAAGAAAAAATGTGGGGTATACTCAGTAAAGTTTCAAATGCCAATGGCAAGCAGTTCAAGTCTATGGCAAAACAAAAGGCCGCCATCATTGAAGCCTGGGAAAATATTGATCTAATGTCTTCCAGGGATTAGTAAATAGTATGCCACATCGTATATTCCAAGTCATATACAAGCATGGCGGATATATTGGCCATTAACAGTAGTGGCTTTATTTCGGCGGGACACTTTTTTCTCCCTCTGTTTTTATGTATTCCTTTTTTCCTGACCAAGTGGGGCAGGGAGTGAGTTATTCCTTGTAAATATGCATTTCTATATAATCTTTCTTAATATTCGTTCTCGTGGTTTTGTTTCGTCTCCGATTACGGCACAAAATCATGGTGGTTTTATTTGTCTGGGGGCACACTGTATAAACGGCTTCAATGTGCCCAAATATTTTATCAGTTTTTAATCTCTCTTATCATTTGCATATTTTGAGAGCGAATCCCAATTAAATGATTCTTTTAAATTAGGCATGGTAACAGCGATGGATGAAGCTGTAGGCAAAATTGTAGATTCGTTGAAAGTTAACGGATATTGGGAAAACACTCTTCTAATATTTACTACAGATGTAAGTAGCTATCCTTAACTACTTATTACAAATAATTTACATTCTTTTATAACATAAAACTTTGTATTTGCAGAATGGAGGCCAGACTATAGCAGGAGGCAATAATTGGCCCCTAAGGGGAAATAAAGGCACCATGTTCGAAGGGGGAACAAGAGCTGTGACATTCGTGCATGGAAATCTTCTAAAGAAAAGTGGTTACATAAATGATAAGTAAATATATCTACGATTTCGTTATTTTAGACTCTTTTAGCGAGGCACAGATAACAGAATTGTGGCTGAATTGGAAGACAGCAGCAAGGCTGCTAAAAGTGCCAGAAGCGGCGGCTATAAATGCTGATTCCAGCGGCTTCCAATTCGATCAGTTTTTGTGATCCACCTCTCTTCACTGACAAATGTTGCCGGATTTCTCTCTCTCAAAATAAAAGAGACAGATTCTTTTGACTATCTATAGTTTTAGTTGAAAAGTACCGAAAAACTAGCAATAAATCATAGTTAAAATGATAAATTTTGTATAAATTCCCATAAAATCGAAACAATATACAGGACGCTTTTCGAGTTGGAAAATGTAACATTCCATTATCAGTCACTGTAAACACGTCTCCATTTTGCGTTCTTGTCCCCTTACGAATACGTGTTGCTATATTTTTCAGCTTAAAACGCGTTCTGTGTATTTTTTGAATTTATGGTGATTTATACAGTTTTATTATTTTAATAATGTATAGTTTTAGTTTATTGCACTACTATTCTTCTTCCCATCCCGACTAACTACGTTAAATGCGCCAATAATGATTGCTTTACAGAATCTTTCTTAAAAACATATCACTAACTAATTGTTATTATTATTCATTTCCAACTATATTTGTATTAGATTATAATAATAAAAGGGTGTAGCTAATTTTGCAATATTATTTCCCAGAATGCGTCAGAAATCATTTGTAGCAAGGTAAACGAATCAAAAAATTCTACGATTAACTAATAATCATAACATTTTAATAATGAAAATCTTTCACGAATCGAGTTCTGCCAACTCGACCAAAAAAATTCTAGTTAAAGCCAATTCGAAGAACAACCCACATTGACGTATTTTACAAAAATATTTTAATGCATTAATTCATACTTAACACCAGAACTGCGGGAAAATTATTCCAAGTTTTATAAAAATATTTCTCATCGGAATTTTCATTTAAAACATTTAAAGTTATTTATTGAAATTATTTTTGCTCAGTACATATATAGCTTAGATTATAAAGCGTTTTCTGGTTTGAATCGACATTTCTCCTTATGATACGGGTCAAAATGACCTGCCGCCGTGGTTCTAGTGTTAAGTGAAGTTATGAAAACATAATTCCAATAATAAAATAATTAGTAATGACAATGAGTATCTATATAGTGATTGGAGAAATGCAAGTTTCCTTCAGCAGACATAAAAACTGAAAATGTCAAAAGTAAGACTTTCTCTGCAGAAATTATTGTCCCAACCTGTATTCTTTCTTTTGAAGAAAATAATTTTTAATAGTAGGGGAATGTGGCCTAAGATGATCATAACGGGCATAACGATCCACCTATGTCTTCTTTTAAACATGTCGCACTGTTTACAGTGTAACACATAAACTAGTTGTGTCAAGTGAAATAGAAGTAATAGCGGTATTTAAGCGATCACAGTATTATAATATTGCGCTTCTGAATAGAATTTTTTGAAAATGTGAGTTTTACAACATCTGTTATAAAATAAGCACTAATTTTCATGTTTAATTAGATATACAGTCTTTCTTGTACATAAATATGACTTGGTTTACTTAATAGAGTATGTTTTTAGATGGGAATTACACTTGCTAAGTTTGTTATGTTTCTCGGCGTGATCCAATTACATGACTTAAAATGCGCGGCCATGTTGCCGGGTAAAATTATCCAATATGTGGATCGCTTTACAAGCATTTCTTTAGCTGAAGAAAAACCTTATAAACCTTGCGGTTGGTGCTCCGGTGGGGTGATTCCTAGATTCCTAGCTGAAGTAAATCCGGTACCAGGTCCTAGTCATCATGGAAGCTAAATGTATGACAGCCCCAAACTTTATCTCTTTGAATCCAACGTGTTATCCTAACATTTCCAAAGACAATGGAATCAAGCACTTCAAGAAAAAGAAAATCGATGGGAAGTGCCATTTTAACGAGCAGTTATAAAAATTAACTGAGCTTGTAAACAAAAAAAAGGAGAATAGAAAGAGATGATAACTTATTTTATTTCATTATGTATTGACATAATTAATTTTATATCCTTTATTTTTCCGATAAAAAACGATTTACAATTATTTCTAAATGAAGGATCATTTCGCCCTTTAATGAGGGTAAAATGATCCTTTGGACATTTTTTTCAAACGTCTACATTTTTCATTACTCAATTTAAGTTAAGATTTTTATTAAAATATGTTTATAATGCAAACTATAGTGTAGAACATAGGCATAGAGCAAAAGTTTTATTTAAACAGTTATATTATTTTACATAAGTTTTTCCCTTAAGGGGACCCTTTTCGGCCACCTTCCCCTATTTTGTTATGAACAATGAATAAAAAAGGATCGTTTATCGTTTAATCTTATCGATATCGTTTAATATCGTTTCCGGGCCATATGGCCATACCCAATCTTTTAAAGGCTACTTCGCCCGGAATGACACCCTTACAAAAACTGTGGCTTAAGATCAAATCTACATAAGTTAGCGTTTTCAAACACATGTCATTTAAAAGGTTACTTTGCATTGGTTAAACTGCATAAGAGCAAATAATTACAACACTACATATTATTTAGCTATAATCAAGAAATTTTACCACTTACCAAAAACCAAAAATGCAAAAAACAGTAAAATGTGTTCAGAACTAGAAAAATACAACCCTCAATTTCAAAGTCACTGACGGCGATTGTTTCACTCTATTTCTGGGTGGCGGCAGAGCTGTATGGGAAAAAACTCAAATGGCCTCCTTACCCCCACAAGCCACTTTATCCTTCCTTCCCTTATATCATTTTAAATATATCTTAACTAGGTGTAATGTCGTTAAAATGAACTGCAAGCGATTTCTTCCCATACACGATAACGTAGCAGAATTCTTTTGGCTGAACCTGAAAATGAATTGTAAATTCTATGCACTTACCTTTCAGTAAGAATCATGTCATAGTAAAACTCATTACCATGTATCAATTACATGACATTCCGTGTATATTGGAATTAGAGTACGGCCAGATGGTAAGACAAATCGATTCTTAACCCTTTCCGGCACGGGCAAAATCTGTTAGTAAAATGTGAAATTATCGACTGTCACCAGAATTCACAAACGAATTTTTTGGATATTTTGAATTCCTTAATTTAAGTTTTTATTGTAAAAGGAAAATTTTACTACAATATTATTGGTGCCGTTTGCAAGTATGAAATTAAAATTAGGTATCCCAGACCGGGCACAGTGTGCCGGTAAGGGTTAAACACTTTTCAACTATGTTGAAAAGTGTTTAATTAGTGAATTAAAGATACCTTTCTTCCACTTTTCAACTGTGTCGAAAAGTGGAAGAAAGGCATAAAATTGTCGTAAGGAAAAGGTTAAACGTAAAATATGCAATAAGATCACTCTGGTAGCCCATCTACAAAAGAGACAGAAAGAACATTCCATTTTATTTTAAGTCCAAATTAGAATCAAATGAGAAAAGTACCATTCAATTACGAATTAAATTTTCCAGGATTATTTATGAAGAAAATAAGCATAAGGTATAGAAGTTAAATTTTCGTTATACTTACAAATATATGATGTCCGAAATAAAAATTTTAGAATGATTTGCTTCAAATAAATTGCTTTGAGTTAAAAAAAAAATATAAGAAAAATGATAAATTGTATTGTATTTAAGGGGTTTCGAGATACATTTAAAAAATATTTATCGAGTTAAATATTTGAAATTTTCTGTGATGGCTAACCAGATAATAAGTAAACAAAATCTTATGATAAAATTTATCATAATTTTTGCAAAAAACAAAAAAAAATTTAAAATTTATTAAAAAGGTGTGGTTAAATTAAAATTGCTATATCTTGAAATATTATTTGTAGAATTTGAATTTTTTTTCCATTTAAATAAACAGAAATATATAAGCTTTAATTTTGATTCGGAGTTTTTAAAAATATAAATTTAAATAAAAATTAAAAATATTTAAAGTAAAAATTTGAAATTAGAGATGTAACTTAAAAAAAAAATTAAAGTAAATAATTTTTCAAATTTGCTGAATCAAAATTAAAGAAAAATAATTGAAAAAGACATGTTTCAAGTTTGAACCATTTATCGTAAACGGTTCTTGAGTTATAACAATTTTAATTGGAGAAATGGTGAAAAAACTCATCCTGAAGAAAAATGCATTTTCGAATATGTCGTTTCCATAACAACCTTTACTTGAAAGCTAGATTTTAATAACAAATCAAAATATAAAAATTAATATTTCCTGTTCTAATTAAGGTATAAACATGATTTATGCGTCATTTTAAGCAGAAGAAAACAAAGAAAATTTTAATGCGATAAAAATGTTTCTAAAATTGAAAGACTTTTGTGACCCGGACACCCTTAAATATAATTGTTTTACATTTTAAAGATATGGAAACAAGATTTGCTTCTCGAATAGTTTTAATTCTTTCTTTTTAAACAGGCTTTTCCATGCTGTAGATTGGTTTCCTACACTACTGAACGTTGCTGGAGCAAACCCAGGTACAAATTCACTATTTCAAACTAACTCTGTTCATCTTAAATGCATTATAACTTATTGAAAATCATTTTTTATATAAATGAAAGCTGTTTAAAATTGCACATCCTCTCTGATAATATATAATTTTCCAAATAATAATTAGCTTATGTAACCATTTTTTTTTTTTTTTTTTTTTTTTTTTGAGATTTTTGTAGACATGGATAATTTTTTTTTTCAAAACCAAGCCAGAAGTCTCAGTAATAAATCATTTGACACTGTACACTGTAAAAAAAAAATCTGTAAAGGTACTAAACATTTTCTAGGAAACTGGGATTCCAAGAACTTTTCATGTAACGATAACAGGAAAAATCCCTGTAACTGATTCTGAAACTTGAATTTTTGCTGTTACCGTTACAGAAAAAGTTCTTGGAATCCCAGTTTCCTAGAAAAAGTTTAGTACCTTTGCAGATTTTTTTTTTTACAGTGTAGGAGGCAAAAATCACCAATTGTGCTAATTTCACATAAAATAAGTCATAAATTTCGCTTACAGCAGATTTCTCTTCAAACAGTATTGGAAACTTCAGCCACAAACTTAATTACGGGTGAATTTTGTTTAACACGCGAGTTTAAAAATACTTAGTCATACGACTATGAACTATAGTGATTTACTTTAATTTTCTACGTTTGTCAGGTTTTGGTTGCTTTATAGCTCACAGGCTATCAAAGAATGAGAGCTTGTGTGCCCGCCCGTTCTGTATGTATGTACGTATATGCGTGCATAAGTGTGTAATGCGATAACTCATGATTAAAATAAATAACGGGGGCTAATGCCCCTCCCCATATTTTATACAAATGGGTTTTTCATGCAGAATTATCAGTTTTCGCTCAAATCTTAGGTATAGGATAATTCTGATGAGGCACCTCCGTGATTAATACTGAGCGTTCATTAGATAAGTATTAAGAAGGTGAAAAGGGCTAATTCCCCTCCCCTTACACTGTAAAAAAAAATCTGGAAGACTACAAAACTAGTTTTTGTAAAGCTGCAGAAATCTGCATGTTTACTAAAATTTTATCGGTTACCAGGTATAATATTTACCACCCGCATAGTACAAATACATGAAATGTCGTAGTTTCACCTGTCAGCCAATCAGAAAGAGCTTCAGTAGTGACGTAATCACTATTTACGAAGTCACAGAGGCGTGAAATGCATCCATCTTGAATCCGGTATGGATAAACATTTCAAGTTACTGAGTAAGTAAAGTTTTATTCTGTATGAGTTACATTTTATTACATTTCCTTTTTGCTTGATTCATAATAAGTAAAAATCAAAACTCAGAAAAGACTATTTGATTTTTAGTTATTGGCAAGCTAATCTGCAATTATGTTCTGTTTATTACATATTTATTTTTCGGTGAAATAACTATTCTTTACATCTGTGTTTAATACATGTGAAATTTCTAATGTTTTATGTAATAAATCAAATTTATCTGCTCTTTTTCTAAAATTTCACTTTCCTTTATTGCCCTCTTCTCCACAATGCAAAATTTAAAGTGTTTAAAACTTGCTTTAAAAAAAATATTACTCAACTGTTTCTTCATAGTGAATAAATTTCATTAATCATTCTTACATCGCATTCATTTCATTAAAACTTCATATGTATTTCGCTTTTAAAATTTTGCTTCCGAATTTTCTTCAAAAACTTTTCAAAACTGCTTAATTTAAAATAACATAAAAAGTACAATCTGTGCTCTATGTGTTAATTTATTGTCGTAATGAAATATCAATTAAGTCTTCCCTGTTCTTCCCCCCCACCCTTTTTTTAACTAAAAGGACGCATAGAATTACACACAGAAAGTCTAAAACTCTTTTAAACTTCAGTGGTAGGAGAGGAAAAAGCCTAAATCAGAATTATTTAAAGGAAAGCTGGAAATTATTTAAATTCATTTAGTTTAGGTCTAGGATGAATGTATTAAGTTTTCCCCCCTCTTGCTAGGTTGCGTTACAATTTTTTTAATTACCATTAAAATATCTATTAAAAAAACCTAATGAGAAACACTGTCAATGCAAATGTTGTAGAACTTAAAATTATAAATAAAATGATAACCGATATTTAACATTTTTGTTTAATTTTCCACAATTTTACTTCAAAGTATTGGCTAAATCGCTAAACAAGAACTTGAAACGCGAAAAGACAAGATTATCAGTTTACCGTGCTTGTTATTATGTACATGCAACTTTTTTTAGTTATTGATGCATTATTTAGAATGGATATTTTTGAGAATTATGGCTTAATCTCTTCATTGCGGATTATAGCCCAGTGGTGGGGTATAGGAAAGGTCAAAAGTCTGGTTTAATTCCAAGAAATCTGGAAAAAATTTTTAATCCTATCGACATAGATTAGAAATTAATGTATCAAGTTTCCTCCTTTTGTAAGTGAGCTTTAGCCACTACAAACAAATTAACTTTAAAAAGTGGATATTTTCATAATTTTTAGAATATTTCAAAAATGACTCGTAAATGATGGGAAATGTTGCTTATTACTTCCAATATTGTATTTAAAATATGTATAGCATTTAATATGATGCATATAGAGTAAACAACAATGCGTATGTATTAAAATTAAGGATATTGAAAATAAATAGCAAGGATAGGGAGAAGCGGGGTAGAGGAACAAATGGGTGTGCATAAGGCTTTTCTCTAGAGGAATTCAAGGTCAAATAATAGCACGATTATAAATTTCGATATTTGCGTAAAGGACAAAGATGGTAATAATAAAATGATTTTTGACAAGTATACATGAATCTGCATTTTAATTCATAAAAGTTTCAAATCTTACAAACATTGAAAAAAAAGTATTATAGTCTTTACGTAAAAAATCTTTCACTTTAAACTATGGTTTAAGGTTGGCGGTGTTCGCTGCGAAATGAAATGGAAAACAGCTATCATTTAAGCAACACTTTGCCCGAAAACTACTAAATTATAATTCTCAAAATAGACAAAATAAATTCCTAACGTAATTACCAAAACATCGTGAAGGCCTCAAGAATTAAAAATGTATCTCTACACGTATGTAACAAATGTAGAGAGGATGAATGGGTAACTTGGTGTCTCCTTTGGATTAGCGGTTAAGGCAAAATTTTGAAATAGAATTGCGACAAAATTATGAACATGGGTATTCATTTTATTGCAAATTTTAAACTCTAAGACATTTGAATTGTCAATTATTTTTACAGTATTACTTGTTTTGCGATATTAAGATAATTAAAAAAAATGTATTTTCTAACGTAAATTTAGAACATGGGGGGGGGGGGGAATTCTAGATCTAAACTGGAGGGATTAAAATAATTTCCAGTTTCCCCTAATTAATTTTTAGTTAAACCTCCTGACCACTGCGGTTAAGCTTTGAAAGAGAATTGTGGCATTAATGTTCAGCAAAAATATTAAATGTAGATGGTTATTTTACTCAGAATTTTAAACTTTACAACATCCGTATTGACAATGTTATTTAAAGTTAATTCTTTTGAGATATTTTTATGATATTAAAAAAAAATTACTGTGCATCTATATCTTTTTTCTAATTCTCACCTCGTAGGGGAGAAAAATTAAATACATTCATTTTAGATCTAAGCTGAAGAGATTAAACCAATTTCCTACTTTACCCTAATAACGAGCTCTGCAAACTAATCACTGGGATATTAGTATTTTACTTATTTCTAATTTTTAACTTATGTAAATAAGTCATCTAATACTCTCCCTTTCTTTAAAAAAAAAAAAAAAAAAAAAAAAAAATCCTGATTTGTTACTTTATTGTAACTATAAGTAATAGATCATATGCTTTACCCCTCCTCTCACCGAAAATGACGTTATCTCTTCCCCTCTCTCCTTATAAGCATACAAAGTTTAGTTTTTTACAGCGATTAATTTTCATTTTTTGCACAATTTGTAAGTCTTCAGTAAGTTAAATTGTCAACCGTTTGGAAAGTCTTCCCTCCCCTCTTTCAATAATAAAAAAAAGAAAATATGGTTATCTTTGTCGCTATGCTTACTTTTTAAAATTATAAATCTTTAAATGTCTATTTTCTTCCTGCTGTATTTGTTACTTTATTATGACAGTAATTAACCACCCGAAATCTTCCCTAAGTCTCTCAACCTAAGATTTTATTATTTAGTAAGGGAGAGTGGGAATAAAGGAGAGTGGAGTGGAATGGGACAGGAGATTTTTCTGTTTGTTTCATTTATAAATATTTCACCAGTCACGTATTAGATTAAGAAAAAGCATCCCCAATGTTTAGTTGAATAAAGTAGCTAATTTGCACAACTTGCAATTGTAAAAAGAAAAAGATTATTTCAAGAACCAAAAGTAAATTTGCTTTATAATTTTTTATGCTTTCTGTATATTAATGACTTGTTTATGTATATATGTAATTGTTTCCTTTTTTATAGAGCATTATACTATGTATCATCCATAATTTAAACTATGTCTAAAAGCAGAATTTCTGTCTATACAAGAAATTTTACGTAGAGTATAGGGAGGAATGGGACATGCCAGCAAATGAAGAATTAGGACAAATCCAATTTCTTTACTTTTTTCCTTAGTTACAATTTCATTATAATTATAAAATCGTTTTGAAAATTATGTTTCTATAATGTTCAAAAACATTAAAAATGTTTCATTTTGTATTTTATAAATCGAAATTTTGGTTTTTGTGTCAAATTTGATTTTCTCATCTTTGAAAGTTGTCTCATTCCTCCCCACTCTCCCTTATTTATTTTTTTTTAATATTCAGGTAATTTCAGAGCTTTAAGCGAGTAATTCAGTTGCATGTCTGTTAATTTAATTATTTATAGAGGAAATTTTATTTTTATGTAAAATTAGAAAAAAAAGAGAACTCTTTATGTTTTAAGAGCAAACAAATTGATCTTTGGGGCTAAACAAATATAACGTTATATACATATATATATATATATATATTTGGAGGGCGGTTGTTATTTGAAATTGATGTCATTTCTGATCATCAATTTTTTCTCTTTTTATTTGTAACATGGTCTTTGGTACAAAATAGCGTTATCTTTTTAGCCTGTTATTTATTTTTATGAAAATGCAAAGTTTTTAAAATAACTGAATTATTATAAAATTATTTAATTCTAAAATATAGTATACCCGAACGTTTAAAATTCCTATTTTTCTTCATATGTGTATGCATATCGCAGTTCGAGAATCCGTATAAAAAATGTACTTGAAATGAAGCTGTGTTTACTAATAAAGAAAAAGAATGTTGTCCTTCTTTTGCTGGTATGAATTTCTATTTGCACCTCACCCCTCTCTGTTCGGTGCAAGTACGACAGTTCTTTATTATTGTTGCGAAGTGATCTGCGTTTACCAGTGTATTTGAAAGAGTTAAAATTCATATTTTAATAATCAACTGCACTATCAATTTTAGCATTTCAGCTTTTAAAGCATGTATTTTGTTTATCGGAACTTTAAAATAGCATCTTGTAGTTGCTTAGGGTGTAAAAAGATTTTGGAGAAATAGTTTTTTAAACGGCTTACTGTGGGGGCTTGTAGATATCAGAAATTTAATATCAGAATGTATAAACATGTTAAAATTGGTACTGATGATATATTGCGATAACTATCTTAAACTGTATGGGAATAGAAAAATTGCCAATTTTAAAAAATAAATGAATAGCAGATATTTATGTACAAATAGATGCAAAAAGCAGCTAATCATTTTTTATACTATTTGCTCCTGAAGCATCTTTTAAATCTGTGTGTATTTTTACTTAATAGAAGTATTTTTAAGCACTAAAAATCAATTTAAAACCATAGATTATAAAACACTTTCCAACGCATTCAGAATTGTATCTAAAATTTCCACCGCTTAAAAAGGTTAAGTATGATGGCTAAGTAAGCATTTTATAAAACACATAACGCATTTGAAAACTTAATTAAAAAATTGCTATCAGTTATCGGAAAAATATCCGAATTATTTTGTAGAATACTGTATATGATCTATAGAATTGTATGTACACTACATGGCCAAAGATGACTGGTCACTTGCGATTTTAGACATTTTGATAAATATCTAGAAAAATACATGAGGAATTATCTTGAAACTCTAAATGTGTAAATATAATAGTAAGTCATACATTTCCATGAAGTTTTTTTTCCCCGAAACTCTAAAGGGGGCCGTCAACAAATTAAAAAAATAATGTTTTAGATAACCCTGTCAAATCTAATGTATCAAAAGCGTTCGAACTGTATATTATGATTAAGTGGGTTATTCTAATAAACTGCGCTTATTTTTATGTGGATAGCATGTATACTCTTAAAAAATAAAGTATATAAAATAAAGTATAAAAAATAAAGTATAAGGTTTTTATAAAAACAGTCCTAAATTTTTCCAAGATTTGACGGATTCTATCAGCTAATTTTGAAATAGTTGTAACATCCGATACTAAGATGAATATTAGTTTTTTCTATAATAATATTCATTATAAATTTTCTTTAATTTTCTTTAATTTATGTTAACATTTATCTTTTCTTTTTAGATGCATGAAGAAACTGAAGTATATCTTAAAAACAATGTGAGCCTGCTTGACGGCGAAATTTGAGGAAAAAGCTCTATCAATCAGAAAAATCTCGTGAACATCATTCTTGCGCTTTAATGTATTCTGAAGCACTAAAGTTTTCCAGTAGTTTTATTGTAATGACATTTTGACAATCATTTTCTAATAGTGTTTTAGCATACATATACATATGAGTTTGATTATTGTTATTTAGACAAAACATGACTTCAAAAATATAAAGTATGAAATCCATAGGCATTTCTATAAATACTAATTATGTAATACTTGCAAAATGTGAGTTGTATAAAAAATATGCTTTTTTATTGCAATGAATTTAATAAATAGTTATTTAATAAATTTACTCATATATTTCATTGTGTTTTGTTATTTATTCATATTGCATTTATTGGTTGTACAGATATGGATATTATATTTATATCAAACGTCAGCTTATAATATTTTCCAAAGCAATATACATTTCTTTTTGTTTCCATTTTAGTTTCCATAAGCTTTCTACTTTTATAAAATTGCTTAGTTATACTGATAATACCATACTGATAAACATTAAAAAGTTCGAAACCTGCCCACAATTACTGTTGATGTATCAAAGATGTATTTTTTTTCCATATATATGTTAAGGTGTATATCAACTCTCATGTATGTAACTATTTGAGTTAAAGATTCTAATTCCAAAGGAATGTTAGCACATAAGAATTCTGCTAAATTCATACATATTTGATCCATTCTTCGGGATCTTTAAGTTAGGTTAGTTTTAAATTCCTGGTCTTGTCAATAATTTTTTCCTCTTTAATATTTCAATTTGAAACAAAACTCTCAAGCAAATAAAGTATTAAAGACATATGTAAAATATGTAATGTATTAAGTGTAGGCGGTGCAATAAATATATGAAGAATAAGTCGTGGAAAAAGATCACCCCCCCTCACAAAAAAGGGGGAGGAGAAAGATTCTAATAATTAGTTATAACTTCACTGCATATTCACCTGAAATAAGAATATATAAGATGTAAAAAAATCTTAAATGCGACATTCAGGTAAGTATATTAATTTTTTTGCAGATTTCCTATCTGTTTTTGTGCCATTGAATCGTTTATTATGTAGTGTTCAAATATATGTACCAGGAGTTAATGAAGTTCTTACGACTATAGAACCGAACAAAACTTCTTTAAAAAATATATATGACTAAATATGTAGTTTTTATTTCTAGTTTAGTTTAGTAGCATTTACATAAAATGAACAGATAGTATTTTCTCACAATATAAAAGTTTTTAAATCATGTATTGGATTAGATGAGGCACAGTGCTTAATTATGTATTTATATATATATATATATATATATATATATATATATATATATATATATATATAGAGAGAGAGAGAGAGAGAGAGAGAGAGATAATATAGTCCTTACAATTTGTAAATTTTTTTTGTCATAATTATACCACTAACATTTTTTAGGCATATTTTAAAACTCAATGATGTACCTTACTTTGTTTTTATTGGCTTTTTTTTAAATTTAACTAAAAACCGTAAGATCTGCTTCAGCTTGTCTGCTCATTTAGTGCTGTTGTTATAATGCCCATTTAATATAAAATATGATTTTGCACCTATTGAAATGTCTAAAGTAAAACTTTAGTGCATAACATACAAATATTTGTGTCAATTGCTGCGGTAATATTGAAACACATGTCAGGCCACATTGTTTATTTTGTTTCGAAGTATTTTAATACATGGGGAAAACTTCACTCTGGATATCTAAAACTCTAAAAAATCAACTTCATATTGAAAGAATTCGTAACAACTCCAATTAATAGAAGTATTAGTATACAATATATTTATATACACGTAAAATCGTTTCAGAATATTGCTGGTAAACCACTGGTAATACAACTGGAAAAATATTTTACAGTTACAAATATATTTTGGAAGTGCAAATAAAATGTTTTAAATACAATACTAAAAAATCATTAGCATTTTTAATGTATTAATTCTTGTACTGTTGCAAAGAACTTTCTGGCGAGAATACAAAAACTGGCTCAACATGCAAAACAAAAAAAGGTAATTTTTCTGACGGTACCTTAATAAATTTCCATTTTTTTAATAAGTACATTAAAAGTTTAGTTTTCAATTTTGAAAAATTCTAAGTAAATGTGCCATGAAGTCCCTTGCAAATGTACAAGAAAATTCTCAATAAATTTACTACAAAATCATTTGTAAGAATACTAAAAATCAATAGAAAATTCGCAAAATATTGCTTAGAAAACTCCCTAAAAAATCATTTGTACGTTTACTAAATAATTCTTAGGAAATTTACCAAAATATATTTAGTAATCGCCCTAAAATATCGCTAGTAAGCTTACTAAACAATATTTAGTACTTTTATAAAAACTAATATGAGAAACTCCCTTAAAAATCATTAGTAAATTAGCTAAAAATTCTGTAGTAAACTCCCTGAACAATCATTAGTAAGATTACTAAGTAATATTTAGTAAATTTACAGGCGATTCTTTGGGAAACTCGCTAAAAAAAAGGTTAGTATGTTTCCTAAACAATATTTAGTAACAGTTACTAAAGCAACTTTTGTAATATTACACGATTTTCTTGTGTTGCGGTTACATAAAAAATTCTAGGCATCCCAGTTTCCTAGAAAATTCTTAGTAACCTCACAGAATTTTTTTTACAGTGTAATTTATGTAAATGGGTTTTCCATGCAGAATCATCAGATTTCGTTCAATTCTTAGATATAGGATCATTCTGATGAGGCGCCTCCGTGATTAGTATTGGGTGTTCAATGGATAAGTATTAAGAAGAGGAACGGGTGTTATTTCCTTCCTTAATTTGTTTTTCGAAAGGCATTATTATGTAAGGTTGTAATATACAATTAGTGTGCATAGCCTGTGAACTCTATGCCATCAGTTTAACTGGGCTGTATTCTTTTTATTAATTTCATTGATTGCTCAAAATATTGGGGTGGGACCACACTGTAAAATAAAATCTGCAAAGTTACTAAACTTTTTCTAGGAAACTGGGATTCCAAAAACTTTTCATGTAACGGCAACAGAAAAAAGTCCTGTAACCTCTTATTTTTCATATGCGTTTTTGCTGTTACCGTTCCATGAAAAGTTCTTGGAATCCCAGTTTCCTAGAAAAAATTTAGTAACATTACAGAATTTTTTTTACAGTGTAGGAGCCTCAGTCTTGGACAACACTCGTATGAATAGACTAGATCAGCTGTCCCGTACTCTTACTCAAAAGCGTGAGGGAAAACTTGTAAAATAATGGGTTAATACATGTGTTAATAAATCTTGCTTATGAATAGTCTATAAAGTAAAATTAATGAGTCTACATTTAATAATGATATACTAAGCCATAAAATGATAAATAGATCCTTTAAAAGGAAAGGTTCGTTTATTAGGCACACGTATAATATAAGAAATAGAAACATTCAACAATGCATGCATGTTTACGTATTTACATACTAACAATACTACATAAATTCATAAAGGCCCCCCATATATATTTACATGCAAACACCCATATATACATGCATATATACACAAACTCGCAAACTAATATTTTATGATCATTATACTGTTATAATAACATAAACAATGCAAAATTAAATATTAAATATAAGTTAACTAATTGGCCTAGTACACTGTAAAAAATAATCTGCAAAGTTACTAAAAGTTTTCTAGGAAACTGGGATTCCTAGAACTTTTATGTAATGGAACAGAAAAAATTCATGTAACATTGATTTTCATGCAGATTTGCACTGAAAATCAAAAAAATTGTAAATTTACTTAGACTTATCTAGGAAACAGGGATTCCTAAAATTTTGCATGTAACTGCAACCCTGGTTGCAGATAAAATTTTAGTAAGATAACTGAAATTATAGTAGATTAATTTGTAAAGTTGCAGATTTCTGTAGCTTTACAAAATATAGATTTGTGGATTTATATCTTTTCTTGTACAGTGTACAGATAAAATATTAGTAAACATGCAGATTTCGGCAACTTTACACCTGTAGGATTACAGATTTTTTTACAGTGAAGAATTAGTATAGTGATATAATAGAAATTAAATAACTAATATGAATAATATTAGGAGTGTAGAAACTGAAATATTCTAAGATGTGAACGAAAATCTGCATAAAATTTCAACATGTACGCTACCGCAGGTGATATGAAGTTGATTATAAACGAAAATACCTAAGTGATCACAATGAGATGGAATGAGAACACGTTATTAACAAAAGGGAATTTAATTAAACAAGGAGAAGACTAACTGAAAGCGGAACCATCTGAAGGTATTGAAGTTGATTATCCCATTTATCCTTGAACTTTTGACTTTTTCAAATATTTTGGTTAAAACATTTTAAAATGTTTCAAAATGAACTGGAAAAACTCTAAAAAAATTACACTAAAAATTCTGTATTTAATAAAATGAAAACGTATTAAATATGGAAATATGCATAATAGTTGTAGTAGCCTATTATTACAAATTATTTGTATAGCTCTAATTTTTGTAATAACTATAATATGCATAATTATATGTTTTTTATAGATTTAAAAAAAATTGCTTATAAATTATATATTATGTACTATAATTAATATTTTTTATGAACGACTAAAAATATATATTTATTTCTTTACAGAGACTAATAACATAAATATTAGTAATAATAAACAAAAAACAGTAGTATTTGAGGCTTAAAATCAATTTGTTTCACAATCACCTTGAAAAGGACTTTACATAAATCTTTTAGGTCCCTTAAGCAGCTAATAAAAACCTATACCCATTCGTGCCCATCTATTTTGTGCGTTACAAAAATGCATAAAAAATAGGCTTGAACATATAATTTCACAATTAAAAAACTTACTTCAGAGAACCAAAACTTATTTCAGAGATTATGACTTATTTAAATCCTTGATAGAAAAAAAAACAAACTTCCTTTTTATATTTCACCATGTTGAAAAATGAAAAATCTATAAACTCAAAAAAAAAAAGGTCTTCATTTAAGCAACTAAATGTCTATCTTATGGTGTCATCTTTCGGTAATAACATAATTTAATTGGAAACTTAACACATTGGAATAACACATATTTGTAGTTAGTTATTTCATACAATTTTGATGTTATAACAAAGAAGAAAATTATACAAATTTATTAAAATTTGAAGCATCCCAAAAATGAGACGCTAGATCTGCAGTGTGTCCCACACGAATAAAGCCACCCTGATTTTGTACTATAATTGGACACGAAAAAAAAAACCACGAGAACGAAACAAATATATTAAGAAAAACTGTATAGAAATGCATATTTACAAGGAATAATTCACTCCCTAGTCCACTTGATCAGGAAAAAAATGAGTGTATAAAGAAAAAGGGGAGGAAAAGTATCCCGCCGAAATAAATTATCCTCCAGTATTATTAATAGCAATATGTCCGCCATTCTTACATATGACTTGGACTATGCGATTCGACATACCATTTGCCAATCGCTGAAAGACATTAGCATCAATATTGTCCCAGACCTCAATGATTGCGGCCTTCAGTTCTGCTATAGACTTAAACTGCTTACCATTGGCATTTAAAGCTCTACTGAGGATACTCCACGCATTTTTGGGGGGATTGAGATGAAGGTACAGAGCAGGCCATTCCATAACATGTCTCCAATTTTCCAAAAACCATTCCTAGGAGGATTTACAAAGGATATGGGGACGTTTTCCTGCTGAAAAATACATCTTAACCAACCAATTCTCTCTTAGTTAGAAATAAATGGGTTTCTAACAATTCTTGGTAATTGGTAAGCTACATACTATCTGAGGGAAGAATCCGGTTAAGTTTGCCCCAACAGTCGAAGCCGCCAAACATCATTAATATGATGTTGATGATCTACCCATGCTGAGCCTGCTCATGTTGAAAGCTATTCACAAGCAAAGCAGGGTCGATGGGGGCCAAATATCAACAAACATGGAAGGACCAGTGGCATCTTATTATATTCCCAGATAAGAAAAAAAATAATTTGGATGGCTCAGACTGCCTTGCTTTCTATTGGTTTGACACGAGGAAAGGAAAGGAAATTTTCTCTAAAAGGCAGCACGATGGAGGTTTATTAATAGTGTTGTCAGGATTCCGCTATAGTGGTAAATTTAATCTGGCTCTTCCTGAGACCGCATGTAAGCCACCAATTTCTAGGAATTGCTAGAAATCCATTTATTACCAACTGAAGAAAGAATTTATGGGCTAAGTTTGATTTTCCTGCAGGAAAACGCCCCTATAACCACCGCAAAATCCTCCTAGGAATGTTTTTTCATAATTGGGGACATGTTATGGAATGGCTTGCCCTGTACCTTCATCTCAATCCCCAAGAAAATGTGTGGCGTATCCTCAGTAGAACTTTAAATGCCGATGGCAGACAGTTCAAGTCTGTGGCAGAATTGAAAGCGGCCATCATTGAGGCCTGAGATAATATTCATGCTAATGTCTTCCAGAGATTGGTAAATGGTATCCAACATCGTATATTCCAAGTCACATATAAGCATGGTGGATATAATTGCTACTAACAGTAGTGGCTTTATTTTGGCGGGACACTTTTCACCCTCTCTTTTTTTATACATTCATTTTTTTTTCTTGATCAAGTGGGGCAGGGACTGAGTTATTCTTTGTAAATATGCATTTCTATATAGTCTTTCTTAATATATTTCTTTCGCTCTCGTGGTTTTGTTTTGCGTCCGATTACAGTACAAAATCAGGATGGCTTTATTTCGTTGGGACACACTGTAAATGGGTTTAAAGGCTTAGATATTGACGATCTTTGGGGGACACTGTTCCTCTGTTAATAGGGTCTAGAAGAAACAGTATTGAAATCGCCAACCAAAGAGTGCTAAAATTTTGTGTGCCATAAAATATAGAACGATACAGAACTATTAATGGCGAACGCAGCAACATTTGGTAGTACAAATGTAAATATTGTAATAAGGATTCAATTGCTAAAGCGTTTCAGCCAGTGAAGAACTAGCAGACGTCGCTGCCATTGATATCTGTCCTTCAGCATCATTGAACCGTTATGGGATACAAAATTTTAACATTTTTTAAAACATTACACTGTTAAAAATCTGAACCTTTTGCTGAATAGTCACGCCACCGCTTTTATAGAATATTTCTATTCAGACCAATCAGAATGCTCAATAAAATAATCGAGTAATCTTTTTCTATAAAAGCTAAAAAGTGACTATGCAGCAAAAGTTACAGGTTTTTAACAGTGTACTGAAATAATCGGTTTCTACTCTAAATCTTCCAAACGGCGTAAAGCAAGTTTAATATCTTTACATCCCCTTTTCTCATACTATTCACTTCCCGATAGACACTACTCTTCTTTTCAGTTCGAGGCTATAAAAATCGCCATCTTACCTTTTGTGACGTCACAGAAATACTGTTCATTGTATTTACTGCATGTAGACTATTACAGAATTTTTTTTTTTTTTCATAAAAGAATATAAATAGTTTAACATTTGTTTCCAGGTAATAATCCATAAAGAAACGGAGCCTATTCTTCTTTTGGGTCTAGGCTATAAAAATGGCTATTTTCCCTTTTGTAATGTCACAGGAGTATTGTCTATTAAGTAGAAAAGTCGTGTTTTAGTGGGCAGTTGTGCAATCGGCACAACGGATACGGGGAACTCACTCGCCACAGGATGTAAAGACCTTTTTTGATAGTCCAAGTGCCGACAACACATAACCTAAGATATCGAGCACAAATAATAATAATAATAATAATAATAATAATAATAATAATAATTTTATGAAAGAACAATAATAGGAGAATCTAATGATCCATGTTTGCCGGAAGTGAAGTGGTGCATAAGACAAAAATTAATTCTACCATTAGGTGATTAGTCGTAGTTTTATCATTGTTTTTGCCGTACAATCATTTCATACCTTTGATTGTATAATGATAAACCTTCATGGACATATCCAACCCTACATTTCGCATGTGCTTGGTGCGGTGTCATGCCAAAGAAATTAATATGGTTCAGGTTAAAGAAATATAGTTCAGAAAAACACATTTTAATCACCAGTATAGTAATATATATTTTTTAATTACCTATAATACAAATTTATTTTCCTTTAGTTTCAGATATCGATGGTCTTGATCAATGGAAAACAATCAGTGAAGACGGCGATGGAATCAGAAAAGAAATGATTTATAACATTTATGACTTAGACTCACCCAGAGGAGCTATAAGGTAGAGCACCATTTTCTTAACCTAACTTTTCAAATTTAACAAGAAATATTCAAATCGTTTCTTTTATTTTGGAGCGTTATCATAAAGCAAATGCATTAAAAAAATAAAAATCCTTTTGGAATATAGAATGAATATTGCTTTAGCACTTTTAAAGTATAAAGAGAATAGATCCGGTTTTTCGTGTGGGAGAAGACCTCTCTATATTTCAAATTCAAATAAGGAAGAGTTACTTCCAAAACATTGCAAAGTTGTAAACCGGCCTAAAATTAGAGAAATACAACCTGATAATGCAACCAAATAAGACTGTAGTCAATGGGAGGGAGGGGAAGGATCACCGAGGTTTGTTCCCCCTCCGGAATTATTTGTGTATTACTATAAATATGCCATTAACTACCAATCCAAGACGGCTAAAATTCTACTATCAACTACAGTCGTAATTCAAATATCCAAATTCAACGCTAGCACATCTTTTTATTGTAAGATTCTATTAGTAGTTGAAAAAATAAATGAAATTTCAATGAAATCTGTAAAGTTTATTCGATTTTTTTCAGAATGGGACTCTGTAAAAACAGAATGTTAATATTATTAAAATAAAATTATCACAGCAGTCAGACTTCTTTAGTCCAGATTTCTGAAAAATGTCATGCAATCTTTTTAAATATTCACAATGTTGTTCCAACATGTGCAAACGGGAAGGCATTTTTGGCAGTAAAATATCTAAAAACATAAGTCAAAAATTCCAAACATTAGTTTAGTTAACACAAAGGTCTCTACGTCACCGAAGAAGTATCTAAATAAGATTTTAATTTTATTTATAATGAAAACGGCAATATAAATTGAATATAATAAATTGAATTATCTGAA
Source organism: Maratus speculifer (assembly GCA_964019185.1). NCBI lineage: Eukaryota > Metazoa > Arthropoda > Arachnida > Araneae > Salticidae > Maratus > Maratus speculifer. Next base: position 78,673,282 of record OZ025299.1, read on the forward strand.
TTCACAATAAAACTTAATTAAAATTCTTAACATTCGCCTTTATTCAATTAATAAAAAACAAATCTAAAATAAGCCAAGATTAAAATTTCCCCCTCCAAAATATTTTCCTTGATACGACCTTGTATCTAAGGTAATGGATACAAAATGCTTCGAAATGTCATTTATTTGGGTGAAATTCAAGAATTCGACTAATTTTTACAAAATGTAAAACCTACATGTGTAACTTTAAAAATAATTGCCTTGAAAAATTTAATTCAAAATAAATACTGTCTATAATTACAAAAAAATCCCTGTCGGCTTGGCCTATAGGCGGAGGTAGATTTCGAAGAGTTTTCATTTCAACAACAAAAAATAAAATATTATTAAAGATAAACCCAATTTAACTACTATATTGTGCGCTTTTGAAAAATTTTTAATTTCATTTTTCTGTAAGAAGTGGTTTTATCAAAATCAACTTAAGCGAAATTCGGCTCACACACCCATTTTGACAACATATTTTGAAATACATTCTGACTTTATTAAAAAATCGACCAATACGCACATTATATAGTTCCTAAATAACAAAAAATTGTCAATTGAATGCGTTTGAGAGTAAAATTGAATTTAAAAATGAGTCATAAAGTAACCAATGTGTTATTTGAATGCATCCAGAATTCTATAAACAAGATCCCTTTGGAAAATTTTGTGCGAAGTGCCCACTTTGACAGCTTTTTTAAACTATATATTTAGCCTTTATCAAAAAACTGACTAATACGGCACATTACACAGTTCCTAAATAACAAATAACTGTCAATTGAATGCGTTTGAGAGCAAAATTGGAATTAAAATGAGTCATAAAAACCCCAGTTTGTTATTTGAATACATCTTCAATTCTTGAATCATGATCGCTTTGGGAAATTTTGTGCGAAGTGCCCATTTTGGCAGCCTTTTTTGAAATATATTCTGCTTTTATCAAAAAACTAGCCAATCCGTCACATTATATAGTTCCTAAATAAGAGAACCTATAAATTGGATACGTTTGAGAACAAAAATGGATTTAAAAATGACTCAGAAAAAACGCAATTTGTTATTTTTCCTCAATTTTTTCAATCACGTTCACTTAGGGAAATTCTGTTTTAAGTACCTTTTTTAACAGCCTTTTTTTTTAAAATAAATTCTGCCTTTACCAAAAAACTGGCCAATAAGTCAGATTATACAGTTTCTAAATAAGAGGATTTGCCATTTGGATGCGTTTAAAATCAAAAATGAATTCAAAAAATGAGTCACAATATAAGCAGTTTGGATTTGAGGTTTTTTCTCCAATTCCGATTTTTGTTTAATTAATTTCTGCTATAAGAATTGGTCCTATGAAAAACTTGTTAATATAAAAGTTGTAGATATTATTCAGAAGATGTAAAATAAATTTAATTAGATTTGATTGCTTAAGAATTGAGTAAGTTATGATTTTTTTTCCCACCCCCCTTTTTTTGTTTTTAATTTTTTTCATCGGTAAAAGTTGGTCTTATCAAAAACTTGTAAGTACAAAAGTTTTAGATACTGTTGAGAACATTTATTCAAAATTTAGTTGTATTTGATATCTTGAGAATTGACGAAGTTATGATTTTTTTTTTCCTCCGAAAAACCCTGTTTTTTTTTCATCTCTTGACCCCATTTTTAATTTTATCAAAAATCTATCATACAGAAACTTTTAGCCCATTTTTTAGAAGTAATATAAACTTTAAATTGATTCGATATCTATTTTAATTAAGACGTTATCGCGTTTTTTCTGTTTTCACAAAAACCCTCCCTATTTCCACCCCCTTGGTCCGATTTTGCCCATTAACGAACTCGACCGAGATTTTATGCCCCTCGATTTTATGTAAAAGTTTAAAGAAGATCTGAGCATAATTATGGAAGTTATCGTGTCAAGAAAAAAAAGTGAAATATATATATAGTTAGACAGATAGGTAGATAGATAGATAGATAAACTTTTTTACTGATGGTAGTTTTAGGGTCTAGGAGTCATGATCGGTGTAGATCTGCAAAAATTTTTCAGAAATTCCAACGTGGGAGAGAATGCAATAGATAGTATTTCATACGAAATCTACCTAATAAATCACATTTGTATTTCCTTATCTTTAGTTAATAAGGAAATTTCATTTAAATATACAAAAACATTACAATATGTAGATTTGTAATTATTTATATGCATTTTAACAATTGAGAAATTTTTGCTTATTTTGCGTATTTTAAAACTCAGGTACACATGCGCACATAAAATTGTTAGCCCCTTAATTCACATAATACAAAAATATTATATGGTATCGAAATAGCTAAATAAAACAATTTATTATTTTATAGAATCCTATTGATATACAGGGGCGAAGGGCATAGAGTTTACTACTCAATCTTGCAATAACTCTTTGGTACCGTTCGCTCATGTACAATAAAAAATATATTAATACAAATTTTCATATTGTATCAAATATTTAACATATTTACATTAAAACTGTACCATGTTCTTTCTGTTGTATTTAGTCAAATGTTTTAAAAGTAGCGTTAAATTTGGTTGGAAACCTTGCATGCCATAAACAAAATACATGCAAACCTTATTATTATTTTTTTTTCAAGGTACTTTTATATCTCAATGAATGATCGCGCAATTTTTACACAACACAAATTAACACAGATGCTGTGCAATACTTACATAGTCATTTGCTGATGATACAAATCATTTCGACCATTTTACTTTACATTGTGATCTCAAACATTTCTTTCTTCAATCTGTTTAAAATTTTGTTGAAATCCTGAAATCTGTGAATACAAATTTTTTTTTATAGTTCTGAAATTAAAGAATTCGCTAAGTATTTCTAAAAAAAATTGTTAAAAGGTGTAAAATTGGAGTTCGATGGTTTTTGGCTATATAGTTTTTTTCTTTTTTAACCCGGCGGAACGTGCGTCAAGAAAAGTTACTAGGGAGGATGCGTAGGGGTGAGGTATAATACACCCCATGCGCTTTCCGGCGGGTCAAGGACATTTCATTCCTATACATTCTATTGTTCTGAGAGCTTTATATTTATCTTTTTGAATTAAACTTTTTTTATGACAGTTATTACACTAAAATTTTCAATTTTTATAGAATTGGTGACCTCAAACTCATTCAAGGCTTCCCAGGCAAACCTGCAGGTTGGATAGCAGCAGCAGAAAATCTGCATGCAGAAAGTGTTCAGTGTGCTGTCCGAGATGAAAATAAGAAGAATGGTCCCAATACTTTTAGACTCTATAATTTAAGAAGTAAGTTTAATAACAAAAATACATTCAGAAATTATAGTTTGTACTGACTCAAAAGAATATATTAATCTCCTTAAACAAAATAACTGTCTTTTATTTTCCCCTCTAGTTGCTACTTAGGATGTATGTATTCATCTTAATATAAATACTTTTCAGTATTCCAGTATACATGCTGACACATATATGAGGGACTCGCGACCGTAGTAGATTAAGGCTGCTGGTCACTCATTTTCCGCATTCCGCTTCATAATGTTAAGTCTATGGGCGTTTGATGCATTCGTATATTCAAATATCTTTTCAGAATATTAATATTTTGAACTTCTTTTTTCTGTGTATTCTTCTGTACAGAATACTCAAAATGAAAGTAAAAGCGAGACTCAATTCATGATGTTCCCAAATGGAAACAAATGTGTATTCATGTGCATACATTTTTTGATACAAAAAGCATTACTGAAAAACATTTAAAATATTTTTATCTGAGTTTGGAATCTGTCTATTGCTAGCAAAATTCAAGGTTTCAAAAGTTTAACTTCATTTGCATTTGATAAACAACCATTGCTGTCTGTTATATATTTTTTCTTAACAAACTCTAAACATAAAATCGAAATGGTTCCGTAAAGCAGGAAGTTGCCAAGAGGCAATAATAAATGAATGATAAAGAGGGAAAATTTAATTGTTGCCAATCGGCAATGGTATGCATTTTAGGTTTAAGAGATTGGAGGTACATTTTTTAGTGTTTTACAAGAAATCAATTTTGCTAATATATATATATATATATATTTTCATATCGTATGTTTCGTATGAGAAAAAGTATTTAGCATAAAATAACATTTTCATTCTTTGCATGAAGTCATACGACTCTGTAACCATTTTGTCAATATTATTAATCTGAAAACACCACTTTTCTCGATATAAAGAATTAATTGTGTTTAATCAAAATCTGTTTTCAATTATTATCATATTTTCGGTCGCAAAAAATTCAGTTTGAAAACTTATCTATTATCGAATTTCAAAAATCTATAAACCTGTTCTGTTACAATTTTACCTTAATAAAATTTCTTTATGTGAAACTCCAAGTTTTTTTTATTTATTTTATTTTATTTATAGCGGATCCAACTGAAAGACATAATCTAGCGGAAGCATATCCACATCTGGTACAAAACATGAAAACACGACTGGAAGAACTAAGAAAAATCATGGTGCCTGCAGATGATCCTCCTGAAGACAACAGAGGAGATCCAAAGCTGTGGAATGGCAGTTTTAGTCCAGGATGGTGTTCTGCTCAATAAATTTATTGTAACTAAAAATAAAACTTTGTAAATTTTAATGTTTCACTGAACAAAATCGTCGTGTTAATAACTTACGCTTGTTACTCAAAAACCAGCAAACTAATGTTATTTCATTACAGCATTCTTTTCAAATTTTTCGTTTGAATTTCTCTTCACATATGGTTCATTTGGGGGAGGGATTATAAACATGAAGTATATCCGAATAAATTTCACTATCATAATAATATATCCATTTATTAAAAAAAAAAAAAGAAAGAAAAAAGACAGAACTTCTATACAACGTCCGAAAAAAAATAATGATAATTTCCTTATTTGGCGATTTTTCATCTGTTGGCGATGGAATGCAATTTCAAAAAATACTTTCTTATATCAGGTAGTCTTTAAGAGGAAAAAAGTTTCATGTTGAACTTGTTTGGATAAATTTAATTTAAATAACTTTAGTTTTGGCAGTTTTAGTTTGATTTAAGTATAATTTTGTTATATCGATATTTATATGTCAAAATATATGTAATATTAAAATTTAAACATCAAAATTTGCGATTTAAAACAAAATTCATAATTTAAATTAATTAAAATTGTTTCAATCTGAAAATCCAATTGAGCATTGTCGATTCGATTTTGTTGCTATGGAAACATCTGGCTTTTATTTTTGAATACGCTTAAATGCATGAAAATAATTTTTCTGAATATGCATTTTTTTATACAGGGTGATTAAAAAAAAGTGGACAAAATGATATGACAAATCAAGCATACAACAAGGATAAAAAATCACATAGGAACATAGGGTAGCAAACTACTTATTGAGTCACAAATACTGGGTGTTTTATTCTAGATACACCCGGTTTGAAAGTACAGTAGAACCCCGATAATTCGGATTAATTGGGACCAGGCCCAATCCGGATTGTCGAAAATCCGGATTATCCGGAGAATGTAAACAAATTAAATAAAATAAAACATATTCACAGAAAATCACCTTAATGCTGAACATATTCAATATTTACAGACAGTATAAATTTTTACTTTGTAATTATAAAATATGCCATATTCTGCCAGTTTTGCAAACCTCATGGCCACGCATTCTCGTTTATTCCTCCTATTTCGATTTTACGTAAGTGATTTGTAGAAGGGTTTTGGTTAGAAGACAAGGAAACGTTCACAAGAGGACTGTTTCCAAGAATACCTATGAACTGGCTGACAAAGATGGGATCGCGAACCCTATCAGTCAGTGTGTCTATAAGGGCTATTTTACTTTGCTTTCTTCCAATGCTCTGAGTATAAAACTTTATAAAGCAAGTGAGCTTTTAATGACATTTCCAAATTGATTAAATAGAAAACTATGAAAACTGGAATTGGCAAAGCTTAAAAGCTGTATCGTTGTTCCTTTCATACATAACATGAAAGAGTTTAAATAAAGAAAGCTTGGAGTATTCTTCCAAAAAGATTTCGTAAAATACTTATTTATTCAGAACATGAGGCTGAAATAAATTTATATTATAGAAATTTGCCGATCACTTCTCAAACTTGAAAAAAAAAAAAAAGACCAAATTGATCCGAATTATCCGGAGATCCGGATTAACGGGGTCCGGATTTGCGGGGTTCTATTGTAATAATTTCGAGAAAAATAAAATATTGTAATTAAAATGCAACGATTTGTACCTTATTTTCTGTGAAATGTGATAATGTTACGAAAAGATCTGAAAAAACGTATTGCTCAAGCAATCGATGATACCGTATAAACTAATTATCACAGTCCAAAATGTGAGGTGCCAAATGCATATTGCTGGTGTGCATAATGCAAACTTGTACCACTTTTGTTTGTTTTTATCACATTTAAAACAAAGGAAAGAATGTCTGTTAAATGTTTTATTATAATATACTTCAGTTTTCTGAAATTTATTACCTTTAACCCAAATTGAGTTAGGAGGAAACACCCTGTATTTGTGACTCAATAAGTGGTTTAAACCCCTATGTTCCTATGTAATTTTTTATCCTTGTCGTATGCTCGTATGCATGATTTGTCATATCAATTTTTCCACTTTTTTTGAATCACCCTGTATATGAAATTTTTTTTTCCAGTGATAAATTTACAGCAACAAACAATATATATGTAATACATATATATGTGTGTGTGCGTACATAATATATTAAATTCTGTCATTGTTTATGTTTAAATTCATTAAATACCATTTACACGCATTCTAAAAATCCTACAGTTTCAGTTGCATTAAAATCGTTTGCTTTTGCGGAGGAAAAGTGCTACTCGTCAATCGTGACGCTTTCGTCTTTTCACGCCAATTTTTCGAAAGTATTTCATTTTTTGAAGACTTTCTACTGTAATTCCGTTGCTAATTTTGACTAATTCTTTATTACATACATAAGTAGCTTAATTAGTAGTTTTTTTTTTCAAGAAATTCTTAGTATGCCTAGTATAGAGACCTTCCTTGTAAGTTTGTGTGAGAGTAGCTGATACTAAATGGCAGTAAAATAAGACTTACATTCCAGCTATTTCTGCTTCACATTTGGCACCCTTGCTGGCGCATGTTAAACTCCATATCATTTAAAAATAACAAGTAGATTTTTAATGTTTGAATATTCTCCGTTTCTATCAGATAAAATCAAGATACCGGGTGTCCCAAAAGTGACTGATGGATTTTAAAATTCAATAACTTGCAAACGGTGACAGCTATTTAAAAAATTGATTGCAGGAGAGTTATGTATAAAGTCAGGAGTTTTTTAACCGTAATTTTTTATTTTAGTTCGCATATTAAACAATAGGTGGCGCTGACGGCTATTGAGGGCCAGGTGATCAATGCTGAGTGAAGCGTTGACCTGGCCTTCAATCGCCGTCAGCGCCACCTATTGTTTGATATGCGAACTAAAATAAAAAATTACGGTAAAAAAACTCCTGACATTATACATAAACCTCCTGCAAAAATTTTTTAAATAGCTGTCACCGTTTGCAAGTTATTGAATTTTAAAATCCATCAGTCATTTTTGGGACACCCGGTAAGTTGCTGTTCTTAAATTAATAGTAGTTTACTTATAATTATTCTAAGAAAATATCACTAAGTGTTTGATCCAACTCATTTCAAAGGATCTACAGAACCATGTTCATAATTTCCCCCACACTGTGATATAGGGAAACCATGACGGTTTTCTTCTTATGTAGTTTACTAAGCTATCAGTTCACAGGCAATTTCAACTGCATAACATAATTTATAAATGCGAAAGATAAAAAAAATGTTAATGCTATTAATTTTAAGGTTAAGACTGTTAATTTATTACGTTAGTTGTGACCATACGAACATTCACGAATGTTCAGCGTTAATGTTCAAAACTGTTGAACATGAGCTTTGATAGCATTCGATAAAACAGATATTTTGGATTGAGAAAACAGACGGATGTCTTGCGATTGCTAGCGAAAGATATCACGCATAAGCGTATGGAAATTTGGATAAGGCCAGTGCGAGGCCTGTCCAAATTCAACTGAAGCACTTTCTTTTGTTGCTGTAAATGAACATTGAACTGCCTGAGAGATTTTAATTTCTAACGGCACAATTCGTTTTAAAAATCAATATTCACCTTTTGAAAAATATTATTTTCGAAACGTCGTTTTTACTGGAAAAGTGGGGGGAGAGGATCCCGTCTTTTCAAAATCGTATCAACTTGACTATTTAAGAACTAAAAAAAGTACCCACTTAATTTCGATATCTTGATCTCTAAAACGGTGCAAAACATTTTAAAAAATAACTCGAAAAAATGATTTTCGAAGAGCGATAATTCTGCAATATTTAAAAATCTCCCCATCTGTTCTACATATCAAAAACTGAAAAAATAATTTATATGTCAAATTCCCCTACGTAAATTTTTTTCTACATTCATTATCACGAAGACTGGTTTAAAAAATATTTTTTCGAAAAAATTACTTTCTAAAACACATCAAAACATCGAGAAAAACTAGTCAGATGTGGCCATCCCAAAACTTTCTTCCATCTTATGCTTGTTAATACTTCCTGTACTGCAACATAGCAGCACCAGCTGTTAAGTGGTTTAAACCAAAATCTAGTGGACAACAACTTATGTCAACATATAACTGAATCTGAAGTTTGATGAAAATCCATGTATTAGTTTTTGAGATAGAGCTATTGCAAAATCTTTTTAAAAAATCTTCATAACCGTGCCACATGTCTCGTGATGCACACCCAAAAACTAATAAAGATTAATTTTTTATCAGGTACTTAGTGAATCTGGAGTCTGATGAAAATCCATGCATTAGTTCTTGAGATGTATTTATTACGAAATCGTGATAAATGCAGCATAGCAGCACCATCTGTAGAGCGATTTACACCAAAACTAAACAACACTAATTTAAATCAAGGACTAACTGAATCTGAAGTTTTATAAAATTTCGTGCATTAGTTCTTGAGATAGAGCTATTGCGAATATCACAAATAATGCACCATGGCAGCGCCACCTATTGATTGATTTGCACTAAAGCGTAATCAGTTTTTCTTGAGATATGGCTATTGTAGAAATCGTAAATAATGCAGCATAGCAGCGCCCGCTGTTGAGCGATATACACTAAAACCTAATCAAATCTATCTTATATCAAGGTCTCACAGAGTCTAAAGTTTTGTAAAATTCCGTGCATTAGTTCTTGAGATAGAGCTATTGCACTAATCAAAAATAATGCACTGTAGCAGCGCCACCTGTTGAGCGATTTACAGCAAAACGTAATCAGCGCCATTTTATATCAAGTAGTATCTGAATCTAAAGTTTTATGAAAATCCATTGATTAGTTCTTGAGATATGGCTGTTGTAGAAATTGTAAATAATACAGCATAGCAGCGCACCTGTTAAGCGATATACAGAAGAAACTAATCAGATCTAATTTATATCAAGGTCTTACAGAATTTAAAGTTTTGTGAAGTTCTGCGCATTAGTTCTTTAGATAGAGTGCCCATAAATTTTTTGTCACATACAGACAGACAAATTGACAGACACCCATTTTAAAAACATGTTTTACGAGTTCTCTGAATATTTGAAATTAACTCAAATTTTAATATTTTTACATGATTTTTTTTCCTTGCATAGGATAGCTATTGCGATAATCACGAATAATGCACCATGGCAGCGCCACCTGTTGAGTGATTTTCACCAAAATGTAATCAACATGTTTTTATATAAAGTACTAACTAAATCTAAACTTTTATGAAAACCCATGCACAAGTTCTTGAGATATATGGCTATTGTGAAATTTGGGAATAATGCTGTATAGTAGCGCCACCTTTTGAGCGATATACACCACAAACTAATCAGATTTATTTTATATCAAGTTTTAACAGAATCTAAAATTTTGTGAAATTCCGTGCATTAGTTCTTGAGATAGAGCGCCCACAAAATTTTTGTCACATACAGACAGACTCACAGACAGACATTTTGTCAAAACATGTTTTTCGTCTTCTCTGACTCTAAACATGTAAATCCGTCAAAAACAGAATTTCGAAAATTTTCATGAATCCAATACTTTTTTCTTATAAACATAGAAGAAAGTAAAAATCTGCGTGAAACGATTTTGATTTTTACTTTCTTCTAATTTTTCAAAAAGAAAGAATTGGATTCGTTAAAAGTTTTGACTTCCTGTTTTCGATGGATATATACGTTTTAGGAGGTCCTGCATCCGATTTGATAGTTTTTAAAAGATATCTCTAATCTGTGACTCTATCACTCGGTAAGTCTGTATGTGACGGAAATTTTGTGCGCACTCTATCTCAAGAACGAATGCACAGAAATTCACATGCACTTCATTGTGTTTTTGATAGGACCAACTCTTACTGCAAAATAATAATAATAATAATAATAATAATAATAATAACGAAAACTAAAAGGGATGTGGAAAAAGAAAATAATCCATAACTTAGTCAATTCTTAAGATATCAAATCCAATTAAATTTATTTTACATCCCAATAATATCTACACCTATTACATTGACAAGTTTTTTTTACAGGACCAATCTTTATAGCAAAAATAAATTAAAAATAGGAATTGAAGAAAAAATCTCAAATCCAAACTGCTTATATTCTGACTCATTTTTAAATTCATTTTTGATTTTAGATTCATCCAAATGACAGGGTTCCCTAATTTGGGAAATACATAATGAGACGTATTGGTCAGTTTTTTGAAAAAGGTAGAATATATTTCAAAGAATGCTGTCGAAATGGGCATTTTTGAACAGAATTTCTCGAAGCGATCGTGATTTAAAAATTGAGGGAGTATTCAAATAACAGATTGCTTATTTTCTGATTCATTTTTAAATCCATTTTTGCTCTCAAACGCATCCAACTGAGAGGTTCTCTTATTTAGGAACTGTATAATGTGCTGTATTGGTCAGTTTTTTGATAAAGGCAGAATGTATTTTTTTTAATGCTGTCAAAATGGACATTTTGAACAGAATTTCCCGAAGCGAATGTGATTGAGAAATTGGGGATGCATTTAAATAACAAATTGCTTATTTTCTGACTCATTTTTAAATTCAATTTTGCTCTCAAGTGCATTCAATTGACAGTTTCTCTTATTTAAGAACTATATAATGCGCCGTATTGGTCGATTTTTTCATGAAGTCGGAATTTTTTTCAATAAATGCTGTCAAAGTGAGCATTTGCGCCGAATTTCACTTAAGAGGTTCTGATAAAACCAGCTCTTACAAAAAAAATGAAATTAAAAATTCTTCAAAAGCGGCCAAATAAAATTAACAAACTGGGTTTATCTCTAATTATATTTCATTTTTTGTTGTTGAAATGAGTACAATTCAAAATCTACCTCCGCCTATAGGCCAAGCCGACAGGGATTTTTATTTTTTATTTTATTGCAACAATATTTTATCAGTCATCTAAGTCTTCCCCCCCCCCCCAATATACTTATTTTCATTTTATAATCTTTTGCTTAAATATATCGATCAGATATTAGAGAAATGTACATATACAGTCGAGTCTCTCTATAACGAAACTCCATACATCGAATTTCTCTATATAACGAATTTTTAGTAGGAACGGTCCCCTTTTCACATGATTACATTAAAAACAGTCTCTATACAGCGAAATATCTATTTCCATATAACGAATTTTTGCATAAATTGGTCTGGATTTATTCAGTTTTAAAAAAGCCTCGAAATCATATGGAATAAATTTTTCATCCCTTATTTTTTATTTATCGTTCCGTGCTGAGTTTTTTTATATTACTTTTCTCCTTGTTCTTTAAATCCAACGAATTCATTCTACCTCCCACACACCTTTCCACATCCTTCTCAAAACAGAGTCAATTGGATTGTTACACATATAAGAGAAGAATCAATGAGAGGCACATAAGAGAGGCCTTCAAATAGGAAAATGTTAACGACAATTTTTCCTTCCTTGCTAAAATTTGAGCTTTTATTATTATTATTATTATTATTATTATTATTATTATTATTATTATTATTATGAGAGCGTAACAATTTTAAAATCAAAACAATAAAAAATTACAGATATCTTCGTCTGAAATTAATGCAAGTCTTCCTTATTTGATTTTCATTAAGCTTTCAAATAAATGCCTGTTCTCTTTTTTGAAACAGCTTAAATAATTAAGAAATAAAATGTTAGATTAATATTTACTTCTAAAGATTTCAAATTCTTAATTAAAAAGATCAAAAATAATTTTTTTTCTTCAAAAATTTACATATTAAATACGATTTTTAACATTATTCTCTATACATCGAATTTCTCTATATAACGAATTTTTTACTGGAACGATGGATTTCGTTATATAGAGATTCGACTGTATTATTTTCTTTACGGTGAATTTAACGCATAGCATAACTAATGATTATAGTAACATATGAATAAGATAATAAACAGCATGTCAAAATATTTTTTTTTTCCATTTTGTTCACATAAGCCCCATGTGTGTTCACAACTGCCCCGCCGTTGGGGCAAAAGTGTACAATATTTTGAATTAATAAAACTATTTAAAAAATTAAGAAGATCTATAAAGGTAATTTAAAAAATATTATCATACGCAAAAAAAGTTCTGTTTACTATACTGAGTAGTTTTTGTTTATGGAAATTAACCCAGCTATGAGAAAAATCTATGTTTATGCATAGCTGCCAACTTTTACGCATTTTTCCTACCACAAAGATTTTATATTAAATATTGTTTTATTTAATCGTCGAAATCTGATGATTAAACAAATAGAAAACCTCTGTACAATTTTAGTGGTAGCAAAAATTCGTAAAAGTTGGCAGCTATGGTTTATGTGAACTGTTCACATGTGGCCCAGTCTCCCCTACTGTTAAAAATATCGTGAAAAATTACTTCTGTTTTTAAAGACTATCTATTTTCTGACAAATGAGAATGCAAAATAAACGCCTTTAGGGCGTTTCCATTGGTCCGAAAGTAGATATATCTTTAAAAATTGAGATAAATTTTCACAATATTTTTAACAGTGTACTCATGAATCTGCCGTCATACGGAATATAAAACTTGATTGTTTGAGACGGTCTAAACAAAAGGGAATTGCCAAGCAATTTGTCAAGCCATTTTTTCCCAAGAAAATGCTTGATAACATATCTCACTCTTACAATTGAACTCGCCATACGAGTTGGCCTAGTTCTGGAAAGCAGCTTTTCCTAGTTTGAACAAACGCGTCTGTCTGATACTTTATTCACACCGGATATTTAGAATATCCCATGCGCACGAACTCATTAATACAAGTGTGCCTAGACATGAGAGTGGCGAATTTAGAGTTCATTGATTCAGATAGTTTTGGGCAAAAGTGAATCTCTAAGGCATATTGGAAGGCCTGCCATTGTCGCTAATGTTTTTGTCTTCTCTCAATAGAGTTTATGCATGCGACCTAAACTTCATCTTCTGGCGGTACACTGTTAAAAAAATATTAAACTTTTGCTGCATCGTCACTCCACCGCTTTTACAGAATATCTCTATTTAGACCAAAGAAAATGCTCCATAATACAGTGAAGTAATCCTTTTCTATAAAAGCGGTGGAGTTACGATGACGCTATAATACGATGCTTACGTTGAAATTCGAAAATATCCCTCAGATTCTTTGGATTCCTGTAACGTTGAAATTTAACGTATTCAATTTTTTAGACACTGTTTGGATATAGTAGATTTCCACACTATTTATTCTAGATGCTGTAGACATATGATTGGTTAACATTTGATTGGTTAGAAGGATTTATTATTTATTGAACAACATACATCTGACTTGTGTGCTTGACATGAAGCCTGCTTATAAGCTATCGTCAATATACAGGGACGAGATAGTACGCAAGGAAATATTACTACTAAGAGAAGTACAATCAGGAGATCCACACAAAGAGTGCGTATAATGGAGCCAGTGGGATTCGAACCCACAACCTCCTACGCCAAGCGATTAGTGGCGTGATATTTTAACCACTCAGCCACGGAGGCCCGTTAGAATGATTCGGAACAAAAGCTAATAGCCAAGGATCTTGAAGAGACTGCCATTATTGCCAAGCTAATGCTTGTTAACTTGTCTTACTCGTATAATCGAATTAATACAGGCGAACAATGAGAAGTTCTGTAATAGAAAATGACAAATTTTGTCATCCTTAGGATAAACGCGACTATCTGAGTGTGGACTTTACACACAAATTACAATAGCCATGCTTCTGCGGAGAAAAATACTGCGAAAAATACTGTTTATTGGACGGAGGGGTAACAGTATTAAAGTGTTCTTCACGCCTATAAGTATTTTTCTTCTGATTACCCGCGGCTGATGTCAAGCAGGTAAAGTCCATTATGCGTCTAGACTTCAGAAAGAGTTACTCAAAAGAATTTTTTATTGTTGGAACAATTTTGTCATCTGTAAAGATCTAAAACAGCAATGTTGCCCCTAGCAGCCTACGAAATGATTATAAAACTGTCGACGAGGAAATGTTTTTGCTGTATTGCGGCAATTTTCGTAGCTTGGAGATATTCCGTGTAATAAAACTCAGGTTTGCCTTAATTTGGACAAAAAACTTCTGTCTGACACAACGTGAGCAGGCACCCACACTGTAAAAAATTTGACCCTTTTGCTGCATCGTCACTCCATCGCTTTTGTAGAATATATCTGTTTTGACCAATGAGAAAATGCTCTATACTGCAGCGAAATAATCGTTTCCTATAAAAGCGATGGAGTGACAATGCAGCAAAAGAGTCAAGTGTTTTACAGTCTCTACAGGGACGAGATAGCACAAGGAAATTTACAACACCAGAGAATTACATCCAGGAGCTCCACGAAAAGCGTGCAACGGAGCCAGTGGGAGTTGACCACACAGCCAACGTACACTCGCAAGCGATTGGTGGTGTGGTGCCTTAACTACTCAGCTACGCAGGGCCGAAACTAGAGGAGGGCAGAGGGGGGTACGTGCCTCGGGCGCCACCAGAACAGAAGGGGAAGGGGCGCCAAATGAAGATTTTGTTTCGTGTGTTTGATACAAAGAATGCATATATGTGGACGGTGGGGGGGAGCGCCAAAATCCATGTTTGCCCCGGGCGCGAATAAGGCTAGTTTCGGCGCTGCAGCTGCGGTGGGTCTTTTAAATCGAATATTTTTTGCAAATTGAATAAAAAATCCTGAAAGTGGAATTCCACGTACGCTCCAGATGTCCTATTTCAGCTTAATACGAAAGATTAATGGATTTCAATTTTTCGATAGTATTACCTTCGCTGAAAGTGACATTTTAGCAGTTAGTTAGTGAAATAAGCATCGCCCTGATAGACCCCACCAAAATTTGTTTACTTAAAATGCGTAATTTTTTTTCCAACCACCTTCGTCGTTCCAAGCCCAAGCTCGCACTCTGATTGGTTGTTGCTCTCGGCACTGTTTTCATGTAACTTGGCGATAATCATACTTGGCGTAGCGATAGATGCTTCCGTCGAGGAGTTTGATTTCCTTCATAACCGAGTACGAAGTAACTTTGCTCTTGCAGCATTGGATTGGATGGAACGTGTCTTACTGAAAGCAAGTATGATTATCGCCAAGTTATGTGAAAACAGTGCCGAGAGCAACAACTAATCAGAGTGCGCGAGCTTGGCCTTGGAACGATGAAGGTGGTTGGAAAAAATAATTACGCACTTAAAATAGTAAAACCTTCGTAAAAATGTATCTCCTGATTGGTCAGTTTTGTCTCTCTAATAGCGAAAAATTTATCTGGATCTCTTCTGGTACATGGCCTAGAATTTACACTGTTAAAAATTTGAAAGCTTCGCCGCATCGTCACTCTGCCGCTTTTATAGAAAACGATTACATCACTGTATTATTCAGCATTCTCATTGGTCAAAATAGAGATATTCTATAAAAGCGATGGAGTGACAATGCAGCAAAAGTTTTAAATTTTTAGCAATGTAGTAAAAAATATAACCCTTTTGCTACATCGTCACTCCACCGCTTCTATAGAAACGATGACTTCAGCCTATTATGGAGCATTCTCATGGGTCAAAAGAGAGATTTTCTATAAAAGCGGGGGAGTGACGATGCAGCAAAAGGGTCAAACTTTTTACAGTGTATAGTGTTGAAAACGGCTATTCCTACACTTTAAAAAATTTGACCCTTTTGCTGCATCTTCACTCCCCCGCTTTTATAGAATATCTCTCTTTTGACCCATGAGAATGCTGCATAATAGGCTGAAGTCATCGTTTTCTATAAAAGCGGTGGAGTGACGATGCAACAAAAGGGTCTATTTTTTACAGTAATGCTTTAAAAAGTGCTAAAAACATGTATCCCATAAATTTCCAGCGATGCTAATGCTGTGACAATAGACTGATGCAAGCGCCATCTGGTAGCGCTTTTCAACGTAAACACTTTATTTTCAAAAAGTAAATGTCGGAAACTATAAATATAAGATATTTTGGTCTATTATAAGCTAATTTAGTTAAGGACGTGAAATAAGTTAAAGAATCTGTTTTAGAAAGTATAATATCGTTATATAGTTTTTAAATCACCTCAAAGAATTGCTTTGCTTTTGCAAATTTGCAAATAAGAAAAATCCTTATTGGGCAATTCTTACGTAATGCACAATACATTTACATGTGTTCAAACCATTAAATTCCACCAAAATTAGTGTTAAATACTTTGAAAACTATGAGATACGCTAATAAAGTGTTTACGTTAAAAAGAGCTACCAGATGGCGCTCCGTATCAGAATATTGTCACAGCATCATCGTGCATTTATCGGATACAATCATGGAGCTAAGATAAGAGGAGACGACATATCAATCTAGCATCGTGGTGAGAGTAGAAGCCGAAAGACGAATCTCCCCCCCCCCTCTCGCATCCGCCATGTTTGACTTTTACCATAGTTGACTTGCGCCGCGAGAAGAAATTGGGAAACACTGTTAAAAATCTGCTGAATTTTGTTGCAACGCACTCCACCATTTGTATATAATATATCTATTCCAACCAATGAGAAAGCTCCATTTCACGGCCAAGTAACCGTTTTCTATACAAGCAGGGGAGTGCGTTGCAACAAAATGCAGCAGATTTTTAACAGTGAAGTGGCAGACGGCACAAGGCAGCTTACCCTGGTCAAATATGGCGGAAGCAGCGGGGTAAAAACGGCTACAAGTGACTTCATATATGTCGTCTTCATATACCTTCTTAGCTCCATGGATACAATTTTTTACCAGTATTTTGTGGCGCATATTCACAGTATCCTCAAAGAAACTCTTCGAGAGGGTTGAATTCTGATAGGGATTGGCCGACGCGTTTTCACGTAACTTGGCAATAATTATACTTGGCGTAGCGATAGACGCTTCCTTCGAGTTTGATTTCCTTCGGAGCCGAGTACAAAGTAAAAATTTGTGTTTAAACACTTTTAAAGAGTACAGCTTTCAGTAAGACACGTCCATCCAATGCAATGCTGCAAGAGAAAAGTTACTTTGTACTCGGTTCGGAAGGAAATCAAACTCCTCGACGGAAGCATCTATCGCTTGCCAAGTTACGTGAAGAAGCGTCGGCCAATCCCTATCAGAATTCAACCCTCCCGAAGAGTTTCTTTGCGGATACTGTGAATATGCTTTTGTGGCCATGTTCTACACTATGTCTACACCATGGGCGTGTTCACCACAATTTACCGGTCACTTACCGGTTACTTACTGACTGGAGATAAGTGCGAAATGAAAATCAAGGCGAAGTGTGACGTCAGCTACAATTCAACAGGATAGTTTTCATTTTTGCCACAGTTTGCTTTCGTACTGCCCTACAATCGGTTACTTTGGTAAGTTGCGCTGAACACGCCCTATGTCTATGTGTTAAAATTTTTAAATTTTTGCTGCATCATCACTTCCCCGCTTTTATAGAAAACGATTACTTCACTGTAATATGGAGCATTTTCATTGGTCAAAATAGAGATATTCTATTAAAGCGATGGAGTGACGTTACAGTAAAAGTTTCAAATTTTTAATGGTGTAGGCGCTATACTGCCGGAATCTTGATAGATTATTCGCTGTTAGTCAAACTAATATGACCAATCAGAAGGCTGCATTTTTGCGATATTTTCGCTGTTTGCAAAAATGTAGGCTTCTGATTAGACAATCTCGTTTCGCTAACAGTGAAAAATCTATCTGGATTACGACTCGTGTCTTTAATGTCTTTATGGGTATTGGCCAAGATCCAGATAGATTTTTCACAGTTAGCGAAACGAGATTGAGAACACAGAAGCTTGCATTTTTGTGAACTTTTTTCTAGTTGAAAAAATGCAGGCTTTTGTTTGGTCAATCTTGTTTCCCTAACAGCAAGAAATCTACCTGCATCCCGTCTTTTATTTTTAATTACTTATGCTGCATTTTGGGCAGCAAGGAAAATCTTCCACGGAAGATTTGCATATCAGATTATAACTTTTCCGAACATTTATAAGGTCGTTTGTGGGATTATGTTGTATGTTTTTAAATGAATGAATATTGTTTTAAGTTTTATGTGTACGGACATAATATTGCGAAAACTTAGTATTATCATATTTTAAGGTAGGTGGGAAAATAGGAGGCTAGCGTTTTCAGGATGTAATATCTACATATGTTTAAGTTTACACGTACGTAGTTTAATTTTCGCGTGTTGCAGCTTACGTGTGATAAGTCTCAAAGATTTTAAGATGACTAGTAATAGGCTACTTTAACCCTTTATAGGCTCTGTGTTTAATGGTTTAAAGTGTGTTTCAGCAACATATAAAATAACCAGGTATTCATGTTTCTGAAGTAAAAGCACTGTTTTACTTGGCACGTCCGTCGCCTGTATCGGACAATTTAAAATGATGATATAAAGCTATTGACGTTCTTATCTAAAATTCCCTTTGATTTTATTCGGTGACTATATACTTTCAGCAAGTTTGCTTAAACCGAAATTTCCGTTTTGTTACTGGTGACTGATGTGGCACTCAACGTCTTAATAGCATAAATGGAAGATGCATTATGCGTTCTCTGTAATTCTATTTCGTAATGAATGCTGGAAGGCCCTACGATTTCACGCAGCTGCTAATGATCAGAGTAGCTTTAGTTTTAAAATGTTTCTTGCTTGACTAGTCTCTTTAATTTTGCCTCGCTTATGCGTTTACAAACCTGGTAGCTATAGTTTAGTGTGTAAAAGTCTGTGCTTGATAACGAGTGCATCATTCTAGGCATATTTTGCCATTACCGCCTAGTTAATGACTATGCAATATTGTATGGTAATAGCAATATACATAAATGCGGTTACATGCATATGTCATAATTGTTGAACTTGCAGGGAATATTTTTTACTCTCCCCTTACTTGGATATTTACGTTAGTCTTCCACGATTCCTCTTCAACTGGATAGTAATATATTTGTATGTATCCATTAGCAATAAAAAGAAACAAAGAAATAAAATATATAGCCGTAAACTTTAACAACAGGACACCCCCCCCCCCAAAAAAAAAAGCTTTCTCAGTGTACTTGAGTTTGATTTTAACTGGAAAGTTAGAGTACCATTAAACTATTTCTCAAACTATTCCACTACGTTAACCATGACTGGTGTTGACTTTTTTAGTCTTATTTGTGCTACTGTAATTTAATCATGAATAGATTCTAATTAAAACATAGTAATTTCTTCCGCTTTTTACATCGGTCACTTGAATATTTTCAGAAATATTTTTGTGGCATTCATTGTACTGGTAACTAAATGCCACTGTAACTGCAGCTTCATTAAAGTTTCATAATTGAATTTTAAGGGTTAAAACATTAAACTAGTATTGTTCTGCTCTTTAATAAAATTAACTAGTCCTTTTTTTATTTCTAGAATGAAAGCTGTTGGATTAATAATTCTTGTAACCCTAGTGGCTCGCGCTTGCTGCATTGATCTTGCGACGAAAGGTTACTTTCTGTCAAGTCCAAGAGTTCGAAACATCTTGATCAAAACTGGCTTGGCTAACGTAATAGGGCGAAAATCATCGGCTATGTACGAAGCCAGTAACTTCAGGCTTGTGGCTGATCAAGGTACCAACATCAGGAAAGCGGAGATGGATAATTTCGACATTATAGAAACTGCACCGGGGCAGAATTTTAGCAAGCGAATTTCCCCTGCTCCTGTTCCGAACGCTAAGAAAGAAGAGGATAGAATGTATTCTGAAAGGCTCTTCAAAGTACTAAATGAAATGGATAAGAATAGTTGTATTTCTCGACTCTTGTGTGAAATAGGGGCCGAACCAGAATCATTTGGAATCATCGGATTGAAAATAAATCATTATCTCAAGTAAGTATATTAACATGCGCTTTTAAGTTATTTTTCTATTTTTAGTTTGTAATTAATGGAGGAAAATCATTTTATACTGAACTAAAAGCTGAATTAAACTGATTAAATAATTACTGATTAATTTTGATTGAACTTAATTAAAAGCTGTTTAATTTTTTTTTTTTTTAAATAGGAAAGTGAACATGAATTCCTTTTTTCTAAAATTGAATTGTTCCCATAACTTTAATTTTGCTAGGTTACGGGTTGAAGTATTTTGTCGTTATTCCGGGATGACTCTTAATCTTTCGGATATAGAGCGAATGAATAAGAAAGTTTATTGTCGACTAAACTGAATTTTCAAGTCTGCATAAAATGACAAACCCCAACCTTTTGCTGCTGTATTCGTAAAATACTTCTGCAGTTTAAGTTTGCAAAACTTTTTAGTACCGCTTTTTAAGTTAAAATTGTTGCTTAAAGTACTCCTTTCCGATATACTAAAATCGGTATTCTTTAGTTTAAAAAACTATGTTATATGTATATTTTAATGCTAAATTACTCTTTAACGTGATATGAAACTTAACAGTGTTGGACTATAATCCTAGAGCATTACTACTAGTTTTTAAACCTTAATATTTCTGTAATTGCTCAAATGTTAATTTTGTGGTGAGATTAAACTTGGTGAAAGGTTTTGTTTGTCTTGGAGTTGCCCGTCACTTGAATTTAATTTCTTCTGTATTATCCCCGATGTCTGACCATATTTTACCTGAAAGTCTGTTTATACATATAATTTAACGCAACATTAAATTTCTTATTTATAGGCATGTTTCTTGCTAATCTTTTGTATTTTTAGGTACTAGTTATGCTTCCCCTTTAGTGTTAAAATAAATATAAAAATTATCGACCGTTAATTTGATTCTAAATAGTACTTAACTGTAATCGTAGTTTTTACACCGTACTTCAAAACTTGAAGCTTCCATCAAAAGAATAAATCTACTTATGTAAAAGTTTGTCCTGCCTGATAATAGACGCACAGCCCTAAGCCCTAGCTAAATAATCAAATTTAATACTTAAATTTTACCTATTAGAATGTAATAAAGGCAATTTCTTTATAAATAGTTGTTTTAAAAAGTCATCCAAAATTGGTACAAAACACAAGCAGAACATTTGACAAAATCTAGATGTGCCGTTACAAAAGAAGTTGTTTTAAGTTGGTTCAGAAATGTAAAATCATATTTGGAAGATATTAATATTCTTCCGAATTCTAAAGCATACAGAGAATTTTCAATAAGGTTAAAACAAGGTTTCTTTTGTGCTCTTAAAACAAGGAAAATTTTGGGACCAAAATCGGTTAAAGATGTTATGTTGTACCAAATAACGAAAAAGAACAAATCACTGTTACGGGATGTTTTTCAGCAACTAATGAGATTGCTCCATTGGTGATAATATATCCGTATAAGCATCTCTGAAGGGAAATTGTGGAATCAATCTGTGCCAAAATGGTGGGCTATGATTATCTGAATGGTTGGATAGTGCAAGAACATTTATCACTTTAAATGCATTCTAAAATTCCATATTGAGTAGTTTGGACTATCGGAAAGGGGTGATAAAATTGATCTGTTATTTATATTTCAGTTGCACAGTCTATCATTTAGATGATATGAATGAAGATTGGAGACTTTAATGCCTTATTTTATCTAAACTTTATTTCAGTAAAACATTGTCTTTATATTATAAATCTTTTAAATTTAAAGGATTTATATTGTAAAGGTATAAAACAAAATATTTAATGTTGGTTAATATCATTATTGTTTTATATCCACATTATAAATCCTTGATTATAATAAATTCATAACTTAAATTTATTTTTTTTCATTATAAATCCTTTAATGTAATGAATTTCTAACTTAAAGCATACTATAAAACAAAATTAAAACTTAAGTTCTGGATCAAAATATAATTGAAGCAAGTTGGAAATTGCACGTGAAGCGTAGCAAATGAGGTGCGTTCGTACGATAACTCTGTTTTAAAAATATACAGATCTTCCTGATAGTAGACAATACTTCGGATACAGTACAGTGGTTGAACTCTTTGTATTCCTATAAACATATAGGAATTTTCATTGCATCTCAGCAACGCATATCATATTCATAAAATGTGGCAGTTTAATATAATTAAACATGTCCCATACAATGTTTCCCCGTATAGCATTATGTAGTGGAATACTTTTGTGTGGCCCTGTAATTTAATATTCTTTGCATCTCGGATTATACAGTTTTTATTTTAGTACATATATGTCATAGGTTCATGTCAATTTTATGTTCGAATGAGTGTAACACCATTAAAATGAATTGTCAACTTTTCCCCATTGACTGTAATGTAACGGAATACTTTTGATGGTCCCTGTAATTGTTCTATGCATCCGATTATCATAAGATCTGAAATGACTCTACAAAATTATGTAATTATGTTTTAAATTGCAAACGATGAAAATGCATTTTAAACTTTCCCCCATTGATCGTGATGTAACGGAATCCTTTCAATTTTCCCTGTAATTGATCTATTCAACCTATTTTTATGAAATTTGAAATGACTTGACAAAATTATGTAATTATGTATTTTATATTTCCAACTATTCGGTTGGATAGTTTTTGCGTTGTTATATGCAGACAGAGGGACAGCCGGACGGACTGAACTATAGGTGCTACGTATTTACATAATTACGAACGTACCTAAAAACAATTATCTGTTATTTTTTGTAGGGTGGTCCATTACTGGGCTTTTGGGTGTTCAGACATTTCTATTTAAATTTTTATTTCTATATGGAACTGTAGGATTAAATATTGTTGAAAGATTAATATGAAGAAAATTGGAATACTATAGTTATAACTATTAATAAAAAATTACTTTTTAGAGAAATTCCTTAAGGTGGCCCATTACTGGCACATCTACCCTAGATCAAATATACATATTAACTAATTGGATTACGATAACTTGGATATTTTTGCAATAATATTGAAAATGGCTTTATCGCGTACGTAAATTTTGTCGCCATTAAAGCTCCGCAATTTTCTGCAGTAAAATAACTCTACATTTATTGCCATTACATTCAATGAAGTCTATATAGCATGCAAGAATTGAGATGCAATATTAATAGAATTTGCCTCTAACTATTCTAGCCGCGGAAATGAAGTTATCGCTGAAAAAGGTACATTCGTAGAATGGCTGTCGTATCTTGTCAAACGATATTTGTACTGTGAACATGCTTACGACCGATTTTTTCGACGCTTTGGTTTTCGAGAGAAAATAAACATCTGCGCTGCGTCCATTCACACGAACGTTGCCTTTACTTCAAAATTTGCAGACGATATTGTTTCTAGACGTATTAGAAAGCTTTCAATTCGATGCTTTTAATTTAAATAAGATGGATTTTTGGAAGGTAATAAAATATTCAGTAATTTTGTATTGATTATTCAAGAAATTAGAAAAAATTATAGATACAAAGAGGGTACTGGATTTATCGTATGATAAGTGATAGATTATTTACCAGGCATTTTTATTTAAAATATTCAAAATTGCAGGAATTGCTTTTTAATACATCTGATGTTAACTGAAAAATCCACCATATTTTCAGATATACATGACTGCAGGTATTATTAAATTGATGATAATTGTTGTTCAACTTTCATTTAGATAATAGATCATATTTATTATTATTAATTAAATAAATAAATAAAAATTAAATTGAATTTTAAAAAAAGTTGCTAAAGTACACCATAAAAAAAACTTAATTAGTATAAATCAAAAATAGGACCGACAAATTTCCAAATTGGGAAATTTTCGTTACATTAGTCATGAAGCACGTGCTACCACCTTATAAGCAAAAACTAGATTTTTACCTCTTTTGTGGTTGCACATGCATACATAGCGTTATCATTTTTTTGGTAATTTTAGACCTCCTCCTCCCTTACGATATCATACGCTATCATTTCTCGAACAACCTCTCCCTTCGTAATACTATATTTATTAATGTCTGAAAATTAGATTTTTTTGGACTTTTTTCCTTTTGATTGGAGCGGTATACAAATATGGTTACGTTTATTTTTCGCATACTTTATTGATTCAGATGAAGAGAAGCCAGTAAAATATTACTTTATGTATGAACTAACTTTATATCGAACAACAGTTAAAAGTAATAATTAATATTTAAAAGTATTTTAAAATAATTTTTTTCACATAATACCTTGAACAGTAATAATATCTTCTAAGAATTGTTCTCGTACGGGGCGAAGCAGGCAGAACTTCCGAAAGCAAGCACAACAAAACAGGCGGGCAAAACATTTTTCTTTTATTTACTAATAAACACAAGTATAATTTTAAGACGAAACTTCGCATATTGTTTGTCGAATCGCGAATCAATACATAAATATAAGTATGTCAGTAGAATAGTAATGCTAAACGTTGGGGTATTCCATCTTTTGGAAATAAATAATTTTATGACCATTTCATGATTTTAATGACATTGCATATGCATAAAAATAGACAAAAGTTAAAAAAATAAGATACTATTTTGATGTAAAGATTAAGTTACAAATAAAAAGATTTTTTATTGGGTCAAAAATGAAATCAAAATACAAATCACCATTCTCCTAGGCATAGCTATCAATATCATGTGCCAGATGCCCACACCCCCGTAAAATAATAACTTTATATGGGCATATTCCTTTCTAGCTTATCAGACCTGCTTCTGCTTTTTCAGTTATAAAGCACGTTTTAATATAGCAAAGAATGTTTCATATTTTCAATTATTTTATCTTTTTAAAAATGTATTTAACATTTAATAAATATAATTGTGATTAACATTGTGTAAACTTTATCAAGGCTGATAAAACATACAATATTAAAAATTAAATTGAATAATAAAATTCTTTCTATGGTATTTACGAATAAAAAAAGGTTCAAAATCATATATTGATAATTTTGAAAGATGAAACATTTCCAAATTTGTCACCATATGTAAACAGCCTTTTAATGTTTCACTTGAGAATATTTATTTTGTTGTCACACAAAGTATGAAAAAAAAAGAAAAAAAATGTATAGGGGAAAAAAAAGAAAGGAAGGAAAAAAATAAATATAAAGAATATTGCCCAGTTAAATTGATGGCATTGAGCTCACAGGCTACGCATACTAATTGTACATACAGCCTTATATTTTCAAGGGTTAGTTCTGTTCGAAAAACAATTAAGGAGTTGTAACATTTCCCCCTTTTTATACTTGATAATTGAACCCCCTTAACTAATCAGAGAGATGCTTTATCATATGAAAAATATCTATATCAAAAATTCAGAGCAAATCCAAAAATTTTTAATAAAAACCCATTTATATAATTTAAGAGGAGCTATTCCCCTCTTTCATACTTAACCATTAAACTTCCAAAGGTGTTCATATATTTGCCATTTTAGAAAGAACATACATCCAAAACTAAAAGCAATTTGGACAATTCTGCATAAAAACCCACTTATCAAATTTAAGGGGGGGGAGGTAATAGCAAGTACCCCTCAAACAAGAATTTAAAAAAAGAACTCCACAGCTAATTTAAGAAGCATCTTATCATCACTATGAACTTGTATCCAAACATTGAAGCAAATCGGTTATTTCTGAAAAAAAAAAAAAAAAAAAAAAATATAAATAAATAAATAAATAAATAAATAAATAAATAAAAATAAAAAATAAAAAATAAAAAAATAAATTTAAGAGAGCAATCCCACCGATCTCCCCATTTTTACTTACCCATAAATTCCAAAAAACAATCAGGGAAGCGCCTTATCAGAATGAACCTATACCCAAAATTTGAAGCAATTCGTTCCTGAGAGAATATTTATATTCTGCAGGCAAACCCTATTAAACTTATTTAAAGGGGGTTACTTTCCCTCCCCCCCCCCACTTAGGCTTATCCAATGAACTCGCAAAATAAATTATGGCGGTGCCGTCATCAGAATGATCCTACGTCTAAAATTCGAATGAAATCTGATAAATTCTGCATGAAAAACACATTTATATAAATCAAGGGGAGGGGCATTAGGCCCCCGTTCTCCCTCTTTTTATGTATCCAATGAGCACCTAATACTAACCATGGAGGCGCCTCATCAGAATGATCCTATATCTAGATTTTTAACGAAAACTGATAATTCTGCATGGAAAATCCATTTATATAAATTAAGGAGAGGGGCATTAGCCCCCCGTTCCCCCTGTTTATACTTATCCAATGAACACCTAGAATGATCCTATATCTAAATTTTGAACGAAAATTGATAGTTCTGCATGAAAAACCCATTTATATCAATTAATGGGCAGAGGCACGAGTCGCCTTTCCCCCTCTTATATACATAACGAATGAAATCCAAAAACTAATCAGGGAAGCGCCTTATCAGAATATACCTATACACAAAATTTCAAGTGGATCGGGTATTTTTATCATAAGTTATCGTTCTGTATGAACGTACGTACATTCATACAGAACGGGCGGGCTGTCAGGCTTTGATAGCCTGTGAGCTAAAAAAGAAAGGAAAAAGCTACTTTTACCAAACGAAAATGTATTTGCTTCAAAAATGTAAATGAATCTAGCTTTTCTTCTAATAAGGTATCAATAAATCTTATCTTTACAAAATATTTATTTTAAGAAATTGTGTCAGTACGTTTGGTGTAAAACAGTACACATAAAGATTTATTTTACAAGGACCACAATTTACAGCTCAAGTGTAAAAATGTTTAAAGTTTGACCAAAATCTAACCCTGAAAATTTATTTTGACGCAGTTCACGATCCGATTCAAGCATAAATCCTATGCAAATAGCAAGACACAATTTTTACAAAAAGGTCAATTTTTTAACCATCATTTTCCTACAATTAAAATCATTTTGAAAAAATATTATATACCTGATTTTAACTTTTACGCTTTTCTCCTTCCACTATTTTTAATCAGAAAAATTTGACCTCTTTAATCTTGCATTTTCGATGATTAAATAAAACAAATTTATATGTTTACAAAATAGTGAAGAGAAAAAAAAGGTGTAAAATTTGCAGATATGGTACACAAACTTATGCAATAATAATAATAATAAATTACAGTATTATTCAAAATACATGCTCGCTGTAATTAAAACCGTTCATGAATACATAGAGCCACAGATGTTCTGTTTTATATGTCCACTTTACCATACCGGATTTTCAAAATCAGATTAACTTTTAGTAATTTTATTTTCAGAGGTCAATCCAGGCAAAATTTGCAGTCTTTATAGGGCTCTTACACAGAAATCCACTTAATGAAACAAACCCCTTCTCAAAATACGTAAAATAGGTCCTTTCACGAACGTGTGTTCCATAAAAACATACAAATCATTAATTATTCTAATGTTGTTAAGTTTAAAATTTTGTAATTTGAAAAGCAAAAAACTTCCCCTGAGAGGGAAAAAATTGAAGAAGAATTTAAAGATGTTATTAAAAAAAATGCTTGTTTCGAATTTATGTAATTGAATTTCATATCGTTACAAAACGTTACTTTTCACGAACATGAAATAAATTCCTCCAAAATATAACAGATTTCTGAAAAATACATTTTACTTTTCGCAAAATGCTTCCCCTCCCCCAAAAATCAGCACCAATCCTTGACTACGCAATCACAACAAAAACTCGTGAATCTCTGAAAGAAAATAAAAAAAATCAGCGTTTAAACCGCCTTTCGTCTGAATACTCTCATAAGCAGAAGCCGCCAGGACGCTAGTATCTCCCAGCGTGTTGGGGGGAAACGCGAAGCTTCGACGAGAGCTTTGCGCATGTTCGGACGCAAACGTAACGCGTCGCTCGTGTGGAAACAACATAAGTTTATTATGCTCTCAATAGAGGCCGGCTTTTTGGCTGCTTTTCAAAATCGTCCGTGTGACATTACTCTAAAGGATGGAAGATTCTTTAAAATAAACATTCAAATTTTCTAACGCATGTGATTGGAGCAGCAAATTTTAGAAATGTTTAAAGCTGATAAATTTATCCCTGTTATGTTCCTAGAGTAAGCAAACTTGAGTTTTATAAACTCGTTGGTCTCTCAGCAATTCTTGTTCTTAACCCATTTCGCTTTAGTTTTTATGGTTCCTAAATTCAGAATTTTTCTGACCGTAAAGGCTAACACTTCAGATGTAATGTGCACAACGTTCCAAAACGTGCATTACTAGTATTCCTTTTATCTGAATTTCTCCTAAAATGTATAGTTGTAATATGTTCTAATCTGGCATTCTCTTTGCAAAATTAACTTGTCATTTAAGTCGGCTGTCTTGATCAGTTTAAACTTGCAGTTAACTGAAGTGAATGTTAATTTGAACTTTCAAATTTCTCTTTAGTTTGCATTTGGTATAGTCATTGTCTTGGCAAAAATGAAAATTTAAGCCTGAAGACATAAGTCTAAATGGCAAATTCCCGAAGAAGTTTAAATTTGTATGAGGTGGAATATCTTGTATAACTTAACCTAAAAACGAGCCATTGCGGGGGGGGGGGGGGGGGGGGGGGAGAGGTCTTAAAGTGAATTCCTTTTTAAAAACTAATTTAACTAGTTACGTGGAGATTTTCAGGTACTAATTCGTAACTGGAAAGTTAACATTGTATTTAAAGTAGTGGTCTGGTAATTCCTCATCTGAACTTTGTACAAAGACGTAATTCGAAAATAAAATTTTAATGAAAGGGTTTAGTTTTGTATTAAAGGTTAATTCTTTCTAAAGAAATTCTAATGTGGTTTTAATGACACCTGCCAATTAACCTCTCTGCTATAACTCTAAACGTTCCAAATAAGACGCTCAGAATCTCGGTTCCCACCAGTTTTAACCTTTAAACTGTTGCCGATCTCGCAGATCTCTACTTTTTAAATTTTCAGTCTACATACAAACGCGACCGAAATTTTAGAGCTTTAGTACTAGAACAATTTTAATAGGTGAATTTTAATAACACTAAAATTAATACCAAAAATCCTAAAAGTTAACGCCTGTTGACCTTTCAATGAAGCTGAGACTGCTTTGCATTAAAGGTAATGTAGTTTCATTAATATTTCGGATCGTTTGGGGGGGGGGGGAGTAATGTAGCAACTTCCTGTAAAGGACTCTTTGCAAAGGGTTAAATGACTCTATGACAGCAAAGCAGATATTTCTACAAATTTAAATGTAGCTGAAATTGCAATGCGTAATTCTATAACCTTATCAGTCTTGATGTCGCCTGAAGGTGACATAACTCTTCAAATTTTTCTGAAATTAAAATAAACACATTAAGGTGTCAATGTTAAAAGCGTCGATAGACTGATGAATCTTTGGAGATGATTTAATTTGCAACTGGTTGTTGCAGTGCCACGTAAATTGTCTCGGGATTGAGGTTAAGCGTTCCCAGTTCTTCCGTATTTTAATATTTGAATTAACGGGTTGATTTAACAATCATTAGCCGTGCATGGTATATGAAAGTTAATCTAATCCTCATATTTTTCATAGCAATTTTATGAATCTTTAGGAAGGATTCTGAAATTCTAAAGGGGGTTAAAGTGCTTGAAATTAAAACTTTAAAATATTTCGGAATCTTTTGGCACTAATTTTAAAACAAGCTTAATGTAATTTTAAAACAAGCTTAATGTAACAAAGCGAGATTCGAATTGAATTTGGTCATGGGTATGTAGAGTTGTTTGGCAAAACAATTTTCTGAAATGGTTTTTTTTTGGGGGGGGGGGGGTGAAACGGATTTCCCTTTTGTAGACTTAATCGCCCTGTCCCCCCAATCCAATCCGTTGCAAGGGAACTCGTGACAAAGGCCAGAAATAAAGTATTACGAAAGTATTTAAATGGTTGATTGTCAGACTTGTCGGTGTTTAAACGCAATGTTCAATTAAAGCGACTATTGAAAATGTAGCTTTCAGGTGGAGATGGGTGAACTCCTGACAATGATTCCCTTTATCTTTGTTTAAAGTAATCGCAAAGAACTTAATCGTACCGAAATTTAGCAAAGTTTAAAAAATGTATGTTGCCTCTTTGTCGTGCCAGTTAACAAAAAGATTGGTTGGCTCTTGTGTTTACGTTCGGGCTAGATAAAACTGGCGATAGTCTATACTATTTAGATACCTCTAAACTAATTTGGACTTTTTGTAAACTTTACTTTCCAAACCCATAAGAATAGGTCCTGATTGAGTCGGGCCTATATACTATGTTAAGGAAATGACTAATCCTTCTCCAAAGGATTTAGCTGTACATGGGTATGATTAACATGGGCCGAGAATTTGCAGTATTTAGTTTTACCCTTGGTAAAATCTTGAATATGTAAGAAATGGCAAGTCTCAAATTTAACGTTTAAGTATAAAGTGAATTTGTTTCTGTATGAAATTAACTTTTATTTGATTCCCACGTTTGAGAAGGGGTTAATATAAGGCTGTTATCAAATAAAGGATAGCTTGATGACGCTTTCTGAAATTTTCTCTTAAAACTGGCGTGTTCTTATCCAGAAGTAGCCAAGGGAGTTCTCGATTAGTTTGGGTTATGACCTTGAAAATAAAGGAAAGTATCTGAATTTCCAGATTCGGTAGTGCGAGAAAACTCGCATGACTAAGCTCAGTAATTATCAAAAGTTTAAACTAGATTCAGATCTCTTTAAGCCTGCCAATTTAACTCTTAATGAGTCGTTTGGAGTTCTGTCAAAGGAAATAAAGCAGCCACTGAAGTATCCATAAACCAAGATTAATTTCCCATATTTATCCTTCATCGCCCCTTTGGAGTCTCATAACTTTATCGTATTCGATTCTAGTCAGTTGGCTTAAACAATATTACATGTATGTTCCATAATATACTGCTCTTCATTTACCGCATAAAAGAACTTTCCGTGATCGCACCTCCCCTCTTTCGGCTTCAGGATTAATTTCATCAATCTAACAATAGTGTTTAAATTGGAGAAGGGTAGGTGGTGTAACTTTTCGTTTATACGAAATTAAGATTTCATAACTTTCAGGAATTCGCAAGATTTCATTTTACTTCGCTACTTAAATATCAAAATTAGAATATTTTCAAATTCTTAAAATTAGACCCTGAATGGAATATTAAGTCTATAGGGCGAGTGTCTACATTTTGCATTAATGCTAACTTTGGAGAGTTTGTAGAAGACCATGGTTAACCTCTAACGTCTTTTTTTTTCAGATCTGTACCTCCTGTTACTTGGAATAGTGCAACATTTTCTTACCAGGAAGCTTTCCATGCAGGTCTGAACAGCAACAAAGATATGTGCACCGTACATTATACAACATGCAACTATGATCTCCGGCGGGTTGTAAAGTTTTTGTGGCTTTTCATGAATCCAATGAACCTGAAAATGACGTCTGGCTTTTAACTTGATATTTGTAAACTTTATTTTGCTTTAAGTGTTTGACAACTGTAATCGATTCCAAGAATCTGTAGCAGGCTCATGAAGACCTACTTTGCTGGTTAAAAGTGTAATGTTAATATTCTTGGAATAAAGTTAAACTTGATACATGTTTAATTACATTCTCTAAATTAATGAAAAGGTACTTATAAGAAGTTTAAGCATATCAAACTTGTAAGCTAATAGCTTTCGTGTCGATACGAAATAAAATTGGTGCTTAATCTCAATCTTGGTTAGATGAAGCTTGGCTATATTCGACTAAACATAGCACAATTGGTTTAAAGACAGCTTCTTGTTAATGGTAATATCTATAGAAAAATAAAGTTAGGTGTTTATTTAACCGCATTGGAAATTTTCAAATCTCAGCTTGGAGAGCCCAAAAATTTGACTTTCTGCAAGCAACATTCATACTTGCCAACGTCCCGCTTTTTTATAAAAGTTTAAACCAGAAACTTCATTAAATTTAATTTGTTTCTATTTAGTATTTTAAAACAATTTATATTAAATTTTCTGGTTAAAACTGTTTAAGAAAAGCGAGAGGTTGGCAAATATGCATACCGTAATTTCGGGTGTATAAGCCGCGGATCAAACAATTCTTTTTGGACCCAGAAATCTTATTTAGTGATTGAAGACAAATATTTACGGCGATCTAACTAGTTACGTATGTTTCCTAAAAATTTCTGGGTCGAAAAAGAATTGTTTGATCTGCGGCTTATACACCCGAAATTACGGTACATTTTAGTGTTAAAAACCCGAATAAACTTAATCAATAAAGCGATAGAATTTGAACACTTAACATTTGATGTCTACGGATTCATGGTATATTAATGAATCTAATGTTTAAAAATCTTTTCTAACTTGAAATTTTATGTATTGCTTCTGTAATCTCTTATCGGATTACGCTCTTGAATAGCAGACTATATTCAGGCATTCATCGCTAACATCCTTCAGACGAAAATTAAAATCTTAAACGTTAACTTTTGGGGTGGGGCATTTAAAACTAAGTTACTTTTTTTCCCATGGTTATAACCATAGAATTTGTAAAGTCTTAAATCTTTAAAATCGCCTCTAATTCTAAATATTGAACTTAATTTGAATAAACGGAAAGTTTTTAGACACTTATAGATTATTTCGCCGTTAACTAACATCAAATTGTGAAGTGTAATGAGGTCTGTCGGACCTTTTGTAAGTCAAGATTGCGCTTTTTTAAAGGGCGAAGAATTTCATGAAATTTTAGTCATTTAATTTTAAGGTCTCGCAGATCACTTATTTTTTTTTCAGTTTTACTACACACTACCGAAACTATGTTAGTTTGAAAATCTAGTACTATCGCTAGACTTAACTAGGTCAATGTTAGTCCTGTGCAGAAGGCTTGATACAAGAAACTGAGTTTTTCAATTTATTTTGCGGACAACTTGCACTAGTTATGTTAAATTGTCATCGGTTATGCTTATTCACAATCTACCTGAACCTAGGAAATCCCCTCTAAAACGCTCTAATGAAATTGATATTCGATTGGATATATCAACGAGACTTGTAATTATGATTTAAGGTAAATAGTTTGAGCGTTCGACCGAGGTTTT
This sequence comes from Maratus speculifer, assembly GCA_964019185.1. Taxonomy (NCBI): domain Eukaryota; kingdom Metazoa; phylum Arthropoda; class Arachnida; order Araneae; family Salticidae; genus Maratus; species Maratus speculifer. The sequence goes on from OZ025299.1 coordinate 78,706,587, forward strand.
CGGTAGAACTAGAGGTCGAAGTAGTTCGTGAATACAAGCGTTAAGTTGGTCTTCGGTGACCACAGCTAGCGTAATGAAAGCTAGGAGCGATCAAACTTCATTTAAAGATTAGAAAGCTCAACTCGTGCGATTCTTACAAAGTTTCTTCTACAGAAGCATTAAAATTCCAAATTGGGAAGTCTGATGGTAAAAGGGCTTCAAAGGAAATATTTCTCTGTAGTTAAAGTACTCTCGAAAAAGTCTGACGTATAACGTTGAACACATGGATACATCACACCCTTGCTTCAAAAGAGACTTAACTCAAATCGCAGTTTTTCAGGAAATGCGAGCAACTGCTTCAGGCTGTGGAAGAGTCGGATAGTTGTATTCACTCTATATACCTGGTGGCAAATTTTCGGTGCACTCTCGTACTTATGATTGGTAAAAGTAGCATTGCAGAAATCTCTTTAGAGTTGTGTCGCGTTCGAAGCAAGGATGCGACATGTCACAAGATTTAATCAAAGCTCATTAACAATTTGAATAGATTAGCCTGTAATTTGAACTCTCAGCACTAGATGGTACGCTTCACGTAAATATAGCTGCGCCTTTAATAGCAAACTCGTCGGAATATTTTGGACTATGAAAGATTAAAATGTACTGCTTGGCAACTGCTAAGGTTTTTGACACAGCATTCCAGACAAACCACAGTAAAATTGAACATGGATGGCGTAGTAAGGGAAGTGAATGCAAAATTCGTTAAAAAACTGTCTAAAATAAGCGCCTTAGGTTTTTGAACTTATTTGTAGGAAATTCAATGTGGGGCTCGGTAATAAAATAGCCGACAGACATAATGGGAGTGCTAACTAGCCGCTGAACAATTTGAAAAGTTGTCGTCAGCGCCAAGCGAAAGGGCCGGGCGCACAAATTTAGGGGTTGCCAAATTTATACTACCAACGTCTTTTCTGGCCTGTTGCTAGAAAGCTGGATGGGGAGGGGGGAGCCAAATATATACGGGGAGTGAATCATTGCCCCGGGCGCAGCTTTCTCTTCACACGCCCTCGATTGAGGCAATTGGTCTGACCATTTGAGATTTGTTGGTTAGTAGAGGCTAACGAAAGACAGGCTATCGGCGGTTCGTTCAGGTGTCTTTTACGGACCGCTAGAATGACGTAATACTCATTTTCTGTGCCTGCATTAGAGCATCGCGTGATTCCAGCGGTTCGTGAAAACACTAAGAATGGACCGCGGTAGCCTTTCTTTTTAGACTCGTTGGTTAGTCTGAGGTTGATTTGTTACTTAAAGCTGGCTGATCAAGTTCCTGAACCTGAAAGAGATGCGAAGTCGCATGAAAGTCCGAACCAGAGAAGTTGAGCTCGATCTAAAAAATGTTACGGTAAAATTTGGAAAATATTTTCAATATAAAAAGGTGCGAAGAAAAGTAATAAAATTGTATTATCTATACCGCTCATGAAAATATTTTTGATAGCTGAAAATGTGGACGGAACTTTACTGGTGCCTTATATTCAGAATCGTGCTATGACCTATTCAAAATTGCTGGGCAAAGTAGTTAATAGAATATATATAGTTGTGTTGTCTCGAATCAAGCTAAACTCCACAACGCTAAACGAGTAACAACCATGATGTATTAAACTGAAACGCTAGTCACTGGGGTGGGGGGGCACCGTAATACTTGCCAGTCATGGGTATGCATACTATAACATAAAAATAAAACATGTTGAAACTAATAAAATGCATCGCAATTCCAAAACAAAATTTAAACGTATATTTAAATATCTTTAATATACACAGTAATGCTGTAATTAATGAATTCGTGATGAACCAATTTACAGATTATATAAAATGCCAAACTAAAAGTAGTACCGAATTGCGTAAAAGAAACATCCTTAACAGTTTACTGCGTGGGATTAAGCTTCTCATGTCCGATTAAAATATTAGTATGGCATAATTTTACGTAACATTGTAAGAACGGGTGCGAAAAATATCTTGTGGTCCAGCTTGATGTCCGGAGTTTTGGGCGATAGTCTTCCTATGTAATGAAAGTACGAACCAAATTCCTCTTTGACAAAGATTCCTCTATCGGTGCATCATTTCTTTAGGCTTTTATCACTGTATTCATTGTTAATCAAATAATCCAATCGTAACTCAAAACATAAATTCCTTGTGCTGCATAATTGCCAAATCGCAAAATAGTCATTAAATAAAGGTGTAGACTCTGAGAAATTTGGGAATAAAATGTCAAGGTTAAGAGAGCTAAACTTTGATATACGCGGACTGTGAAAATATAACGTTATAAACTTTTTGATAAGCCCCCCCCCTTATATCATAAGTTATCATCCCTCGAACCCCCGCTAATATCGTTATCGATGCATAATTTATTTTTCCTATTTATGATTTCTTTTCTTTGGGGTGGCAAACAAAATTGGTTAAATTTTATTTTTCGCATACTTTATTATTCAAACCAAGAGAAGTTAATAAAATATCATTTTATATAAAGTACTTAACCCTTTAACGTTCATTGGTTTCGCCACGAAACCACAAAATTTTAATTCCGATATGCAACACTGACACCGGTATTTTTATCTAAAAATATCCCTTTTATTACGGATGTGAAAAATCACGTTTTCTTATTTAGAAATATACACTGGTGTCCAAAAGTTAAGCATAATTGGTAATTAAGTAATTATTTTTAAGTAATGAAAGAAATATGAATCGGAATGTGCTGAAACTCCAGGTGTGTAAACAAAATAGTACGCGTCACATATTTTCGCGAAGAGTTTTCCCCGAAATCGAACAGGGGACCGTCAACAAATTGAAAAAGAACGAAGATCTTTTGGATAACCCTGTCAAAACTAATGTAGCAAAAGTGTTCAAACTGCACATTATGATTAATCGGCTTATTTTAATGTACTGTGTTAATTTTTACAAGGATAGCATGTATACTCGTAGAGAAATTAATGTTTTTATAAAAACAATCCTAAATATTTCCAAGTTTTTTGCTTATAATTTGCAGAGTTCTTATTATAAAATAATGTTCTTTTCTGAAAATATGACAAACATCACTGTACACAATACCCTGTCATCAGAATTTAAAAATAATAAAAATTGTATGAAAAATGAGTATGTTTAGTAAATAATTTTTCATTGCACAATCGTCAACGATATCAAAATGTCATTTGCATATTGTGTTAGCTAAATGTATAGAGCAACTTCTGTAAAAGTTTCAAAAACATAGCTTGAAAATTCTGAAAATGGGAGCCTATAGAATCAACTCAAAATCCGTTATTCCTAAAGGAAGCAAAAAAAATCAGGGGTTTTACCTAAATATAGTTGTACGTGCAATATTGTGTAGGCACTAAACAATGGAATATGGATACAGCCCCTCATCTTTTAGCTTCATTTAGGGAATAAAGGATTTTGAGTCGATTCTATAGGATCCCATTTTCAGAATTTTCAAGCTATGTTTTTGAAACTTTTACAGAAGTTGCTCTATACATTTAGCTAACACAATATGCAAATGACATTTTGATATCGTTGACGCATGCGCAATGAAAAATTATTTACTAAACATACTCATTTTTCATACAATTTTTATTATTTTTAAATTCTGATGACAGGGTATTGTGTACAATAATGTTTGTCATATTTTCAGAAAAGAACATTATTTTATAATAAGAACTCTGCAAATTATAAGCAAAAAACTTGGAAAAATTTAGGACTGTTTTTATAAAAACCTTAATTTCTCTACGCGTATACATGCTATCCTTGTAAAAATTAACACAGTTCATTACAATAAACCAATTAATCAAAATGTGCAGTTTGAACGCTTTTGCTACATTAGTTTTGACAGGGTTATCCAAAAGATCTTCGTTCTTTTTCAATTTGTTGACGGTCCCCTGTTCGATTTCGGGGAAAACTCTTCGCGAAAATATGTGACGCGTACTATTTTGTTTACACACCTGGAGTTTCAGCACATTCCGATTCATATTTCTTTCATTACTTAAAAATAATTACTTAATTACCAATTATGCTTAACTTTTGGACACCAGTGTATATTTGTTCTTAATTACCGGTGTCATTCATTTATTTCGACATCTTAGCAATGAAAATGCTTTGATCGTTAAAGTGTTAAAAGAAATGGTTACTATTTAAAAGCATTAAAGCATGGCACGACAGTGCCATGCTTTTAATTATTCCTGGTAATAGGAATAATTAATAGGTAATAGTGCTTTTATTCCTGGTAATAGGAATACTTTAGTTCCAGTGAGACTCCTTAATGTTATTTTAATATAGAATTTAACATTGAACGAGTTATTTAGACATTTCCCCATTTTTTGTACGCGCTTCCACAAATTTTCTTCGAAGCACCTAATTGTGTTTTTTAAAAAAAATTTGCTCCAATCAAAATCTAGAGGTCAATGGGCATATTTCCTGTAGCATTTATTTTTACGAGATTTCAAAGTGAAGTGGTTTTAAGCATGGCATACTTACGACGTCATATTGGAAATAAAACTGAGATTTTGAAACGTTTGGTACATTACATATTAGAATCGCTTATACACTACATGGCCATTGAACGTCCACTTGTCATTTTTAGATACTTTGTTGAATATCTAGAAAAATACATGAATTATCCCGAAACTCTTAGTGTATATAGTACACGTCGTACATTTCCTTGAAGATTTTTCCCCGAAACTTCATGGGGGGGGGGGGGTCAAAAATTAAAAAAATCTTTTTGAATAACCCTGTCAAAACTAATGTAGCAAAAGCGCTCAAACTCTAGGTTATGGTTAAGTTCCTTATTGTAATAAACTGTTCATTCTTATGCAAATCGCAGAGATTAGTTTTTATAAATGGTCCCAAATTTTGCCACGTTTATTGCTTATAATTTTCAGAGTTCTTAATATAAAGTAACACTCTTTTCTGTAAATGACAATATTGCACACAATACCCTGTAATCAGAAATAAAAATTGTATTAAACGAGTAGGTTTAAATTTTTCGCTGCGCATGCGTCAACGATATCAAAATTTCATTTGCATATTATGTTAGCTAAATGTATAAAGCAACTTTTGTGAAAGTCCTCAATTATAGCTTGAAAATTCTGAAAGTAATCGTCTGTAGAATAAGCACAAAATTCGTTGTTCCCAAAACGAAGCAAGAAAAGGAGGGATTTTATCCAAATGTACTAGTACGTCCCATGTTGTGTCATCTATATTGACACTAATTAATGAATATATGGATACAACCCCCTCTTGTTTTTGCTTCATTTTGGAAATAACGGGTTTTCAACTTATTCTATTGACGATTATTTTCAGAATTTTCAAGCTACGATTTTGCGACTTTCACCAAAGTTGCTCTATACATTCAGCTAACATAATATGCAAATGAAATTTTGATATCGTTGACGCATGCGCAGTGAAAAACTATTTAGTAAACCTACTCATTTTTTCATACCATTTTTAATTCAGATTAGAGTATTGTGTGCAATATTAGTCATATTTTCAGTAAATGTTACTTTATATTAAGAACTCTGAAAATTTATAAGCAAAAAACTTGGCAAAAATTTGGGACTTTTTTATAAAAAACCTTTAATTTCTCTGAGAGTATGCATGCTACTTGCATAAAAATGAAGTTTATTACAGTAAGGCACGTAATCATAATCTAGAGTTTGAGCGCTTTTGCTATATTAATTCGACAGGGTTATTAAAAATATTCATTCCTTAATTTGTTGACGGTCCCCTATGGAGTTTCTGGGAAAAAAAAAATTCACCGAAATGCATGTCTTGTACTATATTTATACACTAAGAGTTTTGGGATAATTCTTCATGTATCTTTTTAGATATTTAACAAAATGTCTGAAATGGCAAGTGGACGTTCATCAATGGCCATGTAGTATAAAAGGTAATAAGTAGAAGCATGATATTTATGATAAAAATGAATTTTGAAACATTTTATTAATGGATCAAGAAGCTTCTAACTGAAAAAATATAGGACATAAGTAAATTAAAAAAAAAAAGTTATTTTCTACAAAATAACAGAAAAAACTTTATTGTCTAGAAAATAACTTTAAATATATACGTAACTGGTATTCGAAAGCGAGGTTTTTGACACATTGGCATCGGGAAGAAAATCGTGCCAAACCTAGTGCGTATGAAACATCTGTGCCGGGATTTTGTACCAATACCATATTTAAAATTTCTCAGCCTCATATGTTCGAAGAAAATCTAAATAAAGGGGGCTCAGGGGTTAAACTTTTCAAAAAATCGATTTTTTTATGATCCAATTTGATTATTCATTGAATTCTTAACTCAATGCAAAAAACCGCATAAAAATATTTGCATTTTTAACGGAGTTATAAGAATTTATGTATTAACACTTTCATAGCCGCACCCATATAATTTCAACTTTGAGTCGCGTTTTCTCAACTTGATTTTTGATGACTAACACCAAGATTAAAAAAAAAAAACTATTTGATGGAATGGCTTATTTTTTTTTTTTCATGCATATAACATCATTATCTAGATTATGAATTAATATATTTTATAGTTTAATATTTGGAGTATTTTTAATGGAAAAAAGGTTGTATTTTTTAGGGTTTTTCTAAATTTTCAACTTGGAGGGATTGTTTTAATGGTGGTTTTTTTAAGTGATAGTTATATCCTTGATTCATAATCTAGATAATGTTTTATGCATGCCAAAAAAAAAAAAAAAAAAAAAAAAAAAAAAAAATCAAGCCATTACATCAAATAATTTTTTTAATCTTGGTGTTAGTCGTCAAAAATAAAGTTTTGAGAAAACACGACTTAAATTTGAAATTATATGGATGCGGCTATGTAAGTATTGATACATAAATACTTAACTCTGTTAAAAATGCTAATATTTTTGTTTTTTGCATTCAATTAAGAAATGAATAATCAAACAAAATCATAAAATTCGAAAAGTTTTCAACCCCTGAGCCACCTTAAGGTGAATAAGTTTTCAAAAATAATAGTATTTGTGAGTAATAGTAAAAAATACCAATATTTCATCTTTGGTATGTAATGAAACGAGTAAATCCTGCAGAACTAGGCCTTCTAACTTAAGTTCTAGCAATTTTCTAAGGCTAAACTGCAGAATTAACGACTACTTGGCGTAAGACTTTTCTGCGCTGCAATAAATTCACCAATTCTATCAACCTAAACATTCAAAGCCAATGTAAACAAATATAGGGTAGATGTGCCAGTAATGGACCCCCTTAAGGAATTTTTCTAAAAAATAATTTTTTATTAATATTTATCATATCGCAATTTTTTCATATTATATTAATCTTTCAACAATATTTAACTAATCCCATAGTTACATTTCCCAATAGAAATAAAAATTTAATTTTAATAGAAATATGTCTAAACACCGAAAAGCCCAGTAATGGACCACCTATGTTCCAGTAATGGGCCACCCAACAAAAAATAACATAATTGTTTTTAGGTGCGTTCCTAATTATGTAAATACGTAGCACCTATAGTTGTCGTTCAGTCTGTCTGTCTGTCCACATATAACAACGCAAAAACTATCCAACCGAATAGTTTGAAATTTAAAATACATAAGCATTACATAATTTTGTCAAGTCGTTTCAAATTTTATGAAAATCGGGTGAATAGATCAATTGCAGGGAAAATCAAAAGGATTTCGTTACATTACGGTCAATGGGGAAAAAAGTTTAAAATGCATTTTAATCGGTTGAAATTTAAAACATATAATTATTACATAGTTTTGTAGAGTCATTTCATATCTTATGATAATCAGATGCATAGACCAATTACAGGGACTATCAAAAGTATTCTGTTACATTACAGTCAATGCGGGAAAAAAGTTGCACATGCATTTTAATGGTGTTACACTCATTCGAACATAATAAAATTGACATGAACCTATGACGTATATATATATATACTAAAATATGAATTCTGCACAATCTGAGATGCAAAGAATATTTATTAAATTACAGGGCCACACAAAAGTATTTCACTACGCAATGCTATAAAGGGAAACATTGTTTGGGACATGTTTTAATTATAATAAACTGTGCCACATTATTTGAATATAATATACGTTGCTGAGGTGTAATGAAAATTACTTCCTGTATGTTTATAGGAACACAAAGATATCAACCACTGTACTGTATCCGAAGTATTGTCTACTATATGAGGAAGATCTGTATATTTTTAAAACTTCGTTATCGTACGAACGCATCTCATTTGCTACGCTTCACGTGCAATTTCCAACTTGTTTCAATTGTATTTTGCTCCAGGACTTGATAAAAGCATACTAATAGAACAAAATATTAAAGCTTAAGTTAGAAATTCATTACATTAAAGGATTTATAATGAAAAAACATAAGACAAAATATTTAAATTTGTTATGAATTTATTATCGTGGATTTATAATGTGGATATAAAACAAAATATTAATGATATTATTAACTGTTTATTATTAACTAACATTAAAGGATTTATATTGTAAAGATATAAAACAAAATATTTAAATTTAAAGGATTTATAAGATAAAGACAATGTTTTACTGAAATCAAGTTTAGATAAAATAAAGTAATAAAAATAATCTCCAATCTTCATTCATATCATTATCTAAATGATGTGCTGTGCAACTATGAAAGATAAATAACAGATCTTCAATTTTATCATCCCTTTCCGATAGTCCAAATTATTCAATATGGAATTTTAGAATGAATTTAAAATGATAAATTTTCTTGTACTATCCAACCATTATCAGATAATCATATAGACCATCAATTTGGCACAGATTGATTCCACAAATTACCTTCAGAGATGCTTATCTATACATATAATAAAACAGTAGGACCCAGTGTGTCTGTACATTGAAGATAATTGACAAAAATGGAGTCAGGGCGATAAAAGAAAACCAATGAAACACAAAAAAAAATTTTTTGAATTTTTTGTCTGTCTGTCTGTCTGTCTGTTTGTTCGAGGTTATCTTCGTAACTACTGAATGGATTTTTATGCGGTTTTCACTAATGAAGAATGCACGCTCCCGGGCAGTGTATAGGCTTTGTTTCATCAAAATCGGACAACAGACAAAAAAGTAACAAAAAGAAACAAAAGAAACTATTAGGTGCGCTGCTCACGTTTTTTAGTACATAACGTTTTTTAGTACATATAAAATCCAATAGATGTCACTGTGCGATTTTAAAACGCGCTATCGTTATGTTTTCGCCAGTCTACTTAAGTATGAGAAAGTTTCAAGCTGGCTGTCGTTCCATGTGGTTTAGTCGGTAGAACGTCAGTGCGCCATACTGATGGCCCGGGTTCGATTCCCAGCATGGAATTTTTTTTCACTATGTTGGCATTAACGCCTATAAGCAATTAAAAGAATTTGAAATATTGTATTCAAGGCGAATTTTCTCTCTGGGAAAATTTCCTTGCATTAATATGTCAGTGTAATTTTTTTTTCGAAACTTTGTTTTTCTTAAAAAATTACATTAAATATTTGATATTTCCCAACGTTTTTTGAATGATCGACTTGCTTTTTTTTTTTTTTAATGTATGTCTGAACCTTATCTAACTACTTCTTCAAGATTTCTTTAGATAAACCGACCAGCGTAGCGGGCGAAGGCCGCTAGTATGGATATATTATCAAAAATGGAACAATCTCATTATTTGCTGAAAAATATCCCATAACAGTGATTTGTTCTTTTTCGTTATTTGGTACAACATAATACACATCTTTAACTGATTTTGGTCCCAAAAATTTCCTTGTTTTAAGAGCACAAAAGAAACCTTGTTTTAACCTTATTGAAAATTCTCTCTGTATGCTTTAGAATTCGGAAGGAAATATTATTAATATCTTCTTCCAAATATGATTTTACATTTCTGAACCAAACTTAAAACAACTTCTTTTGTAACGGCACATCTCTAGATTTTGTCAAATGTACTGCTTGTTTTTTGTACCAATTTTGGATGACTTTTTAAAAACCAACTATTTATAAAGAAACTGCCTTTATTAAATTCTAATAGGTAAAATTTAAGTGTTAAATTTGATTATTTAGCTTTTCAGTTAAATCAAAATATTTTATCTCTACTAAAATAACATTTTTTGTATTGGTCACTTGGGTGGTCCATTACTGGAAAATCACGAAATAAGCAATTCAGTAATGGACCACCCCTCCTAAAATCTTAAAAATAAATAAAATTTTCTAAATGGCTATTGGTATATTAAATTCAATGTTTTATATTGCTAACCAAACAAAAACATTAAATTTTTACGGAAAAATAAAAAAGATATAAACTAAGCAAGTAAAGTCAGCTCTTAGCATGTTTATTAAGATTTTCAGTGAAAAACAGAAAAACTGTGAAACTTTATTTTATGCTTCCTAATTGTTTTGACGAAATGTGTAAAATATTAATCCAGCTTATAAAGCATGGAAGGTGGAGTTCAGAAAAAATTAATAATAGCTTAACTATTATTTATTATTTTTTTATAAACCCAAAAGTGCGAGGTGGCCCATTACTGGCACATCTACCCTAAACAATTTTAATTCCTAATTTGGTGATTTTATAAAATCGTGCCTAAACTTGGATTATTACAAATAATTTATCATTGGATAAAATAATTTTTAATTAACTTGTATTAAATATACGATTCCGATGATAGTTAAAATGATAAGACATTACACGATTTAATTTTTAAAATATCGCAAAGAGTTTCTGTCGATAAGTAGCTGTTTTTAGCACCTTCCAACAAAGTTGAAAAGTGTTTATGCATTCGGTTTGTCTGGCCATCTGTACGCGCTCTAACTCTCGTAAATATACTCGGATCGCCAAGAAATTTTTGTTATTGACATTTACCCTAGCACGAACCCTATTGAAAATGAAGTTTCTACCATGATTAATTTATTTACAGGGATACTTAAAAGTTTACCGTTACTTTACGGCTTTTGGCGGAAAAAATAGTTTCGAATGAATTTTAAAGATTTTACACAATGCCAATCATAATAAAACTTATATGCATTTACACAATGCATTAGAATATGCATTCTGCAAAAAATGCGGTGAAAAAATAGCTATTATTCATTTGCAAGGCCACACGAGAGTTCCATTACATAATGTTAAAATGGAAAACTGTGTGCGACATATTTAGCTATATTAAACTATTTCATATATAATAAAATTGATATATATATCTGAGGCTTAGTATAAATTATACGATAGTCATGCATAACACGAAGTACATATTTACAGAGACACGCAAAAGTTTTCAATACATTCTTTCCAATAGTACATTCTTACTGTACATGTATCTGTTGATGGATGAATGAAATGCATTGACATTTCATGTATACAGAGTGAGTCATAAGTATCGGAACAATAGGCTATCCTCTTAATTATTGCTCCTAGACCCATACTTCCAATTGCAAAAATTCATTAAGAAAGGTGCCATATGATGACATGAGTTGCAACTCCATGGGGGGGGGGGGTCTATTTGAAAAATATAAAAATTAAATTTTTATACCGCCCCCGTACGGTAAAAATTCCAGTTAGAAAAGCTTTCGTCATTCATTCCTGAATTAAACAGAAAACATTGCATCTTCATATCTCAAACTCAGAGTTATGGCCGTTTAAATAATTTGTCAGGATTTAAGGGATCAGACACTAATATAAATACGTGCAATTCAAGAAAAATGTAACTTTAACAGTTCGAGGAAAAATGCAAAAAATATATTAAGAATTTTGATTTTTTTTTTTCTTTCTTTTTTGTGATGATTAGCCATATAATTTGCAAACATAATCGCTTCCTAAAATCTCGCATAGTTTAAAAAAAAATTAACTCATTAGTTTTTTTCAAAGTACAGTAATTTAAAATCGTTATGATTCGAAACATTATCCAACGTATTTGAATTTTTTTTTTCATTTAATTAAAGGGGAAAATATAATTTTCAGTTTTGTTTCAGCATCTTTTTAAATATAATTTTAAAAATATCAACAATATTTAAAAAATTATGTAACTTTTTTCAAAAATTGTTTATGCAAAAGCAAATATTTTTTCAAATTTACTGAAAAAAAAATAATGTAATAAATAAATAAAAATAAGACAAGTTTCAAGTTTGCACTTTATTTCTTGGACGATTCTCGAATTAATAATTTAAAGCCGAAAAATGGTTAAAAAAAAAAAAAAATCATGCGGCAATGATTGTCTTCTAATAAAATGTTTGTGTTTAAAAAAAAGTGTGTGGAAAAAATAACTTCTTTCTGTAGTTTAAACTCCCGAATCAGTGTAACTTTTGCCGTTTTCACTTCTTTTCTGAAGGGGTGAGTGGGACAGTTAGTTTTTCTGTTTATGTATCATTCTAAACCTTTCATCAATCCAACACAAGGGGCCTCCGTGGCTGAGTGTTTAAGACGCCGCTCTGCTGATCTGGAGGTTGTGGGTTCAATTCCCGCTGGCTCCATTGCACACACACTTTGTGTGGAGCTCCTGATTGTATTTCTCTTGTGATGTAAATTTCCTTGTGCTATCTCGTCCTTGTATATTGACGATGACTTATAAGCAGGTCTTCATGTCGAGCACACAAGTCAGATGTATGTTGTTCAAATAAAAAAATAAAGTAAATCAAACACAAGATGAAGCAATGGTAGCCCAACTTCAGTTGTAAAAATGTTGTTCTGTATAAGCTTGCAATTGCATGAAGAAAAAGATTATTTCAAGAATCAAAAGTAAATTTGCATCATATACTTTTTTGTGAATACTATATTAATGACTGCTTTATGCATATATTTAATAGTTATCTTATTTATGGAACATTATACTATCATTATTTAAACTAAGAATAAAAATAGTATTTTTGTTTATACAAGACATTTAATAACACAAAACAAGGAAGATGGGAGGAATGGAACATGCCTGTACAGGGAGAAATGAGACATGTTCGATTTCCCCTTTTTTAATAAAATGAATATAAATTATTAACATACAAAAATTTTTACAGGATAGTATATTATTTATAACATTTTTAATATATTCATTTACTTCAAAATGCAAATAAATTGAATCGGTGATTTTTTAATGTAATCTATGGCTGACAATCTTGAATTTCCATTCGAATCATGGAAACACTGGAATTTTTTGTGGTACGTACATTATCAACCCACAATCTTTGATTGTATATCTAGCCGATAATAGACTATTTGTGTTTTTATAGCTTTGCTTCATTGCTGTTTCGTACCACCCTGTTAGTGGGGAGGTATGAGAAACACACAATTTCTTTTAACTACAAAGCTTACACGCTTTTGCGTGTTATATTTCTATGTTCAGGGATATTAAAAAATGTTTCACCTTGCACTCTAAAAATTGAAATTTTTGTTTTTGTGTCGAAGTTGATTTTCTAACTTTTGTAAAGAATGCATGAATACATGAAGCTTAGATACTTTTGTAAAAAGCGTCCCACACCACTCCACTCCACTCTCCCCTACTATTTAAATGTCCGTCAATTATTTAAAACAATATTTTTTCTAACATGCTAATTAAGAGATTTTCATAACTTTAACTCTCCCAATTTCAGGATTTTTATCATCCCGACGCGGGCTTTAAAAAAAAAAAAGTTTGTATTCTAGGACCGGGTTAGATCGGGCCTAGGACCTTACTTTTTTTCTGAAGAGTCAACCAGGCTTTACATGTCTTTCATTTAGAAACTGGACTGTCTTCCTTTTTCCTAGTTTTGTACGGGGCTAAATTTTCAGTACCGGTCTTGACAGAACTCGTATTAAAATTATCGTCTCTGACTCATCTAATCCGTGCAAAAATAAGTAAAATTTGTTCAGCCCAAAAACTTTTACAAAGTGCATATTTTTAAATCGTCATTATTTTACAATATGAACTTTTAAAGTTCATTTTTTATAAAGGGTTGTAGGTTAAAAAAAGGGGGGGGGGGTTGTAAAATCACTGAAAACAAATCTGCCTGTGACGCTATTATCTTTTACACGGAAAAGATCCGTGCAAAATAACCTGGATGATAATACCTGAGAAAAAAATAGATTGCATTTATACCTTCTAAGAAAAGAACTTGTCTATAGCTCATTTTTATCTTTTCCATGAGATTCCATCTGAAATGATTTTACTGTATAGCAAACGATATTGAAGGAAAAGTGAAACATTTACGTATAAATAAACTCATTAATAAAACAAATATATCGTAGCTTTTTGCGTTTCTTTAAAAGTAAAAATTATAAACATGAAAAAAGAAAAAGCTATAATAAGTAATTTTAGTCAGAACTCACCTCTACGAAACAATTTTTATTCATGCTGATGTAAAAAACTATATAGAAATTCAGTGAGGCCGGGGCGGGTTATGATTTAAATTTTTTTAGGCCAGGCCGAACTTTTCTCTATGTCAGTTTGGGACCGGACTTAGATATTTCAACCCCTCTAAACTTCTAGGGCACACTAAAAGGAAATTTTGAAAGCAGGTTTAGCTTTGTATCTGTAAGCTACTTTTTTGTGTCCGAAGGAGAGTCACCGTCTTAAATCGATATTTAAAAACGGACAATATGTGGATGATACCTTTCTTCCTTTCAAAATGAGTTCAAAATTCTTCATTTAGAGGCATGGTTAAGTGGTGTAAGTCAAGAATTTTGGATTTAAATATCTTTGCGAGATTTTATAAAATTGGGAATTTAGCTCTATGGGGACCGTATAAAAAATTACTTTTAGTATTTTTTCAAATAGACCCCACATGGAGTTGCAACCTATGCCATCATATATGGCACCTTTTTTAATGAGTTTTGCAATTGGAAGTATAGGTCTAGGGGCAATATTTAAAGAGATAACCTATTGTTTCGATGTTTATCACTCACCCTGTATGTTATTAATTGTATGTTATGTATTTAATTATGATATGTGCGTTTAAGTTTCACTAAATCTATGCATATTATATGGTGTGTATAAATACTAATAGTTGATATACAGGGCTACCTAAAAGAGGTCGCAAACGTTATTGAGTAAGAGCTTAAATTACTTAAATGTGGTTTTAAATAAGTTATGCATTTTTACTCTGAACTGCATTCTCTTTACTAATAAATGTTAGTAGAATATAGATAAAACGATATACAGGGCCACGCAAAGAATTGAATACATGGACGCCTATGAATGATAATTTCTGAGAATGTGATTTTAGTAGTTTTAAGATGTTTTAGTTTAAAATAAATTTTAGTTTAATTAAAATTTACCGGCCCCTTGGCGTAATAAAGGTACAAGGTAAACTACAGGGTTGAACGAAAGGACTCAAGTCTGTTTCCATCGATTAGTATAAATTTCTGAAAGAAAAATCTCAACCTGCTAGACATTTTCTTACTAAACTAATTTTTCTCATTATAAAGTATATCAACCGACAGATCAAATACAGGGCTGGTCAACAGTATTGCATTGCACATTTGGCTATACACAGTAGAGGTCTGCACGGGGCGAAATTTCCAGGCTCGAGCCCGGCCCGATCCATAGGAGAAAAAAATTTGGCCCGGCCGGGCCCGAAAGTTAGAATTTCGGCCCGAGCTCGGCCCGGCTCGGAAAAAAATTAAACTCGGTCCGCACCCTGCCCGACCCAAGTGAATTTCTACAGAACATTGATCATTACTCTTACGGACGAGTTCAGACCCAAAAAACTTATCTTAGTCCTTTTTTTCATGTTTATAATCTCCATTTATGCAGAAGTGTCGTAGGCTGCGATATTTATGCTATTAATGAACCATTGTTTGTTGTATGCAAATGCTTCTGTTATATTAGTATTATCAATCCATATTCCATGTAATGGCAATATAAAAATCTTAAAAATGGTATATGGTAAAAGTAAAATCTTCGAAGACGGAATCGCGCTGGAAAGAAAAAAATTAGTTCCCTTCTTAGCAGATGTAGATGTTTAACATATTTTTTTCTTGCGTATTGTTGTATTCATTTTGCATGGATGAACAGTTTAAAAGAAATTTGCAGTTTTCAGTTAAAAGAAATTTCCGTCATAATCATGTTTTTTTTTCATGTGTTTAATGTTATTTTAATAAGCCTAGTAATGTACGATTCTTTAAAAAGAATAAATTCTAATGTTTAATTGTAGAATAATGACGACGTAAAAGCATATGCCTTTTTTGCAAAAACTTTTGGACTAAGCCAAATTTTACTGATTTATGAACAGACTTGGCCACATCAAGAAAGTGATTTTCATACGAGACTGGATTTCAACAGGAACTGATTATTTCGGTCCGTGAAGACTCGGAAGAATGATATCAGTTTCGGCTTCGTGCAGAAAAAATACTTTAGGCCCTGCCCGAAAAGATTAGTGACTAGGCCCGCCCGAGTCTTCAAAAGTAAGGTCCTACCTCGGCCCGGCTCGAATGCCGTTAATGGAAATCGACCCAGCCCGTGAAGATCCCCAATATACAGTAATTTTATTGCCCTAAATGACGAAGTTTTGTTAAGGATTTCATGAAGTGTTGGAAAGTGCTTCATAATAAATGCTTAACACGTGATTTTTCTTGCTTGTTTAAACTTCGTTAATATTTTATGTAACTTTTTGATTCATTATCTGTAGGAAATAATAAAATGTAAATACATTTTGTCGGACGTTCCTCTCAGCCCGCATAACTTTGAAGATAAGTCCGTGGTAGTTAAGCTGCCACCACCGATATTATTAGGTGATATCGGTCAACCACCGTGAGGATTGTGTAAATGAACACTGACGCTGTCAATTAACTGAATTAACAGTTTATTTATACTATATGTACACAAGAAATACACTATTTACAATTATATACAATTACAACTCGGATATGGATGATCCGGTTCAACATTAAATTAAATACCGTAAAAAGTTGGCTGTGTACTCTTCAAATTACACCTTCTCCCTCACACTCAATGCACGTTAGATTTACTTTACCGGAGATCAATTTCGAATCTCCCAACACCTGTATACTCGGCCTACGCTATCCGGCCTAGAGCATTACACACCAGGACGTCTGTGTCCCTTGCTCTCCAGATACGAACTCAACCTACGCACTCTACACTAGGACCTCTGTCCTACACTCCTCTAGGTACGAACCCCAGAACGAACTGCCAAATCTCAGCCAAGACTTGACCTTCTCAAATCACTGCCTTCCCCAATGTACACCCCCCTGTGGAGCTTCTTCATTGGACGCATTCCACACTGCTTTCTTGATCCGTGAAATGTTCCTTGTTTGCTCATCGTTCACATACATCGCTGACGGATGAACACGCCTCTCTTCTCTTTCTCACATCACCACCTGCACATGATAACCTGTCAATTCTGACTTTACAAAGAAAGAATGTCACCTTGAAAATTCCAGTACACAGCCGGTACAATACGTAAAATATTATGATAGAGAAATAACAGAAATTCCAATCTGTAGCAGGTGTTTACTCAGAACCTGACATTCCCCCCTAGCGGAAAATATGCCTTTTAGGGGCTAATTTTCCCCAAACACATAGTAATATCACAGAAGAGTTCAATAGTCTCTTTGCAGATTTCTTCATTATGCTTATTACATAGGTATTTCCAGGTGTCTGAACATTATCTACAGACATATCTGCTAAACCTTGTACTAATATTATTATTATATAAACAATACACATGCTAATACACTATTCTAAACACAAAATTAAAAAATAATTACACATACACAGAAAAAAAATTAAACATGTGATGACATCCCTTTAAGGTTGTCCACTATTTGGTCGTTGATGCTGATGGGCTAGCAACTGTCTGTTCTTCCCAGCTCTTTCTATGTAGCCTAGAAATTGCATCAGCTTTCAAATGTTGAGCTTCTGGACGATGAGAAATACTCAAGTTCCAGCGTTGCAAGGCATGAGCCCATCTAGTGAGTTTGGGGGACCTTGGGGTTGTTTTAGTGAGAAATTTTAATGGATTATGATCCGTTATGATCTCAATTTGAGATCCATAGGTCCACATTTTAAACTTTCGCAACCCAAAGAGAACACTCCAAGCCTCTTTCTCTATACTCGGCCAAGCACGCTAAGCCCCTGACAATTTCTGACTGGCAAAAGCTATCTGTTTAAACTGACCCTTTTCATCTTTTAGAGTAAGACAACATCCTACTGCCAGGTCGGAAGCATCGGCGTGAAGCTGATATTCCCGGCCGACGGTAGGTGTAGCCAAACTTGTCACTTTACATAACTCATCTTTAAGAGTATTAAATGCTTTTCCTGCCCTTTTATCTCATGGTACAGTATTTTTAACCTTCCCTTTGGTTAATTCGGTTAAAGGTGTAGCAATTTCGGCATAATTTGGAATATAAGATAGATAAAATCCCATTAATCCCAAAACAGATCTAACTTCCTTTTCAGAGTTTGGTCTCTTTAAATCCCTTATTGCTCCCATTTTCTCCTCATCAGGTGCATGCGTTCCGCCCCCAATTACATGACCTAAAAACTTAGTCAATTTCTCTCCAAATTTACATTTATCCAGCCTAATCGTAAAATTTCTATTTTTAAGCTCTTCAATGACAGCCCTAACATACTCACAATGCTCTTCCCAGGTGTCGGGGAAAATGATGACATCATCAATATATGCTTCCGCATACCTCCGATGGCCTTGAAGAACCTCATTCATATCTTTCTGAAAAGTAGCAGCCGCCCCTGATAATCCAAAAGGCATACTACGCCACTGATAAGTTCCGTTATGCGTTGTAAAAGCTGTCAAATGTTTACACTCCTCAGCCATTTTAATCTGCCACTAACCCCTCAATAGATCAATCGAAGATAAATATTTAGCCGCCCCCGCGGTATACATGATTTCTTGTGAATCTTTCATCGGAAATGTTGGAACCTAACCTGAGTTACCGAATTTAAAGCTCTATAATCTATACAAAGTCTAACAGTTGCGTCTTTTTTCGCCACGCAAACAATTGGATGACGAATTTCAGCATTTGACACTTCGATTAGATTTAATTCTAATAACTCCTGAATCTGCCTATCGACTTCCTCTGTGTAAGCTACCGGTACGCTATATAAC
The DNA here is from genome assembly GCA_964019185.1 of Maratus speculifer. Taxonomy (NCBI): domain Eukaryota; kingdom Metazoa; phylum Arthropoda; class Arachnida; order Araneae; family Salticidae; genus Maratus; species Maratus speculifer. The sequence continues at coordinate 78,725,627 of OZ025299.1, forward strand.
TTTGGCTTTTTCTTTGTCACCACCGGTTTCAGATCAATACGATGCTCCCCTACTTCAGCTGGTCGTACAGGACCCATAAACACCTCTTTATTCTCCCTCAAAATGTATTTTATATCTTCGACTTGACTATTAGACAAACCTTTTATTTCGAACCTCTCTATATCTCGTTCTACTTCCTGATCCCGGTTCAAAAGAGGAATTTCCCCAACTTCTCCAAATTCCTCATCACTTTCGAAAACAATATTAACTATATTACATTTAGCAATAAATTCTCGTATTTTATTTTGGTGTACGTGCTTCCTACTCCCATTGGCTAACTCAACTATAAACGAATGCTGGTTTCGTTTTTCGACGATAGTTGCCGGCCCTTGCCACCTAAAATATAATTTATTAGTTGAATCGGGGATTAACAGTATTACTTTATCGCCTACTTCAAACGTTTTTTCTTTTGACCTTAAATTATAATGATACGCCATTCTATTTTGTTGCACCTCAGACCTCAGACGATAATTTTGCCTCATTTGCGGCTCTTTCTAAACGTCCCCTAAGTTTATTCAAATACTCATGAATCGGCGTAGTATCTTACTGCGCCCCCTTATTTTCTCCTACCCAGGATAACTTGAGAATCGATAAAGGACCCTCCGGCGCTCTACCATATAATAACTGGAAAGGTGCGATTCCCGTCGTAGAATTTGGGATTTCCCTATACGCCCATAATATAAATGGTATTTGTCATGCCATTTTTTTCCTTCTTCCCTAATAATGTGATGTAACATACGTTTAAGAGTCTGATTAAAACGTTCCACAAGACCGTTAGACTGTGGCTATGTGGGGTCGAAAATCGTGGACTAGCGCCTAACCCTTTCTCAAATTCTTTCGTTAAGTCCGCAGTGAAATTGGTTCCATTATCGCAGGCAATTATATTTGGAATTCCTGTCCTCATAAATATTTGAAGTAACGCATCACACGCGGTTTTAGCAGTTAAATTTTTTAGATTGATCGCATCCGCCCATCTGGTATGTTGATCAATAGGCCCAATTAAATCAACATTAACTACCTGAAATGGAAGTTCTGGCCGCGATACTGGGGAAATAGGAGCTCTATCATTCACTTTAACCCCTCTAGTCAATTGGCACTCTAAACATCACTCACAAAATTGCTTAGTTTCTTTCGCCATCCCCTCCCAATAAAATGAATACCTGATTCTCTGTAACGTTTTCTTGGCTGCATGATGCCCTCCAAATACCGAAGTATGCGCTAACTTTAGGATTTCTTCCATTCTTACTTTGGGGGTTCTTACTAATTGCGCTATAGTTTCGTCTACCAATTTCTCTTTATGATATAATAAGCCATTTACAATATAATAATCCCCTTTTTCCGTTTTAGCTAATTCCCAAGCTTTCTCTAACTCTTTACATTCCAATTGGGATTTCTTAAGCAAATCTGAATTGCTAACAATAGCTTTATTATCTTTCTCCACTTCCGTTTTTTCTGTATTCTGACTTTGTAAATTTTCCGATTTCGCTTCTGTTGCGTAAACATTACAACTATCGCTACTCATACCTTCCTTTTCACTCGAGTTATCAATAATAATTTCCGAATTTTCTAATTCTTGGGCCTCTAGCAATGGCTCCTCGCGGTTGACACCTGAATACTCATTAATCACTTCGGAATGTAAAATTACTTGCTCATTAATAATATCGGTCACTGCGCAAAGTACTTCCTGATGAATTATATTAGTTTGTCCGAATTGCGGTATAGCTAAGGGTAATTTAACCATCGGTGATTTAACTGCTTCACCAAATAACCCTTGTAAATAAATACTTCCCGCTCCTTTCAATTTCTCTTCCGCCACCAAATCTTTATGAACAACACTAATTTCACATCCAAAATCAACCAATCCCTTTGCTTTTTGCCAATTTACACTAACTTCAATTTTCTCAAGTTTATTTAATTTCTCACCAATAACATTAGTTCTCAGTTCGACCTTTGCCGATATTCTCGCCACAATAGCTCCATTAGGTAACTCTGTTTTCTTTTACCACAATCTTATGTACACCCGCCTTTTGGTCTCGCCCTTTATTACCACTATTATTTCCCTCATTACCCACTTTATTACATAAACGTTGGTAATGATCCCTCAAACCACATTTAAAGCATTTAGGAGCTGAGGCATCACTAGGTTTCTTAAAATCTATTTTCCTATCCGAAAAAGAATTAGCCTCATTACTCCCGTTTTGTCTCCAATTACCACTAATTTTACTATCATCCCTCGGTCTCATTTTTTCATTGTTTACATACCTATCTTTGCCTTTAAAACTTTTATACGTAACTGCATAAGACTTATTTTTATGGTTAAAATAATGGTCACATTCTTTAGCAATTTTAGAAGCTTCTAACCATTTACCCTGGTGAGTTAACTCAATATATGATGCAGTATCCTCATCTAACGTACTTACTAACTTATCAGTAACTATTAACTGGTTGACCTTTTCATAAGAGTCAGCACCTCTAATCTTACAATAATTTTCGCATATCGCTATTAAACGCGATACAAATAATACATTAGTTTCGTTCTGGTTTCTCCTAGCCTTCTTAAAATTTTCCAAACACGCCTTCGGTGTCGGCTCATGTTCCCTTAGGACTAACTCCTTTAATTCCTCATAATCCTCCATTTGTTCCCTAGTGGTCTAAATTAACAAATTATCCGCCTTATCTCCTAACATATTTAGTAGAATTTCGGCCTGCTGGTTTTCCGGTACATTTTTTGTTTTGAATGCTTTGAATACACTTCTGTCACAAGTTTCACAAAGAATAAGTCGCATGCGTGTGCGTGAAGGGGATTTAAACTTAGCCCGCTTCAAATGTTTCTCTTAGCATGGCGTTAGTCACTTTTTTAAAGAGTGACGGCCACTCTTTTTATAGTGACGTCATTAACCAATCAAAATAGTCTTCTGTTCAACTTTTTTTTTCAAGATAAGCATAAGGACGTCGGCCATTTTACAGGATTTAAATCAACGTTCATTGCTTGGAATGTAACCGTAAGTCTATATTAATTTTAATCTTTTCTTTTCCGTTGTATTGTATTTTATATTACTGGGTTAGTTTCTGTTATATAGAGAAAGATTGATTTTTTTTTCTCCTAATTCTTCAAAACCTGGTATCTATCTATCGCAATCTCACATTTGAAATGCGAAAACAGAGATAATCGTGATTCATGATCAGATGCTTCTTGTAGATTACACTAAACATTAATAAACTGAACTTAGTAGAAAATGTGCGGGGACAGTGTATTGTTGAATTTTTCTACCTCATTATGAAAAATAGCTTTTAGTCTTTTATAAATTTTGCTGTTTTTAATTTAAAAAATAAAGCTTTTGAATTTTTTTCTTCTAATATCAATAATACAGTCAAACTTCCTTTTAACGAAATCCCTATTTAATAAAGTTTTCTGCTTAACGAAATTTTCTATGGAACCTTGACTTTGAACATTATTAACATGTAAATTAATCTCCGTATTACGAAAAATGTATTCTCTATAACGAAGTTTATCCCACTTTCATGCTTGTATGACATTCAAAACAGAGAGCTTGGTTTTGCAGCGGATTGCTGAAATTTATTTATTTAAGGACATTTTAAAAGCCTTCGATTCCAGTTTCACGAAAATGTTATAGATAATTTTTTCGGATACTTACAACAGCACGAAAATTTTTATGAATAGTGTAATTTTTTTTTATAAAAAACCTGTGCAAAGAAATGTTACAAAATATACCTTAAAGATTTGGAATACTGAGGAAAAAAGAAAAGGTACATTTCAATGTTTGTTTACTTGTCTTCATTATGTTTTTTTTTCCCTTAAGGCATTATTTTATTTAATTTTTTTAAATGTTTACATTGCATAAAAAAGTTAATGCCCGAATTAAAATACATTTTTTTTCAATAAAAACATGTAATTATGAACACCCAGAAAACGTTATTAAATTTTATTATATTGTAAACTCATTTTTTACTTTTATAATACAAGTAATTATTTTCACTATTTTTTTAAATGCTTGATACGAAGTTTATAACTAAAATTGCTTTATTGTATGTATATATATATACCCAGAATTTTTTAAGAAACAAATATAACTACTAAGATCGCCGTAAATATTTGCCTTCAATCACTAAATAAGATTTCTGGGTCCAAAAAAAATTGTTTGATCCGCGGCTTATACACCCGAAATTACGGTATATATATATATATATATTTTTTTTTTAATTTCATGACATCATTTATATAGTATAATACTGGGTATGTTTTAAAGACATAAATAATTACTTTTTATATTTAAAATGTTTTTCAAAGTATAATAGCAGTACATTTCTAGTCATTTCTTTTCTTTTTATATTTCATTCTTTTTTCTATTTCCTAAATCAATCTTTTTCAATAAAACATGCAAAATTATTTAACTCTTATTTGTATAAAATACAATATATACGGGAATAGAAAAAATAATAAAATTAATTGGACGTTACCCTGTCGTTCCATAAGTAATGGTTGTATTAATATCAGAAATCATAATTCAGTTAAGGAAAATGTTTTTAAATATACAGGGTGGTTATAAAATAAGTATCCCTATTTGGAGCTGTCTGTAGCTTGAAGGAATAACCCGAATGAAACCAAAATCGGTTCACATATTATTCAAGAAGGGGAAGAAGAATCAAACAATAAATAAAAAGAATATTGCCCAGTTAAACTGATGGCATTGAGCTCACAGGCTACGCATATTAATTGTACATTACAGCCTTGTATTTTCGTTAATTCCGTTCGAAAAAAAAGAAAATTAAGAAGGGGAAACAGCTCTCCCCTTTCTCCTTTTTTATACTTAATCATTGAACTTCCTAAACTATCAAGTACATGCTTTATCATATTAAAAAATCTATATCCAAAATTCAGAGCAAATCGGTTAATTCTTAATAAAAACCCATTTAGCATTTATATAATTTAAGAGGAGTTATTCCCCTCTTTTATACTTAACCATTAAACTTCCAAAACTATTCAGAGATTTGAACGAAATCTGGCAATTCTGATTGAAAAATCCATTTATGCAAGTTAAGGGGAGGGGCATTAGAACCCCCGTTCCCCCTGTTTATACTTATTCAATGAACACCTAATAACAGCCACGGACTCGCCTCATCAGAATGATCCTATATCTAAATTTTGAACGAAAACTGTTAATTCTGCATGAAAATCCCGTTTATATCAATTAAGGGAAGGGGCATGAGCCCCCCGTTCCCCCTGTTTATACTTATTCATTGAACACCTAATAACAGCCACGGTATCGCCTCATCCGAATGATCCTATATCTAAATTTTGGACAAAAACTGTTAATTCTGCATGAAAAACCCATTTATATCCATTAAGGGGAGGGGCATGAGCCCCCCGTTCTCCCTCTTATATATATCGAATGAACTCCAAAAACTAATCAGGGAAGCACCTTATCAGGATATACCTATATACAAAATTTCAAGTGGATCCGATATTTTTATCATGAGTTATCGCGTTACGCACGAACGCACATACATACAGAACGGACGGGCACATAAGCTCTCAGGCTATGATAGCCTGTGAGCTAAAAAATATAGTTACAGTAATCGGCAACAGATGGCGCTACGGGTCCTGTCGGTGCAAACGTCGTTGTAATCATAAAAAGTAAAATCAAAACGTGGTCATTTCTGCCATTAATGTTGTACGACATGGCTCTCAGTTTACCAGATCGCACTTTAATTTTAAAACTATTCTACGTTAACAGTTCAAACAGTGCAGCTGTTTTACGTGAATTTTCGGCGTGTGAAAGGAATGCGTAAAGGAAAAGGTCCTTTGACACCGTGTGCAATGAGAAGAATGGTAAAAAATTCGAGGATACTGGATCGTTTACTGTAAAATGTGAAAGAGGGAGGAAACCAGTACCTCTCCGCACTCAAGAAGAAATTGCTACTGCGATTGTGGAGCCATCAGGGACTCCGGAAGCCGGTCCTAGTGCACGTGGAGTTGCCCGAAATTTGGATATTCCATATACTACTGTTCGAAAAGTCCTACGAAAGGTAATCCAATTTTATCCGTTTAAAATAAGTTGTCATCAACAATTATTACCAGGTGACGCGCAGCGCAGCAGAGACTGGATTTTGCTTTAACGTTTTTAGCACGAATGGAAGTGGATGATGCCTTCCCATGGAAGATTTTATGGGTGGATGAAGCCCATTTTCATATGAATGGGCGTCAATACGCAGAACTGTAGAATATGGGCTTCGGAGCCACGAACTGTTATTCACGAAATACCCCTCCACTCTCCAAAAGTCACTGTGTGGTGTAGCTTTACTGCAAGTTTTATTCTTGGTCCTTTTTTTTGAGGAGTTACGATTAACAGACCCTGTAACGTGTTCGGGTACTGCACAAAGATACCCGCAAATTTTACAAACTTTTGTAGTTTCTCAAAGGCAGGAAAGACAGTGCCTGTCTGAAACAATTTTTATGCAAGATGGAGCCCCGCCCCATATTGGGCGAGCTGTACAACAGTTCTTACGGCAACATTTCACAGATTATAGAGTAATAAGCCGATATTTTCGTATGACGTGGCCTTCTCGATCCCCTGATCTGACGCCATGTGATTTTTGGCTTTGGGGGCACTTGAAGTCTATTGTGTACCGTGGAGGTGTCGCAAACCTCAATGATTTAAAAGATCACATATCACAACATGTGCGAAACATCACTCCTGATGCGTTGCATTCCACAGTTGAGTACGTCGTCCACCGCCAGGATTGTGTCTTGCAGCACAATGGTCATGTGGAACCTGAATTTGATCGGCACCGCCTTGCGAAATCTCAACCTCATTCACTGCGAAAATTTCCAATAAATTAGATATGCCATCCTGTTTTGTGCTTTAATTCTTTGTTCTTGTATTGCACATTACATTTTAAACACAAAAGCGCCATCTGTCGGCGATTATTGCAATTATTTTTTTATTGTTCCAGTCTTCTTCCCCCTTCTTAAGTAGTATGTGTACAAATTTTGGCTTCATTCGGGTTATTCCTTCAAGCTACAGACAGCTCCAAATAGGGATACTTATTTTATAACCACCCTATATATATATATATACATATTCCAGAGAATTTAAAATTTTAGACTACATGTTTATCTATAATAAGACAATGAGCAATCACAATAAATAAAAATTAAATTACACATTAATAATATTTACATTAAGCTAGATATAATTTAATAGCAATCACTACTGAGATCTGAATATTTAAAATTTTAATTACACATGAAAAAAAGCATAATTAATATACATTTTCGGAATTATTAAAATACTAAATAAAATTTCAGGGGTATTTGAAAAAAAGTATTTCTTTGATTAATATATCGGTAATAACTTGCACTTATGGGTATTTCAAAACTCATAGATTTATCAGACTTGCAATCAAAGCGGATAGGATGGATAAAGGATAAGATGGAAATAAAATATATTATTGTAGTAATATCTGTTGTATTAGATTATATCGGTTTGTATTAATATCTGTTTTCAGCAAAAAAGATTTTAATTACATATCAGAAAACCAATTAAAAAAAACATAGATAACATGCATAGCGGAATTATTAAAATAATATGTAAAATTTGACGGGTATCGGAAAAATATATTGACTGTTTAAGATGTAAAAAAATTTTAATAACTTGCGCTTATGGACATTTTAAAACTATCATATATATTTATGGGGCTACCAATGAAAAAAAAAACACAAGGGGAAAGATTGGAATAAAATAGTTTATTTCTGTCAATAATTTAATTTAATTCATAGTAACTTTAAATAAGTTTTCCCCTAAAAAGTTTAATTCATGTTACGTACTATGAATTAAATAAATATTGTCAATAAAATATTTTATTCCAATCTTTACCATTCTTGTATTTATTTTCATTGTATGTTCTAAAAGATACGATTTTTTAAAAATGCCCATAATAGCAATAAAAAAAATAATTCACTGCATAAAAAAAAACATTCACTCCTATGAAAAAGTTACTATTCACTCCTACCAGGAGTGAAAAAACGCACTCCTATTGCAAAAGTGAATAGTCACTCCTCAGAAAAAGTGGTTATTGACCCCTGTCTAGAGTGAATATTCACTTCTCAGGAGTGAGTATTCACTCTTTTTGAGAGTCAACGATTCCACTTTTGCTCAAAGTGAATAGTCACTCTAAAGAGGTTGGACATATTTTGAGTCTGTGATAGAGTGAGTATTCACTTCTCCGGAGTGAATAGTCACTCCTTTTTATTTACAATGTATGCTGAATTTGAAAATTTAGTCGAAATCATCAAATCTCGCAATATTCTGTATGATTTTGGAAACTAATGAATTCATCGCAAATTCATAGAATTTTATCTCGTGATCCTGTTTCGGCGAGATATTTTACAGGCGTTTTCCCTTCCGACAAAAAACCTGATATTCGAAACTTTCCCTGTGCGTTAGTGATCAATATCGATAAACATGACGAAAAAGAATCCCACTGGCTTGTAATTTACGTTCAAGATAAGAAAACTCTGGACTTTTTTGTTCTTGCGGACTTCCTCCCGAAACCTATGGAGAAGACATAACAAAATTTGTGAAAAAGTATCACCGAATTCGTTGGAACAAGGCAATGCTTCAAAGTTTAACTTCCAATGTCTGTGGACAATATTGTATTTTCTTTCTTGTAAAACGATATCAAGGACTTTGCACGAATTCTGTTACCAATGTATTATCCAGAAAGAAGAATGATTTTCGAATGTATCAATTCGTCAGAAAACGATATGGTGTAAACATGATTTTTAAAAAATAAAAAATATATATTTCTCTTATTTTATGTGTGTTTATTTATTATTTTAATTCATCATGAATAGTGGATTACACACAAAAAATTTTTTTTTCGGAAAAAGTGCATGCATAAAAGTTTTCCTTAACAAGATCGTACAAGTTATTGTGATATTTATATTTACAAAATAATAATAATAATTTCGCGGAAATAGTCAAGAAACTATAAAAATTGAAGCTTTCATTCATTCTTATCATTTAAAGCATGGAATTACTCAAGTTAGTACATCCTTCTACTGTCCTTATCAACGGGCCAACAGGCTCCGGTAAAAGATTTTTTGTTAAAAAATTAATTGATTAAAAATATTTTCATCCTATGCCCACAAATATAATATACTGTTATGGAAGTTATCAACCCCTTTTCAATTCCATGAAACATGAAAGGTGTACAGTTTGAAGAAGGTTTACCCTCTGATCTTAATTCTCTAAAAAACGCTTTAATTATCATTGATGATTTGATGTCAGAATTAGCTTCTGATGTACGATTAAGCAAACTTTTCACAAAAGGCAGTCATCACCAAAATCTTTCCGTTATTTTTATAACTCAAAATTTGTTTCATCACGGCAAAGAAATGAGAAATATTAATTTAAACTCTCATTACATGGTACTATATAAGAATCCTCGAGATAAAACCCAAATAATGCATTTATCCAGACAAATGTTTCCTGGTAAATCTAAGGCTTTTCAAGAAATTTTTAATGATGCTACTGCATTACCTTTCAGCTACTTATTCATTGATTTAAAGCCTGATTCTTTTGAAAGTTTGCGCATGCGCACTAAAATTTTTCCTGATGATAAACATTATGTGTATGAACTTCGATAAAACCATTTGTCCAGGTAACGGCATCTGGTGAACATAGCCTAAATTGTCATTGAATTTGAAGGTTTTTTAGTTAACCTTCCGTCTACCAGACGGGTCCATTGGACCCGACAGCAATATTTCTGGTGTCGATGGTAAAATGAGAAATTGTCGATTGACACCGGAATTTATAAAGGACTTGTCTAGATATTACGAATTCCTTAATTTAAGCTTTCATTGTAAAAGCAAAATTATATTAAAATATTACTGGTGCCGTTTGCAAGTTTGGAATTAAAATTAGGTGTTGCCGTAGATAAATGGGTGTTTTGTCTGGTAGACGGAAGGTTAAGCACGCACGATTTTGTTATCAAAGAAATCGCTTTTTATACGGTTGATTGTGGATACCATTGCCGATGGAGTTTTCACTCCCCGCACTCTTGGGAGCAGTTACCTCTCCTAAAAAGAAACACATATGCATAGTTGACTCATTACCGTCATGATTTTCCATGGAATAGTGGTGATTTACCTTATTCAGCATTAGAACCTATACTTTCATCATTATTTTTATCTTATAAGAATATTTACACCAAAAGACTAGGAAAAGCAAAGTTTTTAGAAAGGTTGTCTGGACGAAAAAACTTTAATCTGAATGATTTTAAGTGCCCCAAGATTAATTTATTAAATATTTCAGAGGTAAACTACCCAAGTCACAAATTCTGTTTTAAACATTGTGCTTTAACGAAATTTTTTACTTACGGTAAGCATATAAAAGAGAGAGATTAAACTCAACGACCATCATTTGAACTCAGGATGTCGACCGTGGAACATCTAAAATTGTTAAGCAAGACAAAGCAAAAAACGGCCTTTCTTAAAAAGTGTCCTAATAGCATTATAAAAGGTGTCTGTGAATGTGCTTTAAATCTTTTAAAGGGTAACATACCTGTCTCTAAACGTCAGAAAAGTAGATTAATAGCTTATAAAAGAACATTGCGGCGCCTGGGAGATAAGAAAGTACCTCTGTTTAAGAAAAGACAACTTCTTGTTCTAAAAAGGAGAAGGGTTTTTGTCTATACTTATTCCTGCTGCTGTATCAGTGCTCAGTACGTTGATCAATGGAGTTCGCTCGTAGATTCAGACTTGTCCCAGCTGACAGAGATCAAGAGTTTGCCAATGAGCATTTAAGTGATCTAGATAGACAAATTCAGACTATTTTGAAAAGAAAAATAGAGGATGATGAAAAAGCGAAGCTGTATACTCAGATTTTGCAAAAGTTTGTATCATTCCCGAATATGAATGCGGTCAAATCCCCTGAAGAACAACTTCCCCAGAAACCCTTTGAAAAGTCTGATATAGAAAATGAAATTCTAAGTTCTATTCCTGCAAAGCAAAAGAAAACTGCTGTTAAAATATAGAATTTTTTAAACAAAATAAAATTTTCTGTACAGAAAACAAAGAATTGGAAATAGATGATACTGTAATTAATGGATCAAATGTTGTTCAACTAGTCTTTTTTTTTTTTTTTGCTGAGAGATAGATGTCAAAAACCTATTGCTTTTGATCAGTTTCAAGAACTTGTAAATAAAATCAGCTTTCCTCAGTAATATATAAAAAAAAAGTATTTGAAGACTAAACAGAAAACTATTTATGCAAGACATGAACAATATCATAGAAAACGAGGATCATTCTAAGTACTACCAATATCACCAATACCATGGTTGAAAATGTAGAGACTATGTTTGCAACTACAATGTATTTTATGAACCAAATAAAATTTTATATTTTAAAATATTTATGTGTGTGACTTTTTTTTCCGTCATATTAAAAAAAATATGCTCAGTAAATAAAAAGTTTAAGTAAGTAAAAAATTATGTGTTTGAAAAAAGGTTTGTGTTTGGAAAATTATTTTTTGTGTTTTTTGTAAAAAAAAGTTTTATGATTAGGAAAAAAGTTTTGTGTTTGGAAAATTATTTTTTGTGTTTAGGAAAAAAGTTTGGTATATAGGAAAAATATTTTTGTGTTTAGGAAAAAAAATTGATATTTAGGAAAATTATTTTTGTATTTAGATAAAAGTTTTATATGCAGTAAGAAAGTAGAAAAAATATATGTTCGATAAAAAATATGTATTGAAAAAAAAATAAATTAAGTTGAGTCAAAAATTAAGTTTAGTAAAAAAGAGTTATGTATTGGAAAGAAGTTTTATGTTTTAGTAAAAAAGTAATGTATTGAAGAAAAAAAATTAAGTTCAGTAAAAAGTTATGTTTTGGAAAAAAAAAAAGTTTTAAGTTGTGTAAAAAGTTAAGTATTGGAAAGAAGTTTCAGGTTTTAGTAAAAAAGTAATGTATTGGAAAAAAATTAAGTTCGGTAAAAAGTTATGTATTGGGGAAAAAATTAAGTTCGGTAAAAAGTTATGTTTTGGAGAAAAAAAGTTTTATGTTTTAGTAAAATTAATTTCGTGTTTGGGAAAAAAATATTAAAAAGATCAAAACATGTAAAAAAATATGTATAAGTTTTATGTATATATTTTTGAAATTTAAATATATTTTTTTTTATTTTAAAGAAAACATATTTTCTGATGCCTAGCAATTTTTGTTTTACTCTATCTGAAACATTCTTATTAATTTTATTAAACACAAAATTAAAATTTATTATACACAAAATTAAAAAAAACAGACAACAAAAAATACTATGAAAATATAGATTTATTCATATCTTAAATATACAATGATAATTGTAAGAAACCATTTTCTTCTTGTGATTGTTGGTCTTCTCCAACATACATTTTTTGTACAGATTCCAATATTTTCGGGATAATTAATGAATCAAAAAATTCTTGACCAAATACATATTAAAAGTCAATAATTAAGTTTTTTTAACAATGTCTTTTGCAACATCACGCATGTTGATGGAGTATAGTGCACTGTCAGAGAACTCTAATCATTTTTCAGTTCGAGTTTTTGTTACACATCATGCATAAAAGGTGCTTGATACGATTCACGACATCCGAAACAGTTTATCATTTAAGTAATTTTGATAGTAATGGCAACAGCCAAACACTTAGTCAGGGAATCAAGGAGTTCTAAAAACGCGTCGGAATTATCTATTGGGTTAAACTGCAAATTGGTGTTGTCCAGTTCTTCATAAATAAAATAAGATAATGAGTATGAAATAAGTCCGTCTTTCACACGATCCGTGATATTGTTCATGTTATCACTATCTTTTCAAACTCAGGAAGTGTAAGCACAATATGCTCAGATACGAAAAGGAGACTCTTATTTTTTCTTTGGAAAGGTCTTTGAAATACGTAAAGTTACACACCATCCTTCATTTATTTAGAAATGCACAAATCTGATTCAATAAATGTCAATTTTTCTGAAGATTTATGATTTAATACAGTCTTGATTCCACGACACAAGGATTGCCAAACTTTGGGAGTTAGAGATACGCCATCTTTAGTAGGCTGTAATTCACCATCGGGATCAATAATATAACGTATAATGTGGACTCGAGTTTGCCCCAGAAAATAATTAACGGAAAGAAAGTTTTCTCACCCAGGTATTTCATATCCTTCGAATCATGCCATTTTACCTTTTCTATAAATGTTTGAACCTAAAAAGAAGTAAAGAAAGGCAAATAAATAAGTTAAAAAAAAACAGTTAAAAATTTAGTGTGATTTAAAAAACATAATTTGTTTAAAAAAATGATCATTAAAAAAACTTACCGTCATTTGATCGTTCTGTGTTTTCTTGTTGCTTTCTTTAATTTCAAACTGTTTACGCTTATTGCCACTATCTTCTTTACGAAGGTTAAGTCCGTCTTCCATGACGAAAAGCAATAAAAATAACTGAAATAAAATCGAAGAAAATTCACAAGTCAAAAAACGATGGTACACCCTGCAGAAAACTGTAAGCAACTGATAAATACAGCTGCTGCCAATTGCTGTATAACAGACTTTTTTCTAAAACGGTTGCAGTTAACGGTCATTTAAACAACTCAACTTTACAGTTAATTCCATTTTAACCTTAAAAAAAAACAGCCCAACTTTATAAAAGGTCCTCGTAATTGCTCGTCTAGGATGAAATCATTACATGACGTCATATTCATGTTCGAACATAAACTATCTTGTCTAAATCATGTGTTTGAAAAAATTAAAAACATGTATACTTAAAAAAAAAAAAACATAAAAGAAAAATTTAATTTAAAAAAATCTTTAAAACTGGTTAAAAAACAATCAATTTAAAAATAATCAGCTTAATTTTTTTAATTTTAATTAAATAAATTCGAATCGCCGATTACATCATCCTGAGAATATAGCATTCAGTAAAAGACTCCCAATTAAAAAATAATCAATGTAAAAATAATCAATTAAAAAATAATAATAGCTTTGAAACCAATTAAAAATTCTGAACTAAAGTTAGATTCGTTTAAGTTAAAAAAAACTCCTTTATAATTAGTTAAATTAAAATTAAGTTCCTTTAAATACAAAATAAATTCTATGAAATTAAATTGAAAACCACTGATTACGTCATATTTTCAGAAACCGAAACTTAAATCCTCCAATCTTCTCTAGCACTTGAATATTGTCATTTCCTACTTCCCCCAGGAAAAAATCCCCCCAGCAAAAAACAACTCAACATTCACCCTCGTTATCCTATACGACAAAATCACGTGACCTCCATTTCCGGCCCCCCTCTTTCCATCCCCCTAAAAAATCAAGCAAACAACAACTCAACATCCAACAAAAACACAACTCAACATTTACACTCGTTATCCTATACGATAAAGTCACGTAACAACCCCCACTTCCGGTTCCACTCGCCCCTTTTTGATTGACATGTGGCCCCGCCCCCCCGTGACGTCACTTCCAACTCACGTATCCGTTTACTACTAACGGGAATAAGTATAAATGTGCGTCACGGGCTGATACTAGTTTGACAACATCAATACAGAAATGTAACTTGTATAGTGTAGAGATCGACATGGAACAGTTACATTGTGTCTAACCCGGGTTAATGTTTTTTTTAGCAAACTCGTGCCAAGCGGAGATCAGGCTTGCATTGTTTTTTTCTACTTATAACCGAGACAGGCGGGAAAGAGACTTAATTGTTCTCAAGATATGTAGGGCAGACAACATAATTTGTAAAAGTATTAAGAGCGATAAAGAACTTATGTTAACGTAAACTTTGGAAATATACTTCTTGGTGGATCTTAAATTCACTTCTCAAGAACGCGAAAGTTTAACATATTTTCTGACTAATTTTTAGCTGTAAAGGTATAAAATTGACAAGCCTGACTATTGAAGGGATTAGGAATCGAATAGCGCTTTTCATTTTTGGTAAAAAAGATACTTGTATGCATTTGTAGAGCTATAAGAGATTCTTGTCACGCGGTTGTTGGTTTTTCTTCCTTCACATATTGTCGCTTCCGGAAATTCTATTCAAAACGCCAACTTTGACAGTATTTTCTTAAATTGTTTGTATCAAAAAGTGGATAATGCCATTCGATTACATAGCTTCTGAATAAAAACACCTGTTAATCTTATGCGTTTCCAAAAAGAAATGAATTCAGGAATGTATCAGGAAGTAGCTCGTTTGTATTTGAGAAAATCTTTTATTTTCATAATTCTACTTTTTATCATACAGCTTCAAAAGTTATGATTTTTTTTAACTTTCTTTTATTCTTAATTATATTAATTGTTTAATGAATCTTTATTTGAATGTTAAAAGTTTAATAATCTATGTAATCATTAATGTTGCTATGGCGTATTTTCTGTAAAACATACTGTAAAACTATCCCATAAATATGTATGCAGTATCCTTTAAAAGAATCTTAATAGTATGATAAAAAACTGAATTTTTTCAAATAGTAGAAACTGTGTCGGACCAGATCTAATTTCTGTACGGGCCAGGCCAAAATAACTTTTCTTCGGGCCTGGCAATTCCTGGCAGACCTCTAGCTTATGTATAAACAAGTTTAGATAAAGAACTAATTTAAGAGCAAGAATTATTGAGGTTTTAATGTATAGCCTTAATGTTTAATATTTGTTTAAATAAATACCAATATTTTCAAGGATAGGGAATTGAGTAATACGTAATTGCTTAGCATTAATTTTATTCAATGTATCATAACGCATATTAATAAATGTGGCGAGTTATCGAGGTTGTTGTTCATATACATAGACACCAACATTTCATTGAGTAAAACTATGATGGAAATCCATGTACGGAATTTACATCCTACTGAATGGAATATAAATTTAGAGAGATAACGAAGTTTTTGCATATATAAATGTCATTTATGAGGATAGTGAGTTGTCGTCTAAAGTAAATTAATTATATTAAAAATCGTATAAAAGCACTCTCTTATGGGGATAACGATTTACCGAGGTTTTAGCGTGCAACCAAGCTAGTCAATGATAATTATTTGAATCTAAACGTAGATTTACAAGAATGACGATAATCAAGGATTAAAGTGTATACTTTGTATTAAATCAATGTAGATTTACAGAAGTTAATGAAAGTGACAAGTTATCGAGATTTTAGTATATAACCATAATGATTAATAATTATTTAAATAAACAAATAGGTAAATTTACAAGGGTGATGATTTATCGAGGTTTAGTCGGTTATCTCATATTAAATATTTTTGATGCATATAACACGCATTACTGAGAGTGAGAAGTTATTGAGGATTTTGAGCATATGTATAAAATACATTATGAATTACATTTATATAAGGTAACGTGGAGCAATTGGGGCAATGTGATTTTACAGTGACTGATGACATTGATGTATGACATACATTACTGAGAGTAAGAAATTATTGAGGATTTTGAGCATATGTATAAAATACATTATGAATTACATTTACATAAGATAACGTGGGGCAATTGGGCCAATGTGAATTTAACCATGTGACTCTTCAGATTCTGGCAACTCAGCTTCCAAAAGTTAATGTTCACTTGAATTAAAGTTTGAACCTTTGTAAATGTATTCAGCTAGGTTCTTGCTAGCACACACAAATTTTCGAAATTACATTTTAATATACACTGGTGTCCAAAAGTTAAGCATAATTGGTAATTAAGTAAGTAATGAAAGAAATATAAATCGAAATGTGGTGAAACTCCAGGTGTGTAAACAAAATAGTACGCGTCATATATTTTCGCGAAGAGTTTTCCCCAAAATCGAACAGGGGACCGTCAACAAATTGAAAAAGAACGAAGATCTTTTGGATAACCCTGTCAAAACTAATGTAGCACAAGCGTTCAAACTGCACATTATGATTAAGTGGCTTATTGTAATGTACTGTGTTTATTTTTATAAGGATAGCATTCATACTCGTAGAGATATTAAGGTTTTTATAAAAACAGTCCTAAGTTTTTTGCTTATAATTTGCAGAGTTCTTAATATAAAATAATGTTTATTTCTGAAAATATGACAAACATCATTGTACACAATACCCTGTCATCAGAATTTAAAAGTAATAAAAATTGTATGAAAAACGAGTAGGTTTAGTAAATAATTTTTCATTGCGCATGCGTCAACGATATCAAAATTTCATTTGCATATTGTGTTAGCTAAATGTATAGAGCAACTTCTGTAAAAGTTTCAAAAACATAGCTTGAAAATTCTGAAAATGATCGTCTATAGAATCAACTCAAAATCCGTTATTCCTAAAAGGAAGCAAAATATCAGGGGTTTTATCCAAATACCAGTTGTACGTGCAATATTGTGTAGGCACGAAACAATGGAATATGGATACAGCCCCTCATCATTTTGCTTCATTTAGGGAATAAAATATTTTGATCTCATTCTATGAACGATAAACACACTACAGTAATTTAGACGGTTCATAGATTTGAGGGTATTTTCATAAAAAGTTTGACCACAAGTATTCATCAGATGAAACTAAATACGTATTTGTATATGAATAAATGTATATTCTATTACTGCATGAGAAATAACATACATTGAAGTGTGATAACACTAATAGATTTGTCATTTCTTCAAACACTATTCTTTCTTCTTTCGAATTATGAAAAATGTTACCAACTTTTCGTTTTTAATACACACAATAACCCGTAAGACATGGTGACGTCACAGTGACGTCGTTATGAAGTCACATTGTGACTTTGTGACCGTCGATGTGACGTCACGTGACGTCGATGTGAAGTCACAGTGACTAAAATGTGAAGTCGTTATGGCCGTTTTAGAGCTCGTTTGTGACGTCACATTGTGACCATTTTGTGAAGTCACGGTGTGACCAAAATGTGAAAAATGTGTCATTTGTGACGAAATTGTTATTAAAACTGTGACTATTTTGTGACGATAGTGACAAGGTTGTGAAGACAGTTTGCGATTATTTTTTGATTTGTGACAAATTTGTCCCTAACTTTATGACGGTGGCAGCGTTGTCAATGTTGTGAAGTCACACTGGGACACAATTATACAGTTATGAACATTGTTATGTAGTGTAAAATCACTTACATCTATAATTTTATTATACTTTGGCGATACATCTCAATTAAAACTTGGGAGCTGCGATAAAAAGAATGTACCAAAAGAAAGTTGCTGAATCAAAATGTAATGCCATGCAGACTTTAATCTTTGATACTTTTTTTTCTGTTGCAGTAAATGAGAATATTTAAGACAATTTAATATTCGATATATCACAATTATTTCAAATTTAACAATTTGATTTTCTAATAAGCATTAAAATTATCAAATAAACACTTCCTTTAAGGTGTAAAACTAGTCACAGAAAAAGGCCCGGATGATAACAAAAAGTCTATGGGAGCGTTCTTTTCAAATTTGAATATTTTTGCATGCTTTTTTGTATAGGATAGCTGAGGACTATCTACAAACGGCCTCGTTTTTACCTTTTCAATTTTGCTTATATATTTTTTATATTTTGATAGTTTCAATATCAGAACCGGTATAAACCGGTTTTGAAATTAAAATATATATATATATATATATATATATATATATTAATCTGAAACCAAAATTGAAAAAATAAGAACTAGGCCGGTTGTGGATCGTTCTCAGCTATCCTATATAAAAAAAATCATGTAAAAATATTAAACGACTTTACGACTAAACAGACTTTTCGGACACCCTGTATTACAGGGTGTCCGAAAAGTCTGGAAACGGTCGAATAACTCGAAAAATACATATGAGATTGAAAAACGTAAATATACGTGTTAAATATTTTTAAATAAGCTACTCAGTGATACCAAATTTGACCTTCGTAACCGACCCCCTGGGGGTCAGAGGGGGTCCAACTTTGAAATCTTAAACTATAACCCCCATTTTTTATTGCAGATTCGGATTCTACGGACAAAAATACGTAACTTTTGTATTTGATGTTTATTTCGAATCCTCGTTTATCACGGTGTAATTGAGCATATTAAATCGATACATATTTCAGCTTTTCCAACGGGATTTTCCCTAATCGAAACTAATTGGGGAGAATTTATGACATCAAATTCCTCGTCTTTTGCAATAATAGCGTTTCCTGAAAATCACCTGTGCCGATTATTTCGGTAGTGCTACTCAGTTAAAAATTTGATCCATTTGCTATAGCGTCACTCCACAGCTTTTATAGAATATCTCTTTCATGACCAATGAGAATGTTCCATAACACAGTAAAGTACACTGTAAAAAAATTGACCCTTTTGCTCCATCGTCACTCCAACGCTTTTATAGAAAACGATTACTTTACTGTGTTATGGAGCATTCTCATTGGTCACAAAAGAGATATTCTATAATAGCTGTGGAGTGACGCTGCAGCAAATGGGTCAAATTTTTAACTGTGTAGCACTATTGAAATAATCGCCACGGGTGATTTTCAGGAAACACTATTCCTACAAAAGACGAGGAATTTGACGTCAAAAATTCTGCCCAATCAGTTTCGATTAGGGAAAATCCCGTTGAAAAAGCGGGAATATGTAACAATTTAATATGCTCGATTACACCGTGATAAATGAAGATTTGAAATAAACATCAAATACAAAAGTTACGTATTTTTGTCCGTAGAATCCGAATCTGCAATAAAAAATGGGGGTTATAATTTAAGATTTCAAAGTTGGACCCCCTCTGACCCCCAGGGGGTCGATTTCGAAGGTCAAATTTGGTATCACAGAGTAGCTTATTTAAAAATATTTAACACGTATATTTACGTTTTTCAATCTCATATGTATTTCTCGAGTTATTCGGCCGTTTCCAGACTTTTCGGACACCCTGTATATACAGGGGTGCAAAAATCTAGGCGCCAGCAGGCAATCTCTCACCACTAAAATTATTCCATTTCATTTTATCTAATATTTCGTGTTAAATTCTAGTAAGATTGCTGTTAAATTTTGAGCGAAGAAGACTGAAATTTTTGTGGTGGGAGATTAGCCACTGGCGCCTAGATTTTTGCATCCCTGTATATATATATATGTAACAAAGATTAAAGTCTGCATAGCATTAAATTTTGATTTAGTAACTTTCTTTTGGTACATTCTTTTTATAGCTGCTCCCAAGTTTTAATTGAGATGTATCGCCAAAGTATAATAAAATTATAGATGTAAGTGATTTTACACGTCATAATAATGTTCATAAGTGTATAATAATTGTGTCCCAGTGTGACTTCACAACATTGACAACACTGCCACCGTCACAAAGTTAGTGACAAATTTGTCACAAATCAAAAAATAATCGCAAACTATCTTCAAATACTATCTTTTATAAATATTAAAATGCTATTAAAACATGCAAAGAGGAATTATGAAAAAAAATTAAAGCTAAATATTTATTAGTATATTAATGAACAAAAAACATTAAGGGGCTATCCATTACTGGAAGGCTGTCCATAACAAACACAACTACCTAATAAAAATTCCAACGATAAAATAGAACAACAAATACGTTAATTGTAATTATTAATATTTTATTTATAATATTAGAGAGTAATTATAAATAAGAGACCCACTGTAACACTAGAACATCCGGAAGGAGTCGATTCGACTCTGACCATGCATTTAAATTTCAATTCGAGCCAGAAATTTTTTCCAGAAATGAGTTAAATTCAAACCACGAGGATTTACTTTAAATAAATCAATTAAATAATGTTGAATAAAAATTCTGGTGAGAAATATTATTATCAAACTTGAGTAAAATTTCCGGGCGTTCTAGTGTTAATCACGATGTATACTAATATTACATATAATGGATATTGTGAAATTTACCTCTGTAAAATCATTCAGGAAAGGAAATAATAAAAGTAGAATGAAAAATAAATAATAAAATACAGTTATTAATTTCTAGCTTCATACCGTTTAAGTATTTGCGTTATTTGTTTTAAATACAATCATATTTAATTTCTTATTGATTGCGTAACTTCCAAATTTTCATTCAGACTTCTAGTTCTTTCTGAAAACATTCCAATAAGAATATTTACAACTGAAACGTTTTCACCCACTCTCCATTTAGAAATTTTCACAGTTTGAAAAATACATTAAACAATCATTATTTTTTTAATATGAAACATCTACGATTTCTTTTAAATTCCTCTTCTGAACATATGTAATTTTTTAAATAAATTTATGTAATGTTTCAGAAGATTACTTAATACAAAAATTAAAAAAAGATGTTTGCAAATAATTTTATTCTATTTAAAGCTTCTTTATTAAAAAATATAAGATTTTATGTTTATGGAAACATATTATTTTAACCAGATATTATAAATAAGGAAACAATGCAGATTAAAGTGCAATTAAAATCACTACCTTTAACAACCTAATCCAAATTATTAATAATCAAGTGTTCTATGTCAACAAAATAAATAATGAATGTATTCAACTTTATAAAGTTAATGGAGAATTGATGTTTTATAGCATGTTTTTGCTAATTAAAATCGTTCTAAGAACAATAATAATTAAAAAGCATGTTTTATAGCATGTTTTTTGCTAATTAAAATCGTTCTAAGAACAATAATAATTAAAAAGCAACCATGAAAAATATTTTTCCATACCTTTTTTTCCATCGAAGTCATTCATTCTTTTTGTCGCACAAACTAAATCCGATAATAATTAAAGTGGCAAACACCAAATCATTTTCACAGTCAAAGCCCCATTAATTTTCTCGGACTTATATTTTGCCACTTGGAAGAGCTGTAGTACACCTTTTTGTTTAAATTGTTAAATCCGTATCAATACGAAACAATCCACAACTGCCATAAATTCCAGCCAACTAACTTCTTGCGTCTATCATCAGTTTAAAATATTTCTGCTTACGTTTATTTATTCTTTCCACGAAATAAGAAACCACGGAGTAAGTTTCATACTCCGTGATCCTTTCGTTTGCAGACGATTTTAAATTTCCACGCGCATGGCCGTTTTAAGCTATTGCATAGCTTTTATCGCGGGCTTTGAGCGCGGTGACCGAATCCAAAAATTCCATAACGCGAAAAATCCTAACACATCGGTAACGAAAAAACCTAACACTCGGCTAACGTCGTTTCCTTTCGGAAAACTTCGGAACGGTATCCTTCGGTAGACTTCGGCAGACATTGACGCGGTATTTTTCAGATATTAGAATATCAAGTCTCAAACTTATGTTTCTTATGATCTAATTTTCATAGCGCGGCCAAATTTTGTTTGGTAATTTATTATGAGACAGTGTTTATTTTGGTGGTCTTATTTATTTTGGTGACAAGAGACCCCCCCCCCACCGTGAGGGTCGAAAAATTTAAAATGCTTATAACTCGCGATCTAACTTTCGTAGCGCGGCCAAACTTTGTTTGGTAATTTATTATGAGACATTGTTAATTTCTGGTGACAGGATACACCCCACGGTGAGGGTCGAAAAATTTAAAATGCTTATAACTCGCGATCTAATCTTCGTAGCGCGGCCAAACTTGTTTGGTAATTTATTAGGAGACAGTGTTAATGTTTGGTGACAGGAGACCCCAGACGGCGAGGATCGAAAAATTTAAAATGCTCATAACTCGCGATCTAATTTTCGTAGCGCGGCCAAATTTTGTTTGGTTATTTATTATGGGACAGTGTTGATTGTTGGTGACAGAAGACACCAACCGGTGAGGGTCGAAAAATTAAAAATGCTTATAACTCGCGATCTAATTTTGGTAGCTTGGCAAAATATTGTTTGGTATTTTATTATAAGACAGTGTTAATTTTTGGAGACAGGAGACCCCCCACGGTGAGGGTCGAAAAATTTAAAATGCTTATAACTCGCGATCTAATTTTCGTAGCGCGGCCAAATTTTGTTTGGTAATTTATTATGGGACAGTGTTGATTTTTGGTGACAGGAGATCCTCCAAGGTGAGGGTCGAAAAATTTAAAATGCTTATAACTCACGATCTAATTTTTGTAGCGCGGCCAAATTTTGTTTGGTAATTTATTATGAGGCAGTGTTAATTTTTGGGGAAATTAGACCCCCCCCACGATGAGGGTCGAAAAATTTTAAATGCTTATAACTCACCATCTAATTTTCGTAGCGCGGCCAAATTTTGTTTGGTAATTTATTATGAGACAGTGTTAATTTTTGGTGACAGGAGACCCCCCATGGTGAGGGTCGAAAAATTTAAAATGCTTATAACTCACGATCTAATTTTCGTAGCGCGGCCAAATTTTGTTTGGTAATTTATTATGAGACAGTGTTAATTTTTGGTGACAGGAGACCCCCCATGGTGAGGGTCGAAAAATTTAAAATGCTTATAACTCACGATCTAATTTTCGTAGCGCGGCCAAATTTTGTTTATTCATTTATTATGAGTCAGTGTTAAGTTTTGGTGACAGGAGACCCTCACGGTGAGGGTCGAAAAATTTAAAATGCTTATAACTCGCGATCTAATTTTCGTAGCGCGGGCAAATTTTGTTTGGTAATTTTTTATGAGACATTGTTAATTGTTGGTGACAGAAGACCCCCCCCCCATGGTGAGGGTCGAAAAATTTAAAATGCTTATAACTCGCGATCTAATTTTCGTAGCGCGGCCAAATTTTGTTTGGTAATTTATTATGAGACATTGTTAATTTCTAGTGACAGGACACACCCCACGGTGAGGGTCGATAAATTTGAAATGCTCATAACTCGCGATCTAATTTTCGTAGCGCGGCCAAATTTTGTTTGGTAATTTATTATGAGACATTGTTAATTGTTGGTGACAGAAGACACCCTACGGTGAGGGTCGAAAAATTAAAAATGCTTATAACTCGCGATCTAATTTTGGTAGCTTGGCAAAATATTGTTTGGTAATTTATTATAAGGCAGTGTTAATTTTTGGTGACAGGAGACCCCCCACGGTGAGGGTCGAAAAATTTAAAATGCTTATAACTCGCGATCTAATTTTCGTAGCGCGGCCAAATTTTGTTTGATAATTTATTTTGAGAATGTTAATTTTTGGTGACAGGAGACCCCCCACGGTGAGGGTCGAAAAATTTAAAATGCTTATAACTCACGATCTAATTTTCGTAGCGCGGCCAAATTTTGTTTGGTAATTTAATATGACTGTTAATTTTTGGTGACAGGAGACCCCCACGGTGAGGGTCGAAAAATTTGAAATGCTTATAACTCGCGATCTAATTTTCGTATCGCGGCCAAATTTTGTTTGGTAATTTATTATGAGACATTGTTAATTTCTGGTGACAGGAGACACCCCACGGTGAGGATCGAAAAATTTAAAATGCTCATAACTCGCGATCTAATTTTCGTAGCGCGGCCAAATTTTGTTTGATAATTTATTATGAGACATTGTTAATTGTTGGTGACAGAAGACACCCCACTGCGAGGGTCGAAAAATTAAAAATGCTTATAACTCGCGATCTAATTTTGGTAGCTTGGCAAAATATTGTTTGGTAATTTATTATAAGACAGTGTTAATTTTTGGTGACAGGAGACCCCCCACGGTGAGGGTCGAAAAATTTAAAATGTTTATAACTCGCGATCTAATTTTCGTAGCGCGGCCAAATTTTGTTTGGTAATTTTTTATGAGACAGTGTTAATTTTTGGTGACAGGAGACCCCCCCACCGTGAGGGTCGAAAAATTTAAAATGCTTATAACTCGCGATCTAATTTTCGTAGCGCGACCAAATTTTGTTTGGTAATTTATTAAGCTATTGCATAGCTTTTATCGCGGGCTTTGAGCGCGGCGACCGAATTTAAGAATTCCGCAACGAGAAAAATTCCTAACAATCCGGCTAACGAAGTTTCAGTTTGGCAGACTTCGGGAAGGTATCCTTCGATAGACTTCAGCAGACATTGACGCGGTATTTTCGCATAAGTTGATAAAAAATGCTATGCAATAGCTTTACCGCGGCAGTCCCCGAGTGGCACACATATTTTTTGTTTTTTCTTTTTCTATACAGTATTTTAGGAACTTAAATATGCAATAATTTTATGAGTGTGTCTTTGATTAAATTTTTTTATTTAAAGAATTTTTTAATGTATTTTAACCTTTTATTTTATTAGTTTCAAAACAATTCAAGTTAAAATAAATTGTAAAACCGTTTTTTGTAAATAATAATATTCATAGGTAATTAGAATTCATTAGGGACTAGAATTCATTAGAATTCATGCTATTAGGGACGTTATTTGCAGTAACATTACAGTGACGTCACAAAAACTTTTTCAATTGACAGAAAAGAACTTTTTCCATTAAATAACATCTTTTGAAGAATTTTTGTATTTTTTTTAATTTTCTAAGAAGGTCACATTTTAGTCACAATGCGACTTCACTGAATGGTGGCCATTTGGTCACAGATGTGACGTGACGTACGTTATTTGCAGTGGCATTACAGTGACGTCACAAAAACTTTTTCAATTGACAGAAAAATATTTTTTCCATTAAATAACATCTTTTGAAGAATTTTTGAATTTTTTTAAAATTATCTAAGAAGGTCACATTTCAGTCACAATGTGACTTCACTGAGTGGTGGCCTTTTGGTACAGTGACGTCACAAAATTTTTTTCAATTGACAGGAAAATATTTTTTCTATTAAATAACATCTTTTGAAGAATTTTTGTATATATTTTTTAATTTTCTAAGAAGGTCACATTTCAGTCACAATGTGACGTCACTGAGGGGTGGCATTTTGGTCACAGATGTGACGTGACCACAGTGACGTCACTGTGACCATGCATGCTATGTGGGAACAGATGCATCATATTTGTGATAGCTTGTGCGAACTTATACGTTACATTCTGTATAGGTTGGAAGGTACCCACTATTCAAAAAGGTAAATTATACAAAAATTTAAGTATTAAGAATTGAAAAAGTGTTCACTTAATAGAGATATCTGTTTTTCGGAAGTCTCCACTATAGAAGTTTTAATGTATATACATTTTTAACTTGAAAGATATTTTGGGCATTCTTTTGGGTTATTGAGTCAATCAGAAGAGACCATCAAGAGTTAAGACCCAAACCGAACCCGAAACAATGAAAGTCAATCCGACCCATAAAAATATATTGACAATTCAACCCGAACCGATGATCGAATCCGGTACGGGTAAAAGCGGACAACTCGACTCGATGCACGACTTTAGTAGAGGTTTGCATGGGCCGAAATTTCCAGGCCTGAGAATGCCAGAATATCACAGTAATTTGAAGAGATTATTTTTCTTATTTTAAGACATTTCAATCTTTTGACCAAAGAATTTTAGGAAGTTTTGGGTTTAGGTTCATTGTTTTTACTCATTTTTATATTAAAGGGATTTATAAATTCTGTTTCTAATTCGAAAATATACTTGGCTGCGCAGCTGTCACGAACGAACATGCCACTTTACGTGCGATTATTTCATGTAATTGCTCTCTCTCTGTGTTTATTTATTTGGGAGATGTGTAAATCAAAGTGCAAAATTTCACGTCTTACAAAAGATAATCAAGGGAAAAATTGGTTCAATTCAGGGATTATTTTCAGAGCATAGTCCTGCGCGGTTTGGGTTATACCCGAACCGAACCCTGAAAATTTGTATCCATTCAGCTTGAACCAGTTTAAAAAAAAAATTAGTTGGACTTGAATCCGGCGAAATTCAACCCAGCACCTACAGATTTTAATCCGAACTCAAAACAAAGTTAACCCGACTCGAATCGGACCAGCAACGACATAAGATTAGGCCACACCCGATGTGGTCCAGACCACGAGTTGGGTCAGGTTCAGTTTGTCCGACCGCATGCAGCACTTCCAACCCGACCCGACAAAATAATTTTCATCCTCCATATTCTTAATCGAACCCGAAATACTTCAAATCAAGCTTACCGTAAATCTACTATCAGTGAAAAGTAGTTTACAATTTAATATTCTTATAAAAAAAAAAAAAAAAAAAAAAAAAAAAAAAAAAAAAACACGATTCCAACTTAAGGATAAATTTCATCTTTTATCTTGACAAATAAACCTGTAAAGTGTCATCCATGTATCAAATATGTAGATTTTTATCTAAAGGAATTTGTATATTTGATTTTCAAAAAATCAGGTTCATCTGAACCCAATCTGCAAGAATCGAAATTCATTCAGAAATAGACTCATACCCAGAAGAATTAGTTTAATCAATTCGACTTGCGAAGAAAAAATATGAGCTCCAACTCGACCCAACCTGAAATTTAAAATATTTTCCCCGATGACACTGCATTTTTACACCAACGGAGGGACATATGCAGTGGCGTAGCTACGGGGGAGGGGGGGGGGGGCAAGGGGGGCGTCCGCCCCGGGCGCCGAGGCCTAGGGGCGCCAAATTGAGAGAAATTGTTATATATCTATATTGGGGTGGGGGCGCAAATTTTCTTGCTGGCCCCGGGCGCCAAAAAATATGCCTTCCGGACCCTCCCTCTAGGCCGGCCTTAAATAAGACTGATAAACTACGCATTTAAAATTATATTAATTGTTTTAACATTCCTGAAACGAACAAACTCTTTCGAAAGAAAAAAGTTTCAAATTACTAGCGATGTTAAAAATGTTGCAGCAATAAAAATAAATGAAAAAAAAAAGGAAAAAATCTCTGCTTGCAATATCTACAGTTGGCAAAAAAATTATTTGTACACTTCATTTTTTTTAAATTATAATGAAATTAAATAAAAGATTTAAGCAAAAAATAATGTAATACCATAATTTAATGTATTATAATAATATAAAAGCAAAAACAAAATAAAACGAATTTATTTTTTACATTATAATAAACAAATATACAAAAATATAATGCAAAAAATGTATTTGTACACTAGATTAATGTACTATAATTAATCGAAATTTAGTTAAATGATACAAATTAATATTTTGTGTGAATTGCTTTAGTGTTTATGACTACTTCTAGATGATGTGACATAGATTCCTCCAACTTTTTGTAGCGGTCTGGTTTTTGTTATTCCATGACTCAATAAGAGCTTCTTTAAAACTGTTTTTCTTCCAATACATATTTTTTTTCTTCGGATTTTTGCATCCAATAGCATCCACAAATTTTCTATTGGATTCAAGTCTAGAGATTGTATTAGAGTTACCAGTCGCCTTCAAGTATTGTAGAGTAACCATGTGCTAGTGATCACAGCAGTATGCTTTGGTCGTTATCCTCCAGAAAATGAAAAGCTTCCTCTACGCGTAATTTCTTAGCACTGTTTAATAAATTATGCCATGACACATCAATGTATGTTAAAGCTGTCATTCCAATGTCAATAAATTCCAAATGTCCAGCTCTATTAGAAGCTATACACCTTAAAATCATAATAATCCCCCCACCATGCGTTATAGTTTGAAGTATATGTTTGGGATCTAGAACAGTTTTATTTTTACACCAAATTTTTCAAATGCTTGGTGGTAAGAAAATTCCAAATTTTCTCTCATCAGAAAAAATTACTGTTTTCCAAAAATTCAATGATTTACTTCTGTATGCGAAAGCGAATTCTATGCGTTTTCGCCTATTTGTTTCACTGATGAATGGATTTTTCCTTGAGGTTCTTCCTTTTAAATCTGCATTGAGAATAATATTTCTTATTGTTTGAGGTATTACTCTGATGTTAGAAGATGTTGCAAGGTCTCCAGCAAATTTTTGAACTTAAACCATGCGATTTTTTAAAGCTTTTTTAACAACACTCCCTTTTTCCTTCATTGTTAATTTGCTGAGAAGTCCTTGTTTTCATTGAATTTCGATGCATCCAATTTCTTCATATTTTCTCACTATGCATCCAATAGTTGTAAATAATAATTTAATAGCTTTTCCAAATTCTTGTTACGAGTTTCAATTTTTATGATGCTCAATAATAGGATTTCATATATCTAGAAGTACCTCTCTAATTTCAGGTGCCATTCTCAATTACTTCTTGAACAAATTAGATTAAATGTCAGACAAATATAATATAAAGTTAAAAATTATTAACAGCTTCTGTATAAGTAGTCCTTTGAACCATAAACATTATAAAACACAGTGTATATCAGGATGGGGGAAATGTATAAATACTTTTTTTTGCAAGAAACTATTAAACTTTTCTTATTAGAAAATTATTCTACATCTTTATCGAAATTTTCTGTTGTTTAATTTAAAACACACGGTAAACATACTGTATTAAAACGGTTTTTGACAAAATATCTGTATTTATTTACTTAAAAATTAAAACATTTTAGAGTGTACAAATAAATTTTTTGCCAACTGTATATAAGTGCAGGTACACTTTGGAGTTTTAACTACTAATTTCATTAACAAAAACTAAACCAAGATTACAGATAAACCCAATTTAACAATTTTATCTCACCACTTTTGAGGAGTTTTTAATTTTACTTTTCTGTAAGAGTTGGCTTTATCAGAATCACGTACATGTAGTTTCTTTTCTTCTACAACCCCCATCCCACCCACTTTTTATTTTGCTGTTGGTTTTAACACAGTTGGTTTTATCAAAT
Source organism: Maratus speculifer (assembly GCA_964019185.1). Classification (NCBI taxonomy): domain Eukaryota; kingdom Metazoa; phylum Arthropoda; class Arachnida; order Araneae; family Salticidae; genus Maratus; species Maratus speculifer. The sequence goes on from OZ025299.1 coordinate 78,755,191, forward strand.
ATTTATCAATATAAAAGTTGTAAATAATATAAAGAAAATCTATAATAAATTTAACCACTCCACTAGCGACAGGCATAGAAAAACAGTTTTTTATCCCCTGACTAATATCAGGACAAACATTGAAGCAGGAAAGGAGATTTGCTATCTTGTGAATTGATGAAGTTTTGATTTTCTTCTTCAACCACCCCCCCCCTTTTTTTTTAGTTTACTGTAAGAGTTAGTCCTGTAAAAAATTTTTCAATATTAAAGTTGTGGATAATATTAAGATTTTAAACATATTTAATTGGATTTAATACCTTGTGAATTAAGTTATGGGCTTTTTTCTTCTGAAACCCCCGTTTTTTTTGTGTCCATTTTTAATATAAAAAATCTGTCATGCATAAATTTGTTTTTTTTCCTAGAAGTCTAACTTTAAACTAATCTGATACGTATAATTAAAAAGTTTCAGGATTTTTCTGTTTTCACAAAAATCATCCCTATTTCAAAACTCTTTGTCCAATTTCGGCCATTAACCACTTAACAGTCTGCCCCGAGATAAGTCGGGGGTAAAAGCACTGTTTCCCCATACCTGTCACCGGTTAAGTGGTTAACAAACTTGAACAAGATTTTGTGCCCTTTGATTTTATGCACGAGTTTGGAAGAGATTTGTGCAAAATTATGAAAATTATTGTGTCCATGTAAAGTTATATGGACAGTTATATGGAGCCAAAACATTATGAACACCTACCTAATAATATGTTGGTCCACGTTTTGTTAAATATCTAGAAAAATACATGAGAAACTGTTTTGAAATGCCAGGTGTGTAAACAAAATAGTGCAGGTAGTCTATTTTCATGAAGATTTTTTTATCGTCAACAAATTAAAAAAGAACGAAGATCTTTTGGATAATCCAGTCAAAACTAATGTAGCAAAAGCGTCCAAATTGCAGATTATGATTAAGAGGCTTATTGTAATAAACTGTGTATGTTTTATGAGGATAACATGTATATCTGAACAAAATTTAAGGCTTTTATAAAAACAACCCCAAATTTTGCCAAGTTTTTTGCTTATAATAAGCACAGTTCTTAACATAAAAATAAGTTCTTTTTAGAAAACATTGTGCACAATATCCTGTAAACAGGATCAAACAATAATAAAAATTGTATTAAATATGAACATGTGCATGCATTAAAGATATTAAAATTTCATTTGCATACTGTGTTAGCTATATGTATGAAGCAACTTTTGTGAAAGTCTCAAAAACATATCTTGAAAATTATAAAAGTGATTGTCCATAGAATAAAGCCAAAACCCATTATTCCCAAAATGAAGCAAAAAGATGAGGGTTGCATTCATATAACCATTGATTAGCAGCAATATAGAATATACAATATGGCACATACTACTATATTTGGATAAAACCCCCCCCTTTTTTTTGGCTTCATTTTGGGAACAAAGGATTTTGAGCTTATTCTATAAATGATTACTTTCATAATTTTTAAGCTATGTTTTTGAGACTTTTACCAAAGTTGCTCTATACATTTAGCTAACAAGATATGCAAATGAAATTTTGATATTGTTGACACATGCACAGTGAAAAATTTAGTAAAACTGCTCATTTTTTATATTTTTTTAAATTCTGATTACAGGGTATTGTGTACAACATTGTTTGTCATATTTTCAAAATAGAACATTATTTTATTTTAAGAAACCTGCAAATTAAAAGCAAAAACCTTGGAAAAATTTGGGACTGTTTATTATAAAAATCTTAATTTCCCAACGAGTATACATGTTATCTACATAAAAATGAACACAGTTTATTACAATAGCCTACTTAATTACAATCTATAGTTTGAGCGCTTTAGCTACATTAGTTTTGACAGGGTTATCCAAAAAATATTTATTCTTTTTCAGTTTGTTGACGGTCTTCTATGGAATTTCGGGGGAAAATCTTCCCGGAAATGTATGACTTGTATTATTTTATTTATACACTGAGAGTTTCAGGATAATTCTTCATATATTTTACTGGATATTTAAGAAAATGTCTAAAATCGCAAGTGGCCAGTCACCCTTGGCCATATAGTGTATATGACCTGTACTATGTTTACACACCTTGGAATTTCAGGATAAATCCTCATCTGTTTTTCTAGATATTTAACAAAATATCAAAAATTGCAAGTGGTCGGTCACCTTTGGCCATGTAGAGCATATTATACAAGATAGCAATAATTTAAATTAGAGAGGAAAAAAATTTAATTACAAAAATATTTTATTGAAAATCCAAAATACATCCAGTAAAAAAATAAAGGCAATATTTAAAAATAACATTCATCACATAGTTCTAGTTTCATAGAGTGATAAATCTACTACTTTAAAATATTACAATATGAAATTTAGCCATTTCAAAATATACATATCACATTTCTGCAATATAAATTGGCAATAAGTAATGGCAAAAAGCTCACTACATGAATCAGTTTGACTTTTATTTTTCTTTTATTAGAGCCGTTGAATTAATATATTGAAAGTAACTATAAAATATGCCCCCTTACACAGGGGAGGTTAACTTGTTTAAGGCGGCAAAAAACATAATTGACAGATATTGTAAACATGGAGACAAAGAACTGTTTTACCTAATATAGGGACTTGCTTAAGGCAGCAGAAAACACAGAAATTATAAATATGGAAGACAAAGAATTGTTTTATCTAATCCCAATATCTATAAAACTGATGTAAGTTTTCAAATAGATATATTTTATGCTTATTAAGCAATATAAAGCTTAAAATGTTTCTATACATAAGCTATATACATGTTTTAGTTAATCCTCTAATAGTAGACAACATAGAAATCGCATTTAGTTTGATATAATTCTTCAGAAGAAATGAAGTACAGTCAATCAGGGTAACTTTGGTCAATTTTTCCATGGTATTGATGAATTATTTCAAATGGGCTGCCAAACTTACACTAGTGCTGTTATCTATATTTTGAGACCAAATCTTTGCTGTTAACTAGTGCTATAAACAAGTGATGTAGCAGATTTAATCTTTTTTTTCTCTCTTGGCCTAAAGTTACCCTGATAAGCCAAAGTTACCCTGATTGACTATATGATTACTATCACATACTTATTAAGTAACGCTGATTAACTGAATCCAAAAATTTAATTTATAACTCTCCTCAGTCCTGATGTCCTCCAAAGGCGACACTAAAAAAAACACCCTTTAAATTAATTTAAATGCTCAAGAATTGTTAAAATTACATCAAGACTTTAATAAATGTGAATGTTAGACCCATCGATATATAGACTAATACATCGTTGAAGATATTTTGTAATAATTCTAATCTGGTTTTTGTAGTCCCACCTAATATTTATCTCAGGACTGGGGTAGTTATTTGTACAAAAGCTAGCTTGATTTGCAACCTGTCTAAATGGAGAAACACTAACTTTTCTCAACATGCATTATTTATATTTTTATTTTTTTTTTCAACATGCTCACATTTTAAAAGATTTAATACTGCATCAAATTTGACTACAATCTAGAGGGTTAAAATTTATGTTTTTAAAGGTATGTCATAACAACTTAAATATATACATATAAATAAAATATTTTAAAGCAAAAAAACAAAAATAAAACATTAAACAAATGTACATATATACACACAAATATTATATAGTCATTGCTTATTTAGCAATCCATTAAATTTAATACTGTAACAATATTTTTTTAAATATTACTATACCATGTATAAAAGAGAATAATATTTTGTAAAGAAATAAGTTTCCCTTAAAAAAAAAAAAAAAAAACAGTAAATAAATATAAAAAAGAATATTTGTGGTTTAAAAAACCATTTTCTAAAGAAAACAACATTATAACATCCATGTTAAAATGTTGAACATATTTGCAGTTTAAGAACTAAACATCCTTTATTATTGGAAAAGAAAATTTTCTTTCACATTTTAAAATTAATAAATTCCAAAAAAGAATGCTTTTAAGATGAGCACAGTAATTGCCAGTAGATAATTAACCCTCTCATGAATAAATTAGTTTTCATCATTCACAAAAAAACTTTGTTATAAATGAGAACCCATTATAAAATAATGTTATTATGCTGCACACTAGCTATTATCTGTCTACAAATTAGATCTCCATAAATGTATGCTCAATTTTTTTTTTGCTTAATAATGCAATAATTATCTGTCCTCATACAGCACTCAGCAAAAGTTTAGACAATGATCGATTATACATCTGTACTGAGAAGTATTCAACAAACTGTTGTAGCTCAACTGCCACATATAACTTGTGATTTATCCTTTAATCATAAATAATAAATTTTAAATTACACACTTCACATAGTATATAGACAAAAAAAAAGAATAAAAATAACATTGTGTTAAAAGTATAGACAATCTGTATATTTATAGAAAAATAACCATAAATTAAAATCTAATTGCACCCACATTGTCTGCAATTAGTGAAAAAATGTGAATTTTCATCGAAGAAAGTAAATCCTTTGTCACTTAAGGATCTATTTTGTATCAAACATATTCAACAGTAGCTCGAAATTCATTAACAGAAAAGTACTATCAAAGACTCACGTAAATCTTACGAAATATGATACCATAAAGGTTTCTGATTGGGTTCAGATCAGGGATACACACCGGCCAATGGAAAACAGCAATATTTTGAGAGTTAAACCAAGTTTTTGTTTTGTTTGCAACATGAATAAACATATTATCTTGCTCAAATTCATACTTTGGACCATCTAAAAGTTCACCAAATGGCTGTAAATTGTTCTCCAATGTATGTAGTTTTGCACTGTTTGGCAACCATCAAGAAATTCCAGAGATGCTTGAGAAGTAAAGCAAAAAGAGTCACCTCCTTGTTGATGACTAAAGTCCAATGCACTTTACTAAAGTCGTACCAATAGCATGCTCACCCATCTGGATCATGCGAATTATGTTTTTTTTTTTTTTTTTTTTGTTACATCACTGGATATCACAGTACATCACTTGGGTCCATATTACATATGTTTGCGAGCTCACTGTATTCTGATCAATTTGTAGTCAGATTTCAAAGCTGGTTGTTTTATCATTCTTATTTAAACTAATTTTTTTCTTTCTTTAATTCATCTACAAATTGTTTCTATTAACACAGAAAGTCCTGACTCATTTTTGATGGAACTAGCAATCATCATTTGTGTACATGCCAGTTTATGGATTCTTATATCATCTCTTTTTCTGATCACACTTTGGCCTTTCAGATCTATGCTTGTTTTGAAAGAGTCACTCTTAGACTTAATAGTTTAATACTTAATAGACATACTTTTTTGGACAATTCAAATTAACTGAAATTCCAGCAACAGTCTTCCCTTTCGATTTCAGCTTCCATAGTTAAATTACTTCATCTAACCAAATATTTTTAGCTTGCATCATCTTGAAATGTTAAGTTAGAAATTTGCATTTTTCTGTGAACATTTGCCAAAAATCAAGAAAGCATTTAAACTTTTGCAATATGTGAATTTCACTTTTTTAGGCAAACTAAATATTATTTTATGTTAAAACCAGTCCTAAAATGTTTAAAATTTATTTAAAAATCATTATACCAATTTGTATAACTCAAGAGTTTGTATTTTTTATTTAACGGTTAAATATCACCAGTGTCTAAACTTTTGCTGAGGACTGTATGAAGCCGTATGCATGAGAGGGTTATACTTACACCAACAAGTCTACCATTTGAGCATCTCACTTAATTTTATGACTTTAACCTAACTTATCAATTAAAAGCACTAATGTATAATTTCTAAGATGATTCGTTATAACATAGCATTATATAAAATAAAGAATACATAAAAATATGCAGAATTTTAATTCAGTCACGATAATTAGTTCATGAGCAATAATAATTTAAATTTAATTATGTAGGATTTTAAGTATTATGAAAGGCATGCAAAGCTGCAGCAAGGATGAAAGAAGCAGTGTATCAGTACTAGGAATCAAGTCAGATAGTTACTTGACTGGCATCACTAATTATCCCTACTGATACATGTTTAATCACCTTTTTTTTTTTGGGGGGGGGGGGGGGCACCAGGTACCAAATAGAGTCGAATCAATTCTATAGAGCTGCTGTACCACTGGAAACATAAATTAGGTTTCATTTAAAGTAAAACCTTTTCATAACACTGAGTGAATTACAAATATTTTTTAAATAAGCTTTTATTTTTGCAGCCTTTTTCATTTTTATTTATTTGTCTTGTCTGTTTTAAAATTGCTTCTGCACAACATGTATTGAGCATGTATTAAATGTAAAATACCATGCATCTAAAAATCAATGCGCAGTTTTATGCAGTATTTTCTAATGAATGTGGGGAGAAAAAAAATCTGAAGCAAAAATATTCACATTAAAAAAAATACCGTACTATTTTTATAAAAGTTTTTTTTTTTTAAATTTAAATTTCAGTAAAATAGGCTGTTCTGCAAGTTTTTATTTTAATTTTAAGCATTAAGTATTGTTCTACCACATATATTTCAGTATTATACAAAAATTAGGAGATGATTTCAAAAGATACTATGTCTCCTTAATATAATTAGCAATGCATATTTTTAAATATAATAAAAAAATGGGGGGGGGGGGGGAGGAGCGGATTTTTTTATGTAAAAAAATTGCAGGTAGTAAGCTCCAAAACTTGTTTTAACAAGGAATGATCTTAGTCATCCATTTTATATTTTAACCAACTGCAATGAACATTTTTTATGAATTTATATTCCACATCATGTTATATTGAAAAGTCTTACAGCTAAGCAACTTTCTTTTCCATTTTGAATAAAAATATTTAAAAAATTTTTTATTCCATATTAAATATATAATTAAATCAAACACAAAAAACTCAAACATAAGAATCATATGTCTATTTTGCATAGATGAAAATATATTCTCTAAGAACAATTAGCATTAACTTAATATACACTTTTTGAATATGTTTACTTAAACAGGATGATTAAAAAATAAGATTGGACAAACTTAAAGTGTCTAAGGGTACATCAAAACAAACAATTCTTGAATAGAAAACTAAGGTTGTAACCCATTTTTTCAATCAAAAATATAGAATGTCTTATCCCAATCTGACTAACATTTGTAACTTTAACAAAAAAGATTTTGAACAGATAGCTTGCTTTGTGTGAAAAGAATTTAAGAAAAGTGATAAGAGTGAACAGAAGCTCTATAAGAAAAAACCCAATGAGTTGTAAACAACCTTTCGAAATATGGAACGTCTAATTCAACAATATCTGGATATGAATAGAAGCCACTTCTAACATTTCTAGGACATTTCATAACAAAGAAAGGCCAGACTATTTTAAATTTATACATATCTTCTATATTGTTAAAGTTATAAATAAAAACCTACTTACAAGACAAACAACTTGTCCCTTTTCGGCAGAATAGGATTGTGACCCTAGTTTCCTATCTAGTAACTGTTTGTTATAGTACTCACTATTACTAAATGTTTATCCAATCATTTTTTAATTGCTCTGTATACAAGGGAAAAAAAGGATTAGGTCAAATAAAGACAAATATTTCAATTAGTTTTGTAATTATCACAGATATCAAAAATCATTTTATAATAAAATCGTGAACACAAAAAAATTAAGTGTAACTGAAACTGAAAGAGAACTTGTAAAATGAAGAAGTCAGTATGCATCCCAGATTGCACAGTGTTTTACTTAAAAACAGAGTAAAAGAAATAATAAATTCATTAAATCTTTATGCTGCAATATAACATTAACTCTATTAAAATAACTTTCATAATGATATTGGAACTTTTTTATTGTTTACTAATGGGAATATTTAGTATGCAGAATTGAAAAATTAATTGCCCATATTCTGACTAAATTGATTCATTGATACCATATACATATATATAAAATAGTAAATATGTTAGAAAAAGGTTGATTTGTTTAAACTTAATTATCATGATTACATAGTTTCAAGTTTATTTTCTCTAGCACTGTTGATTTTAATTACATCGGTATATTATATCTGATGAATGAAATTTTGGTTTAAAAATATACAATATTAGTTCAAGTTCGTGCATGATAATATACGTATACAAGCAGATAAATTTCGCTGGAAATCTATCAAGATTCGACATTCATAACATTAACTTATGACTAAAATTATACATGGTGTCCTGTATTAATACCATTCAGTAGCCAATTCCAAAAAAAATAGTTTCAGAGGCACGATTCTAATTTGCAAATGTTGATTTTCATCATATTAAAAGCCATTTAGATCAAAATAATTTTTTTTAAGTTATGATATTAAAATTTTTATAAGGTTCCTGAGTCTTATTTAAAAAATAAAAAAAAACTTTCTCTATGTATTAACAGAAAAAGCTAAAAATTCTATTCATTTTTAATAAAATTTACAAAGTTATACTTTAAATATTTAACATTTTCCAATACTAAGAACTAAATAATGAGTTTTTAGAGACAGAAATCATTGAAATTTAACAAATTCATTCATTTAATTTGATAAATTTTGATTGCAGAAGAAATTTTTTTGTTTTGCTTGTTAGAGGATGAGGAAAGTTTTCTAAATATAATTTACAAGAATTAAGGAATGTAAAAAATTTTGTAACTTATAATTTTTACAACCGGAATCATATCTATAAGACTGTGGTAGTTTAGGAATTAGCTCCTGAATAATGATAAGAGACATTGTGTACAATCTGGAAACATGGCATCACCCATGCATAAACAACGAAATATCACTGCAGCACTCCATTTCAAAAAATTATGCAAGATGTTTGATCACAAACATGGAAAATTCTAAATTATCACACAAAAACATTACACATGATTGTGTGATGAATAACATCAAGATTCTTGTGCAAAATTAACAAAAAAATTTTATCACCTATGTTTCACAGGAAAAGTATCAATCATAAAATTGAAAATGATAAATTATTTTTCTTGCTAGAATAGGCATGTTCATTTCAGCACAATTACTAGCAGGACAGATTTTAGGGGGATAAGAGGATGGGTTAAGTTAAATGATGCCCAATGATATTCTAGTACAGCATTATAAATTAAAGCAGAAAATAGCCTCCCTTATGACTAATATTTCCAAGGAAGAAAAAAAACGTATACACACATAACAAAATGATGTAATTATTGAATAAATAAAATGTACTGATAATTTTAACAGAACAAAATGTGAATTTTACTCAGACACCAGCCTCTCTAGCAATAAATGCATCTCATTTTATTCTAATTTTAATTGCTAAAAAGATGTAAATTAAACTTTAAAAACAGTAAAAATAAGTTTATTAGAGTGTTTATATACTCCTACCTGAGTCATTTTCAAAACACATAAAAATATTCTAAAATAACATGGTCTATGATATGACATAATTTTATCTTATATTCAATATTTTTTCAAGATGATTTTTAAGAGGGGGGGGGGGGGTATGAGTGTAGGTCCAAAGATATTAATGAACAAACATATTAGTTTTCAAAAAGTAATTTGATATATAGGGATGAGATTTTCCTGAGTTTTTACATACCAGTATAATATTAGAGAAATTATTGTTCTGTTAAATTGCAGCATTTTTCGATTGAGTAAAATAACATTTTCTCTAAGATTACACTGGTGGGAAAAAACACGGAAAATTCTCACCCCTAAATATATTTGAGCTGAAAAATATTGCATTTGCCATGCAAGTAGATTATGCACTTTGAGCATGCAACTATTAGCTTAGATAGCAGCACATTCCTTACACAAAATAAACATAATACACTTTTAAATAACTTGTATAAAGATTTATCGTAACAAAAATATTGATAGACATAAAAAATAAGCATTTGAGCAAAAAAATCATGCTGAAATTGCCATGCAAATAGATTAGAAGCAAGCGTACAACTACAGGGAATAATGAGATAGTAGTTATTTCTCTCTCTCACTTCTACTATAAAGTAGATATATTTTTTAAAAATTCTTAAATAAGAAGTTTCTATAGCTTTCACTAATATATATTTTTTATTGAAAAAACTATAGATTTTAAAATTCATCACAAATATTTACTTTAATATTAGTTCAAAATGAAAAATGGTCGTATTGTTCATAGATGTAGAAATAAGCAAAATTGATAAAAAGTGTGCGAAAAAGTTTGAAAAAATGCTTTTAATGAAAAATAAGTACAAGATCCATTACTTGCATGCATTATAAGTGTGATGCAGTTCAGTAGCTGAACTGGCGATTCAGCTCTCCTATTATGAAGGTCAGTTATTTGACCATGCAATGTAACTTTTGTCAATCAGAAGCAAAGAAATAGCTACAAATGGTATGAAGAGAAATATTTTTTTAATTAGAAATTTAGCAAATTTGAGTATATTTCACGGCCACAGGCTTAACATTCTAGAAAGAAATTTGAGATCTGAATAATAAATTCTCTCTTGATTCTTTACTTAAAATAATGGAAATTGTCAAAATAACAAAAAATCAAAATAATAATAGTTAATTCATAAAATGCTTGTAAGTCTAAATTTGTAGCATAAAAAATTCATATTATTTACAATTATAACTTTCACTACTCTGTATTTGATCAAAAATACAAGTCAAAGGTTCATTCAAAATTTGGCAAATGGAAGTATTATGTAAGTGGGATAAGTGTTGGTTATTGTATGAAAAAAAATTTAGTTATCTTTCCTATATGAACTGACATTTATACTTGTTATAGAAGGCATTGTTTCAAATTCTCTTTGTTTTTATATAAAAATCCAGTTAAGTACACATGTTTTGTGTTATGTTTTATAAACTTGTAATACTTAGCTCATGCATATAGATTAACAAAAGGAGATAATACTGAATCATTTGCTATGTGATGATTAAATGATTCTAAATCTTTTTATAAAAACAAATCTCTCTCATTATTCAGGCTAAAATTAAACTGAGTTAAAATTGAACTTTTAACTAAGGGAGTGGAGAAATCCTTCCCTACATTAATTATATATTTTTCCAATGGCATTGCCAGGGTTTTTTCTTTTTTTTATTGTAATGCCTTGATGAAATTTGAATTTTTCCTTCGATTCAAAGAGAATTAACAAACCTTGATAATCACAGATTTTGATTATTTTGACAAATGTAGGACAGAGACTCCTTAGCCTCAGGTTCAACAGATTTTAGACAACGTTCTTAAGTTTTTGAGAAACAGGGAGATCTAATATTATGATACAACTTAAATACTTACTTTGAAAAGAATGAGTATGGTTGATTGTAGTTCACTTGGACAAGCATTCGCCCATTGTCCACCTGATTGACCTAGAATACACTGCACTTGTTTTTCTCATTTTTAGTTTTGTAAATATACTTGTAATTATAATTTAATAATCTGATTGCCAGTTAAAAATTATAACATTATATGCCAATTTTAATTTTATCCTATTTACATTTTTATTTGTACCTTAATTTAGGGAAGAAATGCCTCACCCAGCGTAAATGCCGCAGTCAAAAAAAATTATTTTGCCTTATTAAGGAGGTGATAACATACTCAAAACATCACATAAATATGGCAAAAAATTGAATTATTAGACTAATTAAATTATTAAAATAACTAATTCTCAAAAAATATGTAGGAATAAAATATTTATATTACAGAACCGATTTTCTGGAACTTCCAGATCCAGAATTTTTTTTGATAGGTTGTTTTCTTTTTTACTTTAAATATATACTGTAAAATCTCGAAAACATGACTCCCATTTTGAATAAATTTGATTTGTCAAAATGTGTATGAGTTTGTAAGCACGCCACCAAAAATATTTTTCTTTAACAATAGTAAAAAGAAAAAACAAATCCAAACACAATTCCTTTCTGTGTAACTAAACGTATCCTTGGAAAGCAAATGATCTTAAGGCCCAAACACATTTGACCACTCCTTGAAGTTCAATGTCGGCTCGTTTGTTGTAGTGACGTGGTGTTTTTGATCTTAATGAGTTTTGCAGGAAAGACCGCTGTCTGGCAAAAGAAAGATGTTTCCGTCAAATAGGGTGGATTGCTTATCTCCCGATTATTTTGTTTGCTCCCTTCTGAAACTGCAAATGCAGGCCTAGAAGTGACTTTCTTCAAAAATATTATAGGAAATATAGGAATTTTTTTTTTTTTTTGAAGAAAATATAGGAATTTTATAGGAAATTTTATTTATACGTAAATACACCATCACATGTTCTAATACATGAATGTATGTATCAACACAGACATCAACATTGTAAAAAAACCTAACATAAGAACTATTTAAAGTTCATTCTTCACTATTTCAGAAATTTTTAACACACTTCAGGATTAAAATACTGGTTTCAGAAATTGTAAACTTTTTTTCTTTTTTTCCTAGCAATATTTAACATTTTTTACAATAATTTTCTGAATCATCATCACTTATAGAATTTGCATTTATCAAAACAAAGATAATTGAAATAAAGGTTAGAGGTGATTATTTTTTTCATAAATTTATATGAAATGAGTTTCTATACCAAGAGCAATTCAAAGTTCTCTCTCTCAGAAAAAAAAAAAAAAAAACACTTGGAATTCACAGCAAATTTTATGAAAAGTTACAGCAGATAAGAGGGAGTGGAGAAATCCTTCCCTACATTAATTATATATTTTTCCAATGGAATTGCCAGGGTTTTTTTTTTTTTTTTTTTTTTTTTACTGTAATGCCTTGATGGAATTTGAACTTTTCCTTCGATACTTAGGGGGAAATCCCACCTTTCTCGTGTTTTTTTAACGTATTTTTAATTCTTTGATGATATTTGAATTTTTTTTTTTTTTTTTTTTGCGATCTTTAGACGAAATTCGCGCTTTTTTTGCTTTATTTAGACTAAAATCGTGTTTTTTTTTTTTTTTGCTATATTTAGACAAAAATCGAGTTTTCTTTCACTATATTTAGAAGAAAATCTCTTTCTTTTCGTGATCTTATGATGAAAATCGCTTTTTTTTTTCGAGATCTTTTGACAAAAATCGCATTTTTCTCGCGATCTTATGACGAAAATTGCGTTTTTTTTAGCTATCTTTTGATAAAAATAGCGTTTTTGCTCACGATCTTTTGAGGATAAAAGCGTTTTCTTGAGATTTTTTCAAAAAATTGCGGGTTATTTGGGCAACTTTTTGATGAAAATTGCGTTTTTTTTTCACGATCTTTTGACGAGAATCGCGCTTTTCTTGCGGTTTTTTTTGACGAGAATAGCATTTTTCTCGCAATCTTTTGATAAAAATTACGTTTGCCTCGCGATCTTCTGATGAAAATCGCGTTTTCCCCCCTCGATCTTCACATAAAAAACGCGTTTTCACATATCTTTTGACGAAAATCGCAGTTTTTCGCGATCTTTTGACGATATAAAAAAAAAAAAAATCGGAAAATCGCGGATCTGCGGTAGAATCTCATGCATGTGTGGAGGGATGAAAAATATAGGAAAAATAGGAATTTTTTCAAATTTGTAGGAATTATAGGAAATATAGGAGCACTGCGAGGTCTGCAAATGGATCCTATACAAAAGACTTACCGCTTTTTTCCAAGAATTTAGTTGAAAGAAAGAATATTGTAATCTGAACGCAGCTTTATTCTGATAATGTTGACTTTCAAAAAACCTCAGACCACTTGTTATTTTTTTTTGGAGTTACTTTGTAGTGGACCTTTTTGTACAGTGCTGTAACTTTTTAATAACGTATTACATTTTAATAAAAATTTATTACACAGCCTAATTCACTATTATTGCAACTTGCTGGAAATTTGAACAAAATCTAAATTATAAAAAAAAAATGTCGATTTTTTTAAAAATAATAAGAAAGAAAACATGCGTTGTTTATAGTTTCTTTCTGTTTTCTTTTTCGTTTGTTAGCATCTCATTAATTTCTTTTTCCACATTTAAACATCACGGTTTTGATGACACATTCATAGGGTCCTTTTTAAATATAAAAAGAATAGAGAATTCAAATAACTTCTCACTTTTTCCTTTATTGGAAATTTTTTTAAAACTTTCTTGAAACATTTTTTTCGCCAAAAAGTATACGGAATATGCCTTAAAGTGTACCAATAAATGTGTGTTATCGGTTGTCATAAGAAAGAAAATTACAAAATCTCACACTTATTGTTGGATAAATAATAAAGAAGATTTTTAAAATATGCAAGTAATCATAAGAATGGAACTGGAGAATCTTGCATTAACAGGGGATTGAAAATATCAGATGGAAAATAGTGTATTTTTTGTAATTGAACTAACATGTATCTACAAAAGAGACATTTGAATTGTGAAATTCAGAAAAACTAGCAAGCATCCTCCCTTCCTGCTTACTCCAATCACCATATTTCTTGGAAAAAAGCGACTCATGATGTATTGCATTTGTTAATTTACAATCGGTAACATCGCGAACATGAGGAAAAAGGAAGGGGGAAAAAGTTATTTTTTTCTTTTGAAACACTGAATAATTTGCTCAAAATTTTTGTAAACACCGCCCTGTGTAAACGCTGCATATATGAATATTTCCAACTTTCAAACTCATAAACACCGCAGTGTTTATTCCCTAAATTATGGTAACTAAATAGTTGCATAAAATATCATAAACAGATCCAAAACTTAATTTTTTAAAAATCATTTTTTAAATTTCACACATTCTTTATTGATGCAAAGATATTGAGCAATTGGTCAGTTTGTGATTTTAAAGAAACATTTTATTTATTGCTTTAATAAGGAAAGTCAATACAATGATAAAATTACTCTATTTTTAAAGTAATAAACATAATATTAAAAATAAGCATAAGAATTAAAATTGCAACCTATTTTTTGGATATAAAGATTTTTAAATTTTATAAAACATATGCTAGCTCTTTGTATTATTTTTCTTAAATTTTGTTGCCTTTTTATTTTGCTTAACATTTATCTTCTTGCTTTTATTTTTATTTTACTTGAATGTGTTTTATTTTATTATAAATTGATGTTGCCACAGCAGATTTTGTAACAAGTCTGGCATTTTCATTATTCAATAACAAATCAAATTAATAAAAAAAAATCTTATATGATGAGAAATAATGATTTAAAAATCAAAAATGACAAATTAATATTTAAATATATTAACATTGTGATATTAGGATTTTTAACTGATATTATTAAATTATAAATTATGGAACAAAAATGAGAAAAACAAATGCAGCGCATCCCAGTATCAAACCCATGCCTGCCATGGGCAAATGCTTATCCACCTGAGCTACAATCAAGCACACCCTTTCTTTACAAAGTAAGTATTTTTAAAGCTCCCTGTTTCTCAAGAACTAATGAGCATTGTGTAAAATCCATTGAATCTGAGGCTAAGGGGTCTCTGCCCAACAACATATATTAAAATAATCAAAATCTGTGTTTATCAAGGTTAGCCCTCTCCTTGTAAGACAAATTATGAGAGAAATACATTGCCTTTAAAAAAAAAAAAAAAAAAACTAAGATTTCAGAAAATCATAGTTTTAATTTTCTTTGATTTTTGTTTTTCTAAATGCTTAAGACTTTTTTAATAATAAAAAAATGTTAGCTAATAATAAGAGGTTCAACGTAAACAAATAATAATTTACAGCAAAATTGTTTAAACTTTTAATTATACAGAACAAAAAAGAATGAAAAACAACTGAAACTGAGACAAAATGACTAGTCATAAAAGTACAGTTTGAATAATAAGAAAACATTGATAGTATCGATATTAAAAAGGGACACTTTTTTTACAGAAGCAATAAAATATGACAAGCTCTATAGGCTTACATGTAACATGGAATTTTATCAGATTATTTTTCAGTTAAAAGCGAAACAAGCATACTTTAAGCTAATTATACTTAATATCAATATTTAAAGCTGTTAAAATCTGAAGAAAAATTATGAATATTTGCAAATTCACATTTTGAATCTGAGATATTTTCGGTAAAAAAGTAAATACAGTACTAACAAGAAAATCCGAAAATCTTTGCAATATACAGAACATTATAAATGTTAAAACACCCATAAAAACTTTCAATATTTAAAAATTATCAGTTATAAAAACCACATGCTTACATGATTTTATGATTTCACATGATTTATGATTTTACAGGGACAATAAAAAAATAAATTTCAGTGTGTGATAACATTTCAAGATTTAAATATAATTAGTCTTTTAGCTTAAATATTTGATACTTAATACTACTATGCATAATATTACTAATAAATGCTTTTTCATACAAGATTCTGCATTTTACATAGTTCTAATAAAGAAGATAACAAAAATCATCAACTCTTGTATTACTTTGAACACTCAAAATAATTAAAATGTCACATCAGTAAAACAGATAGTTGTACAATGAAATACATATTTAATAAGAGTTATTCATTATAGCATCCAGATTAAAAATCTAAATTTCACATGATTCTAACAAATTGCACATGCTAGATTTTCAGAATAGTTAACATGTCATTCTGTGATGAGAAGAAAGTGGGAAATTATAAATTAGCATTAAATTGCTAATCTTAAAGATATTAGAAAACATGATATTTAATTTTAATAAGTTACACATGGAAATTCGTTGTTTCATGAAAATTTACATTTGGAACAGAAATAAAAACAAAATAGGAGCAATACAAAGAGCAAAAATTTTGATTATTCTGAGTGTTCAAAATCTTATTTTACAATGACAAAAGAAATTAAACAATTTACTTATTCATCTGTAATAAAAATATGAACACATGGTAATTGCAAAAGTTTTAAGCTTCATGCAAATAAAATTCTGGGCATAATTATAAAAAAAAAAGAAAAGAAGGGAATTTAAATATTTGAAATATCTCTAAGATGCCCAGAGAAAATAAAATAAATCAATATATAAAAATTACCAACTATAGAGTCATTAAAATTATACTCTATTTTCACAAGTGTAAAAAAGTTTAATTGCATCTTGCAATTTTTAGTCCAACACAAACTATAAAGAAAGTAAGAAAATAGAATAACCAATGAGAAAAACAATGCTTTACACACAAATGGAATTTGCAAAATAGTTAAAGCCATTTTATAATGTCACAAATATCAAACAATTTGCTCAGTTGTTTGATGTGAACACAATCTTTGTGAGACGTTAAAAAAAAAAAAAAAGAAAAAAAATTATCAACTATAGGGAAATTCACAATAATATATTCAATATAAATCAATATATAAAAATTACCAACTATAGAGTCATTAAAATTATACTCTATTTTCACAAGTGTAAAAAAGTTTAATTGCATCTTGCAATTTTTAGTCCAACACAAACTATAAAGAAAGTAAGAAAATAGAATAACCAATGAGAAAACAATGCTTTACACACAAATGGAAGTTGCAAAATAGTTAAAGCCATTTTATAATGTCACAAATATCAAACAATTTGCTCAGTTGTTTGATGTAAACACAATCTTTGTTTAAAAAAAAAAAAAAAAAAAAAAAAAAATTAACTATAGGGAAATTCACACAAAGCCCTATTTTCATATAATTGAAAAAAAAAAGTTTAATTGCAGATTGCAATTTTTTTTTTTTTTTTAATGTGACACAATGACTAAAGAAAATAAGAAAACAGAATAAGCAATGAAAAATAACATGTTTTATACACACATTGAAGTTTAATTGCAGCTTGCAATTTTTAATCCGATACTATATACTGAATATAAAGAAAATAAGGCAATGGAAAATGCAATGAGAAAAATAACATACTTTATACACAAATTAATTTTAATTGCCGCTTGGAATTTTTAATCTTATGCAATAAACTGAGTATAAAGAACACAAGAAAACAAACAATGCGAAAAACAATATTCTTTATACGTACATTTTTCAAAATTAAATAAAAAACATTTTAGAATATCAAAAGAAATCAAACAATTGTTTAATTGTCTGATGTGAAAAATAAAAGAGGAAAATATTTTAATATTAAAAATACTAAAAGCATCATGATAAGTTCTATTGTCATGTGTGTAAGATAAGAAAAAAGTTTCATTGCAGCTTGCAATTTTTAATCCAATAAAATTAAATCATCACAAAAATAATCAACTAAAGAAACATTCAGGATGCTCTTTTCTCATTTATGTAAAAATGAAAGACATTTAACATAAGATTGCAATTTTTTATCTGACACAATAAACTGACTATAAAGAAAATAGAATAATCATGCAACAAACAATATACTTTACATGCATATTGAACTTGTAAAATAGTTCTAAAGTCATTTTAATATGTCAAAAGAAATCTAAAAATTGTTGATACGAGCAAGTTAGTGCTTCATTTTAAGAAATTATCATATCTACGAGCACACTAGTACTTCATTTTAAGAGATTCTCATTTCTACGAGTACATTAGTACTTCATTTTAAGAAAGTCTCAGTTCGAGCACGTTAGTACTTCATTTTAAGAGAGTCATTTCTATAAGCATGCATACTAATACTTCCTTTAAAGAAAGTCTTATAGCTCTCGGTAGAACTATTGGATAATTTTTGTACTAAAAAGGAAAAAATAAGAGTTAGATCATTTAAAGAAATAAAAGCAAATCTTAGAATATTAACAAAGATAAATTTTAAAAGAAGCAGATATTTTGATACACTTTCCAGCACTCAAAAAATCTTTAATTAAACACACAACACTTTCAAAAAACAGATTTTAGCAATTACTATCCATAGTCAGAAAAGCACACCCAATCTTTTGTGCAGCCCTAATTTAATATGCACTTATTCTACAATAGGTTAAAAATTCACTTTAAGAAATTTTTTTAATCTTCTGCACAGCCCTGTAAATACCAACAGATTTTTATATGCACCTCCAATTCAGCCAAATTTAATTCAGGCTAAAACATGGTTAAAACTACTGAAATCATACTTCAAGCCATTATCGACCCAAGGAGATTATGCATAGAATTTTTTGCATGTCTTTGTAAATTTAATTAACATTATACAAATAATATAGTTCAACTTGAAGGAAGAAAACTCAATTAAAATCCACATTTCAGCCTTTCACACTGATATTCCACAATATTTACAAATTCTTTTGTGTAGCCCTGTGCATGACCTATAGTATTTATACATACTATATAGTTTTACATCAATAAAACAACATATATCATTTCTTAGCAACTAAATAGAGTTCAACTTGAAAATTTATAGCTCAAAAGCCATCTTTCAGCCATTCATGCTGATTTTCCCAATGCTTATGGATAGCCCTGTATATTACTTATAGCATTTATACATACCACATAGGTTTAACCCCTTGTGGCATGGTGGTATATCTATGAAACCACTTAACTTTAATTCCCAAATGTCATATTGACAAAAAAATTTACGGTGTATTGAATGTGTAAAACATAGTTTTTACTTATTTACAAATAAATTTGTTTACAAATTCTGGTATCAGTCATTAATTTCAACACTTAAGCAATGATATTGCCCTACTCCACAAAGGGTTATATTAATAAAACCCACATACATGAAATTTATTAAAACTTAAACACACATACCATAATGAAATTGCACATCCAGCAATTATGGAGAGGACAACAATGACAACGATGAAAGCAACTGGCACTTGAGGAAGTACACCATGTGTCCAATTCTTTGCAAGGCCCTGTATATGATTTTATTTATATTACTAGTATATAGTCCAAGAGCTGACCGCACAAAACCCTAAGTCATTGAGCACATGAAAAATTCCCTTACTTCATGGTAGAACAATAATAGAGGAATTTAATGATCCATGTCTGCCAGAAGCGAAGTGGTGCATAAGCCAAAAATTAATACTACTAGTGGTTGACTCGTAGACTTAGCATTGTGTTTGCCATACAATCAAAAGTATGAAACATGGAAAACTGGTTGCAGGAAAACATTATGCTAAGTCTACAAGTCAACCACTAGTGGTATCATTTTTAGCTTATGCACTACTTCACTTTCATCAGACACGCAGACATGGATCATTAGACTCCTCTACTTCTACTCTTCCATAAAATAAAGGAATTTTTCTTTCTTGTGCTCGGTGTCTTAGGGTTTTGTGCGGTTGGCTCATGGACTATTATAACCCTGGCAAAAATAATGGAATATTAATCTGTGTTTCATAAGATTTCATACAAACAAAAGAAAGAAGATATTACTATTGAAAAATTTGCATTGTAGAAAAGTACATTTCTAAAATGACAAATGATTTCTACAAATACAAATATCAGGATATTTTTTTTGTCCTTGTTCTATTAATTAAATAGTTCAATAATTGGACAAAACAAACAACAACAGGGCTGATTCTGACTCAGAGTAAAAAACCTTGAAAGTTAATTGATAAAGTAAAAAATCCTGAAAATTACCTATGCAAAATATACCAATTCCAAAGGTCACATTCACACAAAAAGATTTGGAACAGCCAAAAAAAAAAAAAAAAAAGAAAAAAAAAATGCAGCAAAAAAGAGTTTTTTGGGAAAAAGAAAAGGATTTTTTAAAAATGTAGCAACAAAAAGTTTAAAAAGTGTTTTTAAAGCAGCAAAAAGAGTTGAACAGAAAGGTCCATTCCAACAGTAACTTTTTTTTCCCTGTAACCGTTTGACGAAATTTGTGGCTTTTTCCCGATCTTTTGAGGAAATTAGTCATTTTTTTCAGTTTTTTCATGAAATTTGCCTTTTTCACACTTATTTGTCAAAATTGGTAATTTCTGATTTTTATTATTATTATTATTTTTAAACTAAATTCACCAATTTTTTGCAATCTTTTCACAAAATTTGCCGTTTTTTCACAATTATTTGACGAATTTTTTTGGGGGGAATTTTTTGACAAAATTGATCCTTTTTTTTTTTCAACATTTTCATGAAATTTGCATTTTTTTTTTTTTTTAAATACAAAATTTGTGGGGTTTTTTTCAGTGGTACTCTAAAGAAATTAGTTTTTTGTGTGATTATTTAAGAATTCATGTTTTTTTCATTATTATTTAACAAAATGTGTTTTTCTTGCAATTTTTTGAAATTCACAATATTTTTAATGTCCAAATTTTTCACTATGCATAACAATATCATAAACCCAGGTGTATTAATTGAAAAACCTGGAAATCCGGGGTACATTTTGAATGCAATCACCCCTGGAGCAAGCAGTGATAATAATTAGTAATGTGAAACACATATTCTGAAGATTTCAGAAAACATTAAAATTAAACATTCAATCACTAAACAGATTTGCATTAGGCAGCACTTTTTCTCATCAATTAATAAAAAACTTGTGTTCATTTTTAATTGTGGATTTGATGCCGTCTATGGGCAATTAATATCATTGAAGAAATTTTTGTTAAAATTGTTTAAGGTAATATGCAATATCACATCGATTTAATTCAAGATCAATTTTTAAAAGTTTCAGTTATGAGTATAAAAATGATCTGGTATAAATAAATAAAAATTATTTTTAAAAAATGTAATTCAATTATCAATTTTTAAGAGATTAGCTTAGTATATAACCCGTCAAAAATTACAGAATGTTGATCTGCTTTTCATTTTCATAAGGCTTCATATAAATGAAAATTTTGTTACTGAAGAGTTTGAATTGTAGAAAAGTACATTTAAAAAATGCAAATAAGTACTACAAATACACATGATATATATATTTTTTAAATCATTGCTCAATTTATTAAATGGTTCATCAAAAAGATTAGCTTACGTCAACTTGAAATTTGATTGCATTGTGAATAAAATTATTTCTTACAAAATTGTAAAGAATATATAACTATGTACTGCATATATTAATTATATCAATGCAGGTAAAATTTTGACTTTTAATGTAGTAACATTAAAACATAGCTTTGGAGTGAAAATAACCTTATAATTTAATAAGAGAAAATGAATTTCCAGTCAATCAAATGCAATCACATAATTAAATTATATGTGGGGAAAAAAAACAAGCTGATAAGCGTCAAGCTTTTAAAAATTAAAAAAACTAATATAAAATTATAACATTAGTTTTATTTATGTTGAGCAAAATTTTAAAATAATGAAAATAAGGAGTAATAGATAAGTTTAAAAATAGATATTGAATTATATCATAACACTCTGCATTTTTTTAAAGTTCTTTTATTTATATCAAATGTCAATAGATGGCACCAAAATAATGTTGGTTTATTTATATCTAATTACCTATTGGTCATGATAGCTTGTTATTTGTTATTTTTAATTTAGAATTTAAAACATTGTAACTGGATAGTTTTCAAAATTTTGGAGAAAAAAGGAAGAATAAATGTGATACAATGCAGATAATGTATATATTTTCATATGTTGAACAGTCAGCATACTTAAGGCATCTAAATTAAGCCTAACATGGCAACCAAAATTTGCTTTTCTCAAAAATGAGTGAAACCCGGGTTTGTCACATTCGCACATTATATAAATACTACAAACATTTATTAGCACACTAAACATAGTTCAACATAAAAGAGTGCATAACTTAATTTTAAAAAAAGTCACCTTTCAACCATTTATGCTGATATTACAGAATGTTTGCAAATTCTTTTGTGTAGTCCTGTACATGACCTATAACATTTATACATACCAAACAGTTTTACACCAAAAACTTCACATACACAAAATTTAGTTAAAGATGCATACCATACAAGAAATTGCACTTTCAGCAATTACTGACATCCCACCCCACCCCAGTGAACACATATGCATGTGTATAAATCACATTCTTTCCCATGAACTTTCAATGAAATTCGGGCTTATTCGCGATCCATTGTCAAAAATTGTATCTTTTTTGCGATCCTTTCACAGAAATTGCGTTTTTTTGTGATCTTTCGACAAAATTAGCATCTTTTCCTCGATCATTTGAAAAAAATTTCATCTTTTTTTGCGATCCTTAGAGGAAAATAGTCTTTTTTTGCTGTCCTTCAACAGGAAATGCATTTATTCTGAAATTTTTTAATGAAAAACCCGTCTTTTTGCGGCAGAAATAGCTTTTTTTTTCCCGCAATCTTTCTACAAAAATCACGTTTTATCCGCAATCTTTAGACAAAAATAGTTGTTTTCTTTTCTTTCTTTTTCTTTTTTTTTTTTGGTAATCTTTTGACAAAAAACGCATCTTTTTCATGATCATTTTTTATTATTGAAGATTTTTTCATTTTCGGAAATTTTTATAAAACTGATTTCCATCTGTGGACAGAAAACTTGCACCCATGGATATTTTAAAACACTAAAATGATAGAATACAAAATTTATTAAAAATCATTAGAGCCGTTTTTAAAATAAAATTTACATATATTTACACAAACTTAAATTTTTTTTTGTATTAAACTATAAGAGAACTTAAAACTTTTTTCCCATTGACTTTGATATAACAATACTTTCGATTAGCCCAGTAAAAAAATTGTAAATGCTTACAAGCTTCTTTATTAATAGCAACTGCACTCTTGTAAACATCAAAGAAATATAAAATATCAATCCCAATCATAGTGTTGTAATGAGAGTTAGAGCATGAACAACAAAACTAAAATTATATATACTTTTCAACTATGTTGGAAGGAGTTAAAATTATGTAAAACCCCCATCTTAAGATGTTAAAAAAAGTTAAATAAGTCCTGCTATAAAAATTATCAACTATAGAGACATTCAAAAGATGTTCCTATATTCATGTATGTAAATAAAAAAAGAAAATGTTAATTGCAGGTTGCAATTTTGAATCTTACACAACATACTGACTATAAAGAAAGTAAGAAAATTAGCAATGATAATGATACTGAATTAACAATAAGTAAACCCTTAAATGCATACGATAGAATGCGTTCCAAAAAATGTGCAATTCAAAGAATCAGAATTCATACCAGACAAATCTAAATAGTAAATTTTTCTTTGATTACGAATGGTCTGTCATTAAGTAAAGCGAAAATTGCTCTTTTAAATTTCTGGTGAGAATACGGAATATGTGAATAAAACCCCCAATAAATCGGGAACACTTATGGTATCGAAAATGATAAAATATGCATTTAAGGGTTAAGATGTCAAAAATATTAAACATTTTCTAATTGTTTGTTAAAAAAAATAAACCAAGTACTGTCAATAGTAAAAGTAGAATAATTGAATATTCATTAGTTTTAATACAAAAACAAAAGAATACAATAATCCTTTTGAATTATTATTATGATTAACCACTTAATGTGCCTGATACTTCCATAAGCAAATTGCCCATGAATGCATCCATCATGACGATTAAGGGGTTAGTCTCCACATACATAAAAAAAAATAACATTACAAGCGGATATTTTTTTCATTATTATGGCCGAAATATGAAGTGATAAGGGCTTGACCACTGTTGCCACTAAAGTGATTATCTACTTTCAATTTTTTGCACACCTTTTTTGGATGTCTTGCTTTAACATTACTTTTTATCTGCTTCAATGGAGAGCTGTGGGTAACATTTTTAATATCCCTCAAGTTTACTACACGATCAAATAACTTACAAGAAACTGGAGGGATTTGAAACAGTTCTTTTACCTGCTTGCTGCACGAAGCAATTGCAGGCATCTCTTTCGAGCTCAACACCTTACCAGATTTTACAGTAGCATCGATGCTTTCTGAAGACTTAGCATCGGATACATTACTTTGAAATAATTTTGTTTTATGACTGCCAGAACTATTTAGACAATCATAATATTTGCTAACTTCAGTCAGTTGCTCAAGAACAACTTTAGGTGACAGACACAAACTATCAGAACATGTGCCAGACTGATCTCCAATCACACAGCATGCTTTCTTTTTGGAAACTAGAAAAAAAGAAAACGTATGAATTTCTAGTTACAAAGTCAGAAAATAACCAATATTATATAAAAAATAACAGAATTTTATTATATAGTAATCAATTTGTAAGCAGAAAATCTAATTAAAGACAGTTTAACGTTATTATTAACCACTACACTCAAAGCAGAGATATGGAAATAGTATTAACCCTAATTTATCTCATGCTGTTGAAGTGGTTAAAAACTAAATTTTAACAGTTGAGTTGCACTAAAAGAGACACAGCAAGATTAATGAAACAAGTGTCTAAGCATAGGAACCAACCCCTTGAAAGTGAACCCATACTCTAAAGAAAAAGATGAGTTCCCGAGGTGTGCACCCAGATATAAGAACCAAAACAGATTTTATCTTTTAAATTAAAAAAATAAATAAAAAATAAAGTTATGCACCAAATAGAAATAATGAATCAGGGTGTCTAATATATACAGGGTGTCCCTAAACTCATGGTACATATGCTAGGGGGTGATAGAACACATCAAGATGAGTAATAGTAAATAGGAAATCAAGGGTCCCAAACGGTTTCCAAAGCAGATAGACGCCATTAAAGTTTAGGGTCCAAAATTTTAAATAAACATAAAAACAGAAAAATTGATTGATTGATTTTCGGTTTTCATTAAAACTATTCTTTATGTTGGTATTTTCTTGAAAATAAGTTATAAAGATAAATTTCGAAAAATGCGATAGAGGGCACTTTGGAGTGACAAACAACTATTTTTTGCATCTGATTAAACGTTTTTGTAAACTTAGACTTAAATTTTGAGCTCAAAATCTGAATAGTTGGGAGTGGTTAAGTAGCACAAACTGAACTATGTTCAGAAGGTTCAAATTTCAAGTGATTATAAAAAATGGAAAAATTGGTCGATTCGTTTGTAGTTTTCGTTAAAACTACTCTTTAAATCAGTGTTTTCTTGAAAATAAATTTTAAAGACAAATTTCACAAAATGCCAGTAGTAGGCACCTTAGACTTTGAAGTAGCATACAACTATTTTTAACCGATAATTTTTTTCTATCTCATTAAATTCCTTCAAATACTTAGACTTAAATTTTATTATCATAAAATATTGCTGCATTTTGTGATGTTGCTTGGCTGTTTTTTATCCAAGTATTATAGGTATGGTTTTTAACACTTTTGTGTTGAACAATCAAACTTTGGTAATAAGAGGTGTTCTTTAGTATAATCTGTTAAAAACTGTTGCTACTTATTTAGGAATCAGGGTGTGTCATGTTTGACATTCATTTCCTGCAGAAATTCCAAACAATCCCATAAAAATCTATGAATTCTCCCAACATCATTTCGCTTCAGCAACTCTCTAATATTATATGAATCTTTATTTAATATATGTGCAAGTATGTTAGCATAATTGTTTCTTGAATCCGCAAAGTAAGGGCCGCAGACACGAAAATATAATCTGAAGTAGTGACGAATACCATACGCTTAATGAAAGGTCTTCCTTTGTACAACTAGAATGAATTTCTCTGAAAGTATTAGCTTGCACCCTTTTGAATATAAATGTACATGCTATCTAAAATAATCATCACAGTATCATTGTCATCATCCGGAATAAATAATCTTCCTACTAAAGACCTTGTATATTTTTCAATAACCTGTGCTTTGGTGATGTGTTTCATTCCAAGGTGTAGTGGGACAAAATTCTTAATTAGTGACTGGATTGATTATTTTACAGAAGATATTTTTCTTAGACTGAATAATGTGGACAGAACACCATTAGAAAGACCAGTTCTAAGTTTTACAAGTAACACTGCAAAGCAAGTATGAGATGACCTCTTAATTGAGGAATGTATTTTGAACTTTATTAGTTTAAAGATATAGCTAAAATGATACATAGAGTACATGAGAGTATAACTGATTTCAGAAAAGTGTCCAGGTGTGTCAAACAGAGGCCTTTTGCTTTGTACATTTCTGATATTGTTTTAGGTACTTTCAATACACAGTCCCTGGCCAAATTATTAGACGCACTCCCTTTACCTTGTGTCGAATCATATTACTAGCTTCATAGAAATATTACAGTGTGAATAACTGCAATTAATTATGTACATTATTTGTAGGATTATAATAAATAAAAAACATGCCTACGACTTTAAAACTCTTTCTTTTTACAAATTAAATGAAAAATGGCTGAAATTGCAAAATTTATAACTAATAAATGTCAATATTTTTTGGAGCCTCTTTTGGCGGCTATCAGTGCCTCTATTCTTCGTGGCATGCTGTTAATACAAAATTGAAGAGTTTCTTGTATGCGTGGGTGACGATTCCAGATAATGGATAATATTTTCTATGAGCTGGGTTTTGTTTGTTATGACTTCTTAGTCAATTCTCCAGACCAATATAAAGAGGTTTTCAAAATCTGTTTATTCTAAAGCTAAAATGATGGTTTCCAAATGAAGAACCATTTGTATTTTTGCAAGGTAAAGCTTTTTTGTTACATAGCACGATCCGTCAAGATCTACTTTTAATAAAAACATCCCTGTGTTGAACTGCTCCCGGTAATTCGTCAGACATGAATACCATTGAAAATGTTTGGGAGCTAATGAAGAAAATCCTGGACAGAGAGCTTATAACGAGCAAAACACAGCTCATAGAAAAACTTATCCTTGTCTGGAAACATCACTCACACATGCAAGAAACATTTCAATTTTGTACTAACAGCATGCCATGAAGAATAGAGGCACTGATTGCCGCCAAAGGGGCCTCCAAAAAATATTGACTTTTTTTGAATTTCATGTTTTAAGTTTTACAATTTTAGCAATTGTTAATTTAATTTACAAGAATAAATAATTTTAAAGTCATTGGCATGCTTTTAATTTATTATAATCCTACAAATGATGTATATAATCAATTGTAACTATTGGCATAGTAATATCTCTATGAAACTTGTAATATGATTCGACACAAGAAAATATGAGTGCGTCTAATAATTTGGTCAGGGACTGTATATTTTATACATCAATGCATTTTCACTTACAGAGCATAAATCTTGCAAAGTCAATATACTGAAGGCCGATCAAGCATTATTAGTTTTACAGAACCATTTTCCCGATGAAATATAGATTCTAGTTCTTATAGAGGCTTGAATTCAAATACCATTTGCTAAAATAACGAGGCAGTTCTTACCTTTACATATTATACAAGTGTTAGAGTACTTACAATGAGGTATTGATAAATGTATATTAGGTTTCTTATTTGTGGTCTCGTCAGCAGTAATCGTTGATGCATAATCTGTTATTGTTACATCAGAAGAATCAATAGAAGTATTTCGAGACTGAAGATCACAAAATACATACTATCTACACTAAGAGCACTACTTAGAATCATTCTGTAGATCGCAGTTTTTCGAACATCTAAGTATCAATATAACTGTTTTGTTAGAAGAGGTACAAAATTTTTTTCCGCCAGGCTTTACAACAATGACACTGGCATTTAAGCATTATTTATTAGTAATTTCTTTAATAAATATTTACAAAAATAGTTTCAGAAAACAACATTGACCTTTCAAAAATGTAAATATTTTTTGAGTGAGGCAAAACAAATCTGAATGTGCTTTGATAATTGTGCATTTGATCCTTCTGCAACATACATTTTTTTTCCTTTAAAAAGTTAGAAATGCACACTGAACCAAAATAAAATAATGCTACTATGAAAGCCTATAAAGAGTAATATCTTTGCATGTCAAAATTAATTTGGTCATCGAGTGCTTCTTTAAAAAAAAATCAACTCAAAGAAAGAACGACAAAAATGTTGAAAAAAGCCAAAACACTATTTTTAGGGTATATTTTCCATGATTTACAATTTTATTTGTCATGTAAAGCTTACACTAAACAAAAATACATATCTTTAATTATGCAAAGCCACAGAACAATTATCGGAATTCAAAACTTTTTTTTTTGGGTATATGATGGGCGAAAAGCGGCCCTTATCAGCCCACCTCCTTTCGTAAAAAGATAGCAGAAAAAAAATACAAATTTCATCAAAAAATCATGAGAAATTTGTCAAAAGACCTCTAAAAATCGCAAATTTCAACAAAGAATCAAGTAAAAAATGCACATTTTTAACAAACAATTGTGTAGAAAAACGTGCATTTTGACAAAAGACAGCGTAAAACACTTGTATTTTGACAAAAGACCATGCGAAAAATGCGAATTTTGACAAAAGAATGCACCAAAAAAAAAAAACACGAATTCCCATTCAAGAATCGCACAAAAAATGCAAATTTTGTCCATGAATTGCATAAAAAATGCAAATTTCATCCATAAATCTCATAAAAAAAGGGAATTTTATCTATGTCAAAATAATACAACACGTAATTTTATTATAATTAAATTTGCAGAAAATTATTAACCAAATTTGTGTGCACAGAAAGTTTTTGGTTTTATACAAGTCTGGAGAAGCTGAATCACAATGGTATACTAGAAGCCAAACAGTTCTGAAAATCATAAACAACAGCCCTTTAAGGGCTCTTTTACAATCTAAAGATTGCGTAAATTTAGATTATTTCACTAATATTGATGGCAATAGCCTAATATACACCAACAGTCGAGATTTTTCAGGAATAGCTCAAATGGCTCAGCCTTGAAAAAACTTTGTTATATCACTACTAATCCAGATACAATTGAATGAGAAACATGGCATCAAACATGATATAAAAATAAAAGCTTCAATGTCTTGCTTTGTAATGTGTGACCATTGCCAATCCGCAGGAGAGGTTTTCTTACAACAAATTATTTTCAATACATAGTAATGCTCTATTAATTATGGAATTATGGGTACTACTTGGTTATCCCGTTGACCAATTTCGACAAATTATATAAATCAACAAACTACTCAGCAAATTATACAAACTTGCAAAAATAAGCCTATATCGATGTTTAATCTTTTAGTTTGGTGATAGTTGTTTGGTCGACAGGATAATCAAGTAGTACCGAACTGAATAAAATAAATATTCTTATAACTCCCAAAATGATAATCATATTAATTAACATAGTTTACTACATTGGATTAAGCATCTCCTATTCAATTCAAATATATCTTTGAATTGAAATTGGAGTGAAATACAGGGTAGTGTAGAAAATATGAATATATATATTTTGGCAACTAGTTATTCAATTGACTTCATTCTTTATGCAAAATTTGTTTTTTTAATTGTCTTTTACATTCTTTCCTTAAAATAAAAAAATTTGAAAATTGTTATATACCTTTCAGAGCAAAAAATAGTTCAGGATAATCAAGGTTACTGATATTCAATAGACTTCTTCCCATAACTATATATTAAGTACACACCCAATTTGAAGTCTCTATCTCAATTTGTTTTTTCTAAAAATGTTTTTTTGGAATCTTCAGTGTCTGAATCATGTAAATAAGTCAAAAATTTTTTTTCGATTTTCAAAACAATTACAAGACTTACCCTATACTTCATACGATGGGTAAGTAATAACTGCACAATAATAATCTTTTATACATAAACAGCAGGATGCATGACATCAGGTGGATAACAGCCAATTCCAGATGAAAATTTCTTTTAAACTATGAGGAAATTTAATTAGCAGAGGAATTCCTGTTTTATTCTGATCCAGGGATTTCTAAGAATTCTTTCTTTTTGAAGGCTTGAAACATGGGACAAAATTCAAATTATCAGGGGCAGATCGTTTTTGCCCTCCGGCAATTTTTTTTTTACCATTTTTTTAACGTATATATTCCATCACAACAGTGAAATGTGATGAAACATATGCAGCGAAATTTCTCACAACGAGGACTTACCTGTGAAATTTTATTGCAATTTTTTTTACTTAAATATGGGTCGGACTTTCAGGTCATGATGAATGACATAACTCACATGAATATATCTATATGATTGTTTCTTTTGTAAAATTTTGATTTTTTTCACAACAAGTTCCATAAACAACCAAACCATAGTTTATGATCAGCCAAATCAAAATATTTTTATAATAATTTATTTTTAACCTTTTGAACTCTATTGTCACTGCTGCAGTGACATCATGTTTCCTTGCAAAATTTGTTTTTGGCACCAATAATAAAGAAAAACTAGCAGGTATGACCGAGCTTAGCTCTGTCAAAATTAGCTTTGTGTGCAAATCGATATATTATTCTTGCTGTATCATTCTTGCTATTTTAGATACAATTTGCTTGAGCTTGAGTTGCAGTGACCCAAAATGATTCACTAATAAAAAAATTTTGAGAATGCAATCTAACTCTCGAGTCTAAAAAGAATGGAATATGAAATTTCGTCGAACTTGTTAGTTGTTTTCTAGATAAATTTAACTTGACCCAGACTCATTGTGCTGCAAAATGAGCCACTAATCAAATGTTCTTGACAATGCGACCAAGCCCAATGGTTTTCTATAAATTTAGTCAACATCGTTAGCACCGTTTTTTTTAAATATAATTATCTTGATATGGATTCACAGTGATCCAAATAGACCCACTAATCTAATTTTCTGCAATGTGCGACCTTACACTATGGTATTCCAAAGTTAAAAAATGATAGAACACAAAATTTAATCAAATTTATTAGAGCTGTTTTCTAGAAAAAACTTGTTTCACCTGTAGTGATCCAAAATCTGGCCCACTAATTGAAATTTCATGAACATGTGATCAAGTTAAGTGATCTTCTCATGCCTGAAAACAGTATAATATAAAATTTTCTCAAAATTGCTGGAACCTTTTTTAGATACATTAGCTTGACTTGCAGCCATAGTGACCAAAAATGACGCATTGATCGAAAGTTTTCAAACATGTAACATAGCCCAGTGATCTTTTGGTGTAATATCTTGTGCCTTGAACCAGCATAATGCAAAATTTTGTTAAAATCATTTAGGACTTTTTTTGGATACTTTTAACTTGACTCTAACCCATTGTGAACCGAAATAACCCACTGATTGAATGTTCATGAACATACATTGATCTTCTTGATCTCAAATAAATAAATAAATAAAAATTTTAGTCAAAATCATTAAAGCAGTTTAGATAAAAGGTAGTTTTTCAGATAGAATTAGCTTGACCCTGACCCTTTGTGACCAACTAATCGAATGTTCTTGAACTTGCAATCTAGCCCAACAGTATTGTGTAAGAAAACGACAGAATACAAAATTTAGTCAAAGTCGCTGGTGCCATTTTTTTTAGATAAAATTAGCATGACTCACAGTGACCTGAAAATGACCCATTTATCAAATTTTCTCTAACGTGTGACTTAGCGCAATGGTGTTTCCATAATCCAAAATGATAGAACATAAAATTTAGTGAAAATCATTAAAGCCTTTTTTTTTAAGATAAAATTTCTTTGACCCATGATGAACCAAAAATGATCAAGATTTCTCAAACACATGACCATACCTGATAATTTTCTCATACCCGAAAATGACTGCAAGCACTATTTGGTCAAAATTAACTGAGCCATTTTTCAGATATTAACAGCTTGACTCTGATTCATAATGACCCACTAATCAAATTTTCTCAAACATGTAACCCAGCCCAATGGTCTGCTCTTACCTGAAAATAGTAGGGTGTAGAATTTAGTCAAAAATCATTTGAACCGTTTTCAAGATAAAGTTTACATACACAGACAGACACACATGCAAGATTTGCTCATATTATAGTATAAGATAAAATTTGCCTTATTTTTAATCAAAGCATTTTTGAAATTGTGTACTTGAAGGAAACTTTTTTTGAAAAATCTGATGCCGAATGAATTAAATTTATTTAATGATACATAGTTGCTGGCAGCCTATAGTAAAAACGATGTAGAATTGCTGACAGCCCACAGTCAAAGTAACACTGAATTGCTGGCAACCCACAGTGAAAATTACACGGAATTGCTGGTAGTCCATACTCAGAATGATGCAGAGTGCAAAAAGTTGATAGGAGACTATTCTCAACTTGCTCTGTAATCTGAGAATAAAATCAAAGCATACATGAAAAAATATATAGGAATGATTATTTATAGTTAATAAAAGCAATAAATAACACAAAATACAATGGATTAATGTACTTACTTAGATCATTCACAAGGCTACATTCTTCACACAACCATGTGGTTTCTGATATCTTTAGATTGTCACACGATTTGTGCCTGGCATGAAAACCGCAGTATGAGCAAGTTATTAGTGACCATGGACTGAAAAAACAAAAATTGTGATTTGTAATCAAACAGCTTTTTTTTTTTTTTCAACTATGTGACCTACACTTAAACTATAAGCAATTTTTATCGCAGGGCAGTAGTTTTCTTCATATTTTTATAACCTGCTTTTGAAAGTTGAAATATTAACTTTGACAACCTTTCTTCCAATTTTTTTTGCTTTTATCAAAAAAAAAAAAAAAAAAAAAAAAAAAAAAAAAGGGGGGGGGGGCAGTTTGACTACATAATATCTTAATAACAGCACTTGGCAAACTCATTTATGGTCAAAATGTAATTTAAAAAGTTTCAGAAAGCAGCAATTTGGAATAGCCTTAAGAATAGCCTTAAATGTTATTGTTATTCAAAATCATAAACATAAGTTTATTTCGCATATTTTAATGCATTTTAGGATCAAAAGAGGGTAGTTTTTTTTAAGAGCCCTCTAGAGCAGCCATACTCAACTTGTAGCCTGATGACCTTTTATGTGTGGCTTGATACACATAAAAATTAATTAGATCTTCACTGTTATTTTAAATATTTTAATTTAAAACTATGTTAAAATATCTTTAACGCCTTTTTTTCTCAAAAGTTCCTTTTACATACAGTCTAATTTGTGCTACAATAGGTACAGTAATGAAGAAATATTTTAAATTAAATTTTGCTATATATTTCATATTATAGAAAAGTTTTATGATTATTTTTCTTTAGAACTTGGAAATTCTGCATTGTTGTATTATTATGTTTTATGCTTATTATATAGCTAATACAGTTTGGGTTTAACAGTTGTAATAAAAAAAAATTGCACCTAAAGATTTTTACATGTTACACCCCCTATTTTCACACAACAAACTTTGCATCCTATAATATTTGCAATATTAATAATAAAATGTTACAAAGTTTAGTATTTCTAAATAGTGGTATAAATTTTTTTGGTAACTATTCTTCTGCAACAAATGTTCATTTTATCTCTTTTTACCTTTTTATGTGTGTGTTGTAGCCCTCTTGAGAACGAAAACATGTTTGCAAACCGTGAAAAAAAAAAAAAAAAAAAAAAAAAAAAAAAGTAGTACACACATGAATTAATTTAGTATAGCATTTGTATGTACATTTGTATAATATACATACAAAAGTATATAAAGTTTAATCTTATCAATTATTGCATTAACTACATGATGACCTCAGAGGTCAAGGAGTACAAGTGATAAAAATTCGATTTGGAGTAAACTGAGTTTAAAGATAATTGTCATTTAATTTTAACATTGATAATAATCAACTGAAATGAAATAGCAAATTGCCACTTGTTTCATTGTGAGCTTTGAACTCTTATTTCAATAACTGTGAAAACAGTTGAGCACAATTTTCTTTAAATTTATATTTTATCAATATTTATTATTTGGGAAAAGCAGTTTATCTCTAGAACACGGCTCATAATTAAAAAATCACTTATATTTTATTACCAGAAAAGAAAAAAGCATATTTCAAGATTGTCTGTGAACTTAGTTCAATTTTTTCGATTTTGTCAGTTATACTCCTTGACTTTTGGGATCCTGATATGCAAGCCATTTATAAAAGGCTGAAAAAAAAGACTATCATTGAGAAGGTATTCAGCTAATTTTAGAAGATTAATTAAAGCAAAATTTAAGTGATCTGCTTAAGGCTCTTTATCACTCAGATCTGAGATTTCCCCCCCCCCTCCCATGTTAAATCAATGGGGCTGGAATGCATTCATATTTATTTAATATCTTGTTAGGAATTTAATATTTTAATCTAATTTTTTCTGTGATCTCTTTTTAAACAGGGCTTCCAACATATTTCAGCCCTTAGAAAGGGGGAAAGCAAACCATTTTTATTTTAAAAGGGACTTTGGGGGACTATTTTTTATTAAAAATGGAGAAAAAAGAGGATTGTGAGTAAAAACATTTCACAAATTTTCCTAAATATACAAGTATTTTTTTTAATTACCCTAGAAAAATTATGTTAGAGTTATCTTTGAACACGATTAAATATCATACTGCAAGAGTGTAGAAAGTAATCAATATCAGCATTCACTTTGATAATTAACCTTAAGGCGCCACTGTAGTCACTAAAAATGACCTGGATGATAATGTTAAGTCTATGGGAGTGTTATTTTCAAATATCTCGTTGAAATTTTAATAATTTTACATGATTTTTTCCCATAGAATAGCTGAGGACTATCTACAGCCAGACTATTTTTCACTTTTTCGATTTTGATTTCAGATTTAAAAACTTTTAGAACCAGTTTGAACTGGTTGTGAAATTGAAACTATTCGAATATTAAAATATATATACAGGGTGTCCCTAAACAAATGGTATATACGCTAGGGGGTGATAGAACACATCAAGACGAGTTACAGTAAATAGGAAACCAAGGGTCCCAAACATTTCCAAAGGAGATAGTCGTCTTTAAAGTTTGGGATCCAAAATTTCAAATACACATAAAAAACAGAAAAATTGCTCGATTGATTTGCGGTTTTCACTAAAATTATTCTTTATGTTGGTATTTTCTTGAAAATAAATTATAAAGATAAATTTCGAAAAATACCGATAGAGGGCACTTTAGACTTTGAAGTAATGAAAAACTATTTTTTGCTGTGATTTTTTGCATCTAATTAAATGGTTTCGTAAGCTTAGACTTAAATTTTGAGCTCAAAATCTGAATAGTTGGAAGCGGTTAAGTAGCACAAACTTAACTGTGTTCAGAGGGTTTAAATTTCAAATGATTATAAAAAACGAAAAAATTGGTCGATTGATTTGCGTTTTTCACTAAAACTATTCTTTATGTTGGTATTTTATTGAAAATGAATTATAAAGATAAATTTCAAAAAATGCCGATAGAAGGCACTTTAGACTTTGGATTAACGAAATAATCCATCCTAATACTATTTTTTGCATCTCATTAAATGGTTTCGTAGGCTTAGATTTAAACTTAAATTTTGAGCTCAAAATCTGAATAGTTGGGAGTGGTTTAGTAGCACTAACTGAACTGTGTTCAGAGGTTTTAAATTTCAAACAAAACGGAAAACAATAAAAAACGGAAAAATTAGTTGATTTGTTTGCGGTTTTCGCTAAAACTACTCTTTAAATCAGTGTTTTCTTGAAAATAATTTTTAAAGATAAATTTCACAAAATACAGATAGAAGGCGTTTTAGACATTGGAGTAGCGTACAACTATTTTTAATAATTATTTTTAAAAATCTCATTAAATGCTTTCAAATGCTTAGATTTAAATATTGAGATCAAATTCTGAGTCAGTGCGAGTGTTTAAGTAGCGCAAAAGTGAACTGTGTTTGAGGGGGGGGGGGGGGGTTAATTTCAACTCCTGAACACACTTCAGTTTGCGCTCCTTAACCCCTCCCAACGAATCAGAATTTGAGTTCAAAATTTAAGTTTAAATCTAAGATTTCGAAAACATTTAACAAGTTTTGGAAAGCATTTAATTAGATACAAAAAATAACGGTTAAAATTTGTTGTTGGTCACTCTGAAGTTTAAGGCGCCCTCTAACGGAATTTTTTGAAATTTATCTTTAAAATTCATTCACAAGAAGATACTGACTTAAAAAATAGTTTTATTTTAAACCGCAAACGAATCGACCAATTATCCGTTATTTATTTTCATTTGAACCTTCTGAGCACAGTTCAGTTTGTGCTACTTAACCACTCCCAACTATTCAGATTTTGAGCTCAAAATTTAAGTTTAAGTCTAAATTTACGAAAACATTTAATTAGATGCAAAAAATAACGTATAAAGTAGTTGTTTGTTACTCCAAAGTTTAAAGCGCCCTCCATCGGCATTTTTTGAAATTTATCATTATAACTCATTTTCAATAAAATACCTACATAAAGAATAGTTTCAGTGAAAACCGCAAATCAATAGACCAATTTTTCCGATTTTTATAATAATTTGAAATTCAAACACTCTGAACACAGTTAAGTTTGTGCTACTTAACCGCTTTCAACAATTCAGACTTTGAGTTCAAAATTTAAGTTTAAGTCTAAGCTTACGAAACCATTTAATGAGATGCAAAAAATCACGGCAAAAAATAGTTTTTCATTACTTCAAAGTCTAAAGTGCCCTCTGTCGGCATTTTTCGAAATTTATCTTTATAATTTATTTTCAAGAAAATACCAACATAAAGAATAATTTTAGTGAAAACCGCAAATCAATCGACCAATTTTCCCTTTTTTATGTGTATTTGAAATTTTGGACCCCAAACTTTAATGGTGGCTATCTCTTTTGGAAAACGTTTGGGACCCTTGGTTTCCTATTTACTATTACTCGTCTTGATGTGTTCAATCACCCCCTAGCATATATACCATTTGTTTAGGGACACCCTGTTAGAGGTCTGCATGGGCCAAAATTTCCAGGCCCGAGCGTTAAAATTTCGGCCAGAGCCCGGCCCGAACGAAAAAAATATTGGTCCGAGCCGGCCCGGCCCGAAAGTTAAAATTTCGGCCCGAGCTCGGCCCGGTCCGGAAAAAGTTTAAAATTCGGCCCGAACCCGGCCCGGCTCAAGTGAATTTCTACAGAACATTGATCTTTAATCTTATGGAAAAGTTCTGACCAAAAAAAAATTATATTAGTCTTTTTTTTTTTTTTTTTTTCATGTTTATAATCTCCATTTATGCAGAAGTGCCGTAGGCTGCGATATTTACACTTTTAAATGAATCTTTGTTTGTTGTATGTAAATGTTTCAGTTATCACTAGTATTATTAATCCATATTCCCTGTAATAGAGACAAAAAGTCGAAAAAGCGGTATATGGTAAAATTTCCAAAGACTAAATCGCTTTGGAACGAAAAAAAAAAAAAAAAAAAAAAATACATTCCCTTCTTAACAGATGTAAATGTTTAATATATTTTTTCTCCCATATTGTTGTATTCATTTTGCATGGATGAACATTTTAAAAGAAACTTACAGTTTTCAGTTTTAAAAAAAAATTCTGTCATAATCATGTTTGTGTGTGTGTGTGTTTAATTCCATTTTAAAATGCCTAGTAATCTACGATTCTTTAAAAGCAATAAATTCTAATGTTTAATTGTAGAATAATGACGGCTTAAAAGTATATGCCTTTTTTGCAAACATTTTTGGACAAAGCCAAATATTACTGATTTATAAAAAGTCGAGAAAAGGATTTTCATATAGGAACATTCAATAGGAACTGATTATTTTGGTCCATGAAAACTAGGAAGAATGGGATCAGTCTTGGCTTCGTACGGAAAAAAAAGTTAGGCCCGGCCCGGCCAGCAAAAAAATTAAGGCCCGAGCCCAGCCCGGCCCGACAGATTAGTGACTAGGCCTGGCCTGGCCCGGCCCGAGTCTTCAGAAGTAAGGCTTGAGCCCGGTCTGGCCCGAATGCCAAATTCCATTTGAATTACCCGGCCCGCGGGCCGGGCCGGGCTCGGGCTTCAGGCCGCAGCCCGGCCTGTGCAGACCTCTACACCCTGTATATATAAACAAAATCAAAAGAGTAAAAACTAGCCCAGTTGTAGATAGTCCTCAGCTGTTCTATGAGGGGGAAAAAATCATGTAAAAATATCCAAATTTAAGCGAGATATTTGAAAATAACATCCCCATAGACTTAACATTATCATCCGGGTCTTTTTCAGCGACTAGCGTGGCATCTCAAAGGTAAAGAATAACAGTAAGCATTGAATTTTTAAAAGCAGAACATAATAGCGACTCCCGTTGAATGTTATAATTTCAAATTAGATTAATATAATTGTTAATTATTAATCCCAAACATAGAATTTAGTTTCTTTCCATGCAATAGGAGCTAGGATAAGCTATAATTGTTCATCGAAAAAAAGCATAGTATAGCAAAGCCACCGGGAAGTAAACAAAACCAAGAAATCAATCCATCAAAATATGGAAATTTTCATGATTTCAATGCATTCTTCTGATAAAATAGAGGGTTCTGCCCCCTACCAGTTATGCTTGCGAAATCCCATTCAAACACTGCAGACTCTAAAAAACATGCTAATTTGATC
Organism: Maratus speculifer; assembly: GCA_964019185.1. Taxonomy (NCBI): domain Eukaryota; kingdom Metazoa; phylum Arthropoda; class Arachnida; order Araneae; family Salticidae; genus Maratus; species Maratus speculifer. Next base: position 78,794,132 of record OZ025299.1, read on the forward strand.
CACTTTAAAAAAGATTATAGAAGATTTAATAATTAAACAACCAATGACAATCTCCCTATAAACAGATTTCCATTAATTCTCAGTGCAATGAAAGATTTTAAGATATAATTGACTGCTGTTGATAGATATAATGGCTGTTTTCATGATTGATTAAATAAGATTGGTATAAAGCATTTGAAAATCAGCTTATAAGAAGACATTGGCTTTTTGAATTTCTTTTAATGTTTTAAGAAAACTGGCTTGAATAACGCATTTTAAATATATTGCTTAAAATCTTAGTAATTTTCACCGAAATTTTATTTCTCTCTTTAACATTCATGTGAAAACATTTGTCAGGGGTGATTCTGGGTGAAATTTTTTTTTCGGAAATTGGCATGGGCAGGGAAGAAAGTGCACTTAAGCTATTTTGTAGCAGCTTTGGAGCAGCAAAAATCGAATTTTGGAGCAGTAAAATCTATTTTTGTAGTAGCAAAAATCCGATTTTGTAGCAGTAAATATCGGATTTTGTAGCAGCAAAAATATAATTTTGTAGCAAATAAAAGCTGTTTTAGGAGCAGATTGAAATATTCTAATGCTAATAAGACGAATTTGGATATTCTTTGACAAAATTCGGAGGTTTTTTGTGATTTTTGGACGAAATACGCTTGTTTTTCAGAATCCTTTACAGAAATTTGCAATTTTTTTTTTCACCATCTTTTACAGAAATGAACGTTTTTTCACGATCTTTTGACTATGTTTATGGAAATGAACATTTTTTGACTATCTTTTGACTGTATTTTTTTTTTTTTTTTTTTTTTTTTTAATAATGTTAATGATTCTTTAGCAAAACTCACGTTTTTCTCGCGATCTTTTGATGAAATTCGAGTGTTTTTCATGATTTTTTGATAAAATTTGCGTGTTTTCGCGATCTATTGATAAAATTTGAGTGTTTTACGCTATATATTGAAGAAATTCAAGTACTTTTCGCGATCTTTTTGATGATATAACGATTCTTTAGCAAAATTCACTTTTCCTTGGAATTCTTTGATGAAACAGGGGTGATTCTGGGTGAATTTTTTTTTCTTTTGGCTATTCACATCGCATTTTCGGAAATCGGCGCGAGTTACCCCCTACCCCTGATCTTCAGACGAAATCGGCCTTTTTCCGTGATTTACAGACGAAATCTGCGATTTATCTGCAATATTTTACCAAAATCGGCAATTTATTGCAATCTTTAGACGAAAACGGCGTTTTCCCTTTTTTATGAAATTGGCGTTTTTTCGACGATCTTTAGACAAAATTTACATTTTTACGCGATTTTTTCTAAAAAACGGCGTTTTATCCCCGTGAACTTTTGACGAAATCGGCGTTTTTCCGTGATCTTTTGATAAAATCGACGTTTTTTTTTCAATGATCTTTTGACAAAATATTTTTAAGCGATCTTTTATCGAAAACGACGTTTTTCTCCCGCGATCTTTTAACGAAATCGGCGTTTTCCTGCGGTCTTCATACGAAATCAGCGTTTTATCAGCGGTGTTTGGTGAAATTGCCGTTTTTTCCGCGATTCGCACAGGAAATTCGCTTTTTTTCAGCGATCTTTTGACAAAGTCTGTTGACAAAAACATTGATGAAATCTTCATTTTTTTCCATGAAATATTGAAGAAATGTGTGTTCTTTTCGGCGATCAACCGAATTTTGAATTTTCGGAAATTTCGGACCGGAATCACCACTGCGATGAAATTCGAGTGTTTTTCGTGATTTTTAGATAAAATATGCATGTTTTTCGCGATTTATAGACAAAATTTTCATGATCTATTAATGAAATTCGAGTGTTTTCACGATCTATTGGTGAAATTTGAGTGAAGAAATCAGTTAACCTTTGACAAAATTCATGTTTTTTTTTTTTTTTTTTTCCCCCCCGAGATCCTTTGACAAAATTCGCGTATGTTTTTTGAAATGCTTAGACAAAATTCGTGTTTTTTGCCGAAATTCGAGCATTTTTTCGAGATTTACTGTTTTTTCCTTTTGTGCTGAATTAAGGTGGTGGCCCGGGGGGGACATCCTCCACCCGGAAATTTTGAGATTTCAATGGTCAAAAAGTGCGATTTCCTCCTCTATTATGTCCCCCCCTCCCGGGAGCTACAGAAGTCCCTGACGGAGAAAAGTATCTGAATTCAATACTGTTTTGATTGCATTTTGTTCATTTTTTAACGAAATAGCAATTTTTGACAAAATTCTATTTTTTTTATTTTGAAATTGTTTGACAAACATGTAGCCGATCTTCGTACGTGCTTTCATTCTGCTTTCGGTTTTGCCTTCTATCAGCAGAATTCGCCGAGGAGAGAAATAATTCATCGCCGACACGAAAAAGACACAGAACAGGAAGATACTTAATTTACAGAAAATATGTACAATACATAAGAGGCCAACCCCCATTGGTTGGGAATAAACATATTACAGCAGCTCTCATTCGTCAGCCCTAGAGCCTCCAGCCCAACGGGCGCGCTGTACGTCATATATGACGTCCCGCTCCGAACTCTGCGATCAAAATGAACTTAGGTTGACTGGAGGAAAAAACAACTTGCGTCGATCCACGATAAAACTCCGCAAAACATCGAATGTTTTTAGTGACTGAACTCTCATGTTTTTCGAAATTTTTCGGCGAAATTTGCGCATTTTTCGAGATTTTTATCAATGTTTCTTTGTTTTTTGACGAAATTAACAGCCTAAAAAAGTTATTTGTTGTTTCTTGGATCGACGAAATCGCGCTAACTTCATTTTGGCACTAAGTGCCTTTTGGCGCAGGTTTGGCGCAAAATTGAAAAAAATAGCTGTTTTGTAGCAGTTTGGCGCAGAAAAGCGGTTTTGGCGCAGGTCTTACATCCCTGCATGGGGGAGTTGAAGAATTCTGCGAGTTACCCCCCCCCCAGAGGGGAGGGGACTTATCCACGATCTTCAGACGAAATCAGCGATTTATATGCGATATTTTGTCGAAATCGGCGATTTATTGCGATATTTTGTGAAAATCGGCGTTTTTTCCCGCGATCTTTTGACAAAATTGGCGTTTTTTTCGACGATCTTTAGATAAAATTTGTATTTTTACGCAATCTTTTGACGAAATCGCCGTTTTTTTGTGATCTTTTGTTGAAATTGGCATTTTTTTTCAGTTATCTTTTGACAAGGTATTTTTTTAGCCATCTTTTATCGAAAACGGCGTTTTTTTCCGCGATCTTTTAACGAAATCGGCATTATATTAGCAATCTTTAGATGAAATCGACGTTTTCCCATGATCTTCAGACGAAATCAGCGTTTTATCTGTGATAATTGGTGAAATTGCCGTTTTTTCCGCGATCCGCACAGGAAATTCGCTTTTTCAACGATCTTTTGACAAAGTTCGTTGACAAAAACATTCATGAAATCGTCGTTTTTCCCCAAAATATTGACGAAATGTGTGCTTTTTCAGCGATTTTGTCACAAAATTTGCATTTTTCCGTGATTGTTTTTTCCGCGCGCAAAACTGTACAAGTTGGATAATTCGGAACTGATAACCCATTTCGAATTTTCGGAAGAGGATGCCTTAAATTTTCCGACGAGAATCACCCTTGATTTTTGTTGTAAGAAAGGAATTATTATTTGTACTGCTTTAGAATTGACAAAATTTGTTAAAGGGATCACAAAAAATACGAAATAAATCTCCCGTGTAAGAATATTTTAAAATTTAAACTATCTGTCAATATTATTACTTGGTAACACCTTTTAAAATAAAATGTTTGAATTTTAAACTGTTTATGAAAGGGTGATGTTCTTTTAAATTTTATGATTAAAAATCCAATTGATTTTAAAAACTTTTTATCATAATGACTTTTTTTAAATACAATAAAAATATCTATTAAAATTATGAAAATTTAATTAAATAATTGAAAAAAAATCAGTCAAAAAAAAAAAAATAAAAAAAAAATAAATAAATAAATAAATACAGTCTGAACAAAAGGCTTGTAATATATAATCCTTAGATAAAAACGATTAGAATCCTATGTATAATTTTTGTTCAGCTTTCAGCTAGAAAACTTTTTTTAATGAAATGATTTTGACCAAACTTTACCACTGAATATCTTTTAAAACAATTCTTCAATTTAAAAACTGTCTCCATCAGCGTGTTTGTTTATCATCCATTTCTGTATATTCTGAGTACTACCAATGTTCATAATTTTGTATGCAATAGTTTTCTTAATATTACCAAAGGAAGACCTTCGGTCACAAAAAAATTCATTAACTGCAATAACAGCGACAGAATAAGTTACTTTTGTTTAAAAAATATAGAAATATATACTAATGAGAGCAGAAAAGAAATGATATTGTAATTAAAAGTTTCTTTAATAGATTGAATGAACTGCTCCATCAAAATTGAAAACAAAATTATATAATAAAAGGTAACAGTTTGTATTCTAAACAGACAGTTGCACATACAGCTTATAGGATTTGGCATGAAGGTATTCACATGTTTAAGTTAGTTTTTGGATATTTATTAGATTTTTTTTTAATTTAACTTTATAATATATTTTTATTTTTTAGCCTAATGTAATAATTTATCCTCTTTACATTAAAATTTATATGAAATTTGTGTATCATTTAAAAACAAATTTTTCAGGAATTTTTAATGTAAATCAGTTTTTTTTTGGGGGGGGGGGGAGGGGGGGGGCATTCTGTGACATTTTTTTGACATTCTTAAAAAGAATTCAGTTTCAAACTTTTATCCTTAATATAATAGATTTATCCTATAATAGATATCCTAATATTCAGGGATGAGATTGACCAAAAAGCAAAAAAGCTGAAAACTGCACGAACGACTTTTGAGCAATGACAAGAATGTCACTCGCAACAAATATAATTGTATTAAAATATAACATACAATTTAGCTTTTGGTAAATTAAATTAAAAGAAAGTTATTAACGTAAATTGCAGAAATTATTTATACTTACTCTAATGAAAATTTAGTTTATTAAGATACAGTACATTAATAAAACCCTGTTATTGGCATGAATATTTTTTTTTATTGAAATTTTCTAACAGTAAGAAACTTTTGGTTAAGTATTAGGGAAAAGAAAATATAATTTTTATTTTGTTTTTTAGCTTTGCTCTTGCACAAGGTAAATTTCTTTCTCCTGCTTTTTACTTGGATATTACATTACGCATTAAAGATATCTAGTGATACCGCTGGACTTTAAAAATCCTGGGTCTCCAGGACCCAGAACTTAAATTCTGGGTCTCTTTTTTACAAAAGTGGGTCCTCACTGATAAGTCATTTTTAGATGCAAAACTTGAACTTGTTATTTGGAAAAAAAGACTGAAATGCAATAATTTTTGTTTTAACAATAATTAATGAATAATTAAAATCAATATTTTTTTAAACTATTGAGAAAAATTTCATTTGTTTTTTAAAAAATAAATGTGCAAGATACAAATTTAATTATAAATTAATGCTTATTTGAGTGTAGAAGATAACATGTATCACTATTGTTTGCATTTCTTTTTAAAAACTGCAAGACTGATTTATTGAAAAAAACATTTTTGTTGAAAAAAAGGATACTTTTGTTGAATATAAGGGTATTTTTTGTTCAATGAATGGGTGCTTTCAGAAGTCACATTCATTTAGAAAGATTTAGAGGTGTCAAAAATGGATTTTGGAGCAGGAAAGTCTGTATTTGGAGTGGCAGAAAAATAATTTTGAAAATTAATTTTTGGGTTAGTTTTTTTCAGAGTCCCTTTGATGAAATTTTTAGTTTTAACACTATCTCTTCATGAAATCTGTCATTTGTTGGAATCTTTTGGCAAAATTTAAAGTTTTTTTTTTTTTTTTTTCAAAAATTTGCCATTTTTTGCGAATATTTTGACGAAATCTGCCGTTTTTTCGCGATCGTTTGACGAAATCTGCCGTTCTTTCGCGATCGTTTGACGAAATAAACCGGTTTATTGCGATCGTTTGACGATATCTACCGATTTATCCTGATTTTTTGACGAAAGTTGTGATTTTTCGCAAAACATTTGGCGAAATTCGCCGTTTTATCGCGATTTTTGGACGAAAATTGTCGTTTTATCGCGATTTTTCACAAAATCTGCCGTTTTTTCGGTATTTTGTGACGAAATTAGCCATCCTTTCGCGAATCTTTTGACAAAATTGGCCGGAAATTAGTCGTTTTTTGGCGATCTTTTAAGGAAATTTGCCGTTTTTTCGCGATTTTTTGACGAAATTACGCGTTCTGTATTTTTTTGGTAAATCAGAAAATTTGAAATTTGGAAATAACAAAAAAGCTGAAAACCGCGGATCCGCGGAAGAATCTCATCCCTCAGGAATTTTTAATGTAATGTGTTTAATGTTTTCAGTTTTTTTTTTTTTTTTTTTTGGGGGGGGGGGGGCATTCTGCGACAATTTTTTGACATTCATAAAAAGAATTCAGTTTCAAACTTTTATCCTTAATATAATAGATTTATTCTATAATAGATATCCTAATATAATTGCATTATCAGATTTGAATTTCTAAAAAAATTTTGCTTTTTAAAAATGTATAATGCATGTTCCACAGCAATTTTTTTCCACAGTAAAAGGATTCTAATTTCAATATTTTAGCCCTATATAATAAGTGTTGACCTCCTTTTAATAAAGTTCATTTAGAATTTGTACAGCAATTTGAATTTTTATGCAACTTTTAGAGTTTTTTCCAATTTTGCTGTTATTTTTTAATTTTTGAAAGGAATCAATATTTTAGCCCAAATTTATAAATTTTGTCATTTTTGAATTTTACTTTTATTTGGAATTGATGCAACATTTTTAGAATTTTTTTATGCAATTTGAGTGTTTTTTTTTTTGGGGGGGGGGGGGGGGCGGGCGCTTTTTTATGAATTTTGTGATAATTCTTTGACATTAGGCTTCAAAAACTGATCATGTAACAAGCTTAGCTAAGATTATCCTTGATAAATGGAAAGTGCATAATAAAAGATGTCTGCCCTACATTTTGTTTTGCTAGAGAATAAAAATAGTGTTCCAGAAATGATTCTGAATTGGGGGAAAAAAAAAAAAAAAAAAAAAAAAAAAATCTGAAATTCAGAGCAAATTTTCTGGAATGTTACACCAGAGGGATAATACACCTCCCTGCACTAACTATTCATTTTTTCAGCAATTCTTTGAAGAAATTTGCATTTATTTATTTATTATTTATTTATTGCAGTCTTCTGACCAAATTTGTCCTTTTTTATAATCTTTTGAAGAAATAAGCTTTTTTTCGCAGTCTCTTGACAAAGTTCACATTGTCAAGTAGGGTAAAATGAGTAGTAAAAAAAATATTGTTTATTTTTTTATATTTTTCTTAACAGATTTATAGTTTTCAAAATCTTATATGATTGCTTGATGTTTAAGCTTTTATCTTACACTTTAGTTTTATCTTTTGTTGTATTTTAGTGGCAACAGCAAAACCTTTTGCGGACAATTTCATGCGACAGGTGGTCTGATTTAACTTCTTGCAGTTCATAATATTTTACATAAACTCATTTGTTTGACCTAATTTGCTTATTAAGCACTTTTTTAAATTACAAATAAGAAATTATGTTGTTTTTGTTGTTTTATTTTAAATTTTATAAATGGGGTGAAATGTGCATAGAGTTTGGCTTAACATTTGTAATATTTTTAAGGTCATATAATTTTTTTTTTTTTTTAAATACAATTTTTTAATTTTACAGAAAATGGGATAGAATAAGTTATATAAATACTTTAAAACATAAGAGCCAACTTTGATCCCAAATGTGGGTCTGCCACAAGGGCAATCTTTTTCCGAAAGTTGCATTTTTCTCTCTATATTTCTCAACATTTGCATTTTTCTCGGGACCTTTCTCCAAAATTTTCATTTTCTCGTTATGTTTCTCCGAAATTTGCATTTTCTCATGACCTTTTGCCAAAATTTGCATTTTTTCGCGATCTTTTGCTGAAATTTGCGTTTTTCCTACGATCTTTAGCCGAAATAAGCATTTTTTCTGCGATTCTTTGCGTTTTTCCTGCTATTTTTGGACAAAATTCACGTCTTTTTCTGTTATCTTTTCTCAAAATTTGAATTTTTCAGAGGTCTTTTGCCGGCATTTGCATTTTTCTTGCTATCTTTTCCCGAAATTTGCATTTTCACAACATTTTTTTGACAGAATTTTTTCCTTTTCTCTTCTATCTTTGAGCGAAATTTGAGTTTTCTCTGCAAATTTTTTTTGTTTCCTGCGCTATTTTTTTTTTTTTTTTTTTTTTTTTTTGACAAAATTTGCCATTTTCTTCTGATCTTTTGCTGAAATGGGCTTTTTTCTTGCAATATATTGTCTAAATTTGCATTTTCCCTCCCAATCTTTTGCTGAAATTCCTGATTTTTGCACGATTCTTTGACAGAATTTGCTTTTTTTTCTGCTATCTTTGAACGAAATTAGTTTTTTTCTGCAATTATTTGCATCTTCTGCACTATTTTTTGACAAAATTTGTGCGTTTTCCACTATTTTCTGCCAAAATTCATTATTTTCTCGAGACTTTTTGCCAAAATTTGCAATTTTCCCAAAAATTTTTTGACAGATTTTGCATTTTTTGAAAGAATCTGCATTTTTACCTTTATTATTTGTGAAATTCGTATTTTCTGCAATCTTTTCCAAAAAACTGTGTTTGCCTCTCGATTCTTTGACAGAATTTGCGCTTTGCTCCACTATCTTAGAACGAAATTTGCATTTTTCCTGTGGTTCTTGGACAGAATGCCCATTTTTCATGTTACTTTTTGACGAAATGTTCTGCGATATTTTGACAATTTATGTTTTTTTCCACAATTCTTTCACAAAATTGATGTTTTCTCACAGCCCTTTGATGAAACTGGCATTTTCCCACCAATCTTTTGATGAAATTAGCATCCCCCCCCCTCCTATTCTTTGACAATGTTCACGTTTATTACCTGATGTTTTACGAAATTCGAGTTCTTTTCGCGATCTTATCTCCGAATTTTCTGATTGATTACAGATTTTTTTTAATTTTGGAACAAATTACTCCCATGAAAAGCAGCAAAAAATCGAAAAAAAGCAGAAAATCGCTGTTCTGCATAAGAATCTAATGCCAGTTTTGCAGGGTATGCCAAAATATTGCAAGGTCTGCAGATATTTTTCAGGATCTGCATGACAGACCTGCAGACCCGGAAGTCGGCGACACTGCTTTAAAATATTTATTATGTACAGTGTGGTTATTCTCAAGATCAGAAAGACTTGAAACTCATTGCATATAATTTAGTCAAATTATTGCCTATTTCTGGAAGTACTCCATTGCTAGATGGCATATCAGGTGCTGATTGGATTTCGGAAAATCTGGGAAATAGAAAATCAGAATTATTGACAAAAGTAAGAGCAATGTGACTTTGACACATCCTGTAATGAGCTGCTTCCTGAATGAATATCAATCTGCCACATCTTCAAACAATGTTAGTAAAAGCCTTAAAGCTAAAATGTAAGCATGTCCAAACAAAAGCAGTCAAGTTCTAACAAATGAAGACATTACAAAAGACAGGCATAAGAATTGCAAAAAAGTAAAAAGACGGAAAATGTGTGTGAACAAAAAATTGCACCACATTTCATTTGTGACAGATACTTGAAGTAATAAAGTTAGGGCCCGGTTTCCAAGCAAATGGAGACAAGCACACAAGCTTGCATATTACATTATAGGGGTGAAAATATCCAAATCACAAAAAAGAAGAAAGTTTTACCTTCATCTTTTCTTTATCTACCAAAAAATTCTTCCCACATACAAAAAAATACTGTCTCACTATAACCCTGCTTTCCACTATCCCTCTTCCCTTACCACAAAAATTTGTTTTCTAATCATTTCCCAATAACAAAAATACTGCCTTTTCCAATTTCCCCCTTATCATTCTAAAGCAGCTTTTTTATTCCCAAAATATCTATTTTTGGACTGAAGAAAAAAAATGTCTATAAGATAGATCTTGCAATCTTGCAAAGAATGATCTTGATTAATTGATAGAAAGAAAGAAAGTACAAACAAAATAAAAATAATAAATTAATCCTAAAATTAATTATTTAAATTAATATTTCACTTACAATTTTTGTTTTTGGTTAGCGAACAAATCTTTGACATACATTTATATTTTTTATTTCCTCAGTTTTTTTTTTTTTTTTTTTTTTTTTTTGGGGGGGGGGGGGGGGGAGGAATTTTCAGAACAGATTTTTCATTCCCACAAACTTTTTTACTTTCAAATTTGATTTTTTTTTTCTTACTTGGGAACTTGCTTCTTCATTCACAGACCTTTTAAAAGCAGTTTCTGGCACCTGAATCGGGTGAACAGTATTTTCTGTGTTATATTCAAGTAGATTTTAGAATTGACATACTTTTTTTTTTTTGCTGGTTTCAACATTTTTAGTTGATTTTAAACCTTTGTTTGATTCAATATATTATATATTATATATAAGTCCCCACTATTAAGTCACATTTTAAATGCATAAATTGAACATGTTCATTTGGAAAAGAAAAAAGAAATGCATAAGTTTTTAATTTAATAATAATGAATAATTAAAATGCAGTATTACATTTTTTAAAACTATAAACAGAAATTTTCTTTACTTTTTTAAAAATAAAAGTGCAAGATAAGATAAATTTAAGCATTGAGTGTAGAAGATAACAAGTATCACTATTATTCACACTTCTTTTAAAAATGGGCAAGACAGATTTATTGAAAAAGGCATTTTTGCTGGAGTGGGAAAAATACTCTTGTTGAGTAAAAGGGTATTTTTTGTTCAGTGAATGGCTGCTTTCAGGAGTCTCATTCACTCAAAGATTTAGAGCAGTATTTGGAAGCAGAAAAATCAGTTTTTGGAATAGAAAATTCCAGCAATATCTCTTTTCCTTTTTTATTGCCCCTTTGACGAAATTTGCTGTTTATCACACTTTTTAGGTGTAATTTGTGTTTTTTCTGCGTCTCTTCAGAAAATTGCATTTATTTTTATAATCTGCTGACGAAACTTGTGCTTTTTCCTCGATACTTTGTCGAAATTTGTGCTTTTTAAGCAATATTTTCATGAAATTTCATTTTTGACAAGGCACTTTAATGAAATTTGTATTTCTTTAAGCCATCCTCTGACCAAATTAGTCTTTTTTTGCAATCTTTTAACAGTTTTCCAACGATTTTTTTAACAAAATTTGTGTTTACTCATTTTTTTTTTTTTTGTGACATTTTGATAAAATGTGCATTTTTTGCAATGTTTTTATGAAATTTCCATTTTGTCTGCAATTTTTTTGGTGATATACAGGGTTTTTTTGGTGACTGCTGAGAACGTTACAAAAATCGTGTTTTTTCAATGATGTTTTGGTGAAATTAAATTTTTTCCTTGGTACTTCAAGAAATTTACATTTTTTCTTGCAATCTGTTGATGAAATTTGGGCTTTTTTCGTGACATTTTAACAAAATTACGATTACCATGGGACATTTAAGAGCTACTTTTTGGCCTAATTTAAGCTTTATAATGTGTCTGTGGCATTGTACTAAAGTTCACGGGAGAAAAATACTAAATCCGCAGAAAAATGGCATAATTTTGGGAAAAAAGCAGAAATCTGCCAAAAGACTGAAAATTATCACTGGAAACAATTAAAAAATGACTTTCATAACTAGAACACCAAAAAAGTTATACTAGACAAGAAGAAAAAAAATGTTAGACTAAAAAAAAGTTATAGATTACACTATAATGTGAGAAAGATATCTTTGAAGTAAAAATAGATGTATCTGTTGGTGCATGATTGAAAGTTCAGTATTTCGGAAAAAAGACAAATACATTGGAAAAATTTATGTTATTGAAGAAGATTAAACATATGAATATCAAGTAAAATTCTTGGAAAAGTTCAAGATTGATGCATTTTATGTTTTCCCTGATGCTGAAGATGAAGAGAAAAGTCCATTCTTTAATCGTGTGACCATCAGAACAAATTTCCAGAAATACTTTCAATTATTATATTATTAGGATAAAAATTGATTTAACTAATTACATTTGTGTTCCACTCACATAAAATATATATAATTAGTAACAAAAAAGCATTTGTCAATATAGAAAATTAGATATATTTAACATGAGTGGAACAGAATGGTATTTAACTGGTTATATCAATTTTAACCTAATTTTATTTTAAAATAAAATAATTGGAAGTTTTCGAAAAGTAAGCTCTAATGATCATAAGAATAACAATGGATATTCCTACAGATTATATTGAAATAAAAAGCAGATAACAGACACTTCCATACATGCCAACCTCCTGCTTTTTTTAAATAAAAAAATTGTACTTTGAACCAGAAATTTATTTAACGAGTGGAAATATGTAGTTTTCAATTGTCTGCCATATTTAGTGCAAAGAACATTTAATCAAACAAATTTTCTGGTTCAAACTACATATTTTTGTTTTTAAAAAAGCTGGAGGTTGGCAAGTATGCACTTCAAATGAATCAACATTTAATAATCTGGGCTATTATGCTTCTGACAAATAAATTTTTAACTCTTATATGTAAAAGGATCAGAATGCAAGCAGAAAGAGAGAGAGAAAAAAAAAATGGAGCCAGAAAATGACTTCATTTACACATAAGCTTGATTCATTGTTAAAGTCTTATTTATTAACTTAAATTTCATATTTAAAAACAATTTGACATTTTAAAAGACCTATATAACATTGTTTTCCATATTATTTCATTACATAATCTCTGGTAAATATATCTATACAGTATTCATGGTTAACTTTTAGCTAACCATTTTATCCCACATTATACCAATTTTTACCTGCATGGGGTAAAATGGGTATAGCAAAAATACATCTATTAAATGATTTGTTATAGACATATTTTTGTAATCTAATGGATGAAATTTGTTTATTTCCATTCCAAAAATATGCAATTTAAAGAAAATATCAAAAAAGTTTTAATTGTGTAACATTTACCAGAAAATTTAAGTTGAACATCTAAAAGTAGTGAATTTTATAACCATTTTACTCTACCTTACTATTTGCTGAGTGCACTGTAGATTAAACAAGGAAGAAGAGGATTTGTTAGCAAGAATGGAAAATTTTTTATGTATAACGCAGGGCCGTAGCGACCGCCCCCCATACCCCCATTTTGGGGGGGGGGGCGACGAAGTAAGGGGGCCCCCTAATGGATTCTATCGACCTTTTTACCGAAGTTGATTTGTTTTGAAAATGTAAGAAAACACTTCTTTTAATGTTTTTATTTTTTCAAATTCTCCTTTTCTTATTCAGGGGCCCGCCAGGCAATTTCCCCAGGTGCACCTTTTTAAAGCCCCCCCCCCCCCCTCAATAATGAGGATTTTCATTAAAGGGTGCCAAATGCTTAAAATGTGCCAAAAGTGACCGAAATTCATACGTTTTCAAACATTTAGGAAGGGAATGTTGTTCTCCTTTTCCTCTCTGCTTCTGTGTTCTCTCCACATACGCAGAAAACAAACTATATCATTAGAAAACAAATTATTAAAATTTTATTACAACCAGGGCCAGACTTAGATTGTGGGGGGCCCCTTTCTAACTTTTGGATTTTTTCTTGAATTATGCTAAAGTGTCTAAAACTAACCTTTATACTAGTTGTCTATTCGCATTTGTATGCAGAATAGCACAAAAAAGATAACTTTAAGAAATTATCGAATATATTTTTTTCTTCTGTTATAGAAATATAAGATTAAATGTGAGCCATTAAAATGTAAATACAACTGTGAGGTAACTGTTAGATCCAGGGGAGGAGGGAATTGGCATGGGTTTCCAAAACAGAGTAGAGATGAGAAAAGAACCCCAATAAAGCTAAAAATAAATAAAGAAAGAAAGAAAGAAGGAATTTTTGTCATTTTTGGCCATTTTTTATTAGTCTTAACAAAAAAATTATATTTGCCCTTGAGGGCCCCCGATTGAGGGGGCCCCACGACCGATGCAGTTGTCCTGCATGCCCGTGACTTAGTCAGGCCCTGATTACAACAACTTAGTATCCTATAGCTTTTAAAAGAAATTTTTTTATAATGTTTCCTCGTAACGTGATAAGTTAAAACTGTTATGTCCAATTTTGAGCCTTCTTTTTTAGACATCTTGTAATGTACGTAGGTAAGCAAAGTAAAAATTTGCAAAGAAATACTTATCTCAATCAATCTATCATTTTTTCTATAATTATCAAATTAATATTTTTAAATAAAGTTGTGACCAATTTTTTGGGATATCTTGTATATAGATGTGAGTACAAAATTTATGCATGTGTGCAATATGTTTTTTATTTTTAGTGTTTGCCACTTCTACATTATTTAAAAAAAAAAAAAAAAAGAAAAAAAATTACAGATAGATAGAGGGGGGGGGGGGGTGTGTGTGTCCAGAATGATGTTTGTCCCCCCCCCCCCCCCGTAGCCTTAACGGGGCCCTGTTTTTATCAAAAACCTTGTTTAAGATTTCAAAAACGCAGAAACCAAGAAACTGAAAATCCTTATTTTTTTACTCGTTTTTCCCCCTTCGCTTTTTGACCATGGGTTTTTGCATGGAACTAAGAAAGATAAGGAAAGAGTCATCGGATCGACTCTGAAGAAAGCCGGATTCTTGTATAAAGCTGCTAGCGACAAAATGGTGTTTTCTTTTGAAATACCGGAATATTATGTTCTTAGAAGATAGGTCATTTTTCACACCGATTTCACGACGTGGGTGACACAAGTAACATCTAGAGAATCCCCTTAAAAGTCAACAGCTTAGTTACTTAGTAGTAACCGGATTCCTTGACCTTGAAGGGAGTACTGACCTATTCAAGTACTTTAGCAGCCCGCTAATGCATACAAGTACATGTTTGTAGACAACACAGCACTTCAGATGTGGATTTTCATGTTTTTTTCTGATTTATTTTAGCAATATGCATAGTATAGTATTTATAAAATTAAGTATATATCTGGAGGAAAAAAGATCTACTCCTATACTAATCTGGTAAGGCATATTTATTACTTTATGTAATTTATATAGCAGTTATTAAAAATTTTAAGTATTAGAAAATTTTGAACAGCTTGGAAAAATATATGTATACTAATAGAGCATATTTTAATAACACACATTTCTCATTTACGTGTTTTTCATTTAAGTGTTTTATTAGGGCTCCTTCACAAAATTCTTTTTAATAAATCACACCATTCACAAAATTCTATTCCATAAAAATATACTCTAATTAATTTTATACTGTTAGGTTTTAAAATATGTGTTTTGCAAAGGAAACAAGTTCACCTGAAATGAGAAATTTAGCATATAGACTTAAATAAGTTATTATTAATAAATGTTTGATACGAATTTCAATAACTGGAATTCAAATTTCATTACAAAATACAATAAATTTCATAAAAATAAATTTATTTTTCACAAAATGGGATCCAAGAAAAAAATCCCTGCGTCAACTTCCGATTCCATTGCATTCATATGTTAAACTACTATTTCGTTTGTTAACAAGTAATAAGTAAATTCTCATTTAATTTATACTCTTATTTTCTTGAAAATCTAGAGTTCTAAATCCATGTCACAATAAGAAATTGTGCTATTTTAAATTTTTCTATGTTCTTTCGTTCGTTCTTTCTTTTTTTCCGTGATGCTAAATAATCTCACAGTCCCATAAAGCCCATTCTTACCAACTAAAATACAAAAGGACAAATACAATTCAAAATCTTTTGCCTCTTTTCAAAATAATAACAATTTTGCTTTCACTTTATCATTTAAGTTCTTATTTTAGAAATATTTTTGTTTATTTATTTTAAGAAAAAGTCGGCATGAACTAGAGTTTATAATTGTCTTGAAACCTGTAGTTACTAGCATTTCATATTTTAAAAGGGGGAAAATGTATATAAATTGTTACTTTAAAAGAAATTAATATTAAAAAGAAACTTGTAAAATTTTTATAAGTCAGTTTCTGTAAATTCTTTGTCATTCAATACTTGGTTATGCAATGAATTTGGTTAATCGGTGCTCTTTGAGGATAGCTGAGATCGATCTGTATACGGGCTGATTTTTGCTTTTTCAATTTTGTTTACAGATAATTTTAATGAGGTCACTTTCATTTTTAAAACCGGTTTCGAAAATTAAAGCATCCTCTTAAAAAAAAAAACTTTGTAAACAAAATAAAAAAAGGTGAAAAAAATCTGCATACAGATTGATCTCAGCTATCCAGTGAAAAGAAATCATTTAAAAATATTGAAATACAACTGAGATATAAATTTCTTTCATAGTATTCCATTCCATTCTTCCATGCATTAGAGAATGGGTCTTTTCGCGTAACTGAAGTAGCCTCTTAAGTAGCGAACTGTTAAAATTATGTGTTTATAAAATTTATTTATTTTCTATACTTTATAATAAAATCTTAGCATTATGTGCTTATTTGTAAAATTGTTTTAGACAAATTTTATTTTAACATTGATAATTTATCTTTAAGCCCGGTGGCAGAACTATCTTCAAATGTCTGCAACGCTAATAATATTTTCAAAAATAGTCTGCAAAATGCAACGTATTACATAAATATATTTTTTCTGCTATTGTAGTGCTAATTAATTATGGTAACATGCATGTGTATGTGTAAATTATTTCCATCACTTACAAAATAATAATAATAATAAAACAGAAAAATCCACTTCCAGCAATATCTTTCTTTTTTTCCCTTGTGCCTTTGACGATATTTTTGTTTTCTTCGCGATCTTTTGACGAAATCCGTCTTTATTTTCGAGATTTTTCGACAAAATTTGTCGTTTTTTCGCGATTTTTTAACGTTATCTGTCTTTTTTTCAAGATTTTTTGATGAAATTTGCCGTTTCTGGGGTATTTTTTTAAACAAAATTTGCCCTTTATTTCACAAGTTTTTGATGAAATCTGCTTTTGAGGGATTTTCTGACGAAATTTGCACCGTTTTTTTGCGATGCTTTGATAATATTTGCGTTTATTTTCGCGATCTTTGGATGAAATTGCTCTTATTTTGTGACAAAATTTTGACGAAATTACGCGTCCTACAGGAAAGAGCTATTTTTTTGTGCCCCATGACCGATTTTTTGCATAATTTAAGCGCAATAGCGCGTCCGTGGCATTGCTGAGTCTGCAGGTGTCCTTAAAAGTCTGCGACGCCCGTCACAGTGTCGCGCGCATTTTGCCACAGGTTCTTTAAGCAATGCATATTTATTTCGTATTTGTGCAGAGTTATGAATGTTATAATAATTTTAATAATGATTTAAAATACTTATGATAATTATTAAATTTGTTTATTACATTAATATAATTTGAAACTCATTGGAAACTTCAATATAAATATTTTTTTTAAAATTCAGTTGAAAGTGGGGGGGAAGGGGGGCCCAAAGTTAAATTTTTTTGGGGGGGGCCTCAAAACACCTTGCTACGGCCCTGGTATAACGACAACGAAAAATTAGATATTTTTGCAAAAAGAGAATAGTTTATATTTTTCAGACCAAAATACACTAGTAATGTCCAAGAGCATGCACATTTAACTCAGTCTATGGCATGGGTGCAAGTTTGAAATTTTGTCCAAGACTGAAAATATTTGATTTCTCCCCCCTCCCTCCTCCTCATTGAGTGAGCACACAAGCATGCACATAACTTTCATGTTTTCAACAACCCTGTTTTTTTTTTCTGATATTTAGCCAAAATTTGAGACTCTTCAGCAATCTTTTGTTGAAATTTGAAATTTTTCTACCATTTTGAGCCAAAACTTTCTATTTTTCAACAAAATCCATGCATTTTATATGATTTGTTGACAAAATTTGCAAACCTTTAACTAAAATCGTGTCTTCTCTGCAAACATTTGATGAAAATTGTGGTTTTTTTGTGCTCATTTGACAGAAATTGCACCTTTTTTGTGATCCTTTGGCAAAATTCGCGATCTTTTGACAGATATTGTGTCTGTTTTACAATTCTTTGACAAATATCGCATTCTTTGCAGGGGTGATTCTGAGTGAAAAAAAATTCGGAAATTCACATCACATTTTTGGAAATCGGCGGGGGAGGGGGGATTCCTCGAGTTACCCCCCTCCCCTCCCCCCCGCGATTATCCGCGATCTACAGATGAAATGAGCGATTTATCTGCGATATTTTAGCAAAATCGACAATTTATTGCTATCGGTTGTCGAAATTGGCGGGTTTTCTGCGATCTTTTGACGAAATCGGCGATGTGCCGCGTTTTTTTTTATTATGAAATTGGCGTTTTTGGACGATCTTTAGACAAAATTTGCATTTTTACGCGATCTTTTCTCAAAACCGCGTTTTATCCCCGCGATCTTTTGACAAAATCGGCGTTTTTTCCGTGATCTTTTGATGAAATCTGCTTTTTTTCAAAGGTTCTTTTGACAAAATATTTTAAAGTGATCTTTTACCGAAAACGGCGTTTTTTCCCGCGATCTTTTATCGAAATCGACGTTCTATCCGCAATTTTTAGACAAAATCGATGTTTTCCTGCGGTCTTCAGACGAAATCAGCGTTTTATTCCGTAAGTTACCCCCTCCCCACAACGATTATCCGCGATCTTCAGACGAAATGAGCTATTTATCTGCGATATTTTAGCAAAATCGGAAATTTATTGCGATCATCTTTTGTCGAAATCGGCGTTGTTCTGTGTTTTTTTATTATGAAATCAGCGTTTTTTGGACGATCTTTAGACAAAATTTGCATTTTTACGCAATCTTTTCTCGAAAACGGCGTTTTATCCCCGCGATTTTTTGACGAAATCCGCTTTCAAAATATTTTTAAGCGATCTTTTTACGAAATCTGAGTTTTTTTTCCCGTGATCTTTTGATGAAATCGGTCTTTCCCCCCCCCCCCCCCAATATTCTTTTGACAAAATATTTTTAAGCGATCTTTTATCGAAATCGGCATTATATGCGCAATCTTTAGACGAAATCAGCATTTTATCTGCGATATTTGGTGAAATTGTCGTTTTTTTCGCGATTCGAACAGGAAATAAGCGATTTTCAGAGACCTTTTGATAAAGTTCGTTGACAAAAACATTGACGAAATTGTCATTTTTCCACGAAATATTGACGAAATGTGTGCTTTTTCGGCAATCCTTTCACGAAATTTGCATTTCTCTGCGATTGTTTTTTCCGCGCGCAAAACCGTACAAGTTGGCAACTATTCGGAACTGATAACCCAATTTCAAATTTTCGGAATTGGATGCCTTAAATTTTCGGAATTTTCGGACGAGAATCACCCCTGATTCTTTGACCGAGACATCTTTTTCACAATCTTTAGATGGAAATCGTGTCTTTGTCGTGTTCCTTTGACAGGAATCTCATTTTTTTCCAAGCTTTTGAGAGATAACAGATCTTTTTAGCAATCCTTTGACTGAATTAGTATGTTTTTTGCAATTTTTCAACAGAAATGGCATGTTTTTTGCGGTCTTTCGGCGGAAATGACATTTTTTGTGATCTTTCAATGGAAATAGCATGATTTTAGAGATCTTTCGACAAGAATTGAGTTATTTTAGCAGTCTTGACAGAAAACGCGTCTTATTTTGCAATCTTGACAGAAGTAGCAATGTAAATGATCGCAATCATTTCACGAAAATCACGTTTTATCCGCAATCCTTTGATGGAAATAGTGGGGGTTTTTTTTTTCTAAATCATTTGACGAAAAGTGCATCTTTCACGATCCGCTTCTGTCCTCGGGAATTTTTAAACGACGGAACTCCATCTGTGGACCAAAAACTTTCACCCATGGTCTACAGGATCAAACCTTGAGATTCAGCACAGGAGAAATAACCATATTAATATAAATTATAAAATTGAGACTGATAAAAATACATTTTGTAAGTTAACAAGATGGAGAAACCAGGCACTAAATTGTGAACCTTGCTTTCTGGAAAAGAAACAAAGAATAAGTTCTAAGCCATTATTTGGGAACAGAACAGATAGACCTCTTAAGCTTATTACTACCAATATTTGTGGGACAATGCCACAACTACTTCAATCAATAAGACACTGAAATATAAAAAATTCAGAAATATTTAAAAATAACTTATAAGATTGATCGGGCTATCACCTAGAAAGTCTAATTTTATTATTCCCCATTATTTCTTTGTAAGTAGTATTTCATACTATAATTAACCAGAAATTGAAATTTTAGACTTTTATACAGATTTGTTCCAAAAGGATTTCCATAAACTTGAACATTTCGTATTCTTTACTGATTTCTTATTTTGACTGGATCTAATTTTTAAACTGATATAAATTAAAAACAAATGGACAGTAGGGTGGTTCAAAAAAACTTTTTTCGAGGTAAATACCAAGACACCCCCCACTTTTTTTACATTTACTCATAGTATCTCACTCCTAAAATTACAGATGTTTACATTTATAGGAAGATGGTGCTCAACGACCCTTCATTTTGACACTTTTTGGTAATTTTACGCAATTTTATAGTTTTAGAATAACATGGGAATATATGTTTAAAACATATAATTTTTAAACAAATTTTAAGTTTTGATAATTCCCAGTAGATAATATAAAGTTTAATTAATATTTGGCAACAGTTTTTCTATTTAATGCATCTGGCAGCATTGCAACACTTCTGACATAAGACGCTGCCGATTTCTAAGCAAGGGATATTGCAAAGTTCTATAAGCTACTAGTTGTTTCAAATAAAAATAAAAGGAGAATGTGATATTTTTATTGATCAATGAGATAGACACAAAATGTGTTTGGCTAATGAAAGCAGAGAAATTATAAAAAACAACAACATAATTCTTAAAAAGGAAAAACACAGGAAGAATGATAAAAAAGAAACAGTCACTGGTGTGTACACTTCATCTACAGCTGTTTATTCCGTGACTGATTCGAAAAATTCAAGAGTCCACTTCCCAATTAGATGTTGATGATATTTTTTTCCCAATATAAAGGAAAAACTTATTCACAATCCTTAAACAAAACAAGATTTGTCTAAAACACAACTGTGCACATCTCATGTTACTAGTGCTTTAGATTGTAACAAGACATCTGATTGTGAAGCTCTGCTTTTGATTGTTCCAATTGTATCAGCTGTGAGGCATTATCCTTGTATGCTTCTTTCAAGAGCACAGTACAACGATCAAGATAAAACCTTTCCAAGAAAAGAAAGCTATAAAAGAATATGTTGAAGCAACAATTCATGATTTCAAACTAGATTCTCTTCCATTGAAATGGCAAAATTTTATCTGAATGTTTTTTATTAAGAAATGTTGATCAGCTTTAGGAGCTTTTATTGAAAAACTCCTTGGTGTGCCAAAGTTGAGTAGTGTGGTTGAACAGCAGAAAATATAGTGAATTCTATTTTTAACCTATTACACTAGAAGGAATAAACATTCAAAATGAATGTTTTGATACTATGAGTGTAAACACTGGTTTTGTAAAAAGAACATGCATTAGTTTGAATGAAACAAATTGGTCAAGAATTACTGTGGCTAGCCTACAGGCACCATGTCTTTAACTTAATCTTGGCAAAGGCCTTTAGTTTGTGCCTTGGATTCTCCAGTTCTCCAGAAATCCCACTCTTCAACAGAATTAAGAATGTTTGGCAAGGAATTGAACAAACAAATTTTCGGGGCTAGAATTGAAAGAATCCACTAAAGATTTTAAAGATTCAAGTATTGCTTTTCTTGTACCTATAGATAAGTCTATTCTATGGTCATCAGAGATGATTATAAAAAGATGACTGAGTTGATACCTGATACTTTAGGAAATCCACCTGAGAAAATCCACTGGAGTGCACCAGGTATTATTCATCATGCTCGATGGATGGCTAAACTCCTTTCACTTTCAATATTTTTATCTTCTGAAATCAACCAGAACTTTTCCGTCTAACTAAAAGAAAGATGTGCAGCTCCATCGATTTGAGCAATTCAATGCTTCTCTCATCAGCAAAGATTAAATAAAGCTCCACTTGCATATGAAGCTCTTGCAGTTGTCTTGAAATTATAAAAAGATCTTAGAAAATATGCGATTAATGATTTTCTCAGATTGAAGTAGGAGAGAAGAAAAGGAAAGTCTTATTAAGTCAAATGCGGTACGTTTCAGAATTGGTTGGTCTTGCCTTATTTTCAGACAGTACCAACAAGAAAAAGGCAGAAATTATTACAGGAAGGAACAACCATAAATGTTCATGAAATGTAAGATGACAAAGTTATTGAAATAAGATTCTAGCCTTGAAGATTTAGCAACAAAAAATAATGTTGTTGAACTCTTTTCTCATTTAAACAGTAGTGACAATTCTCTACAATTTTCATCTGAAAAAAGGAAGGATATTATCAATTACAAAAATTGCAGAAACTATGTAAAATGACTAAGGGTTGTGATTGATACTGCTTAGAGAGGTGTACAGCTGATTAAAGAATTCAACAAATTTTTAACAAATTATGAGGGTAAGCAGTGTCTTTTGCAAGTTGCCGGAGAAAATAGAACTTTCACTACCAAGACAACAACAAAACAAATTAATTGTAAATATTGTTTCAAAAATGTAAATACAAAAAACTAGCAATGTTAACTATTTTGCTAGGCTTTACTAAACACGTAAATATATAAATAAAAGATATTTTGAAAAAATAGCTTTTATTTCAACTTTTAATAAATTCAATTACAAATGCTTAAATATCGCCAAAAGTCAAAAATTGACAGTTCATTGAGCACCATCTTTTATTTGCAGTAGAAGATTAAAACTTTGCCAGAATAATAATATGGGCAGCTGTAAAAAAGTGAGGGGGTGTCATAGTCTGTACGAGAAAGTTTATTTTTTTCCATAGGTTTGTGAACCACCCTAATGGACAGCCACACATAACCTACAAACCTTATCAAATGAATGCCCCTGTAGTGTTTAACCAATTATCCAGAACACTTCTGTTTCTGACCATTGTGATTCTATCTTATATATATATATATATATATATATATATATATATATGTGTGTGTGTGTGTGTGTGTGTGTATATTAATGTACTCTACATGTACTCTACATATACTCTACACACTGCTGTTTCAGCAGTGTGTAGCGCCTAGTGACCTTTTTTATTTCTTTTATGTGTCTGGTGGCTCTTTAACCCTTCTGATGCCCCCTGACGGCCCTTTTTAACACTTCTTATGTGCCCCCTAGCAATTCAATTCATCGCGAAAAAATATTGAAAATTCTAAGGTATTCTAAACAAACCAAAATATTTTTCATGAACAAGGTAAAAGTATGCCCTTTTTGAAAAAAAGGGCCTCTTTATAGAATGATATTCCCTTTTTGAAAAAAATGTATCTTTTTAGAATAGTGTTTCTTTTTTGAAAAGTTCCCACATGGCAGCCCTTTTTTTCTATAGTCAACACTAATATATGCATATATATAATTTGTTTACTCATAACACTGTCATAATTTTTATATATGATACTAATGAAGTAAAAGATACATAAAAATTATAATGTGCCTCGAGTGCTTTACATTAAAAAAATATATATAAAAAATAAAATAAACCCATGTTTCTGGTCTTGAATAACACATTAAATCTTCAAACAAAAATCCATCGGACACAGAGTAAATATACTCTAAATAATATACAATATCAAAACATGTCAGAAAAAAGAAGAAAAAATTGAGCCTAAATACAAAAATTTTAATAAAGACAGCTTTAATGGTAGATATTTAAAAATGCGTACCTTCTTTTAATAGTCGGGCGATGACTTCGACCTTGAGGACACTTGCAGACGGGTGCATCACATTTTGGTTTAGCCAGAAGCTCATTATAAGCATTTTCCTCCAACTCCCATGATGCATCTCTGAAAACAATTTATAAAGAAATATGAAACATTTAATTCAAATGTACTAGTTAATACAAAAAGAAAAAAAATCCACAATGGGAAAAGTTAAATAAATAATGAAAACAAAAGAAGTAAATGACAACACAGTATAATAAATTATACAATAATTTAAATGAACAATACATAATACACTTGAATTTAAAGAGAACTTAAATAATCAAAATTTATCAACTAACTTTGATAAAACCTGAAACTGAGTAAATAGGAGAAAAATTTCAAAAAACATTTTACTTTCCTTCTAAATAACAAGGTTGATAAACTTTAAAAGACAAAAACTAGGACTTTTTTTTTTTTAATCAACTAATTCCCCATGTAAAGTGGAAAAGCATTTCTAGTTTAAAGTTTTCTGGTATTTTCAATTAAGTTGCTGGAAAAAAAAATTATCTTTGAATTTAGATGATGAGTCATTGTGATGTGGATGATTGGTGGTTATCATCGTCTGTATCATTGAATAAAATTAAAAAATCACACAGGATAAGAAAAAACAGAGAAAGATTGTTATTTAAATAAAATAAAAGTTAATAGGGAAAGTATTAACAATGAAAAGAGCTTTGACAGTTGCAAAATAAAAGCATCTGCTTCTAAAAATGTAGCAGTACACAGATGATTCAATTCTGCATAGTAACGGCACATAGCTATAATAATAAAATTAAAAGGTATTGCTAGTGAGAAAGAATAATTATTATGTCTACAAAAAGGCAGTGGATAGTGGCTTAAAGAATTACATCTAGGGAAACAACTGCAATCTTAATTTAATGACCGTTACATAATGAATGGGATAGAAATTCAGATTAATAAATATAGTTTAAAAAAAACTAAAAAACACGCTTTTAAAGTATATCAAACTAAAAAATGAAAAATAATTTGTACTATAAGCTGAAAACGAAAATAGATGAAAAATACTACATTACTATAAAATCATTGTTATTATAGAAATCAATAAGTAATAAATAAAATTATCGTGGAAAAAAAGCGTGGGGTGCTCCATCTACCAGTTCTTAAGAAGCACCCCACACTTTTTTTCCACAATAATTTTATTTATTGCTTATTAATTGATTTCTATAATAACAATGATTTTATAGTAATATAGTATTTTTCATCTATTTTCGTTTTCAGCTTATAGTATGAATTATTTTTCACTTTTGAGTTTGATATACTTAAAAAGCCTGTTTTTTAGATTTTTTAAACTATATTTATTTTTCACTTTTTAGCTTGATTACTTTAAAAGCATGGTTTTTAGTTTTTTAAACTATATTTATATTTAATACAAAAACCAAATTAATTGTTTGGATAAATTCAGAAACCAAATTAATCGGTTGGATAAATTCAGAAACCAAATTAATCGGTTGGATAGTTTCAGAGTAATTGGAGAACATACATAGAAAAAAAATACATATGCGTCGAATTGATAACTTCCTCTTCCTTTTCTGAAGCTGGTTAAAAATAAAAATTGTTTTTTTTTTTTTTTAATTTTGCATAGATGTAAATAATATCAGGAGTGGGGTTCGAACCCACAATCTCTTTCGAAAAACAGAGCTTCAATCCGGCGCCTTAGACCGCTCGGCCATGCTGTCTACACTCCATTCAGTGAACGTATTCAACACTTTTAATTAGCGAAAAATCACTAATTTTATTAGTTTTTGCCTAATTACTAAAAAAGTACTGAACCAATTTCGATGAAACTGAAGTGGTACTAATTCGAGAGCATAGTCTTTCATTTAACACCAAAATAAAGTTAATCGGTTGCATGGTCTCGGAGTAATCTGTTAACATACATAAAATAAGGAGAGTTACAAACTCACAAACATACAGGTGAAGTTAATAAAAGCATAGTAATTAAAGTTAAGAATCTAGAAAATGATGCCCTTTTAAAAAGGAGGATGGGTAAAACAATTACTAATTAATATGTAAAAACAAAACCCTTTACAGTCGTCTAAATCATAGTATATTTCAAATTATACTTTCTTGAGAGGAGCCAACCTCAAAAACTTTTTCACAGTCAGAATTACCATTGATTACGTGATTCACAGACAATGTTCCTGTTTATACGCTATTTATCGACAAAATTTCCATTTTTCGCATGGTTCTTTGTTGAAATAAGATTTTTATGTGTGTTTGTTATACAATTCCTTATTGAAATTCATGATTTTTTTTAAGGTCTTTTGACAAAATTCACATTTTTCTCACAATCCTTTGGCGAAATTTGCATTTTTTTTCCCTGCTATCCTTTGAAGAAATTAGTAATTTATGACAACCGTTTGTCAAAATTTGGGATTTTTAGTGACCAAAATTTCTGACAAATTTTTAGCTTTCAGCATCAAATGCCTTAAATTTTGGAAAAATTCAAAAATCAGCCCTGCTTTTATTTTTGCACTAACAATAAATAAATCGTACATAAAACTGGTTCCATGGCCTGGCCCGAGTGAATTTCAATAGAACATTGATCTTTTTTCTTATGAAAAAGTTCAGACCAAAAAATCTTCCATTTATGCAGAAGTACCATAGGCAGAGATATTTATGATTTTGATGAACTTTTGTTTGCTGTATGTAAATGTTTCAGTTCTCATTAGTATTATTAATCCATATTCTATGTAATGGAGACATAAAATCTAAAAAATGGTTTATGGTAGAAGTAAAATCTTCTAAGACGGAATCACATTGGAAAGAAAAAAAAATACATTCCCTTCTAAGCAGGTGTAAATGTTTAATATATTTTCTTCTCATGAATTATTGTATTCATTTTGCATGGATGAACAGTTTAAAAGAAATTTGCAATTTTCAGTTTAAAAGAAAATTCTATCATAATCAGTTTTTTAACGTGTGTTTAACTATTTTAATAAGCCTAGTAATCTATGATTCTTTAAAAAAATTAATTTT
Organism: Maratus speculifer; assembly: GCA_964019185.1. Classification (NCBI taxonomy): domain Eukaryota; kingdom Metazoa; phylum Arthropoda; class Arachnida; order Araneae; family Salticidae; genus Maratus; species Maratus speculifer. The sequence continues at coordinate 78,820,853 of OZ025299.1, forward strand.
AATGTTTAATTGTAGAATAATGACGACTTAAAAATACATGCTTTTTGCAAAAATTTTTGGACCAAGCCAAATTTTACTGATTTATGAACAGACTTGGCCACGTCGAGAAAAGGATTTTCATAAGGGATGATTTAACAGGAACTTATTATTTTAATCCATGAAGACTAGGAAAAATGAAATAAGTTTCAGCTTTGTACGGAAAAAATAAGCCCGGCCCGGCCTGATACTCCAAGAAAAAAAATTAAGGCTCGAGCCCAGCCCGAATGCTGTTAATAGCAATCAGCCCAAACCCAGCCGTCCGTGCAGATCTCTAGCGGGAAAATCATGTTATGTAGTAGTTATCAATCATGATCCAGTTCAACTGTAGATGTTTTTATTTTATTTATTTATTTATTTATGTTTTTTTTTTTTTTTTTTTTTTTTAACAAAGCATTCTCAATAACCTACTTTCTTGGCGATGTCCATTTATTAAATCTTGCTATTTTGGCTCCCTCTTTAAGTTTCTGGCTTTTACTTTCTAAGGCTAGCACCCAAACGATATCTTTCACAGTTTGTCAAACCATCTCCTGATTGATGTTGGCCTATCTTCCAACCTTTTTTGTTGAAATGTTGGGAATACAAATTCTCTTTACAGCCACATTTTAATTTTTGGAGATATTTTTGGTTTGCTTTTCTTTATCTTGGTTTGGTCTGCCCTTATTATGGCCAAGCTGTTAGAACAACTTAGCAGCATTTGACAGTCTCACTTGAACTTTCAGCAGCCAAATGAACTGCTTTGCCTTATAGCATAACCATGTAATGTAAGAATTGTATTTTTCTGGGAGAAAACAGTTACAAAACTTAAACAGTTTGTATTAGTAACATACAAGGTTTATTTTTTATGTAAAGATAATAAAATTTGTGGGAGTTAAGCAATATATATATATATATTTTTACTTTCAAGTTTATCTGGGTTACTTTTTGCCATCCTGAACATTAATAGTCATTCACTACATGGAAAGAACCAAAAATAATTTTCTATTTCTAACTAAGTACATCATGCTGCACACCGGCAAAATTTAACAAAATAGTGAAAAGCCAGAAACAAAAATTGCTTATTCTAAGAACAGTTTTGTATAATTGTGCTTGAGTTCTCAAAATGTGTTTAGCTCCTCGTTATTGTGCAAAGTAAAAGACTTACACTTAATTACACCTTGTACTATTTTGATGTTGAATATTATAATTATTTTCATAATTTAAAGCAATATATTAAAAATTTATCTTTCCAAGTAATAAATATTTCTTTTATGGTAGACTGTGTTCCAGCAAACAGTCTGTGCAAATGTTCTTTTCTATCGAAAGATTCTATTTTAAAATCATATCTAGCAGGCACAGTTTTTAGAGCCCACAAAATTGGTTTCTTGCTTGAATTTTTACCAAAAGAAGTTTTTGCTTAGGATAAAGCTTTTATCAATAGATAATTTTCCAAGAATTATTTCTGTAAAAGAGCAAATTGAATTCTGAAATGAATTATCTAAACATGGAGTTTCTACTGTAGTTTCAGTTTGTGGGGCAATGTAATTTTTAAGTTCCCTTGATAGAGATTTTGCAATTTATTGTTTTGTGAATACAGATAATAGATATTAAGGGAAGGTAAAAGCCTTTTCTCAATATTTCTGAGTGGGACATGGAACTCTTATTTTAATTAAGAGAAATGTGATATAATCGACTCACATAAGTATGCTTTTGTTTTCCTTTTCTCTGATCTTTTTATGACCTTGTGAAAGGAGTATGCCCAGTGACAAAGTTTAATAGTGTCTGCAAAAAGCTTTTAAAATTTCATAATCTATCAGCAAATTTTGCATGAATGTAATGAATAAATAATACATTAAATTAGTAATTTTTATCATTATATTTAAAACATGGTAAGCATGGTGCATTCTCATTAACTTTGCTAATAACTTATCATCTAACATCTTGTAGGATTTCTAAAATGGAAAAGATAAACATAGACAATAAAGATGCCTTTAAAAACCTTAAGTTTCATAGCTGGTTTTGTTCTTTTTTGGAGTTGGGAATGTTCTGCTTTTTTTAAAATGTTTTCTAAATTTTTAGCCCAAGGTAATTTCCAATCAATATTTTTATCAGGGTCATGTTCTTGACAATATGTGCTCAGGTTTTTATTTATTTTTTTTTTTTCAACATTTCACAATCACACAAGCCACTTACCTTCAGACATGCTACAGGATCAAGAAAGCTTTCACAGCCTCACAAGCAAAGAGTGCCAAGTTTTTTGCAGAACACTTTGATGAAATCAGTTTTTTCTTTTTTTCCCAATCCTTCGACAAAATTAGTGTGCTGACTAGTTTGAAACTACTCTGAAACTAGTGTGCTTTTTTTTTATTTGCACTTCTGATGAAATTCACATTTTTTCCGCAATTCCTTGATAAATTTTATATTATTTTACCATGGTCTTTTGAGAAATGTGCATTTTTTGCAAATGTATGATGACATTAGCATTTTTTTCAAAAGATCCTGTGGTGGAACTCTTGCTTTTTTTCCCCCCACAATCCTTTGATTAAATTCGCACTTTAAAGCAATCCCTCATTGAAATTTGCATTTTGTAAGAGATCCTTTGATAAAATTTATGTTTGCTTCATGATCCTTTGACAAAATTTGCATTTGTTTCATGATCTTTTGCTGAAATTGAAGTTGACTGAAATTGAAATTTACTGAAAATCAGGCTTTTTATGCAATCCTTTGCCAATAGTCACATTTTTTTTTAATGAGATCCTTTGCTTAAATTTACAGTTTTCTTTATTTCTTTTCTCTTTTTTTTTCGGTTTGGTGGGAGAAAAAATGTCCAAAAGTTGTAGACAATTTGTAATTTAATGTGTAGACAAAAATTATTTGTAAGAGATTTTTTTTTGTCTGTGACTATGTGACTGTGTTGTGGTGTTTCTACCATTTGGGGAACATGAATTAACAAGAAATATAGAGTGATCTTTTTTTTTTCCCTTTAATAGAATAGGGAGTGCCATCCTTTTCATTTTTCTGTAGTAAAAGCAGTTTTCCCTCCCTACAAAAAGTAAATGTTGGAGACAACTCATTGATTAATTTCAAGAATCTACAACCCAGATGTTCTAGAATATTAAAACTGTTGTTTTTACATGTTTATAAAGCAGATTTTAATAATTACATGGTAACTGTAAACAAATGGAATTAAAAAACAACAAACCTAAAGGAGGTTATAATGAAGCTACAATAGAAAAGTCATGCAATGGCATTCAATGATTGAAAAGTCACATGTAGGTATGAAACAGGTAAGGGGAGTTGGAAAGTATCAAAAATTAGAATTTTTCAGCAATTAGCAGCAAAATGACTAAAGAAAGAAGAATCAAAAACACCCCTAGTCGCAAGAACATGAACTAAAAGGCTAGAAGCTTTAAAATGACATCACACTAATGCCCTTTCCCAAACTTCAAAGAGATAACTCATCAGTAGAAGATTACAAAAACATCTTGAAATCATGTTATCTTTGCAATGAATCTTCATTTCCTCAATAACTTTTAAAATAACAGTTTCAGAAAAGTTCTCTTATCATAATGAAATAACACCGATAACACTGTTGATAATTATTAATTACAATAACACACTTTGTATAAATCGCCATTAACCAGAAATAACAAATCTGGACATGTTTTGAGCTACAACAATAACAGTGCATCATCAGCTGAACCAATATGTGTCCGTAAAGGGACAGAGTTAGAGATAAACTGAGTTTATCTCTAACCCTGTCGCCTTAAATGCATTCCCATAAACAAGACAAAAAAAGGGGAAAATTATTTAAAAAAATTTTGTGTTGCATTTAAGTGAAAGTTGCTTTGTGTTGTGCATAAATGAATAAAAGTAATCACTGGTTTCAATATATTGCTGGCCGGGACTGCAGAAAAGACATGAGCATAAGTGAGAGATCACTAATTTCTTGTTAAAGAAACAAAGTTACTTATTTTTACTAGTAAAAAAAAAAAAATGGAGAAGAACATTGTCTATTTATTTGATTATAAGCTTTCTTTACCCCAGTGCAGGGAACAAATGCAAGAAGACAATGCAATTTATTTTGAATGCATAATATAACAAAAAGCTCTTATTAAACACTTTTAACTAGTATTTCTTTAAAATGATACCTGATTCTAAAGTTTCTTGATATATGATACTGATAGTTTATTAACAACTCTACATTTAAATCAGTAAAGTATGCGAGTAATAAAAAATGTATAACCAAACCTGTATATCATCGCAAATGTTTAAAAAGAATAAAAAATTAGACATTGATAAAGATATTATTAGTGGGTGGGTGAAAGGAAAGATAATGTATGATATAAGTGCAAGGAAGGGATCCAAAACTACCATAAAATTGATAATGTTATATAGGGTGGGGCATAAAGATCTCCCTAATTTGCTGCTGTCGCTGTGGTGACGCTAGAGTAGAGGGTGTGTCCAAAGTAGTGCTGTTATATTTTGGGCAATTCCATGGTTACTTTTGTTACATTTATAGTGGTGTTTTATCATAGAAATGCATAACTTTAGATGCCTTTTTTTTTTAAATGGACAGAACTTTTTGCAGAATAATAAAGAAGAATGTCAACTTTTTATATTTGTGCATAAACATGATAAACTTTATTAGTTTTATAGGTTAAGTCATTTAAAGTATGGTTACTCTTGTTACCTGAAAAAAAAAAAAGTTTTTTACCCCTCTACATTAATTAATATTTTATCTAAACTACCGTAAAATGGGGTAAATCAAAACACTTTTCAACTTTAACATTAAAAAAAAGCAACAACTGATTTTTTAATTTTTTTATTTTTCTACTGGAAACTTTGGTCTTGTTTTGTTCTTTACTTTTTAAGCAAAAACAAAACATTTTTACTGTTTATATATGTATTATTTTTTTTTTTTTTAATGGTGTTACAATTCACCCTGCAGATAGGGGTGAATCGGATCAAATGTTATAATCTTTATTTATTCCGATTCAAACTTTAATAGGGTTAATAAAAACAGGTAATACTGATAAGGGAGGAATAGGAACAGATAGTTACTGTGAAACCAAACCTTTATTTTATACACAAGTAAAGATATGCCTGTTTAAAAATTAGAAAACAACTTTAAAATCAAGAAAAATTATTTTAAGATATTATATTCGAATTGCAGAAGTAGAATTTAATACAAATTCAGCCCTGTTCTGTGTTATCCTTTACTAGTAGTCATTGGGTAAGTGAATCAATTGAGTAGCCCCAGTCGCTGCATATATTAATTCGATCTACTGATACGCTCTCATCCCCTGCCCTTAGTACTGTTTGCATTCCTCTCTTTTGTAATTGGGTTTTTATTTTGAGATATTTGTGTAATGTTGTGGATGTCAGAGTATAATTCTGTGCAGTTTTTCTAAATAATTTGCTATTTTTAAATTATTTTATTGTGTGTTCCATGTCTGTTGGATTAGGCGTTGACTTTTTTATTTAACCAAGTAATTTCTTGATACCTTTAAACTCTTCAAGAAGTTGGAACAAACAGAATATTGTTACAATACATATGTTTTCATATATTACATGAAACTATTAGCAGTGTATAGAAAAATAAAACATGAGAGAAAACGTGTTCCGATTCTGCCCGTAAATCTTAAACCTCTGATGTTACAAGCCATTTTTCATTTTGTAGTTTAGAAATAAGAAGAATTTAATGCAGCATATTGCTTACAGGTCTATCATTCATTAAAAATCCCCTCTCTTAGGTTTAGAATATGAAAAATACCGTAGTTACATACAAAGTTTTGAAGACTTTGAAAAAATAAGGTTTTTGAGGATCCTCTTGAAGTTTTTTTTATATACCCCAGTAGTGGTGCCAACATGTGAAAACTGAATTTCCCAACTCTTAATGTTATTGCCTTCTTATAAAAAAATTGGCAACTAAAAATATCATCACATGTATTTATAATGAATTTATTTGTATGATCGGGAAGTTTCGTTCCTATTCACCCCGCTGTTCCTATTCACCCCATTTTACGGTATGCAATGAAATCTTCAAACTTAAAATAATTTCAAAAAAGGAATATCTACTTATTAAATGACAGTCATCTAAAAATTTTAAAATTATTATATTCTATAAAACTGAAGGAAACCCAGTTATTCTTGTTACAAAAAAATGGTTACTCTTGTTACATTCCCCTTTAAAGCTTTGATAAAAATGTTATAAGACACATTATGAATGCAGATGTTGTATAATAATACATTTATTAAAGGAAAAATGATTTCTACAGTTTACAAGTGATGGAAACAATTCATAAGTTTGGATTTTTTCACAATATATTCTTTTTTATAAAAAATTTGTTTGAGATTTTTAAGCTTTTACAGAATACAGTGCTGTCCAAAAGAACTGGGGAGGGGGTGGTTGCCCAGGGCATGGAAATTTAGGGGAAGCCAAATTTATACTACCAACATCATTTTTGGCCTGTTACAAGAAAAAGTTGAGTTGGGTGTGTGTGTGCGGGCAGGGGTCAAGACACCAAACAAACTTTGCCCCGGACACAGTTTTTCTCTTCGCACGTGCCTGACAAAATAACAGGCATTAATTTTGTTTATAAAAATTTTCCTTCAAGTAATAAATCATGTAACTAAGCAACTATTTTCCTTTTTAATTATATAAAGCAGTATAAATGAAAAAAAAAAAAAAAAGAAAAAGAAAAGAGAGGGGTTGGGGAAGATCAATGTAAATCAAAGAAAGCAATTGGTATTCCTTTTAAAATTTAGCTGACATACAAGGTGGTTAGTAATTAATGTGAGGTGTTCAGAGCCCTCTAGCGAGTAAAGTTTTGGACGAAACATCCATTGATCAGCATACATAGAAGACCATGGGATTTCAAATTCTTAAAAAAAATATATATATATATAAATTGCCACTAGGGGCAATTTTAGCATTGTTTATCGACTAAAATGCATTAATTTGCATAAAATCAGTTCTGTGTAGCGATCATGAGTATAAAAGGAAAGGCTAGGAGAGTTCTCATCATTCTCAGACCAACTGCTTTGTGATGGCTCTCACCTTACGGAATCATGCGTTGCTAGTTAAAAAATCGCCATTAGTGGCAATTTTGGGGCATCAAAAGTGTATTAGTGTAGATGTTGAATGATTAAATGCCAAAAAATACAGAACAGATCAATTTTATACTGCTGAGATACTGCCTAAGCGTTAATGGTACCCTGCACATTTTTCTTCTCTTGTTCGACAATAGCAGTTACATCTTCGTTCACCTGTTATTGACTAGTCACTTTGCGTCCTTGGGTTTGTTGCCGCATACTTTAAAAACAATGAATCATCTTTTGTAAATTTGTTATGCTAATTTATCCTTTTCGCAAATTCTTTAATTGGCGAAATTCAGGAAGAGCAACATTGAAATTCTCGTTCTGCTGATAGCACAGCTTGACTAGCAAAGCATGGTCCCGTATGGTGAGAGTTGATAATGATGAGAACTCTCCCATCCTTTCGTTTTGTACTCATGATCGCTACACAGAACTGATTTTATGCAAATGAATGCATTTTAGTTGGTAAACAACAATAAAATTGCCCCCAGTGGCGATTTTTTAATTTTTAAGAATTTGAAATCCCATGGTCTACTATGCATGCTCATAAAATTTGGTTATGCTTCGTCCAATACTTTACTCGCAAGAGGACTCTGAACACCTCACGTAAATTACTAACCACCCTGTACTTGCAATTCTGACTACAAATCACTAGCAGATCCATATATGTATTATATTAATGTCTTCAATATTGAGAAGTTGGATTATATTAAATTCTACCTCAATTAGATGTCTGTAAAACTAAAAAACATACAAATGTATAGTTCATAATTAAAATGCTTCGTTATATAAAAGCTAATTTTTTCCAAAAATGTCGGTTAAAACCAATAAAAGCCACCGGCATGGCTTTTTTGCAACCCTGTACTTTACTACCCATTCTACTGTCATGTAATCATCATTCTGGCTTGTTATGTTTAGAGCATGATTGATTGCTACTATAGAATTTATGAGTTTACTATTGTATAGTGCCATTTCTTTAACTGGCAAACTTTCAATAAATAGATTTAAATCTAAAAGCATATTTCTTTTTTCAATAATGTTACTTCTATCTTTATCACCTCAATCTTTGTTGGTTCACTTACTTTCACAAAATCAGAAGTAAATATGACTAAATCATTTTTTTAAATATCAACGAATTTGTGGTTGCACTTGTTACAAGAAATCATGAGTTACTCTATTTTAAATAATATTATAGTTCTAAAGCATATTTGCTACATTGCTTTTATAAACCTTGATAATTTTTTTTCTTAACATGTAGAATTAATAAAAATATTCATTATGAATAATAATCTAAAAAAATGGCAAACTATAGAACAAAGCACAATTAGTTATTATTCTTTTATTTATGCTGAGTTGAGTTGTGAATATGCCAAACTTCTGTTTAACTGCTTATAATAACTTCAAGTTTCATGTAGCTACAGATAGTGTTGTAGTGATTAAAAAAATTATTAAAATCATTCAATAAATTAAGTAATTTGAGGTTACTCTTGTTATGAAAAATCTAAAGTTACTCTTGTTACAATATTAAATTTAAAGGCGTATAATTTTCATAAATTAATTTCATACTGTTGAAGATTGTATAAGTAAGCTGTACATCTATATGAAAAATTCTGATCAAAATTTTTTTTTCACCTTAGGATAAACTTTTATATGTTTTTGGTTATTCTTGTTACATTTCAATGGACAAATTTAATCAATCTTTTTAATTAAAATATTATATATATTTCTTTGTTTTTTTATTATTAACTAATAAAAGGATACTTACTACTATTGTAAAAAACAAAACAACAGCAAAACAAACAAAACTTATGCGTAATTGGCATTAGGAATCATATGAAATTCATGCATTTTTTCTGTTTAAATAAATATATATATATATTTATTTATTTTGCAGCCCATTTGCAAAGAAAAATACATCTAAATACAGAAAATTCTTCAGTATTATTTTCCTTGGACTTTTTACTAAAAAAAGATAGATAATATACCAATGTCTTATTAAGAAAAAAATTGCCTTTGATGTCTTACTTTTCATGGAATTGCCCTTTTCCTGGTTATGTTATTTCAGTTGACAGTGTGTCTTGGCCTAGTGAACATTGTGTGTGTGTTGTTGAAACCTATTTTAAGAATGTGATTTCCATCATTCAAATGCAATGATTATTTCGTAGGCACTTTGGAGTAAGCAGGCATGGAAAAGTACCCGACGGAAAAACAATATCCTAATGGGTTGCTAATTTTAGAGAAACAGGTTTGTGTTTAAAACGAAAGTCATCTGATAGACCACGTCATGTTTGAACTCTAATAAATGTGGCCGCAGTAAGAGATGCTGTAACGCAATCACCATGACATTCAGCTTGTAAACAAGCTAGTACCCTTGGACTATACCAGCGTTCAATGAAGAGAATTTTATTGAAGATCTGAAATTCTATCCGTACAAAATGTTTGTACAGAAAATTAAAGAATATGATTGGACGAATCGAAAGAAGTGTTGTGAAGTTTTGCTTGAAAATGTTGCATCTGATGAGGTTCTGTTGAGTGACGAAGCTCATTTCCATTTGTCCGGATGTGTTAATAAGCAAAATTTCAGCTGTTAGGCTGAAAGCAATCCCTGCCAAAAGCATGAGTGACCTTTGCATAGTAAACATGTTACTGTTTGGTGCGCTGCATCACATCTGGGTGTGATAGGCCCGCAGTTCTTTGAGGAGAATAATGAGACAGTCACAGTAAATAGCCAACATTAAGTGCACATGTTACACAGCTTCTTGCAGCTTCAGCTCCATCAGTTTGGCCAGCCAGAAGTGTGGTTTCAGCAGGATGGTGCCACAGTGCATACTTCTAAATTATCCATGGAATTGCTAACACAAATGTTTCCAAGCCGCCTAATCTGTTTCTGAGATGACATTTCATGGCCAGCATGCTCACCTGATCTTGTTGCATGCGACTTCTTCCTGTGGGGTTACCTGAAGGCTGAAGTTTACACACATAAAAATAAGACACTTGATGAACTGAAGGATGCTATTTGATTCGAAATTGCAGCAATAGTGGAAAAGGCTGTAATGCTGAATGTCTGGGAGAGACTTCACAAGTGTATAGAGAATGAAAGAAAACATTTAAACAATATAAATTTCCATACAACAAAACCTCAAAATTAATTAATAGCAAAAATTGTTAGATTGTAAAAATTAAGAAATGGCAAACATTATTCTTTCTGAATGTAAACATAAAATATTTGTTTTCAATGTCCTATATATCTTTATTGACCTCAAAATGAGGAAATCTTTATGCTCCACCCGGTACATGTACAACCCCAGTCAGAACAATTTTAGTTTTTATAACTATTTTTTTTATTCAGTTCATTTTTTAAAAAATGTTACAAAGGCATAAAATAAACAGAATTATTAGGAATGTTGTATATTTATTTATACGACTATTTTTGTGCTGTATACAAGCATTTAATAAATAAAATTTTAGAATTTTAAAATAGTTCCTTTCATGAAATAACCTGAGTTTTACAGTTTAGAGCAAATTTTGAATTATTCTTTATATGGCAAACATTCAACCATAAGTCATTTTTTTACAACCAGTTAGAATATTTAAAAAATAATTATTTAAAAAATTAAAATCAGGATATTTTTTATAATTTAAATTACTTTTGTGATTGTTTCCAGCATTCAAGTATTCAAAGCATACAAAAACAAAAAAACTGTAGGTTTACAAAACAATTAAACCTCTAGTTAGATGGTATTAAAGAACATAATTTATGATTTTATGTTTCATTTTTTAAATTATCACTAGTCATTAAAGGGATAAAATTTGCAATTTCATGAATTAAGAACATAAATAACAAATGTAACAATTATAGCAGCTCTTTTTCTACCTTCATTTTATAATTACATAAATCTACATTTACAGAAATGATGTGTGTAGATGTTAACCAAAAATTTTATGAAAATTATACATTCACAAATAACTAGTTACCTGCCAGTACAAACTCACATTGACTTCCAGAATACTATGAAATTTACTAACATATCCTTTAATTGGCATGTAATGACACATATAAATTTTACAAAGAAAAAATGATAAAAGGCAGGTGAAAAATTAAATAAGCAGAATAACATACTGTATAGGAATGTTGATACCAAACTTTTTCATTGCACTTACAAACTCTTGATCATTATTACAAAGAGGGCACTTAAAATAGTACATTCCAGCACTCAAAGCTTGTTTCTATAAATAAATAACAATAAAAATTTAATAGTTCTGTAAGTTATCTTGTGTTACGTTGAAAATAAATTGTAGATCATAAAAGTAAACATACACATTAGGCTGTTTCATTTTTTCCAAGGATGTGACTTTCATATGACTTTATGTTCTGAGTCTGGGTGTTGTTAAAAATATGTATGTTAAATTTCAAGAAAACTGGATAATATTTAGGGGTTGCACACTGTCCACTTTTATCTTAAACTAGTGAAATTTCTAATATTGGAGTGTTTTGTAATAATGGGCTTCTCGCATATTTCTTTCATTTTTTGAGGCAATTGAACTTTAAAATGGGAACCAAAAGTGGAATTTTGTTGCTAGAAAAGGTGCTAATGATGAGTTTTTTGGCACTCAGCTCCCTTCAAAGGAATCAGTAGTTTTTATTTATCATTCATTACAAGCAAATGAAAAACTTTTGAATACTGATAAATATGATAATACTAAACTTCAGGAAGTGTAAAGAAAAGCAGTGTTAAAATCAGGGGGTGGCACAGGCAGGTGACGTAGAATTGACTTTTTTGGACAAATGTATTATTCATATTGATAAGGAAAATATGATTGAAAATTTAAAAACTAAGTGTGCAAAAAAAAAAAAGGGAATTGAAATGGTTAGAGATTATAAACTTAATTTTTGTAAGAAATGGTCTGAGCCATTTCGTTATTAATAAAACAATGATGTTCATTAATATTCTAAGAAGCCATGTAAATGCTCCAAAAGTGGTCAATGATACTGCAGAAAAAAATAATTGCTCAAATAAAAAAACTTTAACAAATTGATCAGGAAATTACAAAAATTCTTGTTGAAGGTAGTCAAGCATCGCAGAATGTCACCAAAAGAACAAAAGAAGGGATTGCATCATTCAAAGTTGATTAATGTAGCTCATGTTTTGCTCTTCACCTATTAAAAAATTAGCGTCTAGTTTTAGTATTATTTCAGGTTTGTGTTTTCTAGTTTTTCCAATAAAAGTAATTAACATTGAAAAATCTTATTTTTCGCCTACTTTTAGAGAAGTGATCAAAGTTTGCAACCTCCAAATATTAGTCAATCTTTGTGAATTCTGGGATATACATCTTTTACAACAACCAGACTTGGAGCATAATCAAAGTCATATGAAAATCACACTTTTGGAAATAATGAAATATCCCAATACACATAATACAAATCATACATACTGAGATGGCATTAAAATGGTAAGAGAAATAGATGAATTAAATTTTATTCACACAATGAACCAGGGTTGCCAGTTGTATAAGTCTGGTTTACTAAATGAATTCGGGCATATTTATTTTTTTTAATAATAAACATACTTTAATTAACCCTTTAATTAAAAAATATTAGTTTCTTATTTTTCATAATACAAGTATTACATAAGCATATTTTTAGTCATTTTGTACCCATACTCCCCCCTTATATGGAAAAATAAGCAAATGCTAGACATCCCCTACCTTATGTTTATATATGATTTCATGGTAATCTAACATCAACACTATTTTATCATAAAAAATTACAATAGTGATAAATTCTATTATTAATCAGGCAAATTTGCATAAATAAACATATGGGTTGTGGTATCGAAGGAAATAAAGTCAGTTTAATATTAATATAATATTAATTATTGCATTGAATAATTCAGAATACAAAATACTTTAATGTATTATCTATTGCACTGAAAAAAAAAAAAAAAAAAAAAAAAAAAAAAAAAAAATTAAGAAATATAACAGATTTATTTAGGCACATAACTAAAAATTTTAAAAAGAATCATAAGAATATTATGTGTTTTGCATTCACATTTCTATTCTGGTGGAGAAGATGTTTGAATTTGTATTTCTTAATTGTCTATTTATGCTTTTTAAGTTTTCAATGCAGTGATGGGTTGGAATGTTCGTTTCCAGTCTTTGTTTACCCCCATATAATTTTTTCTCAAGTTGTTCAACTTCCAGAGAATGCTCATTTAACTCCTATTCTTTTACTTTTTGTTATTAAACTACAGTTGCTTTGTTGTCTAATGCTTAAGTAAGAATTCTCGTGCCCCCCCTCTCCCCCTTGTTTGTAAAAATAAGCAGACACTGGACCCCCCCCCCCTTAATACATAAGATAATACTTGAATGACCCCATATGATAAATCTAAAAAGATGTTATAGCAGTACAATTCATATTATAGAATATTTCCCTTCAAAATTGACCAAATAAGATACAAAACACCCCTTTTAGGAAAAATACATTTTGTGGGGGGGAGGGGGGCACTGAACTACAGCACTGAATGAAATTGCAGTTAAATTGGGTGATTTATATCCATTTCGATACATTTGGAATAGCGTAATATCATTAAAATACTCTCCAAACAATTTTTCTCCTATATACCATAATGTAATCTATTTCTTTTGTATGCCCCTGTAAATGAGTCAATCATACATATTTCATATGCATTACCAAACATATTTTGGTGACCCTAAATAAGTTTTATTACCGTATTTTCCTGCGTATAATCCGCGGCCGTAAATTTTAGCCTTAAAAAAAATTTTCAGCAGATAATCTGCAGGTTATACAATGATTGCTCATTGTTTTCAAAATTCCAAAATACTAATAAATAAATTTTCTATTCACTTAGTTGTCCTATTTAAATGATAATTGAAATAAAATAAATAATTATAGGATAACTTCAAATTAAAATAATAATCGATAGTATCAATAATATTTGACAATAGTTTAATAAATTTTTTTCTTGTTCTTCTGCCATAATCAAACATTTGATTATGGCGATTGATTATCTTCAATCTATTTCCAATAATATTTGACAATAGTTTAAAAATAATTTTTTCCTTGTACTTCTCATAGAATTATCAAGAACTTGTTGCATAGAATTATCAAGTTCTTGTATAATTCCAATGTTCTTCTGCTTTAATCGAACATTCGATTATGGCAATCAATTATATTCGATCTATTACCAACTTCTTCTGCCTTTTCTATTACATCCAGCATAACTCGTGCATTTTCTTTTAGACATGATTGTATAACATATATACACTGTAAAAAATTTGACCCTTTTGCTGCATCGTCACTCCCTTGCTTTTATAGAATATCTCTCTTTTGACCTATGAGAATGCTCCATAATAGGCTGAAATAATCGTTTTCTATAAAAGCGGTGGAGTGACGATGCAGCAAAAGGGAAAAATTTTTTACAGTGACAAATAAAAGAAGATTCAGCAACAAATGATTAGATTGCAATTTTTGATCGAGATGAGTTGAGAAACTATTCTTCATAAGAAGCATGTTTCTAAAAAACTAGACAAATATTCTTAAAACATTGGAGGCCACTCTCACTAGGACATACATGTCATATATGAACCAATCGCAAACAGGTCCGTGAACGGTCTCCCAAACAGACAAATGTTTGATATGTTTACATTTTATAATAGCCAGTAGAAATTGGAAATCAGTTCTGCTTGAAAAGAATTTCATCAGATTATCCACACCGGCAGATAATCCTCACTTGAAAATTTTGAGGTTTTTTAACAGGTAATCCGTGGATTATGTGCAGGAAAATACAGTAATTGTATGAAAATCCAAGTATATTTACGGAAGTTAGAGCACGGACAGATGGTACAGACAAACCAAATGCACAAGCACTTGTCAACTTTGTTGAAAAGTGGGGGGGAAAACTTTTCAAATTAAAAAAAATATTAATAGTATAAAAAATGAGAATTTAAATTCTGTTTAAAATGTTGATTATGCAGATTATCTGTTTAAATGTCCTTGCTACAACAACAGAAAGCATTCAAATGCAAGGAATTATTTTGCCAATTTCTAGTGGTAAAAGAGCCAGTAAGAACTGATCTAATCTTTTATTTAACATTAAAACATGATGTCTTGCTATTGAAATTGATCAGTTTCAACTACACAACTTCAATTTTTTATAAACCAGCTGAAATCGCTGATGTTAATCACTCAACCAACCAACCAAAGTAAAGAAGAAAACAGAAAGACAAACTATATGCATTGCAGGTTGTCAATTTGATTGCTAGTTTGTGATGTCATTTGAAACTAATCTACTCTCTTAAATGTTTATTATTATTCAATACATTTTCAAAGTAACTGTTTCAACTCCATGCTAAAATTTAAAGTTTAGTTGACAAAAAGTCACTTTTGAAATATTAAGCTTCAAATTGGTTTATTTAACTCTTTCATTATCAAAGCGCCCGAAACGCCTGGTCATTCAGAATACCCAAGATGCCTGAAAGTGCCTAGACTATTTCAACCCCTCTTTTCTCCTTAAAACTACCTGTCAAGACGTGACATGGGATATATACAAATCTCTGTGAAACCAAAACATAAAATCAAAGGGTAGAAACTCTCGGCCAAGTTCGCTAATAGTCATAATCAAACCAAGGGGTATAAATAAAAAAATTTCTGTGTGGAAAAGATAAACGGGCTCAAATACAAAAATATAGTGTTAAGAATACATTCATAGATCTTTCAATCCACAAGGTATCAAATTCCACTTATAAATCTTCTTAATATCCCCCCCCCCCCACACCAACTTTTATATTGAATAATTTTTCACTTGAGTCAATCTTACAGAAAAAAAGTGACTGAAAAAAATTATTGTATTAACATGATTCTTGTAAACTCAGCTCTTACAGAAAAACGAAATTAAAAAATCTTGAAAAGCAGTCAGATAAAATTTTTAAACTGTGCTTACCTCTAATCTTGATTTAGTGTTGTTGGTGAAATTAGTACTTAACTTCGAAATCTACCTCCCCCAGTAGGCCGAGCCAACAGCGGTTTTTCTAATATTATAATTAGCTATATTATAATTAGCTTATGAAAAGAAAATCCTGGAAACATTTATTTATTTTTTGAAATATATAGATGTTGGCTTACTCTTTTATTTTGCTTTTTTAACTTATGCTTTTTCCCGCATTTTATGTTAATCGTAAATATATATATATATATATTTTGCCTTGTTTTATTAAAATTATAATTTGTTGATCTTTAGCATTTTCAACAATGTATTTAATTACATTTCCTTCATTTGAACCTGTTCTCCATTGTATTGTATGCCTATATGCTTGAAAATTTTCCATCTGATAGAATTTCCAAAAAATAAATGCATAGTATTGAATTAAAACAAAAAATATTTTATTTTGAAATAAAAACACTACCAAAAGGTAGGAATGGAATTGATATTTTCTGAGAAACATCAAAAATCACTTTTTTGTAAATTTCAATTTTTATATATCTGTCTCTATCTCTCCATTTTTAATAAAAATATGAAATGAGGCGGATTTTTTATGTTAATTCATTTTTTTCAAAGTCAACAGGTAAACACGGCAAATTGAGATACATTAGTTATTAAGAGATATACGATGTTCAGTTATTGAAAACTGATTCTATGTTCCAATTAAGCATATGTTAAACACATGTATCGGTCATTGCATCTCGATTGATGAATAGCATATGAATAAAGTGAACGACTTTCATATCTTTATGTAAATTTTCCCAAGGATAGCCTTTGAAATGAGAAATAAGGAGACAACGTGAAACAAAAATACATGCAAATAACAGGAATTTTTTGAGGTGGAAAAAGTGTCAAATAAATGAAATTTTTAAAAGAATGAATCAAAATTTTGAGATTCAGCACAAGAAAATGCAAGTTTGGCAATATGCAACATACACTATTTACAATAAAATTAAAAATATAGCGAAATTTATTTTGGGGGTTCTACTACTACTACTAATCATATATATTAAAACAGTAGGCAACCTCTTTAAGATCAATTCAAATTGGTCTTTGAGCATGCGCGAAGTTGAACTTATTAGCCCTTCCAGTTACAGGAAAGTCGAAGGAAGTCTGGTTAGCTCAGTGGTAGGGATGCAATGGATATCCGGCTGATTTTTCAATATCCGAAATATCACCGGATATCTGACTTCTCTATTGGATATCCGGAGAGTGCAGCAAAGCAAATATAGATGAATAACAGTAATCGTTTGATCCCAAACAATGCCGAAACACTTTTGTTTATAATGCAAAAGATGAAATAATAAGTTCCCTATCAATGAATAAAAGGTAATTCTCAAAAGCTTAAAAAATTGCCAGCTTTCCTTACTATTTATATTTAAATTCTGTAATAAATTCAAGAATTTACATTTATATCTTAGAAAATTGTATCTTTACTTTCAGATTGTAAAACAAAATTTGAAGTCAAAATAGCAAATAAAAACTTTTTGTAAAAATGTATAAAGATAGAAAACCAACATTTAGAAATGCTCAAATAATGAATGAAAAGGTAACAAACAACTGTTTCGAATCTATTATCGAGATTCTTCATCAGTACAAGACTCAGCATGTAGAAAAAGCTAAGCTCAGCAAAGTGACAGAGAAACGCAGGCTTATATACCAATTACAGGAGCGAATGATAGTAGATTCAAAACAGCTGTTTGCTACCTTACATGCATTATTTATGCATTTCTAAATATTGGTTTCTGTCTTTAGTGTTTATAAAATTTGAAATTGTTTAATAAACTATGATTTTATTAATTTTCTCTCTTTCGCTTAGTTTAAATAATGGGTTAATTGGTTTTTAAGCTAAACAACCAAAAAAACATTTTTTACTTTCTTCTATCCTTGACAGTGGAAAGTAATGTAATCACTTTTTTCGACAAAATTATATGTTTTAGGGATCCAATATCCTTAAAAAAATGTTTATTCAAAACCTGTCTGTCCCAGTGTCACCATCATATCATCAAAAATTGTATGAAGTTATACATAGAATGACCCAAATATTTTGTGCATGTTTTTGGCTGTCGTTTTAGACATAGGATCATTCTGATGAGGACACCTCCATGATTAGGTTTACGAGTTCACTGGATAAGTCTAAGAGGGGGGAAATGGGAGATAACTCCCCCCATTTAGTTTAATGGGTTTTTCCCATAAAATTTACCTATTTGCTTCAAAATTTGGACGTAGGTTCATTCTGATAAGGCACTTCCCTGATTTGTTTTGGGAGTTCATTTGATAAGTATAAATGGGGGATCGGTGGGACTACTCCTCTTAATTTAGGTAAATGATTTTTCTTGCAGAATTAACCGATTTGTTTTAATATTTGGATACAGGTTTATAGCGATAAGATGCTTCCCTAATTAGCTGTGGGGTTCTTTTGTAAAGCATAAAAGGGATACTGGAGATTACCTCAAACCCCTTTAAATTTGATAAATAAGTTTTTATGCAGAAATATCCTATTTGCTTTAAATTTTGGATGTACATTCTTTTTGATACGGCGAATTTTTGAGTAGTTTTGGAAGTTTAATATTTAAGTATAAAGAAGGGGGATAACTCCTCTTAAATTATATAAATGGGTTGTTATGAAGAATTATTCAATTTGCTATGAATTTTGGATATAAGTTTTTTTATGTGATAAAGCATATCCTTGGTTAGTTTAGGGGATTCAATGATAAAGTATAAAAAGGGGAAATGGGGGGAGCTATTTCCCCCCTTGTTTTTTGAATGTTTTTGAATTGGCAGTTCATGCAGCAATGGGAATTTTGTATCTTGCAAAAACTGGCTATTTACAAACACAGGGGTAGGAGTGACCAATTCATAAAATATAGGACATTTTTTGTGAAAAATATAGGACATATATAGGACGTTTTAAAAATAACGTTATTGGAACTATTTTACTGTAAAATACTTTTTAGCATATAGTCTATAAATTAGTTTATAAATTTTCACTAATTAACAATAGTAAATCAAGATACAATATTAAATATATATAATAATGAATTTTTCCATTGTTCCTAAGTCTTCTTAGTAAAATGGAAAATTTCCAAACCAACAATGTTAGATTTCAAGGGAATCTGATGTTTCAGAAAGGCTCACATGTGATAGATACCCTTGCCAAATGCATTGTGAACAATGTGCAAATTAAAGATTCAAACACTAAGCCAAATTTTCTTATAGATTGTTTGAATATAGATAGATTCAAAATTTTGAAAGCTTATTTATTTGCATTAGGTCCATCTGATCCTAATAAGAGCAAATAATTTAGCTCTAATTTAGAGGCTTTCATATCATTCATTATGGTGTTTGCTATGTTTGTTGCAGTTACATGTCCAAAAAGTTCACTCCCAATATATTTTTTGACAATATCACTAATTTCCCCACTCCAATACCTAGCAAAAATATCTAATTGTTCTAAGTTCTGATAATTTAATATCTCCCCATACATGAAAGCAAAAAAAGGAAATTCTTGCTTAAAATAGTCACTAATTTGCTTTTAAATATATCAGTCAAGGCCATGAGATATGGCGTATTGAACTTAACTGTGTAACTTGTGACAAAGGGAATCCACAAACATTTTGCAAAATAAATTTTGTAGTCCATGTGATGACTTTAATAACTAATTAGGGAAATGTGAATTATCCACAATACCTTGCAACGATAGATCTTCTATTCCTCATTTAAAGTCCAAGTACTCAATACACTTTTTTTTAATTTGATATTCAAACTTTTTCTGTCAGTAGAATCCCCAAAGCAAGATTGAAACTAGTCACTGTTTTTCTGAATTATCTTTGTACCTCATTGTTTTGACATGCTGCATTAATTGTGAATAACCATTGTTGCAGATGGGAAGTGGGCGTGGTAATCATCTTTACCCTTCACACACCATTCGGCGATTAATTTTCCATGCCCATCAATCTGATCTATCCAAGCATCACAAAATTTCGTCAATCTATGTTCACATTGTGCCATTGCATTAATATTGAATTAATGTATTTCCATAAAACTTCAGATTAAGTTAATCTTTCATATAACTTTGTGCATATTACTTTTTGGTATAAATCGCTCAACAGGTGATGCTGCTATGCTGCATTATTCATGATTATCACAATAGCTCTATCTCAAGGACTAAAGGATGATTTTTTTATCAAACTACAGATTCAGACAGTTCTTGATATTTATTAATGTCGTTTAGTTTTTGGTGTAAATGTCCAATAGGTGGCACTACTATGCTATATTTTTCAAGATTTCATTATAGCTGATTAATTGAATGTTGTTTCAAGGTACTGAATCTAAAATTGACCTCCATAATGTACAGTAATGTTTCAAAAACACGGGCAGTTTGCATTAGAAAAGTACAACTGCGATGAAAAAAAAACCCATATTTTATTACAAGTAAATACATTCCAAATTATACTTTCCTTCTTGATTAAACTTTGAATTTAAGTAGTTTTTTAAAGCATAGTAGAAGTTTATCTCACTGTATAACTGATTTTGGTATTTCCTCTCAAATAGCAAGCATTTTCTATTTGTAGTGTTCTGTTTTCATAATTTTTGAGTTCCATTCTTAGAAATATGAAATTACCATATGGAAACATTATTGAATATGGTTTCTTACTCAAGAATAGAATACCAGATTTCAGATTTAAAAAAAAAAAAAAAAAAATTATGTTTAATTAAACTTAAAAAAAAAATATTTTTCTGGTTTCAGTGAGTAAAAATCCAACAGTCAATAAATCCTATGCTATTTTTAGTTGCAGACCTGAGTAAGCTAAACTAAAACTTAGTTTTGTTTGAATTTAGATAATAAAACTAAATCAAAACTTTGAATTGAGATTGGAAAGCTATACCAAAACCAAACATATCTTTTAAAGGAAATAAAATTATAGTTGTAAGAAAAAAGTGTAATAATGTAAAAATATATATATATATATATATATTTTTTTTTTAACGAACAATGGAATTTTTTTTAATACTGATATTGATAATAATGACAAAACTGCAACAATTTTTTTAAACTAGTATCATTTACTTAAAAACTATACTTATGTAAATGGAATGCATAATTTATTTCATTCCAAACTGCAGACATATTGGCTCAGGTTTTTACATTAGGTCAATTGGTAATTAAACATGTAACTGAAAAATCATTTCAACAGAGATATGATATAACAAATAATAGTGTTTTAAAAATTCTTAGGCTGTGGGAAAAAACTAAACTTTTAAAAGCAGGCTTTGCTACTTTCTTTTTATTTTGTAATATAAAGTGAAAATAATTTTCATTTAATACAAATAAATGGGAAAAAATGTTTATTATTTAATATTCTCTAAGAAAATATAATTTATTTGGGAGAAACAGTCATAAAAAATCAATATTTCCAATTTTTCCGTTTTTTTCCGAAAAAAACGGTAAAAAACCAGTTTTTTTCCACCACTTATATTTTTCCGGAAAATTTACATCTCTAATTGATACTAATGATTATTATTTTAACTTACAGTTATCCTATCATTATTTATTTTATTTACAATTATCATTTAAATAGGACAACTAAATCAATAGAAACTTTATTAGTATTTTGGAATGTTGAAAACAATGAGCATCGTATAATCCGCAGATTATACACCGGTGCAGATTATCTGCTGAATTTTTTTTTTAAAGGCCAAAATTTACGGCCGCAGATTATGCGCCGATGCGGATTACATGCAGAAAAATATGGTACCTCAAAAAAATACATTATTAACCCTTTCCAGCACAAGCAAATTCTATTAGTAAAATGAGAAATTGTCGATTGACACCGGAATTTATAAAGGACTTGTCTAGATATTATGAATTCCTTAATTTAAGCTTTCATTGTAAAAGCAAAATTACATTAAAATATTACTGGTGCCATTTGCAAGTTTGGAATTAAAATTAGGTGTTGCCGGCCCGGCAACACTGCGCAAGAAAGGGTTAATTCACATCAAAATCATAAAATAAGTAAGTTTTAATTCTGGTTTAGCCAGATCATAGATATTAGCAATATCTTTAATTTTTTTAGAAATAAATTTATTCTTTCTTCATGAAAAATCATGAATTCAGAAATATGAAAAAAATATTACAAATTAAAAAATATATGGAATGGATATCAAGCTAAAAAAGTCATATTGTCCTTATATCTGAACTGAATGTTTCCTTGTTTACATCTGTAAATTATGTGCAGATTTTAGAGAGTTGCAGATTTTAGGATTGTGGATTTGAGGGAGTCTACTGTATTTAAAATGAAATAAATAAAATATGAAAAAAAATTGAAAAAGTAACTGCTAGGACATACTTGCAAACATATTTTATGAAACAGATTCTTCTTGCAACAGGGTGGATAGAGACAAAAATCAGTTTCATGAGGTCCAATTGATTCTTGGCATATATTACAAAAAAATGCATCAGTTATCTTCACCTTGGGTTGCCTGGGCTTGTGATCACTACAAAACGAACTATAAAGAAAACAAAATTATATAGAACAATTACACCACTTAATTACATAAAAAGCACTATTTTTTTTTTGCGTATACAGGCCAAAAATTCCCAAACAATATATATATCAACATTGCAGTGTATCAAACTTTTATATAAAAAAAACAGTAAGTAGCAACATTTTAGTTTTAAAAATAAGCACATGTAAGCACACTTTTAGAGAAAAATATCTATTTATGCACATATAGGCGTTACAAGGGTGATTGTGTTCCAAGTGTATCCCGGATTTCCAGGTTTTTTGATCGATCCATTCGGATTTATGATATCATTGCGTTTAGTGGAAAATTCAAACATTAAAAAAATCACGAATTTTGGGGAAAAAAAAAAACACGAAAAAACAGTTGATTTTGTCAAAAATAGCGAGAAAAAAAAAAGATCAGTTTTGTCAAACAATTGCAAAAACTGACCAATTTCGTCATATAAATGCAAAGAAATGGCAAATTTTATTTTTAAAAAATCGCGAATAAAAAAAATTTCATCAAATAAGCATGAAAAACAGGAAATCTTGTGAAAAGATTGTGAAAAAGCCACAAATTTGGTCAATGGATTGCGGAAAAAGTTACTGCTGGAGTGGAACTTTCTGTAAAAAAACTGTTATTGCTGCTTTTAAAAACTAATTTTGTTACTACTTTTTTTTGGGGGGTCACTGTTGTTTCAAATTCTGTTTTTGAGTAAATATGACCTTTGAAATTAATATATTTTGCATTTGATAATTTTAACGGCTTTTTTTTTTTTTTTTTTTTTTTTTTTTCCCCTCCTCCTGGGGTTTATGAAATTCATCTCTTTTTAAACATCATATGAAGAAAATTGTGATTTTTTGCAATATTTTGACAAAATTTCTGGTTTTTTCCATTATTTTTTGCAGAAAATTTTTGGTTTTTGCAATTTAACGAATTTTGTGGTTTTATCGCGATTTTTTGTAGAAATTTGAGTCTTTTATGAAATTTGTAATTTTTGAGATCTTTTTGCAAAATTTGATTTTATCACAATCTTTTGACAAAATGTGCAAGTTCTTCGTCATCTTTTGATGAAATATGTGGTTTTTTTTTTTTTTTTTTTTTTTTGGCATTTTTTCATCAAAAATCTTAAGTTTTATCGCGATTTTTTCATGAAAATTGCACTTTTATTACAAATTTTAAAACAAACTTAATGGTTTTTTAGCAATTCTTTGTAGAAATTTGCATTTTTTCATGATCTTTAATAAAATTTGATGGAATTTTTAAATTTTTTCGTGATTATTCAATGAAATTTCAGCAGCATTTTTTTTTTTCCTGATGAAATTTGTGGTTTTATCGCAGTTCTTTGATGAAATTTGTGGTTTTATTACTGATCTTTGATCAAAATTTGTGGTTTCATCGCGATTTTGAGAAAATTTGTGTTTTTTTTTTTACGAGATTTTTTATTGAAATTTGTGATTTAATCACAATCTTTTGACATAATTTGCAGTTTTTTCATAATTTCTTGATGAATATTTTTGGTTTTTAAGCGAATTTTTCAGTTTTTTCGTTAATTTTTTATATGACATTTTTCGGCTGACTTATTTTAATTGATCGTTCAATGATATTTTCAACTTATTTTGGTTGATCGTTTGACAGTGTTTGCAAGTTATTTTGGATGACCATATTTCACTGCATTAAAATAGCCAATATTAGGCAAATCAGACATGCTACATATGTCTTTTCAAAAGGAAAAAAACGATACAGTTAAACTATCATATAAAAATGCACATAAATTCAAAGTTTGTATGTTTAATAAATTGGCTTAACTATTTCAATAAACATATAAATGCTATATGTAATTTTGCTACCAATAGTTATAATTTCTAAGATGACTACAGAAATTGAGAAGAAAAATTCACCGTTTTTTTAATCAAATATCTTTAATTTTTATTTCTAATGACAAGGGTTGAATGTTTGTAACAGCATGAATTTTTATCAATTTAATACAAGCATCTATATATTTAAAACACTAAGTGTTTCCTTTTGACAGTCCATGAGAAGTAACTACTGCATTAAATTACACCATTCTTCTTTTAAATGAAAGATATTTGGTCACAGATTTGTAATCATGCATCCATTTGTTCGAATATTTTATTAATTAGCTTTAATTTTAAATTAAAATACTGCAGCTGCACATGCACAGTATTTAAGTGTAAATCTGCTTTTAGTCGTTATGCTGCACATACATATAGATGCTTACTCAGTTGAATTATCACATAACACATAGAAGTTGTTTGCCACATGTCTGCATCTCAGATGCGATTTATTGGAACAAACTTTTGTTTGTTTCACAAAGTTAATATTATTTGGCTCTTTCAGCATTATTAACAATAAAAAAACTTGCTGAGTTGATATTAAGAACCAGACACAGTTTATTTCATGAGCATCAGGATGTTTTGGTCACATTATACACACAAGAGTGATGTGAAGCTAAAAGTTGTGGCTGGTAATCCATTTTATTAATTGTCAATTCATACACATGAAGATTGGGAATCTAGCATGTAAAATTGCAGTTGCTCTTTCGAAAAACGGTATTTATCACATAAATGCAAAGCTATTATTGTAAGATCAAAACTCAAATTTGACACTTTTGAATATGCATGAACTGTTTTTCCAAACCTCTTTAATTTAAACAGAAGTAAAATGAGTTCCTACTAGCATGGTGGCATAAGGCAGCAGTTTAACTTTTTACTACATTACATGCCATATCTGGTGCACACCTAAAAACACTATAATTTTCATTATGTACAGTAGAACCCCGATAATCCAAATCGGTTTTTTCATTTTTTTCAAGTTTCAGAAGCAATTGGCTAATATCCATAACATTAACTTGTTGCATAGTCATATTCTGAATTAAAAAAAAAAAAAAAAAAAAAAAAAAAAAAATCCGGATTATTGGGGTTTTACTGTACCACAAATTTGACTAATACGATCACTGTTCCTGATCAGGAACAATCCAAAGAATTGAATAACATTTACTTTGTCCATGTCAGATGACTGTACTAAACAAAAAGTTAGAATTTGTTCTTCAGAAACAAAAGAAATTGCGATCAAGATATAAAAGTAAGATTTTCTCTGAACACTTCAAAATATTATTATAAAAAAGTTTCAGAGTGTTAAGCAAATAAAATTAATTATTTTAAGCTCATTTAGTTACAAAATGTAGCAACACAATATTTTAAAACCCTAACTGTGTACATGAGGTTGCACACAAACTATCAAATTTTAGCTGAAAATTTGAAATTCAATTTTTTTTTAAAACTATTTTTCCCATTATTAGAGTGATATATAGATATCAAATAATTTTTTTCATAAAAATAGAAAGAATTGTGTAATAAAGGATTAAAGTTCTGAAAGTTTTGTAGTGGATGCAGGTTCGAGCTCAAGCCTGGCAAGTAATTTTTATAACATTTTTGTTGATAATTCATATGATTTATTTTATTAGGAAGAGAAGTTGTATGTTTTTTCATCATTATTTAAACACCAACATTATTTAGAAAAAATAATGATTTTATATTTAAAACATTTAACGCCCAATCCATGAAAAAATGGACATGAGGATGAAAATTTAAATTTCTTTAAATATGATCGAAATTTTGCATAGTAACTGTTAAGAGTGTACTATTTCATATTTTATCAAAAAAGAATTAAATTTTTGTCATTAACATACTTATTTTAATTAATAAAGTGACACTATGACTTTGTAAAATAGACTGCGGCAAAAATCTTTACATTTCATGGTCTCGTACAGCTGAACAAACATTCTGAAAATCTCCAAACTTGGATATATATATGATCTGACAGCTATTATTGAGAGTTTTTGTCTGCAGAGAAGTGTTCACTAATCTTCATTACAAAAGGTAAGCATATTTAATTACTCTTAATTATTAGGTCACACCCACAACAAAAAGTTACATTTATATCTCTGCAGAAAAATATTTTTGATTTAAAGTTATGAGACTTTATATTCAAAAATAGTTTATTAAGATACTTTGAATTACAGACACAAAAAGAAATTAATTAATATTTTAATTAGAATTATTGAGCGTTGCGGGCGTGACATGCCCCTGTTGCGGGTGTGACATTTAATTAAAGTCACACCCGCAACATCTTTTAAAATTGATTACAAATGCATATTTGAACAAATTATATATAAATTTATAAAAGAATAATATGCTGGAAAACATGTACTTGGCAGCTTTAACTATATAACCCTTTGATTTAATAGAGGGAATTCCAGTTAATAACAGAGTTTCCCCCAGGTTTAAAAAAGGGCAGGGCGCTACTGTTCTGAAAAGGGCACTTTTTACATTTTCAGGGCACTTTTCATTTTTAAGGGCACTTTTATAGAGTTAAATCTAGAATTCAGCGGTTCAAAAAGTCGTGAAAAAACAGAAATTTCATCAAAATATTGAAAAAAAGGTAAATTTTGTTAAAAAAATCGCGAAAAAATGGGAAAATTTTATTAAAAGATCGCATAAACAGCAGTTTTTGCTAAAATATCGCAAAAAACGGCATATTTTACTAAAAAATCGCAAAAAACGACAAATCTCGTAAAAATATCGCGAAAAAAAAGGAACTTTTCACAGAATTTTCCGTTTTATTTCGATTTTTGGACGAAATTTGCCGTTTTTTCGCAAATTTTTTGACAAAATCTGCCGTTTTATTGCTATTTTTTGACGAAAGTTGCCGTTTTTTGCGACTCATTTGACAAAATTTTCCGTTTTATTGCGATTTTCGGAAGAAATGTGTCGTTTTTCCACAATCTTATGAGAAAATCTGCCGTTTTGTGAAATTTTGTGACGAAATTAGCCATTTTTTTGCGAATCTCGCCGGAAATTAGTCATCATTTCACGGTTTTTAACGAAACTTGCCGTTTTCTTTTAGCGATTTTTTGACGAAATTACCCGTCCCACGGGACGCGTATGAGGCTATTTTTTGCGTTCTGTCGCTGATTTTTTGGATCACCGCTGGAGCGCTGCGTTTTTGCAATGTGGGCAAGAAGGGCGCTATTTTTTTTAATGAATGACAAGAGAGGCGCTAGTTTTTGGATGAGGGGCAAGAGGGGCGCTATTTTTTTAAACTAAAGGGCAGGAGGGGCGGAGCGCCCCCCTAAAACCCTCTGGGGGAAACTCTGAATAAATAAAAATTTGCATCACCTGAGCATGTGACACTGTGTGCAGTTGATTTATTCAGTTTGGATTGATAAAATTGTTGTTTTACTGCAAGAAAATGATTTTATTAGTGATATGTGATTAAGAAATTAATTTAAAAAGTAAGATTTTTATAGAAATTAAAAAAAGAAAATTACGAAACAATATTTTAGCAATTTTCTTTAAATTTGTTAATTTTGTTTTGTTTTTTATATACATTTTTTTAATTTTGTTATTTGATAGTATTTAATATATATATATTTTTAGTTTTTTAAAATAAGTAAATCAATATTAGGGGGAAGATTTTTTTTCTCTTTTAATTCAAATTAAATAAAAAGCAGAAGTAAGTATAATAGAAATTGTTAAAATGTTTATTAAGTTAGCATAAAATGTATATAGTCAGTTTGAAATTAACCAAAATTTAACATAATTAACTTTATGTAAGGCTAGAAATTTCAAGGGATAACTATTAAAAATTTGTTAAGCTTATATTTTTGGACTGGAAGTGCTATATTTATTCAGTTTACTCATTAATTTCTTCTCTTTTGCAGAGAATGAAAAGTACAGAAAGATCACGATATCATTGAAAAAAGATTAAGGAAAACCCTTTTAAATATGAAGCATATCTACAACAAGAGAAGGAAAGAGACAAAGCAAGGAGAGAAAAGAAGAGACTATTTTAAAAAATCATGTAAAGGATGGCAATCCTTTTGCATTTCATCTCATGGTAAAGGAGTTGTCGATGGGGTTGGTGCAATTGCCAAGAAAATGGTAACACTAGCAACGCTCTACAACTATAAATTCAGCATCAGATTTTGCCATGTGTGTAGAAAAAGTCCTAAAAAATATAAAAGAACTTTGCTGAATGTGAAATTTCAGAAGATATTGTGATAATGCTTCATGAATGCTGGCACCAAGCACAATCGCAGCTCAACATTCAATCGATACAGCATGTTGTTTTTATTGACGTAGGAACAATTAATGTAGCAATAACTTCAGAAAGTGATCACAAGAGAATTTGTTTGTTACCATATTTTGTCAAAAATATAATATCCAATGATAAGAGTGCAGTTGGATTTTGTAGAAGTTGTTTTATTCTCCACATTAAAAAAAAAAAAAGTGAAAACTTTGATGGACAAATAAGACAAATGAATGAAATATTATAGAATAAGAGTATCGGAAGAAAAATTAAGAAAATGTGTATATTTGGCTCAGTCAGTTAGATGTATCCATACTTTGACAAGGGTATAATATCCAACGATGAATGTGCAGTTAGAGATTTTGTAGAAGTTGTTTTATCTCGGCATTAAAAAGTGAAATCTTTGATGGACAAATAAGACAAATGGATGGTGACGATATAGAATTAGAATGTTTGAAAAAAATTTAAGAAAACGTGCATATTTGGCCCAGTTAGTCAGATGCATCCTAGGAAAAAAAAAGAGCATTTTTGTAAAAAAAGCTACCACCACCAGAAATTATAAATTCAAGATTGGAAATGAAATTTTTTTTTATATTTTCCTCTCTAGATATTATAATTGTAATACTCATTAATTCTTTAATTAAAAAAATCTGCCTTGAAACAATTTGTGTATGTCATTATTTTATTGGCTGTACAAGTCACACCCGCAACAGGGCGTCACACCCGCAACGAAAATTTTGAATATTTTCCACAAAAGCAAGAGTTAAGTAAGTAATTTAATTTTTTCATAGAATAATTATTTAAATATTACTGTCTAATATATAAAAATATCAATTCACTCAGTTGTCATAATTCACAGAGTTTTGCATTTTTGCACTGAAAGATGAAAATGCATGTCCTTTTTATGTCACACCCGCAACAGGTGGAAATTTTTTTTTTTATAAATAAATGATACATCGGACAATTTTCAGATTTGGATAAATGTATGTGTAAGTGGTCTACATTGAAATTCATACAAATTGAAACCAATGCTCAAAAATTTTTTTGCTGATGACTAAATTAAGTTGTGTAAATGTCACACCCGCAACTTTGGATTGGGCATTAAATTAAAATATTTTGCTAATTAAATTAACCTGATCTAAAATTTTTTACATTTTCTAATCATTATCAAGAATACATGGCTGTGTGTGTGTGTTGGTGTCAGAAAAAGCTTGCCTTAAGGGGGGGGGGACAAATATTTATGATATGAAAAATTATAGAAAAATCACCTTGATATCCATGGTTTAATATTTAAAAAATATTAAAATTCAAGTAAAAAAAAATATATTATAAAACGTTAGCTGTATCAAGTTTCAAATTTAAGATTTTAGAGAATAAGACAGATAAAAATAAAATTCATGGCAGCTTTTAATAATTATGTAGTCAAAAAATTAATAACTAAAAATAAATATTTAAAAGAGTCTGCAGTAAGTAAAAATAAATGCTCTTCCCAGTATTTTTAGATAATTTTCTGATAAAAAGCAACGATAATTTGTAGTATATTATAAACTTAAAATTCTTTTACACCACTGAACAGGTTACACTAACAGCACTGCCATCTTTCACCTTAAAAAATAGTATCACTTAAGCAAGCTTTTTCAAGATTTAAATAGTTTAAAAACAGCCAATCAAAATTCAAGAATTTTTCTAATAATACATTCAAGTTATTTACCATCAAATCTTGAAGGACATTATCTAGTATACATGAAAACACTAAGGAAATTTTTCTGTCCAGTGCAAAATTGACACATTTACACATGTGCTTTAAGCCTGCTAATTGGATCACTCCTTTTAGCAAATCACTCACGATAAAAAAAGAATTCTTTAAATATTCATAGACACACAAAATGTTTACTCAATCAGATATGAAGTGATGATTCTTAGGATTAACTTCTATCTATGTATATAATGCTTTGGTTTAGCTGATTTTAATTGCTTATTGAGATCACTGTCACTATATCCGCATGTTGTAGAAAATCATTACTCAATGTTGTTAATAAATGGAATTTGCACATTTAAATTTTTTTAATGTTTCATTTATATTTCAAAAAATTCATTTGTTTTTATAGTTACATGTGTAATTTTTGATATCCTTTACAGATAGAGCTGTATAATGGTCATAAAGATTACAGCACTATTAAGGATTAAAGACAAATTGAATATTCCATGCAAAGCTGCTTGGCAGCAATTAATTGCTGGATCAAAATCTAGTTAAAGTTTATGAAATTTCTGGAAAAATTTGGAATTTGTCATAGTACTACCTTTGAGCATAGCTGAATATGAAAGGGGTTTTAGCCAACTTAACCTTATTAAGACAAACATAAGAGGTCATTTGTCATTGGACTAGGTCAATGACATTCCTTTAAAATTATATGGATACCAATTGAAAGATTTCAATGTTGAAAAAACAAATTAATTTATGGTACTTTGATGTAACAAACGCTCAAGTTAGGAGACCTGATTTTAATAACTAAATATCATGGTTTTAATTTTTCAATTTAATTTTTGTATTTTTAATTTTGTATTCATAATAGATTTATAAAAAGAATTAAATATTTTTTTTCTAAAATCCAATCATTATAGTTTAATCAGGTTTAAATGTTTTATAGAAAGCCAGTTTTATCTTGTTTTAGTGATTAAGACAAAGAAAAAGTGTTTAATCATAACTGTGTGTGTCACACCCTCCCCCCTGCCCTTAACACACAAAAATCAAAACAATACTGTTGCATACCTGCCAACCTTAGAAAATTCAAATGTGTAAAACAATATGCGAACGACATTTTTATTGAATTTTTATAAAATGGTACATGAACAAAATTTCTTTGAAACAGCAAGTGAACAACATTTTTAATGAATTTGTAAAAAATGTGCAATCTTTTTTAGTGTTGCATAACTGATATATTTACAAACATTTTAAAAAAGTGACATAAGAATTTTTTTTTTCCTAATACACAATATCTTTATATTTTTCTTTTATTCCCTTGAAAGATTAAACATTTTGGCTATAATGGGATGTAGAACACAGAAAGACAATAATAACTTTGTTTGCTTTACTTAAAACATTATCAAAAGTAATACTGAAAGGAATACTGGATATTTGGTTATTCAGTTATTTGGCCAAACCATTATTTGTTGCAACACTAATTTGTAACAGCTCTTCAATTCTTATATTTTAATAGAAAATACCGGCAAAATTTCCTCAAAACAAAATTATCTTTTACACACAATGAAAATTAAAAATTCTATATGTTTTAATAATGAAACAAACTAATTTTTTAACTTTACTTAAATATACCTCCTTAACCCTTTCCATCACAGAAAAATTCAGTTTGTAAAATGAAAAATTGTCAGACACCAGAATTTAAAAAGACTTTTATTATAGACTTTTTTGGAAATTAAGAACTCCTTAATTAAAACTTTGATTGTAAAAACTAAATTTCATTAAAATACTCTTGGTGCAAATTAGGTTTGGAATTTAAATTAGATGTGCCCAGAGTGGGCACAAAGTGCCGGAAAGAGTTAAGTATTTATAATTAAAAGTGGAAAATAACTCATAATTTGATGGGAGGTGGGGAAATGGAGCTTAAAAAATTGCAAATTTGTAAAAAAAGTATCCCAAGTGTAAAAGAGTAAAAAACAGCCCAAATGTGTAAATTTTACACCTTGTGTGTAAAAC
Source organism: Maratus speculifer (assembly GCA_964019185.1). Taxonomy (NCBI): domain Eukaryota; kingdom Metazoa; phylum Arthropoda; class Arachnida; order Araneae; family Salticidae; genus Maratus; species Maratus speculifer. The sequence goes on from OZ025299.1 coordinate 78,853,304, forward strand.
TTGGTAAGTATGTTGTTAAGATGATAGGAAAAAAGAGAAAATATAATGTAACATAAAATCACAACCATAAAATGCTGTTTGGCACCTGGAAAAAAAATTGCAGTGGTCATTTGACGCCTTCTCAATTTCTAACCTAAGGTGAGATCGATTTTACTATGCTATAATGATACATCTTGATGGAATTTTTATATCCTGGTGTTGTCATTGTACACAAATCTATCAACCTACCATATAAATATTTCCTTTTAATTAAATCTCCAATACTTTACTTATCTTCTACAGCACTCTATTATTTCTTCATAGAATGATCTTATTTATATTAAATTTAAAATGCTAATTTTTAAGGTGTTTTAAAAAATGCATCAAAATATTCAAACCAGCGCATATAGTAGTATGTACACTACTTTTAATAAGTGTGGCTCATATGGTGATACAGTGTATCTAATGGAATTTCCCTTCCCCCCCCCTCCCCCAGGGATGCTACTCGGAAAATAAAAGAAAAAATTATGCATAAAGTAAAATTTACAACATTTTTTGCAACATTTATGCACGAATTTTGCAAACTATATTGTTTATAATAAACTAAAAAAAGAATTAAAATTAAAACAAATCATATTTTTAAAAATAAAAGAATACCAAAACTTAAAAACTAATACAAGTCTTTCTAAATGCTCATTTGTCAAATAGTTTGAAATATGTCATTAATTCATCATGCATGGAAACTTATACTAATAAATAAAAATGATTTTTCTTTAATTCACAGTATTTTACATCAAATAAGGTAACCCAGCAACAGATGGAGTGAGTTCAGTGAGGAATTTTATATTGCATCATTTTAAATCAATTTAGGTAATCCAGCAATAGATTTGGTAATTATTTTGCGATTGTTTGATGAAAATTGCTGTTCTATTTCACTATAATTTCATGAAAATCACTGATCTATTTTGCAATCGCCTGTTTATTTTCGCAGTAGTTTGACGAAAATTGCTGTTGTATTTTGCAGTCATTTGACAAAAATCTGTTTTATTTCACGATCGCTTGACAAAAATCACCATTTTATTTTGCGATTGTTTGACAAAAATCGCTGTTTTATTTCATGAACATGTAACTAAAATTACTGTTTTATTTCTCATACACTTGACACACATTGTTGTTGTGTTTTGCAATCTTTTAATGAAAACTGCTGTTATATCTCGTAGTCATTCAAAGGAAATCGCTGTTTTATTTTGCAATCGCTTGAAGAAAATGAGATTCTTAATAATGAAAACAAAAGCGGAAATCCACCATTTGGCAAAAGTGGTATCACAGTTTTTCTGTTTTCTGAAATTGCACTGTATACACCAGGGTGGCTTATCTACCAGAGTTAGAAATTAGCAGCCGTTAGTCGCCAAATGCAACGTAATTACTGCATTTGGCAACCACAAAATTATACTTAGTTGCCAAATTTGACGCCTAGCTTTTTTTCACTTTATTATTATTTTTTTTACATTCTTTTTCTCACTTTAGTGTAATTCCTCCCCCCCCCCTCCACCACCCTCGCTTGAAGAATCCTGTTTTCCATAAAATATGGGACAGTAGCATGTGTTGAAGACAATTCTTGAATTTGTCAATCACCTTTAAGCTGACTTTACTTTAACCAATGACCAGACTTAGATAAAATGCAAAACTGTCTGCAAACTCTAATAATTTCTTTAAAATTTTCTGCAAAAAAACGCCATGCCCCTCTCGAGTCCTCTGTTGCTGCTAACAGCAAAAATGAAAAGTTATATATGCAAGTAGGGAGCCACTGAGCTTTATTTAAAAGAAATCAACATTTAAATTTTTTTTTGAAGACAAAAATTAATTTTTAATTTGTTAAATTAGTCTGCAAAGTCCAAAATAATCTCCAACATCGAACATCCGCTTCATTGCTACACTGTTTCTGCTACTGGGCCTGACAGGAGGGAGGGGGAAAAAGCACCATACCCGCCATTCCAGCATAAGCACTCCACTTCTAAGATTTTAATGTTTTAAACTTGCATGCTCTGTGCACTTCTACCAAAAAATTACTGGACTATGGTACATTGCAAATAATTTCTAGTATTTTTTTTTTTTTTTTTTTTTAACAGTTTAAAAATAGTCTGCTATATTCTCAAAAGTCTGTGATTTGTGTTGCACTGATTCTCCGCACCCCTGTGGCAGAATGTGCGCGACACTGCGACGGACGTCGCAGACTTTTAAGGACTTCTGCAGACTCAGCGATGGCAAGGACGCTCTATAGTCTATAAATTACACAAAAAAGAGCTCTTATGTGTCCTGCGGCCGCGTAATTTCGGCAAAATATCGCAAATAAGATTAAATTTAGTCCAAAGATCGCGAGAAGAAACGCAATCAAAGTATCGCGAAAAAAAAAATGACAAATTTCTTTTAAAAATCACGAAAAAACGACTAATTTCTTAAAAAATCGCGAAAAAACGACAAATTTTGTCCAAAAATCCCGAAAAAAGTCCGAATTTCTTCAAAGGATCGCGGGAAGAAACGGCAATTTGATCATAAAATCGCTAAAAACGGCAAATTTCGTTAAAAAACCACTTAAAAAGGACAAATTTTGTCAAAAAAATCACGCAAAAAACAGCAGATTTCGTCAAAAGATTGTGAAGAAAATGGCAAATTTTATGAGAAGATAGCGAAGAAACGACAGATTTCGTGAAAAAATCGCGAAAAAACGGCTGATTTCTTTAAAAGATCGCGAAAAAACGACAGATTTCATCAAAATATCCCGAAAAACGACAGTTATCGTCAGAAAATCGCGAAATAATGGCAGATTTCGTCAAGACCGCGAAAGAACGGCAATTTTCATCAAAAGATCGCGAAAATGGCAAATTTCGTCAAAACATCACCAGAAAACGGCCAATTTCGTCAAAAGATCATGAAAAATGCAAATTTCGTCAAATCATCGCCAGAAAACGGCCAATTTCGTCAAAAGATCGCGAAAAAAACCTCAGATTTCGTCAAAGGCACCAAAAAATAAATATATATATATTGGCAAAAGTGGATTTGTCTGTTCTTTTTTTTTTTTTTTTTCTTTTTTTTTTTTTTTTTAAATAAATGATGGAAATAGTTTACACATATACACATACACATATGTTGCCATAATTAATTAGCACTACAATAGTACAAATAATATATTTATATAATACATTGCGTCTTGCAGACTATTTTTGAAAATATTGTAAGCGTTGCAGACATTTGAAGATAGTTCTGCCACTGGGCTCCGCACAAGGTCTTGATAATTTAAAAAAAAAAAAAATAGCAAAAAAAAAAAAAATCAAAACCGTTTTCAAATTTTGAAAACTGAATTTCTGCAAATGGTGTTCACGTGTTCATCTATATTATCTGACTATGCCAATGACTGATAAAACTGACCTTAAAGCCACATTTCAAAAATTATATGGACCCCCAATAGAAAGATTTTAATGCTGAAAAGACCTATAATGTATTATACTCTGGTGTAATGCATGGTCAAGTTAAGACACCTGATTTTGAAAACTAAATATTAGGATTTTAATTTTTCTATTGTTTATATTTTGATATTTTTTTCATATTAGACTCATAAAAAGAATTAGTTAAACACTTTTCTAGAATATATATTTTGTAGTTTAATCATGTTTTATAGTTTTAAAAGAATACAGTTTTCATTTTCATTTAGTAATTAAGAGAGGGATATACGTTTTGATTTACACACCCTCCCCCTGCCTTAACATATAAAAATAGAAATAATATTGATAAAAAGGTTGCAAAAAGAAATTTTTTTTTCATATTAGACTCATAAAAAGAATTAGTTACAGTTTTCTAAAATCTATATACTGTAGTTTAATCATGTTTTATAGATTTAAAAGAATACAGTTTTCATTTTCATTTAGTAATTAAGGCAGGGATATAGGTTTTGATTTACACCCCCCCCCCCCAAATTTTCTTTACTTTTTTAAAAATAAAAGTGTAAGGCATAAACTTAATTATAAAATAATACTTATTTGATTGTAGAAGATAACAAGTGTCATTATTGTTTGCATTTCTTTTAAAAAGGGGCAAAACTCATTTATTGAAAAAGACTTTTTCCTGAAAAAAGAATACTTTTGTTGAGTAAAGGGGTATTTTTTGTTTAATGAATGGGTGTTTTCAGAAGTTACATTCACTCAGAAAAGATTTGGAACAATCAAAAACAGATTGTGAAGTAGGAAAATCTGTTTTTGGAGCAGCAAAAAAGAAATAATTTTGAAGCAGGAAAATTAGCTTTTCGAACAGAAAAATTCGATCCTGGCATTATTATTATTATTTTATTTTTTGTGCTTTTTTGACGAAAAATACGTTTTTAAACCGATTCTTTGTCGAAATTTGTCGTTTTTTCTCGATTTTTTTGTCGAAATTTGGCGTTTTTTCTTGATTTTTTTTGTCGAAATTTGGCGTTTTTTAATGAAATGTGCCTTTTTTCGCGATCTTTTGACGAAATGTGCCTTTTTTTCGCGATCTTTTGACGAGTTACCGTTTTATCACAATTTTATTGATGAAAATTGCCATTTTTCGCGAATCTTTTGACAAAATTTGCCGTTTTATTGCGATTTTTGGACGAAATTTTCGTTTTTTCGCGAGTTTTTGAGGAAATCTACCTTTTCTGGGATTTTACATCGATATTATTAGCCATTTTTTCGCGAATCTTTTGACGAAATTTGCCGAAATTATTCACTATTTCGCGATTTTTTTTAACGAGATTTGCTTTTTTTCGATTCTTTGACGAAATGTGCCGTTTTTTTTGCGATCCTTTGACGAAATGTGCCGGGTTTCCGCGATCTTTTGATGACAGTTACAGTTTTAATCACAATTTTTTGATGAAAATTGTCGTTTTTTGCGAACTTTTTGACAAAACTTGCCGCTTTATCGCAATGTTTGGACGAAATTTGTCGTTTTTTCGCGATTTTTTTTAGTAAATCTGCCTTTTATCGGAATTTTGTAACAAGTTTAGCCATTTTTTTCGCGAATTTGACAGAATTTGCCGAAAATTATTCGTTATTTCGCGATTTTTTAACAAATTTGCCTCTATGAGATCTCTTGACGAAAATTACGCGTCCCGTGGGACGCGTAACCTTGGGTGCAAGTTTGAAATTTTGCCAGGACTGAAAATACTTTGAATCACGCGTCTTTATCGCGATCCTTTGACCAAAAATTGCGTTTTTTGCAATCCTTTGACAAAAATTCGCGACTTTTCGCGATCTTTTGAAGAAAATTCACGATTTTTTTCGCCATCTTTTGAAGAAAATTCGCGCTTTTTTCGCGATTCTTTGACAAAAAATCGTGACTTTTTTGCGATCCTGCGGACAAAAAATCGTGTTTTTCCGCAATTCTGAAAAAATATCGTTTTTTCCGCTATCATTTTACGAAAATCGCATCTTTTTCGCTATTTTTTGAAAGAGACTGCGTCATTTTTGCGATCCTTCGACAGAAATTGTGTTTTTATTTTACTATTCTTAAAAAGTCACGTTGACAAAAAACGCGTTTTTTTTAGACCTTTAGTCAGAAAAAGTGCTTTTTTTCCGCGATCTTTTGGCATAAATCACGTATTATCAGCAATCTTTTGAAAAAAAAATCGCAGTTTCTCTGCAATTCTGATAGAAATAGCGCTTTTTCCACGATCATTTGAGGAAAATCGCATCTTTTCTGCTATTCTTTGATGGAAATAATGTTTTTCTTGAAATCCGTCTACAGCAATCACGTTTATTCCGCAATTTTTTGACAAAAAACGCGTCCTTTTCAATGAAATAGCGCTTTTATCTGCGTTCTTTTGATAGAAATAACGCCCTTTTCCGCGATCATTTGACAAAAATCACGTTTTATTCATAATCTTTTGACGAAAACTCGTGTCTTTTTTAACGTTATTTTGGCAAAAAACGCATTATTTTCGCGATCGTTTTTCATCGTCGGAGATTTTCCCGTCCCGCTTCCGTCCTCAGGAATTTTTAAAAGACGGAAATCCGTCCTGTGGACGGAAAACTTGCACCCATGCGCGTAACCTCCATTTTCTTGCGCCCCGTCGCCGATTTCCTGCGTATTTTACGCGCTATAGCGCGTCCGCGGCATCCCTGGCGGATTATAGAACAGATTTGCGCAATTATTTGGCGAAATATCTTTTCTTTGGTATTTATTTCTCTACTTCAAAGAAAAGGTAATTTTTGATGGTGAATATTTTTTACGATTGGTGTTTGTAAATACGAGGTTTCTACTTCGCAATCGGGAAACAAAAGAGGCAGATTTAATGTCCAATCAGAAATAAGAAAATTGTAACAAAGAAACTTTATTTTTTTTTTTTCAGCTGCCATATTTGGCAGATTATGAATGTTTCAGGGGTGATTCTGGGTGAATTTTTTTTTTTCGGAAATTCACATCGCATTTTCGGAAATCGGTGTCGCGGGGGGAGAGGGGATTCCGCGAATTACCCCACCCCCGCCCGGTTTTTCCGCGATCTTTTAACGAAATCGGCATTATATCCGCAATCTTTAGATGAAATCGAAGTTTTCCCACGGTCTTCAGACGAAATCTGTGTTTTATTTGCGATATTTGGTGAAACTGCCGTTTTTCCCGTGATCCGCACAGGAAATTCGTGTTTTTCAGGATCTTTTGACAAAGTTCGTTGACAAAAACATCTACAAAATCGTCGTTTTCCCACGAAATATTGACGAAACGCGTGCTTTTTCGACGATCCTTTCATGAAATTTGCATTTCTCCGCGATTGTTTTTTCCGCGCGCTAAACCATACAAGTTGGCAACTATGCAAAACTGATAACCCAATTTCAAGTTTTCGGAAGAGGATGCCTTTTGGAAATTTTGGATGAGAATCACTCCTGGAATGTTTGGCGATTTTTTAAAAACATTTTACGGATCGCGTTAATATTAAGCTCACGTTAAAAAATAAGGACTTTCGAAATATAAGGAGTTTATAAGGACTTTTAAGGTCCGTGCGAACCCTGTCTTTTGAATTTAAGAATGAATTTGGATTTAAAATCTTTAGTAAAATGATATAGAAATATTTTTTAAATCTTTTATTAAACAGCTTCAAAAGTAACGATGTTCATTATTCGAAAGTTGAAAGCCTAAGAATCTAAGTAATCATTAATGTTGTTCATGTGTATTTCCTGTAAAATATACTGTAAAATCATTCCATTGATATGTATGAAGTATTCTTTAACCCTTTCCGGCACACTGTGCCCGGTCTGGGATACCTATTTTTAATTCAAAACTTGCAAACGGCACCAATAATATTTTAGTGAAATTTTGCTTTAACAATGAAAGCCTAAATTGAGGAATTTAAAATATCGAAATAATTCGTTTGTGAATTCCGGTGTCACTCGATAATTTCTCATTTTACTAACAAATTTTGCCCGTGCTGGAAAGGGTTAAAGGAATCTTAATTATACGATAAAAATCTGAATTTTTTAGCAATCATAGAAATTGTAACGGGCCAAACTTTTGAGTTTTACAACGGGCTGGGTCGGGCCATGCCGGGCCCAGAAATTCCAGCCTGTGCAGACCTCTGATGCTCTTACTCATTTAACACACTTATCCAGCTCACTAATATATCATATGGGAGAAAAATAAGAGAAAAACATAAAACTATCCAATATTTATAAAGTACAGGTTGGCAGTTTTATAAATCCAAATTCAAAATTTAGTTCAACAACTTCATATAGATATAGGGTGTATATAGCCAATAGATAGAGTAATAAGAAAATTTCCTAATTTTCTGAAAAATGTTCAATTTCCATACACATTTATATATGACAGGACAGCTAATTGAATTAAGCTGTCCATCCTGCTAGGTTATACTAATATATCATTTAAAATTTTCAAAAATGGGTAAATTGCTTCCACTATATTGTTATTTACAGAAAATAAGGATATATCCCCACATTCATTTCTGTTAAATATCAAAAACACATACCATGTGCATCTTTTTTTAAATATTGGGAAAGACTAATCAGCATGTGAAAAAATATAGTACATAAAATAGATCATTCAGAAGATGAAAAGGCAAAAATTAGCCCATGCAGATGACCTTTCATGATTTTTTAATATTTTTATAAAATTCCCTCATTTTTCCATAATTTCTTGATTTTCAAATTCTACAGACACCCTGTCAAAATGCTTCACACATGTCAGTCATTCTTTTGATAATCATATCAGCCAAATCTGGCAAGATATTAAAATAGTGTTAGACAAGATCCTTTGGTACAGGACTGGTTTTGTAAGATCCATGACAACTCAGGCTGACATAGAAAGATCATCAAATTAATAATAAATTCATCATCAAAATATTTATAGAAAAAAATTCAAAATATTACTAATATTGTCAACTGGTTTTGGAATATAAGTAAAATGAGCAGATGCAGATGGCAACATGGCAACATATGCTTTTGAATTTCACACACCAGAAATGTGGTGCCACCAAACCATTTGAATTATCTACCCTCTTCCATATGGCTAATTACAGAAATCAGTTCCACTATATTCAAAGTCAACCTCTTTATAATCACCATCTGAAGAACAATCTGTATCACTTTCTTTCATGACCAATCACAATTTTCCTTCTCTTTTTCAAATATAAAGAAGTCACCAGAAATACAATCACGCAAAATACATGCCAAATCGCACCATTCAACAACAAAACTTTCAAACAAAATTTGGCATATTGTGAATCAAAAAAGAATATGTTCTTTCTTTTCCAGCTAAAGCTTAAAAGCAGAGTAAAAAAACAAATACTGGCAAATTTTCTTACGCCCAAGTTTTTTCAAGATAGCAATTAGATGCAATATGTATGAATGCGAGATAACCTAGGATAATCAGGAAAGTGGCTTTTATCAGCATTTCGTATTACTCAATGAATTGTTACCACAACCAATAACCACTTTTGACAAAATCAATTACATAAAATTAAAGAATCAAATTTAATTTCATGTTGGTTAACTGTATTTTTTTATGTATCAATTTTTTTTTCATATTGTTCTAAATACAGTATTTTTATTTAGAATTGTCTGAATATTAAAAGTTAATTAAAAATATGATTATATGCTCAAAATGCATGCTTATATATACACAGACTTGTATAAAACCAAAAACTTTCTGTGCACATAAAAATTGGGTCAATAACTTTCTGAAAAGTTAATGTTTAATAAAATTATGGTTTCTATTATTTTGACATGAATGAAATTCACATTTTTTACATGATTCATAGACTTAGTCTTTTTTTAGCAATCTCTCAACGAAATTTGCATTTTTTACGCGATTCATGGACGAAATTGGCTTTTTTTTTGTGTGTGCGATTTATGTACGAAATTTACGTTTTTTGAGGGATTCATGGATGGAATTTGCATTTTTTGCACAGTCTTTAGACAAAATTTGCTTATTTTGCATGGTCTTTTGTTAAAATTTGTATTTTTTGTGGTCCTTAGATGAAATTTGTGTTTTTCGCACAGTCCTTCATTGAAATGCACATTTTTTTACACTAATCTTTGTTGAATTACATGTTTTTTACATGATTCTTTGTTGAAATTTGCAACTTTTTTTTAAAAGTCTTTTGACAAAATTTAATTTCTTCAACGATCCCTTGAAAACATTATCCCCCCATCCCCCTGCTATCCTTTGATGAAATTTGCATTTTTTCATGACCCTTCGAGAATATTTGTCACTTTTTCTGTGGAACTTTGTCTAAATTTATATGTTTTCCGTAATAATTTGACAAAATTAGAGATTTTTTTTTTCTGTGAACGATTGAGTAAATTTATCTTTTACAATTACTGTTTGTCAAAATTCATGATTTTTGGTGTCAGAAATTTCAGACTGGTGAATTTTGAAAATTATCGGCACCAAATACAGTAGACTCCCTCAAATCCGCACAGCTTGGGACCGGAGGTTTTGCAGATTTTAGAATTTTGCGGATTTCTGGTCATTGCTTTGTTTACATTAAAAAAAAAAAATTTGAATGTAATTAATAAGGAAATCAAAAGTATAATGAATGCATACAATATACTAAATTATTAAAAAAAGTAATAAACTAAAATAATAAAAATTTAGATATTTTTTAAATGATTAAAATACTAAAAGGAAAGGTCAAGTTAATAATCAGTAATGTACAATTAAATATTCATTATAAAAGAGGAAATGTGTTTTTTCTAAATTATTCAATGAAACTTGCCGCATAAAGGTACATTACTAATTCACATCAGGATCATAAAATAATGAAACTTTATTTCAGGTTTGGCCAAACTTAATAAGTAAAAAACCTTGATTAATACATAAATATATTTGGTAAGATTGTGATTACCAATGATATTAGCAATATCTTTATTATTTCAGAAATAAATTATTCTTTCTTCATGAAAAAACCATGAATTCAATAACTGTAACAAAAATTATAAATTAAAAGATGTATGGAATTGATATAAAGCCGAAAAAATCAATTTTTGCACCTACATCTGAACTGAATGTTTCATTGTTTACATCCATAAAATATGTGCAGATTTTAGGGAGTCTACTGTACCTTAAATTTTCAGAAAATTACAAAATGCACTGCTTTTAATTGTGTGCTAACAGTAAATGATGTTGGATATTACAACAGTAATATCCAAACTATAAGCAGAGTTTAACTCAGTGAAAGGATTAAACATACGCTGACCTTCCGACAGAGCCTAACACAAATAAGGTTAATTTAAAATTATAACACTGTAAAATAAAAGCTGTATTAAAGCATTAATCTATTAATTAAGTCTATAAAAGAAAAATATAGTGGTGGAAAAAGAAAAATAGAAAGTTAAAATAAACAAAGATATTTTATTTAAAAGCAAAATTAAAGTATATTTATATTGTAAACAACTTAATATAGATTTATAAAAAGACAAAATCTCTTTAAACATTTTGTCAATTAATATTTTCATTTCAAAGTGATAGAAAATAGACATATTTTCCCTAAGTTCTTGTCATTCCGCTCAACCTATTTTTCTATTTAATTTATTACTATATTTATTTACAATAGTATAAAGTAAAATTTCATTTAAAACAAATTTTATTTGCTTTTAAATAATTAAAATGTAAATGAAAAATTAAGTCTCAATTTAAACACTTATCTTTATTTCTCCTGTGTTTGAATTTCAACTTATAATGAATAAAATACCTTTTATCTTTCTTTTTGTACTTCGGCCTAATTAACAGCTACTTATATTTTATCTACTTACCATTCACTACTTGTTGATAATCTGCTTTCTTACGGCATTGACATTTTCGTTTCTCCCGGCAAATATCTTCCACCCTTCATAGAATACTTACGATGTTTTTCTACAAAGTTATCGGACATGGCAATAGGTGGCGTAACATGTCCACAAGCATACGTAGTTTCCCCGTGGCTGACTGCTATTGGATCGTCTTTCCCGCGAACATTCGAGATGCCGGAGGTGACATTAGATCAGGAAGCGGATGTCACGTGAGGGGGCATTGTCAGCGAAGGATGGGATATTTAAACTGTTGTTTTGCCGGCAAGTGTTCTCCTTGTCTCGTTCAGCGTAATAATGAAGTCCTGAGTGAAAGCGGTGGTCATGCTATTAAAGTTGCCCTTTGTTTTGTTTTTTAAAGCGAATATAATGTGACAACGTCCAGTTTTTAATAGGTGAAGTGATGTTATGGTTTCTAAAGTGAATAAGCTATTTTTAGGAGGAATTGATGCATTTAAAGTGATATTATAATTGAATGAAAGCTTCGGAGTGAATAGCAGAGTGCCGGCCACCTACAGCAAAATGTCAGATGAGTTTTTATTTTATTTTACTTATTTTTAGAACAATATCTTTTAATCTCTCCTTCTTAAACATATCTTTTAAATTCAGACTTCGTCTGTTGTATTTATTCAGAATCAATTTTTTGTCAACTTTAATTTGTTAGAAATGAATTCAGACTCAATTCAGTGGTTTCGTTTTATCAAGCGTTACGATAGCCGGCGAGCTAGTAACGACTTGCTGATTGCTTGGGCAATCGTTGGGATGTTACTGTTATTGAGTTGATTCATTGTCTATTCTGTTTTGCTCCACCCTCCATATAAATCTTCTTGTGGCAGAGGTCGATTAATGGAGAACACATTATGTGGCAGGTGATGTGTTTTAGGAAGGCATTCTCGAGTGGTAGCGTGAATCCTTGGGAGCTTTATATTATATGAAAAGGTTGACTAGACTTTGCAGTAATAGGAAGGGGAGATGCATATTTATGAATTAAATTTAAAGTTTCTGCTATTTATTTTAACGTTAGTGATTAAAATTTATTCTGAAAGTAAATGTTTAAAAAATGAATTGGGAATTATGATTTGAATTAAATTTAAAGATAAAATATTTTTTTTAAACTTTATTTTTTATTTAAAGTTAAAATATAATTTTTACTTTACAATATAAAACAGGGATGCCACTCAGAAAATAGCAAAAAAGAGGAAATTATGCGTAAAGTAAAATTTACACTTTTCTCAACTTTATTTGTGAATTTTGAAAATTATATTGTTTATAATAAACTAAATAAAGAATTACAGCTTTTCTTTTGTTGTAAACTGTTAATTTATAAAAGTAAGTTAAAATGATTTTTCTTTAGTTCACAGTATTTTACATCAATTAAGGTAACCCATCAACAGGTTCAGTGAAGAATTTTATGTATCGCATCATTTTAAACCAATTCAAGTAACCCAGCAATAGATTTAAGGAATATTCCACGAGTGAATAGCAAAATTTTGCAGGTTGTTTTTTTTTTATATTGACGAAAATAACTGTTATATTTCATGATCGTTTGGCGAAAATCGCAGTTTTATTTAGCGATCGTTTGACAAAAATCGCCGTTTCACATCATGATCGCTTGATGAAAATCATCGTTCCAAATCGTGATCTTTTGACAAAAATCGTCGTTTCACATTGCGATCTTTTCAGAAAAATCACCGCTTTGTTTCGCGATCGTTTGACGAAAATCGCCGTTTTATATCGCGATCGTTTGACGAAAATCGTCGTTTTACATTGCGATTGTTTGACGAAAATCACCGTTTTATTTAGCGATCGTTTGACGAAAATAGCCTTTTCACATCATGATCGCTTGACAAAATCATCGTTCCACATCGCGATCGTTTGACGAACATCGCCGTTTCACACCATGATCGTTTGACAAAAATCATCGTTTCACATCGCGATCCTTTGACAAAAATCGCCGTTTCGTTTCGCGATCGTTTGACGAAAATCGCCGTTTTATATCGCGATCGTTTGACGAAAATCGCCGTTTTATTTAGCGATAGTTTGACAAAAATCGCCGTTTCACATTGCGATCGTTTCAAGAAAATCACCGTTTCGTTTCGCGATCGTTTGATGAAAATTGCTGCTTTATATCGCGACCGTTTGATGAAAATTGCTGCTTTATATCGCGACTGTTTTATAAAAATAGCCGTTTTTTTTCGATCTTTTAACGAAAATCGATGTTATATTTCGCGATTGCTTGACGAAAAAAGCTGTTGTATTTCGCGATCGTTTGATGGAAAAGGCTGTTTTATTTCGCGATCGTTCGACGAAAATCGTTATTTTATCTCGTTATCGCTTAACGATAATCGCGAATTCTTAAAAATTAAAAAAAAGCGGAAATCCGCCAAAAGGCGGAAAAGTGGCATCCCTGTAAAATAAATTTCTTTATCTTCTGGTGCTCTGGTTCATCATATGTAAAATGAATAATATTAATTGGAATTCAATATAAGAAATGATATTTATGTTTTTAGACAATTGATTTCATATTTGTTTGTTTGATTTTAATTATGATTTTAATAAAGGTTGTTATTTGTTATTTAAACCTGTTTAATTTCTGCTTCTCAATATACAGGGTGTCCCATAAGTAATGGGACAAACTTTAAGGGGAGGTAGGGCACATCATAATGATTCAGAATTACATAGGAACCCATGTTCCCAAACGTCATTTTAACCCTTTAAGAGTCAGTTTTATTTGTCGATTTTTCCACATATGTGGGCGTGGCTTTTGAATGTCGAATTTTCAACAAGTGTATTTTATATGCTAATAGTTAAACAAAAAGAATATAAAAAATGAAAATGCTGCTTCTACTCGACGTATTTAACACACCGATTGTATTAATATACAATTAAGTATAGAATTTTAAAATGTCGGAACATAGAAGATTTTAAAAATGTACAGTAGGCGGAGTTATCATAGGAAGGCGAGAATAAATACTTTAAGAAATAAGTATCCACACCGGAAATTGTATTCCAGAATTTGTAGGACAGGAAATTTATAATGCGTTTAATCTTTAGACTTTGCTTTTCTTTCCACAGTAGCCTTGCAGAAATTACGCTGATTGGAATTGTCACCACCCGCTGAAGAGTATGCAACGTTTCACCAATAATGAACTGGCGGATATGCACTTCATATATGGCTTGGCCGAGGGAAATGCAAGGGCTGCACAAAGATTATATTGCGAAAGGTTTCCACAGAGAGTTGCACCGGACCGCCGAATATTTGCTTATTTACATTACAATTTAAGTAATTATGGTTCACTTCGAGGTGATAGGAGTAATGTGGGACGGCCACGACTGTCTCGAACTCCAAGTATGGAACAAAATGTGTTGGATATCGTTGGTAGCAATCCAAGTACCAGCGTACGAAACATCGCTGCTGCCATACGAGGATCTCGAAGTACAGTTCATCGTGTTTTGCGACTTGAAGGATTACACCCGTACCATCTGCAAAGAGTACCATCATTGCTTCCTACAGATTATCCTGCACGTAAAAGTTTTGCAAGTTGGTATCTCGACCAATGTCGTCTAGATCCTCATTTCCCATCCAAAGTTTTATTTACGGATGAGGCATATTTCACTCGAGATGGTGTATTCAACCATCACAATACGCATTTATGGTCTGATGAGAATCCCCAAGGAATGAGACCACATGCTGCCCAACATCGTTTTTCAGTGAATGTTTGGGCTGGTATTGTTGGCGACTTCTTAGTTGGGCCTTATTTGTTGCCAGCGCCTCTGACATCTAGAGATTACCTTATTTTTTTGCAAGAGATGCTACCAAGGTTACTTGACCCAGTACCACGTGATATGTGGTTTCAACATGATGGGGCACCTCCGCATTATGGAAGATGTGTTCGTCAGCATTTGAATCAGGCGTTTGGTCATCGATGGATTGGGCGTGGTGGACCGGTTATCTGGCCACCACGCTCTCCTGATTTAAGCAGCATCGATTTCTTTCTGTGGGGTGCATTGAAAGGTGCTGTTTACGCAACACCGATTGATACAGACATGGATCTGGTTGCGAGAATCGCCTGCGCTGCTGCAGATATTAAAGAAAATCCAGGTGTGTTTGAGCGAGTCCGCCAGTCCATGGTCCGACGTTGTAACGCTTGCATCACTAGTAATGGTGGAAACTTTGAACACCTTTTATGACATTCTTACATGTCACTTACCAAAGTACGTATAATATTTATGACCAATAAATATTTGAGATGATCTCAGTCTTGTGTCTCTTTCTTTAAGTATTTTTGATTTATTTAAAACTCCGCCTATTATAAGTTGTTTCTACATTCTAATATTTTACATTTTCATGGTTATTATTCTTACTAATACAATCAGCGCTCTAAATATTCGAATAGATGCAGCGATATTATACTTCACAATTTTTTCGTCAAACTATTATCATAGAATATCTTTTTTAAATTTAACATACATAAACCACGCTCACATGTGTCAAAAAATAGCCAAACACAGTTAAATTTTACATGGTTAAAATGACGTTTGGGGACATAGGTTCCTATGTAATTCTGAATCGTTATGATGTGCCCTACCTCCCCTTAAAGTTTGTCCCATTACTTATGGGACACCCTGTATACTCATTTGATATACAATATTTTTCTTTAATGACAAGTTATTTTAGGGCAGACATTTCAGCTTATACGCCCACTAGCGTTAATGCTCTGCATATCTATTCATATCCATTGTATAGAGAATTACCATTAAGGTAATTTCTCTAACACAAAGTAGTTCACTTAAACCATTTCATTATACTAACCAACATACTACTACTACTACATACTACTTAAGGAAAAAGCATTTCATAAAAATAAAGTATATTTAACCCAAAGCTCAAAAACATGTCTTAACCAATACTTATGTAAAAACTATATGCGAGAAACATGGCAACACGATGAAAAACTATCCTTAACTTTAACACCTCTACTGTCAGAAAAATTTTAAACTGCAAAATCAAAAATATCATACACGATGTCTTCAGAAACAAAGAGAGTTTGAAAAACTACAATTCCAATATGCATTTCTTTCTGAGTCGTACGAAAAACAAGGCTTAACAAACGACATAAAAAAATCTCAGTTTCAAAGACATAGATGTTCCTGAGAAATACAACGTCATCTTTCCCTATAAGTCACATCAAAAATGATGAAAAGCATGCCATGGCCTTGGACTAAATTTAGCATTCAACAGACAAACAAAAAAAGGAAGACATCTTTCTAAGTCACTAGTCCAACAACAATATCAGACTCGTTCAAATTAATTTAAAAGTACTGAGGATAAAAGAAATGTTTCACCAGGTACTATATTTAACTAGTACTACATCCGACAGATCTGGAACCTCATTTGGCACTTGCTCCGATCAAGAAGATAATATTATGCCAGAAAAAAATGAGACTTACTTCCAGATGCCAATGCAAATAATAGAAGTCGTGAGAACAATGATGGTTGGTTGGTTGTATGTGGTTTTGTGGTGCAAGGTCCCTTTGGGGATATGCTGCGCCAAGACAACACTTCCAAAGAGGAAACCACAATGAAACAAGGATGAAAGGAAGACAAGAGAAACAAGAGGAAAAGGAAAAGAGAAAGATCACTCAGGTGCCCAGGATTGTGAAGCCTGTGAATACCTGAAGAAGGTATCCCCTTGGGAGTTAGAGAACAATGATAAAATCAAACTTGTTGATAGAATTGATACTTCTCTAATGGCAAAGAATAATGATTTTAAAGAGAATAAAGTTTAATTACTAGTGACAATTGCATAAAACGTTCTGGAATACAAAGGAAAGCAAAGTTTAAATCTTACACACACACAAAAGAGGGCTTGAAAAATGACATTTATGGACAAAGTAAGATGAAAGAACGTTGTAGCATCAAGAATAAGAGGAAGATGATAGCAAAAAGTCATATTTTGAGAAAGAAAATTTCAAACACAAAATGCATATTTTTCACAATGCATTGGTGGCTTTTTCTTATGCACAATTACTTGGTACTTGGCCAAAGTACTACTCAGTATAACCCTCAATTTGAAGCATTTCAAGATCAATCTGCGGAGTTGTAGGTTCAGAGCACCATTTGCGGGCATAGCATCATAAATAATTCTTCTTGCAACCACAGTTTCAACTATAGTGGTATTTGTTACATCTATTCATTCTGAATAACTAATATTTGGCAGTACTCTTTGATTTTGAACTGTAATGGAAAATCACAGGTAATTAAAATTACATAATTTCTTTCAAAGCATACAGTCAAATATTATGTGACCTATTTAAATTTTAACACAAAGCAAAAAAAGTAATTATAACCTAGTTTGTATTAAATAAGCATAAATATATTTTAGGTGTAGTATAGTTATAGATTTTATTCCTAGATATAAATGGACTTACCAAAAAGTGTCGAAAAACTGATGCAGAGACCCATGTTCAATTCCACAATTCAGATGAAAAGATTTTCTGCAAGTTTTTATGCTGCATCCAATAGTAGCACCTCGCTTTTTACAGTAGACACAGTTCTAAAAATATTAATAATAAATTCAATATTATTTAGGCATACAATGTTACATAATATAAAATAGTTAAAACAAAATTAAGAAAATTTGTGTTTTCATTCATTAATAATCAGGCAGGATTGGTAGGTTTTTAACTATGATTAAAACTATCATTAGATTAATTTATAACATGATTTTTCAATCGGTAAATCAATAACAACAGATGTAAATTTTCCATGTGGGTGAAAAAAGTCCATGCCAGGATTCCAATCAGGAATGTACTGGCTGAAGCCGCTTGTATTTAAACTGTAAAGCAAAGGCTGGGTTTCTGGGGTGGCTATCCATGTCCCTCTGTGAAAAAGCAGTAAAAAAAATAGAAAACATGATGTTCATGAGTAAATAAATACAAGATGACTATCATGTGAAACGAAGGGAAAGTATTATAATATATTTCAGAGGACTGCACAATTTTTCGGCATAAATTTTTATAATTGCAAAAATCTAACTTATGTACAACTGTTTCTTTTTTCCATATTGAAATCTTAAGTTTTTTTTTTTTTTTTAAGTTACAAACTGATTATTGTTTATGGACAACAGAAATCATTAAAACTCATAGCAGCATCTGTTAAGCAATTTACACAAAAAACTAATCAACACATAACTTAATCTGAAGTTTCAAGAAAATCTATGCATTAGTTCTTAAAATAGAGTTACTGTCAAAATTGTTAAAACTGCAGCATAGTAGCACTCCTTGTCGGGATATTTACACCAATTTATATGAAAGTGTAACTGAAAAATTTAACTGTAAAGTAAAATGTAAATTTATAATTATAAAAAAACGAAATTTATACGAAAGTGTAACTGAAAGTTTTATTTAATTTCATGCATTAGTCCTTGGATGGAGCACCTAGAAAATGTGCCATATAAGAGACAGAGACTGACAATTTCTAAAATTAGTCGAATTGCATACCGGACCTTCTAAAATGTATAAATCCATTGAAAACTTGAAGCCAAATTTTTCATAAATCCAATACTTTCTTCTTGTAAAGATAGATAATTCAGTTAAAGTCAAGTTTTGAATTGTTCACATTTTATAATTGTTAAATTTTGATACAGTAGACTCCTTCAAATCTGCAAAGCTTGGGACCAGAGGTTGTGTGGATTTTAGAATTTTGCAGATTTCTGGTCATTGCTTTGTTTATATTTTTTTTTAAACAATTTGAATGCAATTAATAATGCAATGAAATGATAATGAATACTTACAATATAATAAAATATTAAAATAAGTAATAAACTAAAATAATTAAAATTTAGATCATTTTTAAATGATTAAATTATTAAAACCAAAGGTCAAGTTAATAGTCAATAATGTATGATTAAATATTCATTACAAAGAGAATATGTAATTTTCCTTAATTATTCAATGAAATTTGCCTCATAAAGGTACATTACTAATTCACATCAAAATCATAAAATAAAGAAGTTTTATTTCAGGTTTAGCCAAACTTAATAACCAAAAAAGCTTGATTAATACATAAATATATTTGGTAAGAAAATTGTGATTACCAATGATTTCCGTAATATATTGAATTTTTTCAGAAATAAATTTATTCTTCCTTCATGAAACAACATGAATTCAGTAATATTAACAAAAATTACAAATGTAAATACATGCCGAATGATATGAAACTAAAAAAGTCAAATTTTGTACTTATATCTTAACTCAATGTTTCATTGTTTATATCCATAAATTATGTGCGGATTTTAGAGAGTTGCTGTTATTAAGGTTGCAGATTTGAGGGAGTCTACTGTATTGCTGTTGTGCTTTAATGTTTAAAATTATCTTATGTGTTGGCATCTCAAGAAAAAACCCTGCTTATGCTAGACTACAATTAAATGTGTTTCAAATTTTACTTTACCCTTGATTTCATTCTTCCGGTAACTATGTATGTTGTATACATGAAGTGCAATAAATGTAAGCAATAGTGTATAACAGGGTGGCTACAGAAATTATGAAAAAAAAGTTCCCTGATTACCTATATGAGATTTCCCTGATTTTTATCATTAAAGAATATATACAATATTTTTTTAATGTATGCCGCTTTTTGTATAACGCATTAATCCAGCTAGCAAATATTTTTTTGGGAGAAAAAAACAAAAATTGCACGGTATTTAATTAGCAGAGGTGCCAAGTATTACTATTTATCTGCAATTATTATGGATACGAAACAGAAGTTATGTCGTTACTCTGATAAAAAAATTGCTAATTTCGGCAAAGGATCGCTTCAAGTAATGTGAATTTTGACATAGGATAGCGAAAAAAGAAAAAATTTAGTCAAAAGATCGCAGGACAGCAAAATATTAGTCCTAAAGATCAGGTAAAAAATGAAAATTTCGTGAAAGGTTCGCATAAAAGAAAGAATTTAGTCAAAAGATTACAAAAAACATGCAGACCTCATCTTAATATCATGAAAAACATGCAAATCTCATCTTTAGAATGCAAAAAACGCACAAAATGAGTTTTAAAAACCTGCAAAAACATACTAATTTTGTCAAAAAACATGACCATTTCATCAAGAAATCATGAAAAATGTTCGATTTTGTTAAAAAAATCATGAAAAATGCACTAATTTCATGAACAAAAGAGCAGATTTTGTCAAAATATTGCGAAAAACTTGCAAATTTTGTCAAGAATTCACGAAAAAGTGTACATTTCATGAAAAATGTGCAAATTTTGTCAAAAGATTGCTAAAATTGACAAATTTCGTCACGAGATCGCGAATGAATTAACTTTTGAAAATTTGGGTTTATGGGACATTTTAGCTTTCATGCAGACAGATATCTCTTGGCAGCTGTATGGCTTTATGTCTCTTTATCACATCTTATTATTGGTTAAAATGTAGCTTGTTTGGCAACAAATCAATGTTGTTGGTAAGGTAAAAACAAATATTTTACAGAGAGAAAAATTTCCCTGATTTTTGAGTATTTTTTATGAAGTTCCCAGATATTTCCCCGGTTTTTCCAGATTGATAAACTTCCCTGATTTTTCGCTGATTCCATAATTTCTAGAATCTGTAGCCACCCTGGATAAGGATTTTAATGTGTCACTATACCCTTTCAATTAATTCCTTGTTTTTATATTAAAAAGGAAATATGTGAATGGGCCAGAAATTTTTGTGTGAAATGCTTTTTTTCATAATAAGCCCTAACAATTTAATTTTTAAAAAATTCTGAATTGAAAAATACATCTTTTTTTAACCTCTAAAATTCAATTTCTTATGTTTGTGCAATCAGGGAACTTGGATAAGGATATCATGCATTTCAACAAACTTCTGCTAAATGAGAAAAATAATAATACCGCACTGAAAAATTTGGTCTCTCCCTTGAATCAGCACACAAACTTCAACTCTAATTTTTTTGCCCTGTTTTTGTTATTTTGAATTCTAGTAACATTAAATCAATAAATATTACTCCCCACAAACAATTGACAGAAAAACAGTAAAATACCAATTACTCACATGCATCTCACAAATGTCAATTTTTAAAAGAAACTGTGAGGAGAAAGAAATGCACTTCACAGAAGTAAAATATCTGTATTAAAATAATATAAAAAAAAAAACTTTAGAATAGGCATTAATAAATATTACTATGGAAGTATTTCATTTGTCAAATTAAATCCATTCTTGTAAATAAAATGTAATATTTCATTTCTTCACTGCCCTGATTCACACATTCTTCAATAACAAAGAGAAAATATTCATCAATACATTTGAAATCTAAATTACCAGAATGAAAACTAAGTATATATTTATCACCCATCATATGAACACCGAAACAATCACACTTTCACTCTTTCAAAAGTCATTTAGACTGCTGGGAGAATATAATATTCAAAACTAAGGGCACAGTATTTAATGTCACAGTTTAGGCTGGTAAAATCTTGAGAAGTTATCAGTGTCTAGGCTGAGAGAATTATATTAGTAATATGATAATCAAAACTGAGGAGTCGGCATTTAATATCATGGTTTAGGTTAAGAGAACCTTGAGTACTTGAAGAAGCAGGGTTAGAAATTAGCAGCCGTTAGTGGCCAAATGGAAATAAATTATTGCATTTGACGACCACAAAATTATATTTAGTCGTCAATTTCACACCTAGCTTTTTTTTCACTTTAATTTTTTTTAAACGTAAGTTCTTATTTGGACTTTTACATAAGTCCCCCCCCCCCCCCCCCCCACTGCACAAACTTCAAGAATCCCTTTTTCCATAAAATATTGGACTGTATCATGTGTTTAAGACAATCCTTGCATTTGTCAATCACCTTTAAGTTGACTTTATTTATTTTAATCAATGACTGATAAAATTGCTCTAGGGCCATGGAGAGCCATGAATCCCTAAAACTCTTGCACACCTTTTTCGAAAGCATGGTTTGTAACTCCCATGCACCTGTCAATCAAATTTAAGCTGACTTCATTTTATCCAGTGATTGATGAAACAGACCTTAAAGCCACATTTTAAAAATTATTATGGACTCCAATCAAAAGATTTTAATGCTGTGAAGTCTTAATTTATGGTACTCTGATGTAATGCACGGTAAACTTAAGATACCTGATTTTAAGAACTAAGTATCATGATTTTAATTTTTTTATTGTTAGTTTGTACTTTTATATTTTGTATTGTTAATTTTTGCAATCATATTAGCTTCATACAAAAATTACTTAAACATTTTTCTAGAATTCATATATTGTAATTTAATCAGGTTTTACAGTTTTATAGAAAGCCAATTTTTATTTTGATTTAGTAAAGACAAAGATATAGCATACATACAGGGATATAGTATATACACCATCCCCCTGCCTTAACATATAAAAATAAAAACAATATTATTGTTAACAAGGTTGCAAAAAGAAATGAGAAAATATGATGCAATGTAAAATTGCAATCATGAAATGCTGTTTGGCACCTAGAAAAAAAATTCGTAGGTGTCATTTGACGCCTTTCTTAAAAATTCCCAATAATTCCTAAACCTGTGAAGAAACACTGTTTAACATTGAGGATTAATGAAAGAAATTGATAATCTCATTTTAAATCAGAATTATGATATTAGCAATATACTGTAGAGTTTTCTAATATTGTTACCATAATTTATATTGATTTTATCAATATATCACCCATCCCTAATTCCCACATCAACACCCTTTGCCGGAATTACTTCCACACAGCCTCTGGTTCCAAGCTGTGCGTATTTGAGGAATTTTAATTTTATTTTTGTTTATGAAGATAAGACTTGATGTTAGTTCTATGCACCAATATATTTAATTGACAAATATTTGTCAATCCTTCTATTTTTTGTCAATAATTGAAAACATTTTGACAAAAACTGTCAAAATTGACCCCCTCCCACCAGGGCCGTAGCTAAGGGGGCGCTATGGGCGGCACAGCTCCCCCTAAAATATTTTGAGCCCCCCTTGAAAAAAGTTCCAAGGTCACTAAATGTTCCGAAAACTCAAATGAAATTCTGTTCAAAAATCTAATTTAGTTTTGAGACCCTTTCACAGTTTTGCAGAGTTATTAAATTGTATCTAAAATACGTGTTTCAACACTCCCTCATCCTATTGGTACATAGGAAGCTAACAGGATGTTTAATTTTGCAACAGTTATACCTTCAAAATTTTCATCATCCTATACTTTTCTGAGCATAAAATGAAGTTATGACAACAGTTTAATAAGAAACAGAGTACCTACAATGTGGATATACACTCATTTATCTTTCTGCATTAGAGAGAGAACAAAAAAAATATGAGCCCCCCCCCCCCGACATTCCCTTGAGCCCCCCTTACATTCCCCTGAGCCCCCCTATCGTACACTTCTAGCTACGGCCCTGCCTCCCACCCCTCTCTCAAGAAAAGTTTAAAAATGCATAACATATGCATATGCGATGAAAAAAGTAATATAATTTCATAACAATACCTTCTATGCTACATTTACATTTATTTATATTTTGCCAAAATAAAAATATGAGATTGCACCAGAAAATGTTTTTGCAATTTCATACTTTTGGAACATGTTTCCAAAAAGCTGGCCTGCATGATGTGCCATAGATATGGAGAGATTAAATTTACAGCAAATTTTCTGAAAGGTTACAGCAGATGGGAGGAGGGGAGAAGGGGGGCTATCTCCACTGGAACTAAATATGCATTTCTTCCAGGTATCGTTGAAGAAATGCACATTTTTTCTGCAATCCTTTGATGTAATATACATTTTTTCTGCCATCCTTTCATGTAATTTGCTTTTTTTTTATCTTTAGAAGAAATCAGTGATTTTTTCTGCATCTTTTGATGAAATCTACATTTTTCAGCTACCCTTTGATGAAATCAACATTTTTTCAACAATCTTTTGATGATATCTGTGTTTTTTCAAGTCTTTTGATGATTTTTTTTTTTTTTCAACAGTCTTTTGATGAAATTGCTGTTTTTTCAACAGTCTTTTGATGAAGCTGTTTTTTCAACAGTCTTTTGATGAAATTGTTGTTTGTTCAACAGCCTTTTGATGAAATTGTGTTTTTTCAAGTCTTTTGATGAAATTGCTGTTTTTTCCTTATTTCTGACAAAATTCACTTTTTTCCTCGACCCTTTAACGAAATGTGCATTTTACCACGATCTGTTCAAGAAATTGACATTTTATCCGTGATTCTATGATAAAATCGGCATTTTATCTTTCATCTTCAGATGAAATTGCCATTTTATCTGTGATTTTATGACCAAAATCAGCATTTTATCTTTGATCTTTAGATGAAATCGCCTATATTTTTTGTGATCTTTTGACGAAAGGCATTTTTTTCATGATAAATTGACAAAATCAGCATTATTTCAGTGATCTTTTGACGAAATCAGCGTTTTTTCAGTGATCTTTTGACGAAATTGCCGTTTTTCTGCAATATTTTGATGAAATCTGCATTTTTACCGCGATCTTTTGATAAAATCAGTGTTTTTTCTGCAATCTTTTGACAAAATTTGAGTTTTTTCACAATCTTTTCATGAAAATTGAGATTTTTTTCCCTTGATCTTTATAGGAAATTGGCGTTATATCTGCCAGCTTTTAACGAAATTGGCATTTTATGAACAATCTTAAGATGAAATCAACATTTTCCCACGATCTTCAGACGAAATCTACATTTTATCTGCAATCTCACGGTGAAACCAAATTTCTTCCTTGATCCATTCACGAAATTTGTAGTTTTCAGCAATCTTTTGACAAAGTTAATTTTTTTTCCCTCCCCCCGAGAAACTGAAGAAATCAGCACTTTTCTGCAAAACTTTTTCGAAACATGTTTTTGGCAAACCTTTGACGAAATTTGCTTTTCCCTGCATGTAAAAACGAACAATTGTACTGTACATCCATCAGGATGCCGCGGACGCGCTATAGCGCGTCAAATACGCAAAAAATCGGCGACGGGACGCAAAAAAATGGAGCTTACGCGTCCCGCGGGACGCGTAATATTCGTCAAAAATTCGCAAAAAAGGCAAATTTCATTAAAAAATCGCGAAAAAACGAATAATTTCCGGCAAATTTCGTCAAAAATTTTGCGAAAAAAATGACTAATTTTGTTACAAAATCCCGAAAAAAAGCAGATTTTCTCAAAAAATCGCGAAAAAACGACATATTACGTCCAAAAATCGTGATAAAACGGCAAATTTTGTCTAAAGATTCTCGAAAAACGGCAATTTTCATGAAAAAATCGTGATAAAATGGCACATTTCGTCTAAAGATCGCAAAAAATCGGCACATTTCGTCAAAAGATCGCGAAAAAAGGCACATTTCATCAAAAAATCACAAAAAAGACAAATTTCGTTTTAAAAATCGCGAAATAACGAATAATTTTCGGCGAATTTCGTCAAAAGATTCGCAAAAAATGACTAATCTTACTACAAAATCTCGAACAAAAAGCAGATTTCCTCAAAAAAATCGCGAAAAAACGACAAATTTCATCCAAAAATCATGATAAAACGACAAATTTTGTCAAAAAATTCGCGAGAACAGCAATTTACATAAAAAAAATCGTGATAAAATAGCACATTTCATCAAAAGATCGTGAAAAACCGGCTCATTTCGTTAACAGATCGCGAAAAAACGGCAAATTTCGTGAAAAAAGTAGCTTTAAAATGCAATTTTCGTCAAAGGGGTACGAAAAAAAAGTTAATGACAGGATTGAATTTTTCTTTTCCAAAAACTAACTTCCCTGCTTCCAAAGTTTTTTTTTTTTTTTTTTTTTTTTTTTCTGCGCCAAAAACAGATTTTCCTGCTTCACAATCTGTTTTTGATTGTTATGATTATTTTGAAAAGTATTCTTTTTTTAGAAAAAATGTCTTTTTCAATAAATCAGTTTTACCCCTTTTTAAAAGAAATGTGAACAATAGTGATACTTGTTATCTTCTAAACTCAAATAAGCATTATTTTATAATTTGTATCTTGCACAATTATTTTAAAAAAAAAGTAAAGTAAATATCTCTTAATAGTTTAAAAAAATAATATTGGCTTTAATTATTTTTACATTAATTAAAGTCAATAATTATTTCAATGTATAAAATTGAAGCTGGTGTTATACACAATTGAAGTGAAAAAACTTCTTTAAACACCATAAAATAAGTTAACTGCGCAAGGCCTTTCGAAAGAACTTAGTCTTTCTTCGTCAGGCGCAAAAAAAAGACGTGCGTCTACAATGAATGTAGCGGCACGATAAAAATGAATGAATGTAGCGGTCGTGCCGCTACATTCATTGTAGACGCACGTCTTTTTTTGCGCCTGACGAAGAAAGACTAAGTTCTTTCGAAAGGCCTTGCGCAGTTAACTTATTTTATGGTGTTTAAAGAAGTTTTTTCACTTCAATAATCATTTCCTTTAACTTTTCTTTTGCAAATGAACAAGTTAAATTTTTGCGTCTAAAAATGTGACTTAGTGGGGACCCGCTTTTTTGAAAAAGGGACCCAGGATTTTTCAAGTCCAGTGGCATCACTGATCCATACAACTATACACTTAGAACAAAATCCATACACTGTATGGCCAAACCGTACAAGTTCACAACTAAGAATTACATATAAAAACCTGGGTTTTTTTTTACTGACACTTTTGATTTTATTATCATTAACACCAAATTATTATTATTATTTTTTTTTTTTTTTTTTTTTTTTTTTTTTTTTTTGGAAGTTGCTGATTGAAATTGTGTAATCAAAATCATTCATGAGCCAAAAGTATATTATATCATTAATATTTACCTAAAAATTTCTTTATAATAAAAAAAAAAAAATACCAGTTTCTTTCCTCGATTAATTTCGGCCTGTATGTCTGGTAGCAAAAATCCTAGGTACTCATCGTCTTCATTTCCATTCTGACTCAATCCACTGGCAAAATACTACATAAAAAGAAAAAAAAAAAGTTCATTTATATAAAAAGCTCATTTTAAGAAACACAATAAAAAATCCTCAAAATAAAAAAAATCCATCCATTTTTTAAAAAATGCATATCATGGTTTACTAATTATTTAGAGCATCACTATAAATAAAACAAAAATGCTGTGCCAATAATTTTTGTTACATACATTTTTTGTTTCATACATTTTAGGGTTTAAATGGATATTTAAAGGCTCTCATAGAGTTAAAAGGTATTTACATTTATTGATGCATATTGTTTTTTACCCTCTCTCAGATTGTTTACACATCTGAAATAGCTGGTTTGCGTTTCATTCACAAGCTTCAGATGAGAGTACGTTACTGAGAAACTGCTGGTAGCTGTGATTTTAAGATTGCGTCATTTGCCATGATCAGGCTGATCTGTGACATACTTCGTGGCCAATGGCATTTCGGATATGTATTTCAGATAGAAGTTAGTATTTACAGATTTGCAATGGATTTATGCAAAACAACTGTTTGAGTTGTGTATAAAGATTTGGAATGTGCAAGATCATTTGCCTTGTTTGAAATATGATGAACATATCCGTGATTATCATTATATAGCTGCATTGTTTTTAGTCATCATATTGTTTTAGTTTATTTAAAGTTTACAGCACAGTAATGTCATTTTTCATAGTGAATTTCATCTCAGTTAGTATTTAATAAATCACCTTTTTTAATGGAATTGTTATGTGCTAAGCCTTCCAAACACCCACTGCATATGCTGCTCAGTCAAATTAAATGACCCTCAGGGTTATGAGAGCCCAGGTCCCTTAATTTTGTGGAAGTGAAGATGTTTCTCAACTAGTTTCATGGTTTCGAGGAACATCTTGCCGAAGTTGAATTTTTTCCTGGCTGGTGCTCTTGAAAGAGTTTTCAACTTTTGCTTTCCTGGACTTTTCCAGTATTTTAAAGTCCCCCCCCCCCCCCAAGTGCTCGAATGGAGGCTGTAATAGAAGATTGAGTTGCAAAATATTGTCCTCTTGACCTAATTGAATTGAGAAACTTGGAAAGTCAAAGTGAAAGTTTTATTGATGTATTATGGAGCTTGAGAACTGATAGAAAGTCCTGATTCAGATGCCAGTGGAAATGGAAATGTTGAACCATTAGAGACAGTTGCAACGAAGGATGTAGAGAGAAAAGCAGTTCCTGTGACAGAACAGATGACATGTAGAGAAAGAAATGAGATGAAATGAATTTGAGAAAGACAATATCTTACACTATAATTTACCAGACCATATTGCCAGAATTTAAACCTTTGACTGCCAGTACTACAAGAGGAGCTGCAGCCTGGAAAATCCTAAAGGAGCATTTTGAGTCTATGACCAAAGCACATGTTATACAGCTGTTAGACAATTTCTACAGAGAGCGGTATGTCCAAGGCAAGAACCTAGGACTGTTCCTTTGTAAAGTGAAGCAAGTGACTGAGCAACTCAGTGAAGTTTGTCATACTCTGTAACCATTGTATATTGGCTATCTGATAGGGAATTTACTAGGAGTATTGGTCCACAGTGCAAGCAATCTATAAGTGGCAGGGTTCGTTGATTTAAATCAGCTTGATTTTAATCATGAATTAAACCACAATTTAAATCTTTTTTTTTTTTAATCATTGATTTAAATTGGTTTTTCTTTAAAGTTATTTTTATATAAATTTAAGATGTAAACAAACATATTAATTACCTAAATATAATTTAGTTTTATATAATACAGAAAAATTAACTTTTAGAAAGAAGGTTTAAATTTTTGTCAAAAAGTAAAATACAATGTACAGTTTTTAAAAAAAATTGTTTTCAAAAAAATCTTGCAGTTGTAAGGAAATTTAAGCAGAAATATTAAATATTGAAATACTTACTCATAGTATTTAGAAAAACTTCTGCAAGTTGAGATAAAATAAAACTGTACATAATTTTATATATACTACTTTAGTGATGCCTATTATAGTAAAGTTTGGGCAAAATCTCAACCATTCAATGATTTTTCATTTGAATCTAATATAGTGGATCTCAACCTTGGAATAGTGAAAGGTAAAGATTTCTTGCAGATATTGAAAAGGCCAATACTAAAAAATTTACAGAATAAATGATCACCTAGCTTTTTACTGAAATAGCTTCATCTGCTTCAGTGGAACAAATAATTTCTGCCTTTGGTTTGTTATATTTGAAAAATCAAAATTGACTGATAAAAAGGTATTAAACTCGTCTTTCTGTACCAGCAGAAAAATAATAAAATAAAGTTAACAACTTTCTTTGGTTCTGAATTTGTTTACATTTTTTTTTATGTGCTATAGTTATTTTTATTTTAACTATGAAGGTAGCATTGGACTAAAATTTTATCTTTGAATCCTTTATGTAAATTATGTAATATTATTAATACATATTGGTAATACTTATATAACATGTATGTGTATGTATACACAAATTAAAAGAAAAGTCATAAAATAGTAATACTTGTGCAAGATTTTAAAAAATCTCATTTAAATAAAAAGAAATTGATTCCTTTAAAATTTTTATTACAAAATTTTTTAAAAAATAACGATTCTTGATAGGTGGCCAAACAGTGAGTTTATTCCAGACAAGATAGTTTGAATTGCTGTTAGAGGAGAATAGATTCCACAAGGGATTTTTATCAATATTGCTTTTGTTGGAGAAATAACTAAATGTAAAACAGGTAAATTTTTAAAATCTGATAATGTTAATGTAAGTCAAAATAAATCTTCAAAATCTGAGAATTCTAATGTAAATTCAAGTAATTTTTCAAAGTAAATTAACTAAGAATTTTAATGTAAAAGCAAGTAAACCAATAGGTCCTTGTTATTAAAGCAAATCTTATGGCTATCTAATTGCTAATTGTAAATTTATATCTAGAAATTCTCAGTATAAAAGTATATTTTCAGAATATAGTAATGTAGAATTAAAGTACAATAGTGTAAAATATACCGTATTTTCAGGTGTATAGTCTGCGGCTTATACAAGAAAAAAAACCTTCCAAAAAGCCGCTGCGGCTTATACAAAGATTTTTTTTTTTTTTATTGGAAATTGTGATATTTTTTTTACAACTTTTAAACCTCAAAAAATTTGAAAAAAAAAATATCAAAATTTGTAAATTTTTTTCGCTATGCCACGAAATTTAGAGAGTTCTCCTATGTTTGTAAAGGCTTTTTTTTACTATTTAAATACAAGTTATTTCTAGGTTTGGAAGAACTGTCGCATCTATCGCCAAGTATTGAACTGACAGATCTATAATAGCTACCGTATATACTCGTGTATAAGTCGTTAAATTTTGACAAAAAAGAATTTCAAAGTGGGGGGTCGACTCATATGCGAGAACTAAAAAACAAATCTATAACTAAAATATCAGAAAATAATTTGCTAGCGAATCGGTGCTGCAGCACCCCATTGTGTTTGTAGAGCACAAAATCGAAAATCCTTCCAACCTCGACGATTCTGAATTTAAGATCATTTAAGATTTAATTTGTTTTTCAAAAAAATAATCTACCCTATCCTGTTGCAAAGAACAAAAGAAAAAAAAAAGCATGATTTATGTCAATTCGGAACTATTCCGAGGAATCGTTCCTTTACAGAGTCGTTTCATTTCGGAACGAGTTCAAGGAATTGAACTTTTCCAAAGTCGTTTCATTTCAATTAGAGTCTAAGGAATCTTTCCTTTTCAGAGTTAGTACCCTACCCTGTTGCAAAAAACAAAAAAAAGTGCGTGATTTATGTCATTTCGGAATGATTAGAGCAGTCGGTCTTTTCAGAAACAATTCCGAGGAATCACTCCTTTACAGAATCGTTTCATTTCGGAATGAGTTCAAGGAATCAAACTTTTCCAGAGTCGTTTCATTTCAGATAGAGTTCGAGGAATCGTCCTTTTTGGAGTTGATGCATTTCTGACCGATTCCGAGGATTTGTTCCTTTTGGGAACCAATGACCTAAGATACATATACATTTTATGTCCAAAATTTAGAATTTATCACCGATTTTTTTTCTATTGTCGGAAAAATTCAGAAAAAATATCACGCTTGTTTAAAAAAAAATCCACGCAAATGCCGCTTTGCTTGAAATTTTATCTTAAAACACGTAAATGCCACAGCGTTTCTTCCGAAAATTATGGTACTGATAATCTTATTTTTTTAGGCAAATTACTATAGGTATTATGCATCACAAAAAAATTTTGTAAATTTGTGTTAAAAATTAAGACTAATGGCTTCTAATTTCGAACCCTGATCGAAATAACCGCTCGTAAATGGTGTATAGTGCACGGACAATACACCGATGCATCTCCGCGGGTTATACACGAACTTTTTTTAATACACAGCTCGATTTAAGGGTGCGGGCTTATACACCCGAAAATACGGTAACTTCTCTAAACAAGAGGCAAATTCAGTAAATATTTTTTTTTTTTTTTTTTTTAAGCTAATATATTTGATTTTAGCCAAAGTCGTAGCTGGGTTTTTTAATATTGGTGTTACAGCTCATTTTTGCAATGACAAAATTTTGTTTTTGGATTTTAAACCTGTTTCAAACATGCAGATGTCTCTTGCTGTTGGAGAAAAAGAAAAGTAATGTTCAGGAAAGGGGTACTTTTGTGTGTGTGTGTGAAGATGACAGATTCAATCAAATTATCCTTTAAAATGTTTTGCATAATCCTAATTTACATAGAAATTTATAGTCTGGCAGTAAATTTGAAAAGTTGGGTGTAAATTTTGTTGGTAGTAAGGGCGGGCTCATTGTTTATGATAAAGAATGGAATTTTTTTATTTTATGCAGCAAGAGAAAATTATTTGTACTTTTTGAAACCCTTTAGTTATGAAGTTAAATGTGGAGGCGAAATCAACTTGGCTGACATTCCAGCTAATCAAATTGAAAAAATTAAATGAGTTATGGCACAAAAAATTTTGCCATGTAAACAATGAGTACTTGGTTAACACGTCTAAAAATGAAGGTTTTATGGGTCTTCCAGTACTGTCAAAGTTAGCCCAGGATTGCATCTCCTGTAAACTTGTTAAGTCTAAAAGAACCTCATTTAAAGCAAGAAGAAAAATTAAATCGAAAACTGCTCTGGAAGTTTTGCATAGGATTTTGGATGGATTTTACAAGTGACATTACATGAAGGAAGTAGATAATTTTTCATTATCATAGATGATTATTCTCATTTTGTTACAGTTTACACTATCAGGAATAAGTCAGTTTTTGAGACGCTTTGCATATTTCAGAATAAAGCCAAAAGGTACTTAAATAAGAAAATGATTTCCATTAGAACTGATAGTGGTTTAGAGTAATAGGGTATGTCACAAAAAGAACACTATTCCTTTTGAGATGTATCCTGGTAGAAAAGTCTTTCTCATATGAAGAAATTTGGTTGCTCAGTTTATGTTGGAGTGCAAAAGCAGGTCAAAAGGAAGCTTGATATGAGAGCTAATCTAGGGATCATGAGCAGTTATGCTTAACTAAAAGATACTGAATTTGGCTTATAGATAAAAATAAAATTGTAGACAACATTAATGTAAGATTTGATAGGAAAAAAAAAGGGGAGGTGGATGCAGTTTCAAAGCTTAAAGAGCAAAAATTTAATTTTTCACTTTTTAATCTCCCAGAAGATGGACATATTTCTGAGAATGCATCTCAATTGGGAAGTGATGCTGGTAAAGTAAAAGGGCTAGATTCAGAACAAGTTTCAGAACAGGGTTGGTTAAGATCTTGTACATCAATTCCATGAACCCGTAAAGAAGTATACCATAAAACAGGAAATCAAACAGACATCTACTATGGCATAGAAGGAACCAATTCTAGAATTAGATCTTTTAATGAATTAAGAATATTGTAAAGTAAATTAAATCGAATGTAATAATTTGATTTTAGAAATAATAAAGAATCTGGTAAAGTATCAAACTTAAATGTAAATGGAGTAAATTTAACTGAAGTTAAAATTCCTCAAAGATACAATGAGGCCATAAAAATCCCAGAAGCATTAAACTGGAGAGACGCAATTCACCATGAAATAAAATTTTATATATGAACATAATATATAGGATCTTGCGATACTACCAAAAAATGCTAAAGTTTCAGATTAGTAGCAAAAGGCTTTAACCAAATTAAAGAAGAAAATTATGAGGAAGTCCAGTGTAGCAAGTTTTTCAATAGTCAGATTGCTCTTTGGCATATTTTCATGTCTGTTAAAATGGAGTAATGTCCGTGTGGACTTCAAAGCTTACCTTTTATGCTAATCTGGATGAAACTGTATACATGCACCAACCTGAGGGTTTTGTCAAAGAAAAAAATAAAGTTTGTAAATTAAATAAGGCCACATATGGTCTGCACCAAAGTGGCAGACAATAATTCTTTGAAAGAGATGTTTTATCCAAACTTTATTTTCACAAGCTCAATTAATACAATTGTGTACACATGTTTCAGACCAGATTTTTTTTTTTTTTTTGCTTTATGTTGACAACATTGCTCTTTTTGATAAAACTAAAAATGAATTAGATTTCACTACAGGGTTACTGCAAAAACATTCTTATTTTAACTTAAAAATCTTGGGAAAACCAGAAAGTTATTGGGTATAGAGTCTGAAGAAACAGGAAAATCGCCTTTTCATCCATCAGAATTCTTACATTGAGAAAGTTAATGAAATATTTTTTTGAATTTAAGTTTCCAATAAGTTTGTTACCTACTCCCAAGGACTTTGTTTTGTAGAAGCAAGATTTAATTTCTACTGAGGAAGGTATTGAAAGTAGTTTAGGTTCCCATATAGAAATCTTATAGACTGTTTATCTTTTATAGCTGGAAGGACTCGACCAGATATTATGCATGCAGTTAATTTGTTATCCCAATTTCAATCAAATCCTGAAATTACTCACTCACTCATTGAAATAGTCTATTAAAATTGTTGTTATTTAAAATATATTAAACACTATTAACTTGAGTTAGCCAGAGTTAGTTAGCTAAATCTTTCATGCTATTCAGATTCAGACTTTGCAGCCAACAGACATAACTGTGCCTCCATAAGTGGGTATATTTTGTTTCTAGACGAAACGCCTATTTCTAGGAGGACTTTCAAACAGAAATGTATAAGTCTTTCGACGATGGAGGCCACAGTGATAGCCTAGTGATCACAGCACTAAACTCCAGACTGAAAGGTCCCAGGTTCAATGCTTAACATCACCAAAGAACCAACAAGTGCATGCAGTGTATGAACTCGTTAAATAAAAGGGTTCTGAAAGTCCTGTGGTTGGTTGTAGCAGTTACCATGGATATAAATCTCTGGAGAAACCTTCCCTCCCCTTCAGAGACATATCGAAATTGAGGAGGAGGCGATGTTTGATGCTGCCATCTGTTGCAGCTTTGCTGAACATCCTGTATTACAGAAATCTGATTTCCAAACCCCTGGGTGCAGTTTAATGGAAGCTCTTGCCCTTCGGACACACGTCAACAACAACTATGGAGGTTGAGTATGTCAGTTTAACTATAGCTGCTAAAAAATTAATCTGGGGCAAAAATGCTTTGCAAAATGAAGTACTAAACTGGAATTTGAGAGATTATCAGGGATGCCACTCAGAAAATAGCCAAAAAGAGGAAATTATGCATAAAGTAAAATTACGACATTTTTCACAACATTTATGCATGAATTTTGTAAACTATATTGTTTATAATAAATTTTTAAAAAAAATTGCAGCTTTTTTTTTTTTTTTTTTTTTGTAAATTTAATTTATAAGAGTAAATAAAAATGATTTGTCTTTAGTTCACAGTATTTTACATGAATTAATTTAATCCAGCAACAAATTCAGTGAGGAATTTTATGTATCACATCATTTTAAATCAATTTAAGTAACCCAGCAATAGATTCAATGATTATTCCAGGAGTAAATAGCAAAAATTTGCAAGTTTTTTTTTTCCTTGTTTCCCCCGTGATTTTTTTTTCATTTGATGAAAATAAATGTTTTATTTCATGATCGTTTGACGGAAAATGCCATTTTATTTCGCGATCGTTTGACGAAAATAGCCGTTTTACAACGCGATCGTTTGACGAAAATAGCCGTTTTACTTCGCGATCGTTTGATGCAAATCACCGTTTTACATCCTGATCGTTCGACGAAAATCGTCGTTTTACATCGCGATCGTTTGACGAAAATCGTCGTTTTACATCGCGATCGTTTGACGAAAATCACCGTTTCACATTGCGATCGTTTCACGAAAATTACCGTTTCGTTTCGAGATCGTTTGATGAAAATTGCTGTTTTATATCGCGACCGTTTGATGAAAATATGACCGTTTTATTTTGCGATCTTTTGATAAAAATCACCGTTATATTTCGCGATCTTTTAACGAAAATAGCTATTATATTTCAAGATCTTTTAACGAAAATCGCTGCTGTATTTCACGATCACTTGACGAAAAAAGCTGTTGTATTTCTCGATCTCTTGACGAAAATTGCTGTGTAATTTCGCAATCGTTTTACGTAAATTCCCGTTTTATTTCGGGATCGTTGGACGAAAATCGCTATTTTACTTCATGATCGCTTAACAAAAATCGAGAATTCTTAAAAATTAAAAAAAGCGGAAATCCGCCTTTCGGTGGAAAAGTGGCATCCCTGGATTATACACTATCTGTGATAAACAAGCTGCAATAGTCTTTTCTAATTCTCCTTTTGAAAATCAGAAAACTAAACATATTCACATTAAATATCATTTTCTTAGAAACTTAGTAGATGATCAGGTTCAACTTAAGTTCTAACTTATCAGATCAACTTAAATATGTTGCTAGTAAATTTAACCTGGCTGACAGTTTTACAAAACTTCAAATTAGAGAGCAGTTATTGAAATTTTGTAAAAAGATTTTTGATATTTAAAGTTTTATTGAGGGAGGGTTATAATTTTTTTCTTACAATGTAATCACTCTGGCCAATGCCTTGCCAATAAAGTCTTTGACCTGACATTGACCAGACTGTTGTTTTTGTATTTAAAGTGTAATTTAATTTTTATTGAACTTTTGAAGTTCTGTCTTTTTGAAGTTTTTGAAAATTTTTCATGTTTGTAATTTTGCATTTTTATAACTTTGTTCTGATTTTTTTATAATTCTAAAGAGATGGTGAAAAAGGAGGCTGTTATGCATCCAGGGCTGCGGAGTCGGGGCCATTTTTGAGCAAAAGAGTGAGTCGCAGTCGTTTAAAAACAAGCCGACTCCGACTGCGGCTTTTTTTTTTAGATACAGTTGAGTCTCTATATAACAAAATCCACCGTTCTAGTAAATATTCATTATATAGAGAAATTTGATGTATAGAGAATGTTAAAAATCGTATTTAATATGTGAAATTTGAACAAATATTATTTTTAATCTTTTGAATTAAGTATTTG
Organism: Maratus speculifer; assembly: GCA_964019185.1. Taxonomy (NCBI): domain Eukaryota; kingdom Metazoa; phylum Arthropoda; class Arachnida; order Araneae; family Salticidae; genus Maratus; species Maratus speculifer. The sequence continues at coordinate 78,889,921 of OZ025299.1, forward strand.
AAATATTTAAAAGTAAATATTAAACTAACATTTTATTTCTTAATTATTTAAGTTGTTTCAAAAAAGAGAACAGACATTTATTTGAAAGCTTAATGAAAATCAAATGAGGAAGACTTGCATTAATTTCAGACAAAGAAATCTGTAATTTTTTTGTTGTTTTGATTTTAAAATTGTTACGCTCTCCAAAGAAAAAAAGGCTCAACTTTCAGCAAGGAATGAAAAATTGTCGTTAATATTTTCCTCCATTTGAAGGCCTCTCTTATGTGCTTCTCATTGATTCCTCTCTTACGTGTGTATCACTCCAATTGACTCTGTTTTGAGAAGGCTGTGGAACGGTGTGTGGGAGGTGGGATGAATTCGTTGGATTTAAAGAACAAGGAGAGAAGTAATAAAAAAAATTAAAAAAAACTCTGCACTGAATGATAAATCCGAAATCAGTGATGAGAAATTGATTCCATATGATTTCGGAGCTTTTTAAAACTGAATAAATTAAAACCGATTTATGAAAAAATTCGTTATATGGAGATTTTGCTATATAGAGACTGTTTTTAATGTAATCATGCGAAAAGGGGACCGTTCCTACTAAAAATTTGTTATATAGAGAAATTCGATGTATGGAGTTTCGTTATAGAAGTTTGAAGTGAAATTAAACCAATAAAATGTAATTTTAAATCAATGAGAGGAATTATTGTTATTTTTGGATTATATCGGACTACCCAAGTTAAAGATTCCCAATATACTTCCCAGCGTACACAGGAAATGAAAACTGTTTTAATTAAAAGCTGTATTAGATCCCAGATTATTTACGAACTAGTAAAATTTTTATCTTCTATCTTTACAAGAATAAAGTATTGGTTTCGTGAAAAATTTTGATTTCCGGCATTCGAGGGATTTATGCATTTTAGAAGATTCTAAACACGATTTGGTAGTTTTTCGAAAATGTCAGTGAATCTGTCACTTCGTGAGTCTGTATGCGACAAAAATTTTGGACTGCTCTATCTCAAGAACTAATGTATGGACTTTCACAAAACTTTAGATTCTGTTAGATCTTGATAAAAACTGGAGCTGATTATTTTTTGTTGTATATGACTCGACATGTAGCGTTGCTATGCTGCATTATTCACAATTTCCACAGTAGCTATATCTTAAGAATTAATGCACAGATTTTTACAGAAATTTAGATTCAGTTAGTATATAATTAAGTGCTGTAAATGTTTTGGTGCAAAACACTCAAAGGGTGGTGCTGCTATGCTGCATTGTTCATGATACTGCAACAGCGCTACCTCGAAAACAAATGCACGAATTTTCATCAAACTTTATATTTAATTAGTTTGTAATCTAGGTTAGTACAGTTTAGTGTTTGGTGTAAATCGCCCTACAGGTAGCGCTGCTATGCTGCATTTTTCACGATTTTGCAATAGCTGTGGCTCAAGCACTAATGCATGGAAGTTCATTAAACTTTAGATTCAGTTAGTATGTGATAGAAATTGATCCTGATTCATTTTTGATGTACATCACCCAACATGTAGCGCTGTTTTGCAGAATTTAAAGATTTCCGCAATAATCTTATCTCAGAAATTAATGTACTGATTTTCACCAAAGTTTAAATTCAGTTAGAAGTTGATACAACTAGTTGACTAGATTCTGGTGTAAATCACCTAAGGGGTGGCGTTGCTCTGCTGTGTTTTTCAGGAAGTATTAACATATATGATATAGAAGAAAGTTTTAAGATTAATATATCTAACTAGTTTTTCTTTTCCTTTCCATCGAAATTTTTCTGCCCTGGTGGACACTAATTAATATGAAAATTGTATAGATTTCCCCTTTACAAGGCCACAGATCCAAAATAGAAAATTTTCTGTTTTGTTACCTCCTTTAGATTTCGGTAATTTGATTTTTCAGGTTTGTGCTATGTGAAATTAAAGAATTTACAAAACGGAAAATATATATATATTTTTTTTCCCAAAGCTCTAAGAACTCAATTAATACCGAAATAATGATTTTTTGCCTTATTTTTCTTTTGTTCCCTCATAACTTTAACCAAAAACAACACTAGTATATTAGCTAGACAGGAATCGGAGTCGTTAAAATTTCTAGCGTCTGAGTCGAAGATATTAAAATTTCCGGAGTCAGAGTCAGCCATTTTTCTCACCAACTCCACAGCCCTGTATGCATCCATACATTTTCGGGCCTTAAATGGATATTTAAAGGTTTTCATGGAGTTGAAGGGTATTTACTTTTATCAATGCATACTGTTTTTCATCCTCTTTCAAGCAGACTGTTTACATATCCGAAATAGCTGGTTTGAGTTTCATTCACGAGCTTCAGACGAGAGTACATTACTGAGTAACTACCGGTAGCTGCGATTTTGAGATCGCGACCTTTGCTGTGATTGGGCTAATCTGTGATGTCATACTTTGTGAGCAATGGCATTTCGGATGTGCATTTGAGATAGAAGTTTGTATTTGGATTGACAACATATTTATGTAAAACAACTGAGTTGTGTATAAAAATTTGGAATGTGCAGGATCATTTGCCTTGCTTAAAAATCCATTCGCAATGATTGGGCCAATCTGTAGTGTCATAGTTCATGCCCAACGACATTTTGAATGTGTATTTGAGATAGAAGTTTGTATTTAGATTGTAAACATATTTATGCAAAACACCCGTTTGAGTTGTGTATAAAGATTTGGAATATGCAGGATCGTTTGCCTTGTTTAAAAACATGTAATACGTTTTGTTCATTACCATCATGTAGCTGCATTATTTTTAGTCATCATACTGATTTAATTTATTTTAAATTTATGGCATAGTAATGTCGTTTCGCATAGTGAATTTCATCTCATAATATTTGAAAAATCTCCTTTTTAATGGAACAGTTATGAATTAACTTCCACATACCCACCACATACTCAGCTTGGTCATAAATTAAATAGCCGTCAATTTTCAAGAATATGCTATAGTAAGCTTTAACCATATATATCAGCCATACTCAACCTTTTTTTTTCCTTGCGGGCCGCAAACACATGCTTGCGACATTTGAGGGCTGCAAAACAGTTATAAAATAGTTAAATTACTGTGATAACATAAGCAGGTAGTATAACAAAGCAGTGTAAAATATTAATTGTAGGTTTGAATGTTTGTTGTGGAAGAAATGTTAACAACATTAAAAAAAAAAAATTACACAACTAACTCTAAAGAATAAATTTTGTCATTTATTGTCATCAGTTCACAATTACTTTCATTTATTTAATATTTAAAATTAATTCAATAACTAAGAAGAATTTTTTGTATCTATAACTAATTCTTTTTTTTTTTTTTTTTTTTTTTTTTTTTTTTAAACTTACTTATTCTTTGTTTTAAACTTAAATCTTCAGAGAAGGAAAATAACATTATTATTTTCTTTGTCTCAAGATAGAGAGTGACAAAACTCAAACTTTTATTTGTTTTGATTTTACACAATTCTACAAGATTGATCAAACTTTCATTCATTCATTCATTAAGTAAAAAGAATTATCTATCACTATTATTATTTTTTAACTTACTTATTTTGATAGTACATAATTCGATTTTATTCTATTATTTACTTATTTTCTTTCTCTGACAATTGATTACAACACAATGAAAATTTTTGTCATCTGTTTCGATTTTACATAATACTACAAGATTTCTTTAATATTATTAAACTTGTATTCATTCATTTATCATTTAAAATTAATCCAAAAACTAAACAAATTTTTTTGCATCTATTACTATTATTTTTTAACATACTTATAAATTTGCATGATGTCGCCATCTGTCCCTAGAGAAAAAAATAACATTCTTATCTTCTTTCTCTGTCAAAAAATGACAACACCATGCAAAGTACGTATTATTATCTGTTATAAAAGATAAGTGCTTTAAAATTATTTTTGAAAAATGTGATACATATAAGGGATAATTTTATTTTTTATATTTTATTTACCTTAAAAACTCAAAATTAATAATAAAAACAGAATTTAATGGAGTATTTTTTTTCCAAAACATCTTGTTTATAACCCCCCCCCCCCCCCAAAAAAAAAAAATAAAAGATAATTTTTTAAGGGGGACTTGCAATCGGGATTTTATGGATACATTTGGAATAATATTTGAAAAAGTATCGAAAATTAAGAAATCATAACTCAGCTGTAGCACAAATTGGAGTAGATGTAAAATGAAATAACTAAAAACGCTTCAAGATGCAGTAGCATAATTTTTAACTAGTTATAAATAACAGGGCTGATTTTGCTTTTCCATGAAAATATGTATAACAGTGAATGATTTAAATACTTTTCATGCAGATCTTAATTTTATAAATATGGATTAAAAATCATCAATCTTACCCGAGCTGCATATAAAAGGTTGTCAGGCCACAGGTTGAGTATGGCTGATATCAGAGTTGGCAAGTTTTTGCCGAAGGTGGAAAAAACCTGACACTATTAATCGCTTCTTCTGTAAAATATGAGCTAGGAAAGGGTTTTTCTTTTAGCTTGAAATTAATAATATAAGATATAAAATCCGGATTGATTTTAGATAATCATGCTTTACAGCTTTCTTTTTGTTCATAATTTAGAAGTTCACCTTTGTACTTTGGATGTAACAAATACGCTACAAGATGACATGGCAAAATCGCTTTTTCAAATCTCTTTTTTAGTTTTGAAAAATGTGGTTTTAACTCTTCATTTTTCAAAATATTTAGCATACATGACAAGCATCTGCTATGGTGGGGGGGGGGGGGGGAGAATATAGTACAAAAATATAAAGTGACAACAGGTTACTTACTGAAAGTAAATCTAAATAATTTAACATTTTGTTCCTTTCTTGGAGTGTAAAAGAGAGACAAAAAAAATCTAGTTTCCTAATAAGACATAAATTTTTTCAATATATAATTTTCAATGTACTTATTTTATCTTTAACAAACTAGTTTAATCAGATAAATAGTTGTAAAATAGTACCAAAAACTTAGATATTTACATTTCTTAAGTCTCATGACATAAAACAAAAATAACAAAATTGTATAAAATCTTTTGATAATTAAAAATATATATATTAATGACTGATAAAATACTTTACTTACAGGGGTCTGTCTAGACTTTTCTCACAGGGTCCTACTTTTGTTAAACTGGGAAGTTTTTCTAGTCTTTGTGAAAATTTTAGACATAAATTTGTGAATTTTATATTATCAGTGTTTTCAGGTTCTACCCTTCACATATAGAGAAGCTAAGTAATATATTTTTTGGTGAGTTCAATTGTTTATTAACAGGCCAGGTTTTATTTTTAAACGATTATATTTGTGAAAAGTTCAATTTGAAGGAGAAATGTCTATTTGAGAGACAAATAATTTTATGATGGGTCCTGTTTGAGGTTAAAAATTTTTATGAAGGGTCCTATTTTAAGATAAATTATTTTATGAAAATTCCTTTAAAGGACCTAAAATTTTCCTAAACATATCCCTGACTTAAGATTTAAAAAAATTAGGTATGTAATTTTTTATTTTGTTCTTAAATTCCTAAGTAAGACTAAATCCCACCTATTTTTTAAAGATTTAAAATACTTAATTAGCAAATTAAATTAAAATATTAAATAGTACGCAAGGTTTTTTCCATTTTCCCCCTTGTTTTTTCCAGTTTTTGCCACTGTCCTGGCAAAAATGCCAACCCTGGCTGATATATACAAATGTTATTTGAAGCATTCTAAGTATATTTGAGATAGAGTGCAGTCATGATACAAATGCACAGTTTGATTCCAGATTGCACACTTGACAATGTTCATTCATCCTTTGATCCGTTCTGGGTCAATGATATGAGTATCAAGCTCGTTTGGGAACTACACACTTGGAGTTCTGCATTTGGTTGACAACCTAGACAGGACGTATGATATAAAGCACATAAAGGTCATAGTCAAGAAAACAGGGCTGGGAACTGTAGGCTACAATTCTTAATTGATTACAGCTCTGTAAGTTTAGTTTTTTTAGAATGCCAGCTATGCACATGAAATATACTGTGATAAAAGACATCCCTTTCAGAAATTTAAATGTAATTGTATTTGCAAACATCACTGGCATAATGACAACACTTAAAATATGGCTGGCTGCATATCATTGCAAAATTGAAATATATCCATAAATTACATCCTACTTGAAGGAAAATCTGAGAAGGGAATAGGAAATAAGTTATAAGAAATTTATATTGACAAAACTGGTCCTTATGTTATTGTAGACTCAAATGCCTAAAATCTACATATCATCACAAATGAAATCAACGGAACTTTCAGTTCAGAAGTACAAGCAAAATTACAGAATTTTTTTAGGTCCATAATATCATCCTGCAAGTATTTTAACATGTAATTCTCGATAATATCACTGAATTTGTGGTTTTTCATGAAGGAAATATAAATTTCTAAAAAAAAAAAAATGTTGCTGGTAATTACAATATTTTTAGCAAATATATTTATGTATTAATAGTTTTTTTTTTTTTTTTTTTTTTTTTTTTTTTTAAATTAAGACTGGCTAAATATGAAATGAAACTTTCTGATTTTATGATTTTGATGTGAATTAATAGAGTAATTTTAAGAGGAAAATTTTGTTGGATAATTTAAGAAAAATGTACTATCTCATCTTTATTATGCATATTTAATTACACATTATTTCCTAAACATTTACTTTTAATAATTTAATCATTTAAAAAAATTTTCTTCCTTCTTCTCATTTTAGTTTATAACTTTTATTGATCATTTTAAAAGTTTACTATACAGTACACTCCCTAAAATTCACAACTCTCTAAAATCTGCATATAATTTACAGATTCTATGAAGATTTCAGTTCAGATACATGGTCATAATTTGACTTTTTTTAGCTTTATATCAATTTCATATATATTTTAATTTACAATTTTTTTTTAATATTACTGAATTTATGTTTTTCATAAAGGAATAATAAATTTATTTCTGAAAATATTTAAGATATTGCTGCTATCACTGATAATAACACTCTTTTTACCAAATATATTTACGTATAAAGCTTTTTTTAGTTACTAAGTCTGGCAAAATCTGAAATAAAACTTAGATTATTTTGATGTGAATTAGCAATGTACTTTTATGAGGCAAGTTGCACTAAATAATTTAAGAAAAATATATTTCATCTTTAATTTTACATTAATGATAATTAACTTGACCTTTGCTTTTTGATACTTTAATCATTAAAAATTATCAAATTTTTTATTATTTTAATCTATTACTTATTTTGATATTTTATTTTAGTGTAAGCATTCATTATAGTTTCGATCTCATTATTAATAACATTCAAAAGACTTTTTTTTAAAAAAATGTAGAGAAAGCAATGACCAGAAATCTGCATAATTCTAAAAATCAGCACAATCTCTGGTCTCAAGCTATGCAGATTTGAAGGAGTCTACTGTATTGCAAACATTCATTATAATTAAGATTGTATTGTTACATTCAAATTATTATTTAAAATATAAACTAAGCAATGACCAGAAATCTACAAAATTCTAAAATCCAAAAAATCTCTGATCCCAAGGTGTGCAGATTTTTGAGGGAGTCTACTGTACAGATACCCACAATTAGAATAAAGTTATTAAATGTACTACAATCAGCAGTGCCACGGACGTGCTATAGCATGTAAATTATGCAAAGAATCGATGACGGGATGTTTAAAAAAAAGCTTTTAAGCATCCCACAAGACGTGCATTTTCGTTAAAGAATTGTGGGAAAAAACAACAAAGCTTATTTAAAGAAACACAAAATAACGACTAATTTCCAGCAAGTAAATCTGCAAAAAATGCGTAATTTCGCTACAAAATCCCGAAAAAAAAAAAAAGGAAGATGCAGATTTACTCAAAAAAAAAAAAAAAATAGATTTCGTCGAAATTCCTGGTAAAATGGTAAATTTTGGCAAAAGATTCACAATAAATGGTAAATTTTACCAAACGGTTGCGAAAAATGGAAAATTCTGTCAAAAGATCGCGATAAAATGACAAATTCTGACAAAAGATCGAGATAAAATGGCAAATTCTGTCAAAAAATCGCAAAAAATGATCATTTTCATCAAAAAATTTGCGAAAAATGGCAAATCTCGTTAAAAATTTGCAAAAAATGACAGATTCCATCAAAAAAAAAAAAAAAAAAGTGAAGAAAAATGACAAATGTTGTCAAAAAATTCACGAAAAATGGCAAATTTCATCAGACGGGCACAAAAAAAACAAAACAAAAAAAAAAATTAATGTCGGGAATGAATTTTTCTGTTCCAAAAACTAATTTTCCTGCTTCACAATCCATGTTTGACTGCTCCAAAAACAAAATTTCCTGCTTCACAATCCATGTTTGACTGCTCCAAATCTGTCTGAGTAAATGTGATTTTTGAAAATTATTTTAGTCTTATCTTCGGAGGGATCCCTAAAAGTTGCCAATTACTTAAAAAATGAGATTGGCAAAGTTTAAGCTCAATTGAATAACAAAGACCTGTGCTTCATTGAGGTTAAGTTCTTGGAATTTATGATTTTTGGTAAAAAATTGTAGTTTTTCTTTCATTAAGTGAAAACTATGTCTTAGAAACCTGGTTCTTGTTGTATTTCATAGAAAATGTTGTGAACTTATGCTATACTTGTTAATGATATTTAGTATTTTTCAGGTCATCTCATGAACAATACACTCAAAATTAGCATTTTTAAAAATAACAATATGTGGAAAATGACAAATGAATAATTTTTATTACTCTGGATTTTATTTTACTTATTTTACATTTTTATTTATTTATTTGAGTATTTGCATTAAAAGACAAAAGAAATTGAGCAGTTTTTGTAATTTTAAAAATACTTTATTAATTAAAGTTGATTATTAGTTATATAGCTCTGTGCCTGGAAAGAACAAGCTCCTTGATTTGTATTGCAATTGAAGTGCATTTAAAACAAACAACTAACTTCTTTTTTCTTTATTACAGACAGGGCTGCTTGATTTAAATAAAATGATTTTTTATAATTTTTTTTAATATATTGATAGGTGAAATAAGAATCAAATTCATTATTTATGTTATAAGATAAGCATACCTTCCAACAAGTCAATTTTGAAATCCTTACAATTTTCACGATGCATTCTATATGCTTAAAAATGCATAACATGCAATGCAAAAAGTAATATCATTTCCTAAAAATATTTTCTATGCTACTTTTATATTTATTTATATTTAAAAAAAAACATAAGGTTGCGCAAGAAAATATTTTTGCAATTTCATACTTGGGAAACATTTTTCCAAAAAACTGTCCTGCATGATGATCTGTAATAGATAAGGGCAGATTAAATTCACAGCAAATTTCCTGAAAGGTTACAGCAGTTGAGAGGGTGGGCGAGGGGGTACACCTACCGGCATTAATTATGCATTTTTATTGAATATCTTTAATGAAATGCACATTTTTTCAGCAATCTTTTCACAAAATTCGCGTCTTTTGATGAAATCAGCGTTTTTCCAACGATCTTTATTCAAAATCTGCATTTCCCCGTAATTCTTTGACAAAATTCACCGTTTTCCGCTACCCTTTCACGAAATCAGCATTTTATCTGCGATCTTTGGACGAAATCGGCGTTTTCCCGCGATGTTTATACGAAATCTGCGATATTTAAGCAAAATCGGTGTTTTATCGTGATCTTTTGTCGAAATCGGCAGTTTTTTTCGCAATTTTTTGATGAAATCGGCATTTTTCAACAATCTTTTGACATAATTTGCATTTTTCCGCGATCTTTTCTCGAAAACAGCGTTTTTTCCCGCAATTTTTCATGAAATCTACGTTACATTTGCAATCTTTAGACGAAATCGACGTTTCCCCGTGGTTTTCTGACGATATCATCATTTCATCTGTGATATTTTGGCGAAATCGCCATTTTTTCCGCGATCCGTACACGAAATTCGCGTTTTTCAGCGATCTTTTGACAAAGTTCGTTGACAAAAACATTGAGGAAATCGTCGTTTTTTTTCACGAAATATTGACAAAATGTGCACTTTTTCGGCGATCCTTTCACGAAATTCGAATTTCAACGCGATTGTTTTTTCCGTGCTCAAAACCGTACAATCGCACTGTTCATCCGTACACTTAGAATGAAATCGGTACATTGTATGGCCAAACCGTACAAGTTGGCAGATATGGATAAGTCATCACAATTACAGATTAAAAATTACCTTTTAAAAACTCAAAATATTATAATTTGAAAATAAATACAATTGTATTTAAAATAGTCCTATCCTTTTCACAAAATGGTGATAAATGCTCTTATTTTTATTATTTTTTAAATGATCACTTTATTTTTCAAGTTAAATGCTAAAGCTATAGTTAAATGTAACATAAAAATATTTTTCAGTGGTGAGTTATTTCCTCTGAAGCAGATTACACACAAATCACAAGTTTGTTTTATGTTTAGTTGCTTACACCATTACTGTTATTACTGTATCTCGTGTTGGTGATTGATATATTGATCAAATAATATTATCACTACTTTAACTAATTATAATATAATAAATATTTCAACTGTTTGTCTAACATACAATCTTTCAACTTTCTTCTGTAACAAAAAATATGTTAATAGCTGTGGCTAGTCCCTTTTTCTTTTCCTAGAATTCATTGCTTACTGCATTTAAAAAGGAGAAATATTATACCTCATTCATGGGTGTCAAGAATTTTCCATTAAGTTATTTTTTAGTGAAAATTTTAAATCACACTTTTAATGTTCTATAGTTTGTTTATGAATAAAATAGATGTGACTGACAGACAGACAAACACAGGGGTTCTGTTTGTGGTTCTGTTTCAACTTTTTAAGTACAGAGCCCCAAAAATTGTCAAAATTATACTTTTTTTTTTTTTTTTTTTTTTTTAAGAAAAATATAAAAAGGCACAATGATCAGTAAATACCCAGGAAGTGATGAAAGCTATTCTGGTCATGAAATAATTCAGATCAATTTGAAATAGACATTTCATAAAAATTAGTATACAAATTTTATTATGCTTATAATTTTTTAAACAAGAATTAAATGTGAATACATATCTAAAACTGAAATTTACTGCAGAACAGAATAAAAAATTTAAAACTGGGATTGTATTTTTGAAATCTTCATATAACTACAACAGAATGCTAAAAATAATTATCTTTTTACTTACTAAACAATTACTATGTGCTTGAAGGGCATCAGTTTTTATATACTTTCCAAAAATTTCTTCTGTATCGTCGTCAGAAAAACAAAATATGCAGTAGTCTAAAGAGGAAAAAAATAATTATCAAATGACAAGTAAACGAATATATATATATATATATATATATATATATATATATATATATATATATCCATTAGATAATACTACAAATCAACATCAATTTCTGGAAAAACTTGTTAATGCAAATTATATCAAACAGGAGTTGTCAAAATTTGGAATAAAATTGAACATGTGATATTTAGCTCGTTATCAAAGGCAATGCTAAATAGCCACATTAATTGCGATTAATTTCTGAATGGAAATCAGGATAGACCTAAAATGATTTCCATATTGCCCAATCAATCGCAAATGAGAACTCAATTCAAAGAAAAATATTAGATAAATAAGACAATAATAGAAATATCAATATATTAATTGTATTGGAAAAACTATTTCAAAGAAAAATATTAGAAGAATAATTAAACTGTAATTGAATTATGATAAAGATAAACTTACAAATAGCAATCGCAACCATTAACGCCATTGAGAACAGGAAAAACAAAATAATAATATAATTGAATTATCACTGATTGATTTCAAAGGAAAAATCATGTCAAAGGGAAATAATTAGACCAAAATTTAATTATTTAGGGTGAGTCATAAATATCGAAACAATAGGCTATCTCTTTAAATATTGCCTCTAGACCCATACTTCCAATTGCAAAAATTCATAAAAAAAAGGTGAAATTTCTGATAAGTTGCAACTCCATGGGGGAGGGGGGGCTATTTGAAAAAATATGAAAATTAAATTTTTATACGGCCCCCATAGAGCGAAATTCCCAATAAGGAAATTATTCCTTATCCATTCCTAAATTGAACTAAAAAAAATTTCATCTCCGTATCTGAAAACTTGACAGACATTAAAATCCAAAATTCTCTAAAATTTGTGATTTACACCACTTTACCATGCCTGTAAACGAAGATTTTTTGATTAATTTTCAAAGCAAATGTGGGATCATTCACAAATTGTCCATTATTATATGTCAATTCAAGACTGTGCATGTTATTTGGACATAATAAAGCAGCGTATTGATTTAAATAAAAACTTGTTTTCAAAATAAGTTTATCGTTAGCACTGGAGGTCTGCATGGATCGAAATACTAAGTCCAGTCCCAAACCGACCAATAGGGAAAAAAGTTCTGCCCGGCATGGAAAAAAATGTTAAAATCATAATCCGGACCAGCCTGGAGAAAAGTTTACATGATAGCCCGGCTCAGCCATGAATTTCTACATAGTTTTTTACATCAGTGTAGTTAAAAATTGTTTTGCGTGGAGGAGTTCTAGCTAAAAATACTTATTATAGCTTTTCGTATTTTATATATACTTTTTATTATTAAAGAAGTTCCAAAGACTGTGATATATTTATTTTATCAATGAATCTCTGTTTATATGTAAACGTTTCACATATATTTTAATATCGCTAATTCATATCCCTTACGGTGGAGACTTTGAAAAATGTTATGCAGCAAAACCTTTTAAGATGGAATCACATAGGAAAGAAAAAATACGTTATAGACAAATGCCCTTCCTAGGAAGGTTAAATGGAGTTTATTTTTTTCTCAGGTATTATTGTATTTATTTTGCATGGATCAACACATTTTCTGATTAAGACAAAATTCCATCATAGGCAGATTTTTTTCTCTGGTTTTATTGTGCTTAATTTCTAGCATTTAAATATACTGTTCTTAAAAAATGATTTTTTTTTTTTTTTTTTTTTTTTTGTAAAATAAAAGCGATTTTAAAATTATGTGGTTTTTTTAAAAGTTTGATTGAACCAAATTTTACTTATTTCATGCACGTATTTGGTCAGTCCGAGACTTTTTTTAATACAGATTGTTCGAGACCGGGATTGAAAATTTCATCCAGTGCAGATCTGGGAATTAGGAAGTGAATATGATTTTGTTAAATAAATATGATTATGAAATATGATTTTTTAAAAAGTTATATTATTTTTTCAATAAATATTTTTAATAGTTCTACCATTAATATTGAAATATAAAACCACGAAACAAAAATAAAATCAGATTTTCATCTTTAATTAAATGGAAAGCATGCGTGCAAGTTTGAAATTTTGTCAGGACTGAAAATATTTTGATTCCCCCCCCCCCCCCCCCCCACTGAGTGAGTACATATGCACGTAACATGTTTTTTCCATGACCATATGACGAAATTAGTTTTTTATCCGATCTTTCGACAAAATTTGCGACTTTTCTACGATATTTTGTCGAAATTTGTGATTTTCCCACGATTTTAAACCAAAACTTGCGATGTTCTACTATTTTTAGCCGAAATTTGAGATTTTTCTATGGTTTTTAGACAAAATTTGCGATTTTTCAGTGAAATCAAAGTATTTTATACAATGTTTTGACAAAATTTGCATCTTTTTCGCGATCCTTGGACAGAAATCGTGTCTTTTTCGCGATCCTTGACAAAAATCGCGTTTTCCCTGCTATCATTTGATGAAAATCGTGGGATTTTTGCGATCATTTCACAGAAATCACGTTTTTTTTCTCGATCTTTTGGCAAAATTTACGTCTTTGTTACGATCTTTCGATTAAATTCACATCTTTATTGCAATCTTGACAAAAATCGCGTTTTGCCTGCTATCATTTGATGAAAATCGTGGGTTTTTTGCGATCATTTCACAGAAATCGCGTTTTTTTTCTCGATCTTTTGGCAAAATTTGCGTCTTTGTTACGATCTTTCGATTAAATTCACATCTTTATTGCAATCCTTTAATAAAAATTGTACCTATTTTAAATTCTTTGACCAGAAATAGCCTCTTTTTCGCGATTATTCAGCGGAAATAGCGTCTTTTTCGCGTTCCTTTAACAGAAATCGCGTCTTTTTCCACAATCCTTTAACAGACATCGCGTCTTTTCGCGATCCTTTGGCAAAATTCGCATTTTTTGACGAAATTCGCATTTTCCCTGCAATCATTTGATGAAAATCGTGGATTTTTTTGCGATTATTTGACGGAAATCACATCTTTTTCTCGATCCTTTGGCAAAATTCGCATTTTTTGACGAAATTCGCGTTTTTCCTGCAATCATTTGATGAAAATCGTGGATTTTTTTGCGATCATTTGACGGAAATCACATCTTTTTCTCGATCCTTTGGCAAAATTCGCGTCTTTTCTACGATCCTTTGATTAAATTCACATCTTTTTGCGATCCTTTGACAAAAATTGCATCTATTTAGTATTATTTGACCGGAAATAGCATGTTTTTCACAATTCTTCGTTGGAAATAGCATCTTTTTCGCGATTTTTTGACAAGAATTGCGTTTTTTCTGCAACCTTTTGACAGAAAACTCATTTTTTTGCGATCCTTTGACAGAGACAGTGTCTATTTCACATTCTTTGACCAAGATGACGTCTTTTCCGCGATCTTTTAACAGGAATCGCGTTTTCTTCACAAGCCTTTGACGAAAATCGCGCCTTTTTTCGCAATTCTTTGATGACATTAGAGTGTTTTTCGCGATCTGTCGACAGAAATAGCGTGTTTTTCGCGATCATTTGACAGAAATCGTGTCTTTTTTGCAATCCTTTGACAGAAAAAGCACTTTTTTCTGCGATCATTTCACGAAAATGGTTTTTTTTCCGCAATCCTTTGACGAAAATAATGTTTTTTTTTTCTCCCGTGATCCTTTGACGAAAAGTGCGTGTTTTTTGCGATCCGCTTCCGTCTCGTTTCCGTCCTTGGGAATTTTTAAAAGACGGAATTCCGTCTCAGGACGGAAAAACTTGCACCCATGATGGAAAGAAATTGAAATTCGATAAATAATGTTTGGAGTTATAACGATTTTTAACTATCCCATTTAATCCAGTACTAAATCATATGAAATTTTTATAAATTTTATGATAAATTTTAGAATGTGGTTTTCTTAGTAAATTATGTGGCTAACCAAGAGAAAAAAAATCAAAATTCTAACTCAAAAGACATTTTACACGTTTCCTAGAACTGTTAAAGTAATATTGTCTTTAGAATTGCCTTCATTTCAATTTGTGTCTAATCCCTTAAAACCCGATGAATTATTCAAACGGCTATAACTCTGATTTTTGAAGATATGAAGATGCAACTTTTTGTGTATTATTCAGGACTGGATAAGGAAAGTTTTCCTAATTGGAATTTATATCCTATGGGGGCCGTATAAAAAGTTAATTTTCGTACTTTTTCAAATAGACCCCCCATGGAGTTGCAAATTATAAAAAATTTCACCTTTTTTTATGAATTTTTGCAATTAGAGGTATGGGTCTAGGGGCAATATTTAAGGAGATAGCCTATTGTTTCGATATTTATGACTCACCCTGTATGTATATATATATATATACAGGGTGTCCCAAAAGGTCGTTTACAAACTTAACATGCTGGTCTGTCATATCATGATGAACAATATTAAATTGGAAACTAAGGGTCCCAAATGTCTTCCAAAGGAGATATGCGCCATTAAAGTTTAGGGTCCAAAAATTCAAATGATTATAAAAAACAGAAAAATTGGCCACTTACAAGAGTATCTAGGTGGTCGAGGGCCACATCAATAACACGGAGAGAATTCGAATTTGAAGGTGATCTGAGGCCTATAATCAGATAAAAAACATGTTTTCAGAAGGAAATGGGGAGATACCCCTTTAGGTTAGCTTACCCAGTCAAAATATCCAATTCAGTTGGTAAGGATATATCAGCAGTTTTTACGTTTATATGTGTAACAGATATAGCAAGGTTTATTCTCAAGATGTAATAATATTCCTTGATTTTATTCAGGAGAGTAAATTTTTTTTTATTAAATAGCTAAAAAACAAAGATAAGGGGCTGATGCCGAAAAAATGTGAACTTTATGAATGAAGGAGAGGGAGCCCATCAACAAGATTTTTCCGTGCCTCATCACTGAGATTCCTGATTATTCAATGACCAATCAACAAAATTTGCAGCTTTCTATGCCTGATCGACCAAATTTGGGGTAAAAATTCGCAATTTTTACGAAACTGATCGAGAAAATTTTATCTTTAAGTGCCTGATGAACAAAATTTGCGATTCTTACAAAATCAAAATTCGCTATTATTACGAAACCAATAGACAAAATTCACACTTTTTACAAAGCGGATTGACGAAATTCTTTATTTTTTACGAAGCCGACAGACGATATTCGTGATTTTCACAAATCCGATCGACAAAATTTGAGATTTTTTTTAAACTGATCGGCGAAATTTAGGATTTTTCTGCGGCTGGTCGACGAAATTATCGATTTTCACGAAGCCAATCGCAGAAATTCACGATTTTTACTAAACCAATCGACAAAATTCGCAATTGTTACAAAGCTGAATGGCGAAATTCACGATTTTTCTTCGCATGATCGATAAAATTTGCAATTTTTCTGCGACTGATCGACGAAATTATCAATTTTTACTAAGCCGAACGAGAAAATTCACAATTTTTCCGCGCGTGATCAACAAAATTTATAATTTTTCCAAGCTTGATCAAAAAAATTAACGATTTTTACTTAGCCGATTGAAGAAATTTGCAGTTTTTCCTCACATGAACGATAAAATTCGTGATTTTTCCACGGCTGATTGACGAAATTTTCTACTTTTACGAAGCCGAACGACGAAATTCGCGATTATTACGAAGCTGATGGACGAAATTCGTGATTATTATGAAGCCATTCGACAAATTTTGCGATTTTTACAAAGCTGATCAACGAAATTCATGATTTTCCTTCGCATGATCGATGAAATTTGCGATTTTTACCAAGCCGATCGAGAAAATCCAAAACTTTTCCGCGTCTGATCAACAAAATTAGCAAGTTTTACGAAGCTGATCAACGAAATTCGTGATTTTTTTGAAGCTGATAGAGAAAATTCATTATCTTTCCGCGCCTGACCAACAAAATTTTCTAATTTTATGAAGCTGATCATCGAAATTCTCGATTTTTACGAAGCTGATCGACGAAATTTTGAAATATTCATCGTATGACTGATAAAATTCGCAATTCTTCCTTACCAGATCGACGAATTTCGTGATTTTTATAAAGCCTATTGTTGGAATTAGTAATTTTTACGAACCTGATCGACGAAATTTACGATTTTTGCAAAACCGATTGACGTAATTTGTGATTTTTCTTCGCCTAATTGACAAAATACCTGATTTTTCTGTACCGTATAGATGAAACTCGCTATTTTATTTCAGCCTGATCGTCGAAATTTGCAATTTTTCTGCGTGAGATCGACAAAATTCGCGATATTCTCGGGTCCGACCAACGAAATTTGCAATTTTTCAGAACCCAATCAAAAAATCTGCGATTTTTTCCGTGCCCGATCAAAAAATTTGCGATTTTTCCATGTCCGATTAAAAAATTTGCGATCTTTCCGTGCCCGATCAAAAAATTTGTGCTTTTTTCGCTTTTAACTGACGAAATCTGCATTTTCCGCACCCGATCAACGAAATTCGCGATTTTTAACTAATTTTGAGCAAATCTTCATTTTTTTTTTACAAGGAAAGAAGAAATTCGGGATTTTTTTCTCTTGATAAACTTGCAAATCTCATGATTGTTTCGTAGCTAATCAACGAAATTTTCAATTTTTCCGCGCATCATTACTGTTACGCATCTATACGTTTCTTAAGTTTAAATAAGCATTAAAAGTTTAAAAGAAACGGGTTTTAAAGTAGAAATAAAATGTATTTACTCAGATAGATGCATGTATGGTTTTTCGTCATCTCCCGAGCACGTTTGTTTACAATATCCGAGAGCTGGCTTTTCCGATCTGCTTTTACTGAGTAATGTTACTGCGTAACAGCCGAGTAACAGTGATTTTAGCGATCGCATCACTTGCCGTGAACGGCAGAGGTTTTTGACGTCATACCGCGCGGCCAATAGCATCTCGGATATATGTTGCAGATAAATCTCGATGTATTACTGAAGAAAGTTTGTATGTACAATGGCAACAGATATATGCAAAACAAGTTCATCAGAATCTTGTATAAATAGTTTGTATTGCGATGGCTTGTTGCTCGCTCTTCTCCCAATTTTCTTTTCAAATGTTGCTTAAGCACATAATTATGTAACTTAATTCATCTTTATTTTTAGTTCTTTTAAGTTTACGGCAAAGTGATGTCGTAATGTTGTTTACATCTGTAAATAGTTCATCTCAGTTAATAATAAAAGTTTTGGTCATGTAAAACTGTTGTTGTCAATTAAGCCTTCCACAAAACCACTGCAAATACTCTGCTCGGCCCATTTTAAATGGCCGTCAGGGTTATGGGCCCAGAGCCCTTGTGGAAGTGAAGATTTTTGCGTCGATGTTTTCTTCAACGATGTTTGTTGACAAGTGACGTCGTGCCGATGTTTTTTCCGTTCCTGGAAATTTCGATGGAGTTTTCAAGTTTTGCTGTTTACCTGTTTTGATGTGATTTCCTTCTACTTCACCGGTGATAAATCTGCAAGGACTGTTTTTTCTTTTTGGACTTTTCCGATTTTTGAAAGTTTCCCCGATTGCTGTGAAGGAGGCCGAGTCTTAGAAATGGAGCTGACGAATGTCACCCTTTTGACCTCTTCAAATTGGGAGAGTTGGAAAATAGAAGTGAAAGTCCTTTTGCTCCATTATGGGGCATGGCAATTTATAGAAGGTCCGGATACAGAAGCTGGTGAAAGTGTAGAACCATCAAATGAAAGCAAAGTTCCGGGAAAGGAGGTGGAGGCGACAACAGTTCCTGTGACTGAAACACTGACTTGGAGGGAAAGAAATGACCTGAGTTTGCGCAAAGCCCGTGCATACACCATAATTTATCAGACCCTGAGCCCAGAGTTCAAGCCCCTGATTGCCGGTACTACTAATGGAGCAGTTGCATGGAAGATTCTAAAAGATCATTTTGAACCAACCACCCGAGCTCGAGTTATTCAACTCTTAGATGATTTTTTTAGCCTGAGATATGTGCAAGGTGAAAATCTTGGACTATTTTTGTGTAAAGTGAAACAAGCAACCGAGCGGCTTCACGAAGTTGGTCATGATCTGCAACCACTATATATTGGTTATCAAATGATAAGAAGTCTTCCAGAAGAATTTCAGTCAACAGTGCAAGCAATCTACAGGTGGCCTGATAAAGATTTTGTACCTGATAAGATTGAAGCTGAGCTGCTGCTGGAGGAGAATAGATTGAAGCTAGCCACTAGAGACTTTCAAAATGCTGCTTTTTCTGGAGAAGTGAAATGTAAATCAGGTAAATTTTCAAAGTTTGCTAATTGTAATGTAAATCAAAGTAAATGTTTAAAGTCTGACAATAGTAATGTAAATTTAAGTAATCCAAGTAAATTTTTTAATTCTGATAATGTAAATTCAAGTAAATTTTCAAAAACTAAAAATTTTAAACAGAATAAATCAATAGGTCCTTGTTATTTTTGTAAATCTTATGGTCACTTAATTTCGAATTGTAAACTTAAATCTAAAAATTCTCAATATAAAAGTAAATTTTCAGAATCTAGTAATGTTGAATTAAAGTATAATAATGTAAAATGCACCTTCTCTGAACATGAAGCAAGTTTAATTGAAATTTCTCCAAACATTTTTGAGGCAAATATATCTGATTTTTGTAAAAGTAATAGCTGGGTTTTTGATACCGCAGCGACTGCTCATTTTTGTAATGACAAAAATTTATTTTTAGATTTTGAGCCAGTATCAAATATGCAGATGTCACTTGCTGTAGGAGAAAAAGAAAGCCCTGTTCAGGGAAGGGGTACAGTAAATTTTTTTGTAAAGTGTAAAGATGGCAGCTTCAATCAAATTATCCTTAAAAATGTTTTGTATAATCCTAATTTACGTAGAAATTTGTTGTCTGGCAGCAAGCTTGAAAAACTAGGTGTAAACTTTGTAGGCAGCAAGGGTAGGGTAATTGTTTATGACAAGGAATGGAATTTTTTGTTTTATGCTGTTAGAAAAAATGACTTGTATTTTTTAAAACCTTTTAGCTACAAATGTAAAGGAGAAAGCAACTCGGCTAACATTTCTGCAAATCAAGTTGAAAAATTAAATTTAAATGAACTTTGGCATGAAAGATTTTGTCATGTAAACAATAAATATTTAATTAACACTTCTAAAAATGAAAGTGTTGTAGGTTTGCCTTTATTGTCAAAGTTGGCCGAGGATTGTATCTCCTGTAAACTCGCAAAGTCTAAAAGAACATCATTTAAGGCTATAGGTAAGATTAAATCCAAAAATGCTCTCGAACTTTTACATATGGATCTCTGTGGCCCTTTACAAGTAACGTCGCATGGGGGGAGTCGTTATTTTTTCACCATCATTGATGATTTTTCTCGTTTTGTTACAGTATACCCCATCAAGAATAAGTCTGATGTTTTTCAAATTTTTTTAAAATTTCAAAGTAGGGCCGAAAGGTATCTAAACAAGAAAATAATTTCAATCAGAACGGATGGGGGTTTAGAATTTTGTAACAGAGAATTTGATTCTTTTTTAGAAAAGCAGGGTATTTTTCATGAAAAGACGAATCCGTACAGTCCTGAAATGAACGGGGTTGCGGAGCGTTTTAATTTAACTGCTTTGGATGGTGTTAAGACTCTTCTCAATGCTAGCGGCTTATCACAAAAATTTTGGGCGGAAGCCTTAATGTGTTTTTCTTACGTATGGAATAGGGTATGTCACAAACAGTCAGAAATCACCCCTTTTGAGATGTATTCTGGTAAAAAACCCTCGGTTTCACATTTAAAGAAATTTGGATGTTTAGCGTACGTTGGAGTGCCCAAACAGATTAGAAGGAAGCTTGATATGCGAGCTAAACTGGGGATCATGTGCGGGTATGCTCAATCAACGAAGGGCTATAGAATTTGGTTAATTGATGAAAATAAAATTGTAGAAACCATTAATGTAAGATTTGATGAAACAAAAAGGGGGGTTGATGTAGTTTCAAAATTTAATGAACAAAAATTTAACTTTTCACTTTTTGATCTTCCAGAAGACGGAGATATTTTTTACGAACCTGAGAATACATCTCAATTGGGGAGTGAGACTGTTAAAGAAAAAGATCCAGTAGTTTCGGAGCAGGAAATTTTAAAACCTTGTGCATCAATTCCATGGACCCGTAAAGCAGTACCCCGAAAAACCGGAAATCAAACAGACATTTACTATGGCATAGAAGGAACCAACACAAGAATTAGATCTTTTAATGAATTAATTAAATATTGTAAAGAAAATAAAATAGAATGTGATAAAAATTTATTTGATTTTAGTTCTAAAAATAAAGAATCCGGTAAAGTTTTAAATTTAAATGTAAATGAAGCAAATTTAACTGAAATCAAAATTCCTCAAAGCTACAATCAAGCCATTAAAAGCCCAGAAGCATCAAATTGGAGGGACGCAATGAACCATGAAATCAACGTCATGTATGAACGAAAAGTATGGGATCTTGTGACACCACCAAAAGATGCTAAAGTTTTAGGAAACCGCTGGGTATTTACTGTTAAAAGAAACGAGAAAAATGAAATTGTAAGGTATAAGGCGAGATTAGTAGCGAAGGGGTTTAATCAAATAAAGGGGGAAAATTACGAAGAAGTTTTTAGCCCGGTTGTCAGTTTTACAATAATTAGGTTGTTCTTTGCCATATTTTCATGTCTGTTTAAATGGAGAAATGTCCAGGTAGATGTCAACAATGCTTACCTTTATGCTAATCTGGATGAGACTGTATACATGCACCAACCTGAAGGTTTTGTTAAAGATAAAGATAAAATTTGTAAGTTAAATAAAGCCATTTATGGTCTCCACCAGTCTGGTAGACAATGGTTTTTCGAGATGGATGATGTTTTATCCAAACTTGATTTTCAAAAACTAGATTGGTGCAATTGTGTATACATGTTTCAGACCAGATTGGTTCTTTTGCTTTATGTTGACGACATAGTTCTTTTTGGTAAAACTAAAGAGGATTTAGATTTTGGGATAGAATTGCTGCAAAAACATTTTAACTTAAAAATTTTGGGGTCAACTAAAAAACTATTGGGTATAGAGTTTGAAGAAATAGGAAATCGTCTTTTTATACACCAAACTTCATACATTGAAAAAGTTTGTGAAATGTTTTCAGAATTTAAATTTCCTGTTAGTACCTTACCTATGCCCAAGGGTTTAGTTTTGTCAAAGCAAGATGCACCTTCCACTAGGGAAGATATTGAAATGATGTCAAAGTTTCCTTATAGAAATCTTATAGGCTGCTTATCTTTCATAGCTGGAAGGACTAGACCAGATATCATGTATGCAGTTAATTTGTTATCCCAATTTCAATCAAACCCTGGAATTTCTCATTGGAATAGTTTATTAAAATTGTTAGGTTATCTTAAATATACTAAACATTATAAACTTGAGTTATCCAGAATTAGTGAGTTAAATCTTTCATGCTATTCAGACTCAGATTTTGCTGCAAACAGAGACGATCGAGTTTCCATAGGTGGCTATATTTTGTTTCTAGATGAAACGCCCATTTCGTGGAAGACTTTTAAACAGAAATGTATAAGTCTTTCAACTATGGAGGCCGAATACGTCAGTTTAACTGAAGCTGCTAAAGAATTAATCTGGGTCAAAAATGTTTTACAAAATGAGATTCTAAATTTAAACTTGAAAGATTGCACACTATTCTGTGATAACCAAGCAGCAATAGCCTTTTCGAATTCTCCTTTTGAAAATCAAAAAACTAAACATATCCATATAAAATATCATTTCCTTAGAAATTTAGTATATGATCAGGTCTTTAAACTTAAATATATTGCTAGTAAATTTAACTTGGCTGACAGTTTTACAAAACCCCAGATTAGAGAGCAGTTGTTGAAGTTTTGTAAAAGGATTTTTGATATTTAAAGTTTTAAGGGGGGGGGGTTATAATTTTTTTCTTACAATGTAATCACTCTGGTCAATGCCTTGCCAATAAAGTCTTATATGACCTGACATTGACCAGACTGTTGTTTTTTTGAATATTAAAATGTAATTTAATTTTATTGAACTTTTGAAGTTCTGAATTTTTGAAGTTTTTGAAATTTTTCATATTGTAATTTTTGCATTTTTATAACTTTTTTCCAGAATTTTTGTAATACTCTGGAGATGACGAAAAAGGAGGCCGTTTGTTACGCATCTATACGTTTCTTAAGTTTAAATAAGCATTAAAAGTTTAAAAGAAACGGGTTTTAAAGTAGAAATAAAATGTATTTACTCAGATAGATGCATGTATGGTTTTTCGTCATCTCCCGAGCACGTTTGTTTACAATATCCGAGAGCTGGCTTTTCCGATCTGCTTTTACTGAGTAATGTTACTGCGTAACAGCCGAGTAACAGTGATTTTAGCGATCGCATCACTTGCCGTGAACGGCAGAGGTTTTTGACGTCATACCGCGCGGCCAATAGCATCTCGGATATATGTTGCAGATAAATCTCGATGTATTACTGAAGAAAGTTTGTATGTACAATGGCAACAGATATATGCAAAACAAGTTCATCAGAATCTTGTATAAATAGTTTGTATTGCGATGGCTTGTTGCTCGCTCTTCTCCCAATTTTCTTTTCAAATGTTGCTTAAGCACATAATTATGTAACTTAATTCATCTTTATTTTTAGTTCTTTTAAGTTTACGGCAAAGTGATGTCGTAATGTTGTTTACATCTGTAAATAGTTCATCTCAGTTAATAATAAAAGTTTTGGTCATGTAAAACTGTTGTTGTCAATTAAGCCTTCCACAAAACCACTGCAAATACTCTGCTCGGCCCATTTTAAATGGCCGTCAATTACAAATTTCGCGATTTTTCCGTGCCTTATCAACGAATTTTGCGATTTTTTCTTCCTTGATCGACAAAATTCGAGATTTTTTTTCGTGCCCGATCAACAAAATTAGCATTTTTTCAATAATAACCGAGAAAACATATGATTTTTTCGCAATTGATGAGTTTAATTTGCAATTTTTTCGTGCATGATCAACAAATCTGACGATTTTTTTCGGCCGATCAACGAAATGTGCAATTTTTCGCATCCGACCGACGAAGTTCGCTAATTTTCCGTGCCCGATCGACAAAACTCGCGATTTTTCAATATCCGATCGGCTAAATTTGCTATTTTTTTTCGAGCCTCATGGACCAAATTTGCGATTTTTTCATGATGAATGAAATGTGCGATTTTACCGTACTTGATTAATGAAATTCGTGATTTTTCCTTACACCATCTACGAAAATTTCCCTTTTTAAGTGACTGACGAAATTTTATATTTTCCCGCGGTAACTTGACGAAATTTACAAAATTTTTTCTGTGACAAAAATCTGACTTTAGCAAAGTCAGTTTTTGACTTTAGCAAAAAATTGCATTTTTTTCTAGTTGTAAACTGACGAAGTTTGCGGGCCAAACATTAACCCATCGCGGGCCATTTTTGGCCCGCGGGCCACAGGTTGTGCATCTCTATGTTTAGTAATTATATAAAATGTCATTAATTTTAATAGCTTTATGAAACACAAATGAAAAATACAATTAAATAACATGTTAATCTATTTCTAAAGAAATAAAGTTTTATCATCTCTGAAGGGCCTTGAACACACAGGTTAAGAACTACTGTAAAATTATGAGGTTTTTTCTTTACAAGAGATCTTTATCTACTGTAGATTAATTTCACTGTTTATTTTAAAAGGCAGACTGCATTTTGCCAATTTCAAAAGGGACAAGTTACACCCTAATAAAATGGCTTGGAGAAACTTGCTTGTACTTAAAAATAAAAAATAAAATGCAACAAATAATAAATATGTCCTCTCAAACAGAAATTACTGAGCCAAATCAATCACAGTTTTGATAAAAAGCATTCCCTCTCACAAACTGTGTATTCATCATTTTGGGAGTGCTTTTTTGAAATTATTACAAATGAAAAAACAAAAAGGGAAAATCCTTCATCTGAAAATGATTGCCTCACATCAGACATTAAAACTTCAAACGAATTGGCTATACACATAGTATTACCACTTATATCAAGTAAAGACAACCTGTTAGTTTGGTGGAAAAAAAACCATAAGTATCCAACATTATCCAAGTTAGTTTAGAAATACTTATCTGCGCCTTCCAGTAGTGTTTTAAGTGAACGTTTATTTTCCGAAGCAGGACAGATTTATGAACAAAAAAGAAACAATACAACTAGGTAATGCCGAACGGCTTTTGATATTACATCATAATTTGCCCATATTAAATTTCAATTACAAATAATAATGTATCATTTCATAAATTATCACTTATGTTATAATTAAAACAAACTATTAAAATAAATAACATTAAATGAGCATTAGCCATCATGTAATTTTAGAATAATACTTTACCTATTAATTTTCATAAATTATATAAAAAATTCGGCCGAATACTTTTACGTATTCGGCTGAACTGAATATTCGGTTTACATGTTGAATCACCGAATACTGAATCAACTATTCGGTATTCGGTCAATCCCTAATCCAAAAGCTCAAAAAAAAAAAAAAAAAAATACACATGAAATACACACCCATTTAAATAAATTAGCTTATTACTTTAATATATCTGAAACTTTATCAAAAAATTGATCCACAAGGCCACAGAATGTTGGGTTGACACAAAACTTCTCAGCTAATAATAATTATAATATACATGTTACCTTTTTCATATATGTGTCTTCATACTTCAACATATTACAACTAAACGTTAGATTTATATAATTCTGCAAATTAAACATGAAACAAGACATACCACATGACATTCAAACAATTCCAACTACAAGACATTCAAACAATTTTAAATGGGTCATGCATCTTGCCAGCTCAGAATGCAGATACCAGACACAGATTAAATACTCTAGACAAACTAAGCAAGAACTATATACAAGATAATCTAAAAAAAAATACCAAACCATCAACAATTTGAATAACCAAGGCCCCGGTCCTAAAAACCATGAACTTCCGACATGACAGTTTTTAAAAAAGTTAATTTTTTACCAGACTTTAAACAAATCTAATAAAAACAGAACTATTTAGTATTAAAAAGACCCAGTCAAATATAAACCATATCAAATCGCCTATAGTTCCCACATCCAAATTAAATGGTAAAAAGTCAATTAAGACTACAACCTTCTCTAAACCATGTCCAAGAATTTGGTTAAAAAAATCTTAATTATTAAAAGAAACAAGAATAAATTGTTGTAAATGTAAAGGTACACAGATATATTCAATATCCGTGAGAACTGATCTAGAAACAACTTTTTATAAAAATAAGTTTTTCTTTATGATGTGGCCCCACTAGTGGCCAAGAGGTTCTGCTCTTGAAACTGGTAGATCCAAGGTGCTGGGTGTGAACCCACCCTGGATTTCCTTGCGTAAATACGGATTATGTTCTCTTTGAAAGCCCCCCCCCCCCCACAGAGGGCACCCCAACTTTAGGGCCTATATCCCCCATGTTGATAATTGGCCATCATAAACATAACCAACTTCATACTGGGATTTTTCACCATTTCCCCCAATTTAAATTATTTTAAGTCAAGAACTGTTAAAGATAAATAGTCCAAACTTTAAAAATGTATTTTTCGATTGTTTTACTTTAATTTTGATTCACAAATTTAAAATAAATAAAATACATTAAATACATTAACTTTTAAAAATGATTTTTTTTTTTAAAGTTACCTTTTTTTTTAATTTTTAGTTTAAATATTTAGTTTTTGCTTAAATTAATATTTTTAAAAATGCAGAATCATAGTTCGAGCTTATATATTTCTGTTTATGTAAATGAAAAAAAAAAATCTAACTCTACAAATAGTTCAAGTTATAAGGATTTTAAATTACCTCATTATTTTAATAAATTTTTAAAATACATATATGAGAAGTTTTATCACGTTATTTTGTTTACTAATATGGTTAACCAAAATTTTAACTCAATAAATAAAAATTATTTTAAAATCTGTTCCGACCCCCACTTAAAATGAAATTGAGAATGTGTCAATAAATATCCATTTTGATATTGATAACAACCTCATATATGCAAATAAAAAAGCTAAAATCCCCTTTAAATATGATTTTTTTATAATATGAAAGTAAAATTAAGAATTAATAAGCAAGGTGTCATTCCACGTCTTGTTGGTAAAGTAAAAGATCATAAAGAAGGATATCCATTGCGCCCCATAGTAATGAGATGTCAAGCGCCAACATATTTTTTGGAAAAAGCATTTGTCTTATTGTTGAAAGACTTATTACCTCCTTCGGACTTGGTTGTTAATTCCACAGCAGAATTTGTAGAACATATCAAAATACTTAAGATTCCTCATGATTGTATTTTGGCAAGTATGAATGTCAAGTCGTTGTTTCCATCAATAGACATTAGTGAAGTTAATTCTTATATTAGTGATTTTATAGATAATTCAGAAAAGTATAGTGATAACATAAAAAAGACAAACTAAAAATTGGCTTACAGTTAATCACAAATAATAATTTCTTTATGTTTGATGGAAAATTTATGAGCAAAAGTTGGGGGCTCCAATTGGTTCTCCCATTTCGAGTTTCCTCGCGGAATTCAAAATGAGACCTTATGAAAAAAGAATTTTTGAAAATTTTGACAAAATTCCTACGTTTTGGAAAAGGTATGTTGATGATGTTTTTTTGGTTTGGGAATGGGGGGGGGGTAGATTCTTTCCTTAATTTTGTTGATAAAGTTAATAAATTAGATTAAAATATTCAATTTACCTATGAATTAGAAGCGAATTGTAGTTTACCATTTTTAGACACTTTTTTAATTAGGCAGGGTGATTCTTTGAAAAGATCAATTTATAGAAAGAAAATTAATAGCCAACACATTATTCCAAATTATCGCTTGTTCACCTTTTTGTTATAAATTCTCTACTTTCCGTTTCATGGTTGATAGAGCATTTAAAGTCTGTTCTGATGAATTTTTAAACGAAGAGTTGCGTAAGATCCGTGAGATTGCAGGTTCTAATGGGTATAAAATAAGTAGCATCAATAAATTAATTATTATAGAAAAGGGAAGCCTAAACAAAAATATCCAGTGTTAACTGAAAGATTCAATAAAGGGGGTGATTCTAAAAATTTTAAAAGAGTTTCTTTTCCATATCTGAAAGGCAGCTTTGAGAAATTAAAATTTAAATTAAAAAAGTTTAATATTGATTTGATTGCAACTCCTCCACCAAAATTAAGATGTTTACTTAATAAGCAAGTGGATCCTATTGGACATGATGATCTTGCTGGAGTTTATGAAATACCTTATATTACTGAAAATGGTGACTTAAATTATTACATAGGCATGACTGGGAGAAAGTTTGGAATTAGAAAAGGGGAGCACGAATCTGATATTAAATTTGGACGTACTAACACTGCCTTATCAAGAACATATTTAAATGAGGAGATAAAAATATTGTTTAATCAAAATAAATTATGTTTCATATCTAATTGTAATCGTAAATCTATTATAAGAGAGTCCATTGAAATTTATACGTGTAATAATCTGGTTTGCAATGATACCGTTTCTTTTATTATTCCTAAGTTCTGGTTAGAATTAATGGATAAATTCCTCGTGAGGGCTTGAATGGGATGAACCAAGTTGGAATTTCTTTTGATCATGGTCTATTTTTATTTTAATTTAATTTAATTTTTTACAATAGCGCGTGTGTTTTTTTATATCTCTTTGTCGCGTGTCATTTGTATTGACTGTGAAATAGTTTGAAAATTTTATTTTTAGTTAAGTTTTAGATCATGGTCTATATTTTAATATTTTGCAATAGAGCGCATGTTTTTTTTGTTATTTATATCTCATTGTCGCGTGTCATTTGTATTGTCCGAGAAATATTTTGAAATTTTGTTTTATTTATATTATGACTATGGAACTTATTTGACGGTTCCGAAACATGTCAATGTATTTTGTTTTTACTATAACACCTTTCTTAAGAAAAATTAAAATTGTTATTAAAATGATTATACTCTTAGCTTTTAGTTGCAGTACTCAGGCTATCTGCCAGCTGAAATTCCATCATGTACGCTAATGGCACCTGGTGCATGTAAAATTAAAAATACATAAACAAGCCAAAAAATGATAATTTTTCAAAATTTAAATAATTGTATGAAAATTTGAAATGATGAATAAAAAATAAAAATATGCTTAAATTTACATCATCAGCCAGAACAATTCCTGAGAGTTTCATCGAAATCTGAAAGGGTCAGGTTGAGTCATTGGTTGATTTGGCATGGAATGACTCATACCACTTTTGGGCGCATGATACATTTACATTATGCAGGCCTAGGACCGCTGAGTCACTCTTAATAAATTTAACTTTTTCAAAAAAATGTATAACCGACTCCAAAAAAAAGCGCTAAAAAGAATTAAATAATTCTATAAAATTCTCTAATGACAAATCGTTATCCAATAACCACACATTGAGTATCATGTACCGGTATAAAACGGTTAAATTTAATATATAGAATTTAATATCCACCAAACATAGGTTTTCCAGAGAATATTTTTTACAAGAGATTAATTTACATATTTTTGATTTAATTTTTGAATATATACATATAAAAAGTAAGGAATTACTTTTTGAAGTTGGTGCCAAACAATCATAATCGATAATGATTTCCCCATTTTATTTATGGTACTAGACATAATATATCCACAATTCTTACTATACTTAAGATAGTTTGGCACCAACTTCAAAAAGTAATTCCTTACTTTTTATATGTATATATTCAAAAATTAAATCAAAAATATGTAAATTAATCTCTTGTAAAAAATATTCTCTGGAAAACCTATGTTTGGTGGATATTAAATTCTATATATTAAATTTAACCGTTTTATACCGGTACATGATACTCAATGTGTGGTTATTGGATAACGATTTGTCATTAGAGAATTTTATAGAATTATTTAATTCTTTTTAGCGCTTTTTTTTGGAGTCGGTTATACATTTTTTTGAAAAAGTTAAATTTATTTCCTACTTTTTAGTTATTTATACCGTAATACATAATTATGTGTACTGACATATAATGGCTCTTTGGAACGCATTACTAATGAACGCACTTTGCTGAGTTCTGATGTATTCGCTTTACTTGTCACCGTTTGATTGTCAACTTTTCAAAAGACACTTACAATATCGGTTAGTATCGTTGTGAATCTTTAGGTTTTCTGGATGTGGTAACTTCTTCAGATCTGGCACGACGAAAAGCTACCGCATTCATGAAATCTTAAAGTCAACATCTAATCGTACGGACATCGGAAGTGGTTATCGAAAGGTGACAATGCCTCAAGTAAAGTGTCCTTACACATAAGCGCGCGGCAAAGCGCTTCCATTTATGAATAAACAGCAAAATGACTCCACATGTATCTATGAATAGTAAAATGCTTTTCTAGTGTAGTCAAAAGTACTCCCCCTTCAGTCAGAAAAAGCAAAAAGAAAGATTTTAACAAAAATCGCTCTATGATTCAATAGATAAACAACAACAATCTAATTCCTATAAATGCAGTAAAGGCATCGGAAATGAGCGGTGATGTTTCGACGAGGAATCCGAAAATCATAACCTGTACTTGGCTGCATCTATAAGAGAGTGACAGCATTCGATGCTCAAATACTTTTTTCACGGACGCTTTTGTCCCAACTAAAATCTTAAAAATTTGAAAATCACTCCACCGCTTTTATGGAAAACGATTATTTCAGCTTATCATGGAGCATTCTCATGGGTTAAAAGACAAATATTTTATAAAAGCGGGGGAGTGACGATGCAGCAAAAGGGTAAAATTTTTTACAGTGTATGTATGAGATATTCCATAAGAGGGATGGAGTGACGATGCAGCAAAAGTTAAATTTTTAACAATGTATCGCAATGCTAGTCATTTTCTATTATAAAATTTGATGATGATTTCCTGGTAGAATTCGATTGTACGCCGAATGATCCTTTATTTCTACACAGACATAAATACATAATCCATGTTATTTTACAAATTCGTGGACATACAAGGACAAGATAGCACAAGGAAATATTACGACACGAGAAAAGTACAACCGGGAGCTACACATAAATCCCCACAATCTCTTACGCTCTCAAGAGATTAGCAGCTTGGTGTCTTAACCACTCGGCCACAAGGACCCCCTTGATGACTCATTTTTTTCCTCAATCTTTTCAATCAATCGTATACTGTGCTCCACGTGTCGTCATATTCACATCGAGGAATCCTACATGAATAAAATCTGAAATCATTCTGGTGTCTAATCCGGTAACCAAATCTGAATCTAAAGATAATTTTGCTACACATATGTATGCACTTTATTTTGCATTGATATGTAGAGATAATTTTTTCCTCCGGAGCAAAATATATACGAATGGATTTTCATCTTTTCAACAACTTAAGGATGTAGATTGGTATCGATGTCCATTTCCTCTTCAGTGGATGCGAGAACTTGTCCATTTAAGCTTTAACATTTCGGAAATTTATCGCATTCAGCAAACTTTAAGGCCCCACACTAGGCACAGAATAAGACCCGGATGATAATGTGAAGTCTATGGGGGCGTTCTTTTCAAATATCTCGCTCAAATTTTAAAATTTTTACGTGATTTTTTTCTGCATAGGATAGCTGAGGATAATACACAACCGACCTAGTTTTTACTTTTTCAATTTTGGTTTCAGATTTAAAAAAAAATATTATATTAAATTTCAAAACCGGTTTAAACGGTTCTGAAATTGAAACTATCATTATATAAAACAACATAAGCAAAATCGAAGAAATAAAAACTAGGCCGGTTGTGGAATATCCTCGGCTCTCCTATGCAAAAAATCATGTAAATATATTAAAATCTGAACGAGATATTTGAAAAGAACACACCCATAGTCTTTACACTAACATCCGGGTCTTTTTCTGACACTAGAGTAGTGCCTTAAGGTCCACATTGAAATCTACAGACTTCGTAAATGGGCATTGAAAAGCTGACAATCCATCAGTATACGTTAAGGGGGTAGTAAGGTTTTTTTTTTTTTTTTTGCATTTTTTAATTTTTATTTTATATTAATGTACAACATCTTAAGATTATTCTGTGAAAATCTGAAAGCAATTGAAGTAAAACTGACGGAGATATACACTTGTAACTCTCCGCCCTCCGATTTCGACAAAAGCGTCTGTGAAACTTTAAACGTGTTTTTCTAACACTTCGCTTTTTCGAAGCCGGTGAACTCTGTAGCTCAAAATCTACTGAACCGATCTTTTTTTAATTTTACACACTCTTTCTTTATATAAATTACGAGATAACGCTGTCGAGTTTTTTTCTTTTTTTTAATTTTAACTTACTTTTAAAAAACAAAATATCAGATTTTTTTGATGAAAAATCAGTATTTTGACTTCCGAGCCTTGTAAAAAATTGAAAAATCAATAATAAAAAAAAAACTCGACAGCGTTCCCTGAGGAAACTTATCAACTAATTAAATCAATTTGTTTTTTTAATTTCAGTTGATCCAGTCATGAGTTTTTCCAGTCAACTTTTTTTTGGGACGTCTTCGAAGATTCGCTGTCATCGGCTCATTTTTTAATATTTCTTAATGAAAATTTCACAGAATACTCTTTAAATGACATTTAATTATACTATAACTATACAAATAAATGAATATTAATTGTATCCTTACAAAAAATGATAGAAAATATGCTTTTTTTCCCTCGAATTAACTTTACTACCCCCTTAAAATTATTGTGAAAAATTACCTTTGTTTTTGAAGACTATCTATTTTCTGACTAATGAGAGCGATCTAAAAACGTCTATGGAGCGTTTTCATTGGTCAGAAAATAGATAGTCTTTAAAAACAGAGGTAATTTTTCAAGATATTTTAAACAAGGTACACTGTTCAAAATTTGACCCTTTTGCTGCATCGTCCCTCCACCGCTAATATAGAAAACAATTACTTCAGCCTATTATAGAGCATTCTCATGGATCAAAAGTGAGATATTCTATAAAAGCGGGGTAGTGACGATGCAGCAAAGGGGTCAGATTTTTTACAGTTTAAAGTATGCGTACACAATCAGAACGCGTCAAGTTGCTTCTATGATTCAATGCATAGCAAAGTAATTCTAAATATTCGTATGTATTAAAATACCCTTGTCAGTCATAAAAACTAAAAAGGAAGATATTATTAAAATCACACCATGATTCAACATGCGTCTATATGAAAATAGTAATATTTGAAGTTAAGAATGTTCTTTGATAAACGCGGTTTTCCAAAGTACAGAAAATTTAAGAATTTTTAATCCAGAACTTGGCGTTAGTCGCCTGAACGAGTTTGTTTTATGGGTGAAAGAAGTTAACTAGCTTAACTTTAATGGTAAGCTTATCATAATGTTTCGCCATTTATATTTGTCCAAATGTAAATCTAGCACATAGCAATGTACTTTAATCACTTTGTGAATCCGGCATAACAAGCACCCTGATACACAGACACTCTTGCTTTAACGTGTAAGGCTCTTTAGAAATGGATTTTCAGCTTTTCCATATCGAATTCTCATGTCTGGATCGCTGTGGATCTTTTACTTTGGTGAATACGAGAATTGTTCCAGCTAAGATTTCATACTTTGAAAAAAAAAACTAGCATCTCTGCCACAGTGGTTAGGATCCAGAAGGATTATTCGCTGTTAAGCGAAACAAGATTGACCAATCATAAGCCTTTATTTTGAGAACTTTCCATTGTTCGAAGGAGAGAGTCTGGAATTACATGGAGTGAAAATCTGCTATCGACACTGTAAAAAATTTGACCCTTTTGCTGCATCGTTACTCCATCGCTTTTATAGAATTTCTTTGTTTTGACCAATGAGAATGCTCCATAATAGAGCGAAGTAATCGTTTCCTATAAAAGCAATGGAGTGACGATGCAGCAAAAGGGTTCAAATTTATTACAATGCAAGCAGTGCTAAAAATTTGTATCCTTTAAATGTGCAACGATGCTACTGAATTCCAAAATGTCGATCACATTGACATCTGCGCCATTTTCGTGATACATTATCTAGACTAGCAATAATTCTTGCATTTTTAGAAAATGTCCTGCAGATGTCGCTTCTATCTTTAAATTTCATTAGCATTGTTGCACATTTAAAGAATAGAACATTTTAGCGCTTTTTTTAAGTGTTACAGAGGGCGTGTTCAGCACATTTTTCCGGTTACTTACCGACCACTTACCGATTGTAGACAAGTACGAAATGAAAATCAAAGCGAAGTGTGACGTCAGCTACAATTCAACAGAATAGTTTTCATTGATGACAAAATTTGCTTTCGTACTGTCCTACAATCGGTCGGTAATATTGGTTACTTTTGTAAGTTGCTCTGAACACGCCCTGAGATAGCCGATTTCCACACTATATCCCCTAGATGCTATATTTCCGGTTTCTTGCATAAGAGAACTTGTCCGGGATCCAGGTAGAATTTGCGCTGTTAGCGAAACCAGATTAACGAATCAGAAGTCTGAATTTTAGCAAATTTTTCAATGTTTTAAATAAATTTTCTTGTTAATAAATCTCGTTCCGCAAACAGCGCAAAATTTATGTGAATCCTGGGCCTCGTCCAGCTAGGATTTTGCACTTTGAACACTATTAAAAATTTGAAACTTTTACTTTATCGTCTATCCATCGCTTTTATAGAAAATGATTACTTAATTGTACTATGGTCAATTCTCATTGGTCAAAATAGAGATATTCCATAAAAGCGGTGGGGTGAAGATGCAGCAAAAACTTCAAACTTTTAACAGTGAAAAGATCGTGTGTCTATGTAAGTGTAATATAAAAGCATGCAAAAGGAACACTTCTAATTGGTCGATTGCTTCAAAATGAATTTGAAATTTAAAGTTTTTATTTTTAAAAAAGTTCTAATTATCAGATTTTTATGAAATTCGAATGGGACCACTTGGGCCTCATACGCTTTCAAACAAAAAAAGAATTATGAAAATCGGTTCATATTTGCAAAAGTTATGCGTGAACAACAAATACATACAGGTCGAAATCATAACCTCCTCTTTGAAGTCGGTTAAAAAAGAGAGAAAAGAGACTAAATCGCAAGAAAAAGAGACTAAAAGAGACCAAAATTTAAAAAAAGAGACTAAAAGGAGACCAAATAAAAAACATTTTTTTTCTCTTCACTTAAATGTTTTTGGTATACAGACAAGCACTATAAGATTTAACACAATCTGCGGAATACATTTTCAATGCATTTCAGTCGGTTTTGAAATAATTGCAAATATTGTTGATTGGTTGCAGAAAAATATCTCAAATCGCAACAATTCATCATGAAAGAAAATCAGAAATTCACCAAATGACCACGGGGACAAAATCATGAAATTCCAGGAAATATAGTGAAATTCATCAAATTGTCTCAAAAAACAAATGACAAAATTTGTCGCATGATCTCGGGAAAAAAATTCTCGAAATTAGTCAAATGTTCTTAGGATAAAAAAAATCACGAAAATTATCAGATGGCCTTGAAAAAAAAATCACGATATTAGTCAAATGGATCTTGTGTTAAACATCGTAAAATTCATCAAACGGGTCTTGAAGAGAGGGATGAATCACAAAATTCACTAAATGATTGCGAAATTCCAAGAGCGATCATACAAATAATTGCTAATTTTGTCGAAGGTCACGGAAATAAATAGTGAAATTTATCAACTAGTCGCCAGAAAAATAACGAATTTCGTAGAATAAAGCCATAAAAAAATCAAGGATGCCTGTTTATGGGTTACATTAAAATGTGCGAAAATCAGTTAAAGTATAAAACAGTGAAGTTTGTCAAATTATCTCAGGAAAAGAATGGCCAAAATTTATCAAATGGTGTTGGTGAAAAAAGTAAAATCAGGGGTTGTACTGGTGCCAAGTAATATTTCACACAAACTTTTTTGGATATTTTAGGACACATTTAACTGGCATACTACATTTCCTTCCATGACCATTTGACGAAATTAACCTTTTGAAGAAATTTGCCGATTTTTTCGCGATCTTTTGAAGAAATTTGCCGGTTTATCTTGATATTTTGACGAAAGTTGCCGTTTTTTTGCGATCTCTTGAAGAAAGTTGCTGTTTTTCGCGACCTTTTGAAGAAATTTGCCGTTTTTTCGTGGTTTTTTGAAAATATTTGCAGTTTTTTCTGTGATTTTTTAACGAAAATTGCCGGTTTTTTCGCGATCTTTTGAAGAATTTGCCGTTTTATTTCATTATTTTTTGAAGAAATGTTCCTTTTTTTCGTGATTTTTTGATGAAATCTGCTGTTTTTTAGTGATCTTTTTACGAAAACTGCCGTTTTCTCGCGATGTTTTCACAAAAACTGCCGCTTTTTCGCGATCTTTTGAAGAAATTTGCCGTTTCTTCGTGATCTTTTGACAAAAACTGCCGTTTTTTGTGATCTTATGAAGAAATTTGCCGTTTTCTCTGGATTTTTTGACGACAACTGCTGTTTTATTGTGATCTTTTGAAAGCATTTGCCGTTTGTTTGCGATGTTTTGAAGAAACTTGCCATTTTTTCGTGATTTTTTGATGAAATTCGCATGTTTTTCGCAATCTATGACGAAATTGATTTTTTTTCGAAGACTATTTATCGAAATTCGCGATATATTTTCTGTCCGAATTTTTGGACTTAGGACCGAAAGTTTTTAATTTTTGCTAATTTTTTAACAGTTGAAAAATAGTCTGCAGACCTTTCCAATAGTCTGCGACATGCGTCGCAGCGTTGCGTCGATTCTGATCCCGGTTAACGACCGAAATAAGAATTTTGAGATTCCTTCCTGCAATCCTCTGACGAAGTTCTCAATTGTTTTTCACAAGATCGAGACTGACAAATTTTGCAATGATTTTGCCACTGATTGATGGATTATACGCTTTTTTTCTCGCGAAAATGACAAAATCGTGATATTCTTCCCGCGACCGAATGACGAAGTTTATGATTTTTACCCCTCGAATGATTATTGAAATCGCGTTTTTATCTTGACACAGATTGACCAAATTCACTTTCTTTTCAGTGTCCGACAGAAAAGTTTTGCGATTCTTGCCCACGAACGATATACTAATTTCGTAACCATTTTTCCAGGATAGCGTGACGAAATTTAGAATTTTTTCCCCTGCAAAAGAGAGACAAATTTGGCCATGCAGCAGAATTTTTTCCTGCAGTCTGCTACACATATAAAAACTTAAACAGTCTGCAGACCAATCTCTCGCATTACATTATTTGCACTCAAACCTTTCAAGTATTTGTGATAGACATAAAAGAAAAATACACATACTTTAAAAAAGAAGTTGCCTTTGTTCTCAGAATTTTTAATGCCTCATACATTGTCCTAAAGAGCAGGGGGGCTCCTCTTTGACAAAATTTGCGGGTTTTTTCACAATCTTTTGACGAAATTTGCATTTTTTCGCGAATTATTGACGAAAACTGCCGTTTTCTTGCGATCTCTTGAAGAAATTAGCCGTTTTTTGCGATCTCTTGAAGAAAATTGCAGTTTTTTTCGTGATTTTTTAACGAAAACTGCCGTTTTTTTCGTGATTTTTTGAAGACATTTGTCTTTTTTTGCTAACTTTAGGAAGAAATGTTACGTTTTTCCGTGATTTTTTGATAAAATTTGCCGTTTTTTCGCGATTTTTTGGAGAAATTCGCCGTTGTTTCGTAATCATTTTACGAATCAGTGACGAAAATCGCGGTCTTTTATCGCGAATAAGTGACGAAAATCGCGGTCTTTTATCGCGAATAAGTGACGAAAATCGCAGTCTTTTATCGCGAATGACTAACGAAAATCACGGTCTTTTATCAAGAATAACTGACGAAAATCGAGATCTTTTCCTGCAGTGACTGACAAAAATCGCGATCATTTCCAGAGTGACTTACGAACATTGCAATCTTTTCTCAGGAATGACAGACAAAAATCGTGATTTTTTTCCCGAAACTGACAGACGAAACCCGCGATCTTTTGCCGGAATGACTCACGAAAATGGCGATTTTTTCCCGAGACTGAGTGACGAAAATCGCGATCTTTTGCCGAGACCTACTATGGAAGATCCCTGTTTTTTTCCGAAGATTAACTGACGAAAATCGCGATCTTTTCCAGAGACTAATCAACGAAAATCGCGATTTTGTGTCATATGCCGAAAATCGTGGTTTTATTACGCGAATGATTGACGAAAATCGCGATCTTCTATCGCGACTGACAAAAATTTCGGTGTTTTGCCATGACTTATTGACGAAAATCGAGATTTTTTACCACGAATTACTGACGAAAATCGCGATCTTTTCCTGAGAGTAACTGAAGAAAATCGTGATCTGCTGTGGCGAAAAACTGACGGAAATGTATTTACGATGTATTTCAATGACCTATTGTCGAATTTCGCGATTTTTTGCAATGAATAATCGAAAAAGATCGTTATTTTTTGGTCCCGAATGATCGAAAATATCGCGATTTTTTGCCGCAATTTTCCGTATTTTCTACCTTATTACCATACTACCGTATTTTATCGTACTTTTCCGGAGAAACTCCGGAATTTCCGGAGAAGTTGGCATCTATGAATTTGGTATACTTTTTTCCGCGACTAAGTTCCACTATAGTTCCACGGAATTTCATGGTTTCATCCTAAGACAGATTAACATAATCCATGATTTTCTGCCGGTTTCCGACTGAAAAATTTTGCGATTTTTACCCGCGAACAGTTAACAAATTTCGAGATTTTCCTGCGACAAACTGACAAGTTTTCCGATATTTCCTCACGACAAATTGTTGAATTTCGCGATGTTTTTCCCGCTATCAAATGAGGAAAGTTACGATCTTTTTCCTGCGATCGATCGATGGGTAAGAAACATTAAAAAAAAAAAAAAAAAGTGAAAAAAGAGACTAAATCTGAAAAATATAGACTAAAAGAGACAAATGCAAAAAAATAGCGAGAAAAGCGAGTTTAGCGAGTCGCTCCGAGGCCTGCATTATGCTGGAAATTTTATCAATTACATAAATTTAAGAACATCTGAAAATGGATAAAGCAAAATCAGTTTAGTTTTGCCTTATATAGTAATATTTTCAGTAATAAAAAAAACTAATTATTTCTATAATAGATATTGTTTTTCTCTGTATAATAAATAATTAACTTTAAAAAGAAAGATACTGTACTAGTTACTAAAGAATAATATTGCCAAAATAAGAAAACTTATAATTTAGTACTGATAAAATCTATTGGGAAGTGATAAGTTGATGTTTAGGTATGATAAATATACTAAA
The DNA here is from genome assembly GCA_964019185.1 of Maratus speculifer. Lineage (NCBI taxonomy): Eukaryota > Metazoa > Arthropoda > Arachnida > Araneae > Salticidae > Maratus > Maratus speculifer. The sequence continues at coordinate 78,929,416 of OZ025299.1, forward strand.
ACATAAGATAGCCAGTTTTGGCCACAAAACAAGTTGCTTTCATGAAGATAGTAGTGGCATATTGTCCAAATGGATCGAGAGAGACAAATGTGAAAAACAATTCCATTTTGAATGCTTACCTATCATTTATGTTAAAAAATTTCAACTGGAAGAACTACTCCAAGTGAAAAGGAATATATTCTTTGATATGCATGGATTGCACTAATTTTAAGAATGATTCAAATCAATTCAGTGATGAATTTGATTTATGTTTTTAATATATTCATAATGTATATATTTTACTTTTACTAACCAAATAAAAAAATAATTCAGTTTTGTTTTTCTTCTTTGTTAATTGAAATTTTCAGCTAAAAGTAACTTAAGTATGCTTCATCTGATTTATTTATCAATTCATACAGAATTTTTCATTTTTTATATACATATAACAGATAAATATATACGAGATGAAATAAATGTTACATAAAAATACTTTATTTAATAACAATTAAAACATTTATTAAATTGTATGATATTGGAGTGGCGAAAACTGGTACATATATATGGCGAAAACTGCTGAAGGGGTGGCCAAAACTGGCACAAATTGGACAAAATTATTTAATGAGTTATAGCTCAAAATCTCAAATATTCTGTAAAAAATTAATATAATGAACAAAAAGCCAATTAAATTTACTAAATAATAGTGTTATGATTTAATATGCTTCAATCAATCAGGAACTAAAAAATGTTTATTTCAACTTTTCTCTAAATGTGGCCAAAACCGGGGTAGCAATCCTATCTGCAATTACTTTAAAAATCCAAAAATTGAATAAAAGTGCAGTATTTTTATTTGTAGAGATTAACAAAGTATAGCTGTGTCCTGTGTGCTGCATACAAATTTTAGTATTGTAAACATCAGTTTTGATTTCCATACACATATAGGAATAAAGCATGTAAAAATATTATTAATTAAGTACTTGAGACAATGTACTTTAATTAGCCATAAATAAAAATGAAAAATTTTATTTTTTATTTTTTGAGGGTATGACTTCACTTTTGGGAGAAATACCCGCCACAGCAAATAGGCAAAACTTTCAATTCATAAGTAAGAAATTTACTAAAATATACTTTTTTTTTAAAATATAAAATTAAATATTTTTAACCCACAAAAGATGGTTAACAATATTGCTTTAAAAAAAAAAAATTACATACCTGTTTGGCCCAATGTATAAGTATTGTCGCTGTTTTCAGTTATTTTTCGTTTAGTACCAGGCATCTTAAGTATGAACTGAAATACAACAGAAAAAACATTAATGTGCATAAAAACACACAAATACATTGAAGTGTTATTGTGACATTAAGATTTTAATCTAAAAATATAAAATCAAAAGACTGTCCGAGTGTGCATAGCATGCCTGAGTGCAAGTCTATAATCCGGTACAAATGTCAACCATATCATAGTATTTTTTTATGCCACAAAAATTTTTAATTAGAAGTAAATTATAAGTGGCCTTGATAAATTAAAAAATTTTTCTAGGCATATATTCAAGAATTTCAACTTTTTTTTTTTTTCGGGAACACATATTTGGAACACAGATATCGAAATTCGAACAGAATCAAAATTACTAAGTTATTCTATAAATTTAAATTAACGTTTGTCTCAAAAACATGCATTTTTCCCTATACTAGATAATCATACTATAATAGCAACTTTTTAAAGCTATTACAGTAAATTGCGATCCCTGTTTAGACATCAAATCGAAAGTAACTAATTTACACAAAAATAGATGTAAACAATCTTGCAAATAAATTTGAATCTACAAAAGTTATCTTTTTTTACTACCTACTCTTATTAAATGCAAATAAACAATTTAAGAGCACAAAATATTGAAATCTAAATTCGAATCAAAACTACTAGGATCATTCCATGTCAAATCAATCAAAAAAATTTAATATTCAACCTGACTATTTCAGATTTCAATGAAACTGCCAGGTATCATTCTCTATGATGATATAAATTAGGGCATATTTTTATTTATCGCTTTAAATTTTCCTGCAATTAATTATTTAAATTTTGAAAAATCACTTTTTGACTTGCATAAATATTTTCAATTTTGAATATCACAAGTTCTATCAAACATAGAAAATTTTATGACCACTCATTTTAAAGTACAGTTTATAAGGTTTAATTTGACATGTAAGTTGACTATGCATAGTTTAAAAAATAAAATTTATTTTTTTTTAATTTAAAAATTTTTTAGATAGTCATTTTTAAAATTTTTGAAAAAATGTATGTTTGTTGTAATATTATAACTTAAAATTCTGAAATTTTTAGGGTGGGATCTCAATGGGATCAGGAGTTATGAAATAAAAGCTGAAAATTACCATATAAATTATAAATAAATGACAAAATAGATAGGATTAAATTTACTTTAATGGTAATTTTTAGCTTTTGGGTCATTCCATGTCAAATCATCCAGCAATTTTACGAAATGTCACCCACCATCTCAGATTTTGACGAAACTTGGTATGGTACATGAAAACATACATATATAAAATGCTACCATGTGAAATTTTAATTGAATCCAATTTAAATATTTTAAATTATAGGCATCTGAACATGTGACCCTTTTTTTTTCCTATCGACATCTTTAGAGAGTTGATTTTCTGTATGGTTGCGCAAATTACTGCATAACTCTTCACCAAATAATTAAAATTACTAAAATTTTTGGAACATTCTTTTTACAATAAATATATATAAATATATATATAATTTTTTTTTTTTTTTTTTTTTTTAATATCCATATAAAATTGACGTTTAATGTATGAATTTCAAAAAAATATTTTTAAGTGTGCCACCCATTTTATTTTGCTAAATATTTTTTATAAGTCTTTTCTCAGTAAAAAAAATAAAGGTGTTTTTTGAAAAAATTGAGAAAAAATATTTTTTATTTTTTTTTAATATTCACGTAAAATTGACAGTTCATGTATTAATTAAAAATGTGTCTATATATATTTTAGATCTGAAACCCATTTTATTTTGCTAAATTTTCTTATGAGCTTTTTATTAGTCAATCTTTTCTCAATAAAAAAAAAATTAAATGGATGCTTTTGAAAAACTTAAAAAAAAAATTTTTTTTCAGATTTTTTTTATATACACATATTTTCAAGACACAAACATATATAAAGAAATAATTTAGCATAAAAATGATCTGACTGATGAAACTGATAAACTTTATTAATATTCAGTCAACTCGTAAATTATTCCATTATTGATAACACAGTGAATGCTTCTGCACCCCCCCCCCCTACTCCTACATTTTAAAGATTCCTGAGATACACATTTGGACAAATTCTTCAATATCCTGTCAAAATAAACATAACTGCCATATTTTTCTAACAAATCTAGATTAAACTTTTTTTTGAGGGGGGGGGGGGGGGGGCATTTTCATAATTTTTATCAAAATAATTTCAATTATTAATACAATATAAAAGTAATAAATTTAGAATCTCAAATCCGCATAGCTGGGAACCACAGGTTGTTTGGATTTTAAAATTATAGGTTAGTTGACTATCTTTTGATTTTTCTTGTTAATTTTTTAATTTTTTTTTTTTTATGTAGAATGTAGATATAAACCTATCTACTTTTATAAACCAATATTCTTGTTTAATGAAACACATTTGTTTTAATTCTTAACCCTTAACTCCTGAGCTCACAGACACGCTGTTGTATTTAATTTTCATAATTTAACTTGTAATTTTCAGTTAAACTATTGTTATTATTTAATTTTGATTTGTTTAGTAACTTAGTAGCATCGCTAAAAATTTCTGAATGAGAGTTTTTATTACAATAAGTTTTAACAAAGTTTAGCACAAAAATAATATTTTATAAGTCAGTTGGCCCTTTATTTATTCTATAATCAAGGGGTCTCTGAGACCGCTCACAGTAAATAAGGAACAATTTCTGTTACGGCAGTTAGAAGTTAACTACTAGTTGCAATCGCACATACTGCAATTTTTTTTTTTTTTTTCGTTTCTTCCACGGTTTAATTTATAATTTTCAGTTTAACTATAAATACTAAAAATTTACTCATACTTTTGCATAACTCATTTGTTTTAGGAGAAACAAGATAAAAATATGCACTGTGTTTCTTTGCACCTTTGGAATATTGTATACCACTGTATACAATGGAACAGTGATACACTGACCAGTGCTTTTTAAAAATTACAATTTGATAGAGGTGTAATTTAACGGTTGCCACTTGCCAATTAAAAATCGGCGATCGTGGAGATTAAAAATCGGCAATCGATCGCCACCCTAGTTGCCATTCGGCGACTGAAAAATCTTATTAATTTGCTTTGTGAAACGCAGTTTTTTTCATGAATATATGCATCTCTACTTTGTTTACATCTAATTAGTGAATTGGTTAATTCTTTCTATCAGATGCAAGCAGATTTAGCAACTTTGCTGTGTTTTCTATATTTTGATGATGGACTCTTTATTTGGATTATGTTTAAAATAAAGTTTTTTTCTTACAAAATATAGTCATCAATTTCAATTCCACATGCATTTCAAATAAATTGTACTGTTTTTACCTCTGGAAACAAGAAGATTTTAAGGACATTGCTGAATCTTACATCTTTCACTCTTGCCATATGCTCACTAACTGTACTAGTAACAGTTGGCTAGTACATTTTTATATTTATGATTGAAGTTTATGTAGGTGTCAAGTAAGATTGAAACATTATAACCAATTACTTTAAAAATATAGGACAAAATTAGCACTCGCCACTAGGCAAGTAATACTGCAAATTCAGCTTCTGACTTTACTGCCACAAAACAGACTTCCTTCAACACACTGGCTCTCTCTGATTGCCTTAATAAGACATCTAGAATTTTGAAATCTCAGCCAAAGCAAAGAATATTTATATTTATCTGTACACTAGCCAAACTTAATAATTACCACTTGAAATCTTGATATTTAGATCCTAGCCTAGAAGTTTTAAGTAAAAATAAAATATCCAAGAAAAATGTGAAATAATTTTTATATATAAAATTTAAAAATACAATTTCCTTGCTTTTTTTATACAGTGCATAATATATATTTAAATATAGTTTATCACTTATAATTTTATCTGCAATATTAATTACTAATTCATATTTTTCCATTTAGTAGAATGCCAGTTTTATTTTTAATCAAATATTTGTAACTATGTTGCTCACCAGCTGCTAAAGAAAATAAGACATTTTGACCTATACTTAAAAAGTGGCCACTAATGAAATTGGGTCAATTGGCCACTGGCTACTAATCAAATTTCCCAGTTTTCACCTATACAATTTGACTGAACACTAATTGACAGTGACACGTGCCTAATGTTCTAATATAATATTTTAATCATTCATCACATAAGTTTAGACCAATTTGTTTGTTAAAAATCAAAATTTATGGAAAGTGCATCTTTATCCCCACCTACTCTATATATTCTTTAATAAATAAAACCTATTTTTTGTTGTATATATGCTCTGGATATTTGATTATGATTCTGCAATACAGTACACAAGATTTTAAGCTGTCATACAATAAAATAATCAAAGTTAATTTTATGAAAAATATTTTGTAAATTATTTTTTTTAGAATTCAAAATGAATTTATGAGTGCATTTTTATACTTAATTGATTAAACAGTTTTAGATTCTAAATAAAAGGATATGGTTGTTGTAATATTTATGTTTATATTATTTTATTTTTATTATTTATATCATTATGAAGACTATAGGTAAAACAAAATTTTAAGTACCGATAGCAAGCCAAACCTTCAGCAGACAGGAAATTCTAACAATTTTAAAGGAGATGTTTATAATTAGTACTTCTGAGAAATAGATAGGTAAAATTAGAAAAGTGAGGGGATATGTTTGGAATTTATAAATTTCTCAGAATTTATGCAGCTTGCAAAATATATGAAAGGGGGAATAAATAATGTTTGAAGGAGCTTACTTTTGGTATAAATTTATACTTTACACATTTTTTACAGAAGATGCAAAGCTCAAATTGTTTCAATGAATAGTTTTATAAATCAGTTTATATTTAATATTATTGATTGTTTTTCAATTAGTATAATGGAAGATTTATTTTAATGCACACAGGAAATTTATTTTCTATAATATGAATTTTATACTTAATTTATTAAAATAACATTAAAGACAAGTTTTTAGAAACATTTTTACAGCCTAATTATAATATTTATTATTATTACATGCATTTTTAAAGAATTTTGAACTTTAACAATACTTTAGATATAGTCTGTAAAATTAACAAAAAAAAAAAAAAAAATCCTCAAAAATTTCAGCACCTTTCTATTTTTTTATTATTATTATTAAATGGCTTCATTATAAACTATGTATATAAAAAAAATTCAGCCAAATCAAATGGGTGGCACATATGGGGAAAAAAATGAATTATATATTTTCATATTTTTCTTAACTCCTTTGATAAAATATTTTTTTAAAACAACATTTGAATTCTAGAAAGTTTCATAGTGCATTCTTTTAATAAAATACATTATTAAGAATCTCTAAAAAAATTTACATCTAACTTTATTAATAACTAGCTGACCCGCCCGGCGTTGCCCGGGTCCGTATTAACAATATTAAACGAACTTGAAATTTGTATGATTTTATCATTAACTGGAAGCATGCAGAAATACATTGTCTGAAATACGTCGCAGCTGACTTTGTGAAAAATCGGTTTTAAAAAGAACAACTAATATTGAGCTCTAAAAATACTTAAAATGAGCAATGAGAAACACGGGAGGGAACATGTATCCAACGATTGCGTTAGTTTCGTGTTAAAGTGTTGATATTTACCCGTAAAAATCACTGTTAAATCACGTAACTAATTATTTTTTTCGCATAGAAATCCCAAGTGAAATATTTTGAATTTCAAACTAATTATATCACTCTTAATTCCGTCTATACCGTGAATGAAATCGATACGCGATGATAAAAGATTGGTATATAGTATTATAATTTCAGAACCATTTAACAAAAGTGTATATTTTTAATCAAAGCATGCGTAATGTATACACTGTGGACAAATTCCTAACCGTAAACTTTTGTACCATAACCATAATCTGTCTGTAACCTAACTGCGACTTAACATTACCCTACCGTAACTTAAATATAACATAAATGTAACCTAGCCGTCACTTTGAAATACCAATATAGAAGCATCATTTAAGATTTTGCTTGAAAAGTTAACATTCTTTCGTTAATGTCTTAAAATCGTCTGCACTCTGAAATCTAGATTTTAGATTAATATTTGTTATTTAAGTTTTCGCGCATGATTTTAAAAGATTGTTTTCATAAATATATTTTATATATTGACATAGAGTTATTAATATGTTGTTAAATTAAAAACATTTTTTCATCTACGTTATAAAGTATTAAAAAGTTCTGAAAAAAAAAAGAAAACTTTTAGTAATACAATTTTTAGTTCAAATCAAATGTTTTCAATATTCTTTTTTATTTTATTTTGATATTTAATTATTTCGAATTTATCAATTCCAATTATTTTAAAAGCAAACATTTTTTTAAAAATAAATAATATAATGGAAAAAAGACCATTTTAAAAAATTACTATTTCTTCGCAAAATACGCTTCAGCTGTAATTCATTTCTTTCAATTCGTCTTATTAATACAAAATCTCTTCTACATGCTTTTGTTTGGGACATTAAAATTTGAGCGATAAATGGTTTAATATTGCAGCCCTTTTTTCGGTTTACTTCACCACCACCTATCTTTTTCCTCCATGGTTTACAACCGCTGTGATAAAAAATCATCTTTTAAACTGACAGCTTGCCAGTCTATAAATTTTAAAGGTCGGTTCCAGCTTTTTTATTTATGCCAAAATTTTATGCAACCAACAAACCATAACTAAATGAAGGGAAAAAAAGAAGAACAAAGGCGATTTTTTATGAGAGTGATCTTTGGAATTTAATTAATTACTCAGTTAATAAATAGAATTTCGAAATTCTGAAGCTCAGGTGCATCAGGAGAGATATTGGGCTACTCTCATAAAAATTTTGAGCTTCGTACGTCCCATAGATTTTGCTAGCCATCGCAGACACACACACACACACACACACGCAGACAGAGCGATTTGTTATTTTATTAGTATAGATATTTAGAAAAATAAGCATTTTCATCCAACATTACATGTTTGATGAAAGATCATTTTCAGCTAAAAATTGACTGAGATGGGTATTTTTAAATGCTTGTAACTCATGAAAAACTTATTTTAAACTGAAATTTGGTGAAGCAACATATCTTTAGACATTGTTTTTATGCATAAAATTTCATAGAAATCCGTGATGGTGGGTGACATGGTCTGGATGAAGTGACATGGAATGACGCTTTTATTTCATAACTTCTGATCCCATTGAGATCCCACTCTGAAAATTTCAGAATTTTAAGCTTATAATATTACAACAAACATACAATTTTTTCAAAATTTTTAAAAGTGACTATCTAAAAAAAATTTTAATTTAAACTTTTTAAAAAATTAAAAATTAATTTTTTTTAACCATGCATAGCCAACTTGCATATCAAATTAAACCTTATAAACTCCTCTTTAAAATGAGGGGTCATAAAAGTTTCTACATTTGATAGAACTCGAGAAATTCAAAATTAAAAACAAGTAAACAAGACAAAAAATGATGATTTTTCAAAATTTAAATAATTAACTATATGAAATTTTGATGCGAAAAAAAAATTATGAACATACATTCTCATTTATATCATCAGGCAGAACAATTCCTGAGAGTATCATCAAAATCTGAAAGGATCAGGCTGAGTCACTGGTTGATTTGGCATGGAATGACCCACTAGATTATTCTTTTAATTTAAATTATCATCTGTCAATAAAATTTACATAGTATTTAATCATAGTAGGATAGTTATTAATTAATCTTTTTGCGATTTTTTTTAAATTATTAAAAAAAATAACACCTTTAGAATACAACAATGAAATCGAAATTCGTTACCTATATCAAGAGGTACAGAAGGTTCAATACAAATCGGATAAAACTGAAAACGGATGATATTCATAAGAAAAACACCTAGTGAATCACAAAATCACGCACAATAACACACAACACAACATTACAAATAATTACTACAAGTAATTACCTGTAACAGCAGAATTGAATTTAAAACCCTTTCAAAATATTCGCCACTACAAACTACTCTGCCTCAGTGGCTCAGTGTTCTCTATTCGCGAATCCGCGTATCAGACTGTTGCCATTTAAAGAACTGTCAGTTTGGTGTTATTGAGATTTAAAAAAGCTGATAGAGGGCGCTAATCGGTACGTTTGAATAGAGTTCCTACATCCTTCGATAAGAGTTGCGACATGATGGCAATAAATTCTGATTGGACGAAATCTGTTTTCAACCGCCGCAGGCGATTGACTGTAGCGCTATCATAGACTTTACATGGGATGAAATTAGAGGGTTTTAAAATTCTCCTCATTCATAATATTTTCAAGCTTTTTTTCGATTTGTAACATCAATTTTCAGGTTCAGAAATGTTTATATTATAGATATAAATACAATTTTGTCTACGAAATTCGCAATTTTCATGAAAAAATATTTTTTTCTTCCGCAAGTTTCGTTTCCGTTCTGCCAGCACGAGCAATATCCCATCATTTTCTTATATATTAATATATATAAATATAATTTGAATTATTTTTATTTGTATGACTACGTGGTATATATATTTTTGCTTTGTTTTGATAGAATCCCATCACAAGTATTTTTTTTTCCTTTTTTGCGTCATAAGTAAGACGTCACAAATCGACCATTGGAGGTCAAACAATCGTTGTGATTGGTAGCTGAGAGGATTATGGGTGTGGCAGGAAGTGAATCGACAGCATTTGATTGGTGGATGAAACGTAAATCAGCTGATTGCAACTGCCCTATAAAAGAACGCTAAGAGCCAAATACTCTTATGAACTTGTATCGAGTGTAAAACCGTCGTTTCGCTTAAAGTTGGGGAGGTGGGATGGAGTAATGGTTAGTATGCAATTCTCGTAATCCAAAGCTTGTGGGTTCGAGACCCGGTGGTTTTTTGTTTTTTTTTTTCTTTTTCAGATTTATTATAAATTCGATTTTTGAAATCTATTCTTTCCGAAAAACTAAGTTTTAATATTTAGGTAAATTAATTTATTTTTTAATAATTTAGTTTCTGTTAAAATATTTTTTTAGATTGATTTTTCTTAATGAGATTAAGTTTTAATATTAAATATCATTATTTTGATAATTAAAAAGAATTATAAATTTTAATGTAATAACATCGAATAAATTTACATTTTAAATATTTTTATGTGGTAATTTAATAACATAAAAATAGCTAATTACTAGAGATAACTTATTACAGTGTTCATTTTTATGAAATTAACTTTTTACTGTATGATTTTTTCTATTTTTATGATTTTTATTTATTTATTTATTTTTAAATCTATATATTCGTATCATAATGAGAAAAATAGGAAAAATACTTAAATTTAAAATTTTCAGCTAAAATTTGATATTTTATGGTGTGTTCTATATGTACACATTTAGGGTTTTAAAATATTGTATTGCTATATTTTGCTACAAAATAAACTTATTTCAGACTTTTTTTCTTTTCTTTTTTTAATTAGTTTTTTTATTATTTTTTTACTTATTTATTTATTTATTTATTTATTTATTTATTTTTTTTTTTTTACCAATTCTTTCCAAATAACTACGTGAAATATATTTTATTTATTTATTTTTTTATAATATATTATTATTAGTTAAGAAAATATTATATATTTTTAGATCGATTTTTCTCAATGAAATTAAGTTTTAATATTTAACATAATCTAAGGACAATATTTTAATAATTAAAGATAAACCTAGATTTTAATTTAGTAATACCATCGAATAAAATTACGTTTAAATTATTTTCATGTCGTAATTTAATAACATAAAAATATCAAACTACTAGAAATAATTTACTACAGTGTTCGTTTTTGTAAAATTAACCCTCCACTGCACGATTGTTTCCATTTTGTATGGGGTTTTTTTTAATTATCTGTTTAATAATAAGGAAAATCAGTAAAAAATAAAAAAAAATTAAAAACTCCTTATTAATCGGTTTTTTTAAAGACAAATTCACGGCACATAATAAAAATCATATTTTTTTTTAGGTAAGTCTAGATATGGCACGTGTGCAACCAAGGGTCAAGTATTAAGCTTCATATATCAAATACGCATATAAATAAAAAAATAAATAGATAATGAAAGGTTGGAAACGTAAATAGTAAGTTAGAAATTAAAAAAAAAAAAAAAAAAAACTTTACATGGAGAGCGAGGGATGTCAAAAGGGATTATAGGTGAAAATTTTGTAAAAAACTATTTAAAAGATCGATTTTTTTTTTTTTTTTTTTTTTTTTTTTTTTTTTTTTTTTTTTTTTTTTTTACTGCATGATATCGAATAGAGCACTAAAAAAGAAGTTGTAGTTAAAAAAAATTGGCTTAATATAAAGCTCTTTCCATTCGACAAATGAATCTCCTTCATCAACCGCCATTGTGGAGTGGTCGCTTATAATTGAAAATGTAATGTAAATGTTGAAAATCTAAAATTCGATTCTAAAAAACTGGAATATAAAATTTCATGCATGACTATCTGCAAATTTCATGCACTGAAGATGCGCAATGAGATCTTAAATTTGTGGCTTCTTGATATATATTGATTTATATAAATAGTTATTAATTTTTCAGGCGTCCTAATCATAAATTATGCATGGAAACAAGTAATACACATATGTTAGAAACACATTCTTACCTATGTTTTTTTTTTTTCATTTTGTTTTCTATGCATTTCAGAGCTATAGGAAAAAAAAATATATTTTTTTAAATCTAATGTCAAATGAAGTAAATGCTTATATTCTGTCTCAAATAGTATGTAGGAGATCTCAAAATCACCCCCCCCCTCTCTCTCTGACACACACGCGCGCACCCAAAGGAAAAATGTATTAACATTTATGGCAGATATTTAACATAGTTTTAAAAATTGACACAAATTTTCTGAAACTATGAAAAGATTTTTAATAAATACATTAAAATAGTACATAAATAAATATATTTTATCTAAGCACAAGGCATATTTAAAAAAAATAATGAAATGCGTATAAATATAGGATTAATTTTTATTACATTTTTTCTTTCAAAATTCACTGTAAAATTAAATGAGTGGAAACCCAGTGTATTGTATTTAAACTGAAAGATATTTTTAAGTGCTTTAGAAAAAAAAAATAATTCCATTTGATTGTATATTTAGACAAATTCAAATTATTTTTATTAAACAATTTCATGTAAGCAATCATATTTACAATCAATTTTAAAAGTTTTTTTCAATAAAAATGCATCTTTCCATAGCTTCATAAGCACAGGCAATGTCAGAAATTGCTTGCATAAGCAAAATTATATTCTGCTATTGCAAAAATTATTATTATTATTATTATTATTTGTGTGTGGGAAACTGATACTAGTTGTCCACACGTGTGTAATTTCGACAGGTAATTTTAAGTACTTTATTTTCTGTGAATTGTTCGTCTCTCAGTTTGGTATGCTTAAGTCTGTTCTTAAATACAAACCGACTATTTTCTGACATACTTTTAAATTTATTTTTGTTCAGAAACGTATCAATGTCCCCCCCCCCTTTTTTGGTTATTAAAAAAAAAAAAGTTTTTTTGGCAAATGCTGTCAAAAGTTGACGCATTCACCTGTTTTCCGGACGCGACACCGCAGAAAAGAAAAGCATTCTCTTTTGAAGCAAAGATCATTTATAATTCAAGATACAATTAGTTTATGAGAAAATAAAAAACTTTTTGTTTGCAAATCATTTTAATAATAATGCCTGAAGTATCCTGTTTTTATGAAAAATAAGTTTTTTGTTATTATTTTTTCCTAGGAATTTTGAGGGTAGTTCTCAAATTCAAGCTGATTACTTTTTACCGTATTCACAAGTTTATTTTTATAAGCAAATGCTTACAAATTTACGTCTTTTTTTTATTGTAAGAAATCAAATAACGTTTCTCGTTTTTCTATATAATTTATGGAAAATGGCAAAAAAAATAATAATTGCCTATTTTGTCAATTTTTTTGAGGCATTAGTCGCAGTCAAGTTATGATTGAATACAATAGATGATAATAAGTGAGTAATATAGGTGTTAAAGTTTTCTCGGAAAATTGAAGGAATGGTGTCATTTAGATAATAACATCTGCAGATTTCATGCTTTCCCGTATGAAAATGAGGTCGTGAATATGCCAAAAATATCTGCATTGTTTAAAAAGATAAAAAAAAAAAAAAAAAGCGAGACTATTTTTTAATACTATGTCTAAAGTCATAGGTTGGTAGTTTTCATATTTTGAACAATATATTACAAAATCCACTCTAAATGTGAATAATAATAAAAATATACACTTTAGTTGAAAAGTGCTAAATTTGTAATTAAAAAAATATAAGCCCTAAAAATTTACTATAAAAATCCCGAAGTTCGAGGAATATTTAAAAAAAATTATACATTAATTATTTATGCAATTATGAATTCCTTTTCTGTAAGATTACTCAATGATTCTATTTCTTTTAATAATTTTTTGTTTAATGGAAATTTTAGGCATGGAGACAATCGATATTAAATTTTTGAATGCTTATAAAAAATATACAATGCATATAATTAAAAAAAAAACAATTATTTTTTTATGCAATGCCTAATGGGATTAATGTTTATATTTTGTATTTTTCGGCCCAAATAAATAGATCAATCATAAACATAAATGTTGAATTCACACACACTCAAAAGTTAACAGTTTGTAAGAGGTTGTTAAATTCAAAACGTCTGGAAAATTAACAATATACTATACCCCCCCCCCCCATTTCCGCAAGCGAAGAAATGTTATTGATTAAAAATTTGCTTAAGACCATGTATAGTTTTTATGCCTATACAAATGTACTGTGACATAATACTAAAATCTATAATTTCAGTGATTAAATTCGATAAGTTGAGAGGCTTCCTTTACTGTACTTTTATAAACAGTCTAATGAGAAAATCTGTAAATAAATATTTAATGTTGTATTCTAAATAACCAATTTAAATTAAATTTTAAATGTATTTGAATAAAAAAATTTCACTTGGTACAACTTTTGTCATAATAAAGACAAAAACAGAAATGAATGCTTTATTTATAATATAGTCCTAATAAAATAAGAAGAATTATTTTGTTTATCTTTTTCGTCTCTTTTGAACGATCATTAAAATAATAATGTTAGCAATATCAAAAGTAACCAAAGGAGGAGGAAGCGCCAAGCATAAAAATCAGGGTTGCATGCGTTTTCTTCCATCCTCCACTTTTCTTCCACTGAGCATGCGTACTTGATCTCATGACGCTACTCTTACAAACAAGGTCCAGGGGCTCTACGTTTGAACACTGATAATAACTGAGCTCAATATATTACTGACAATATATTACTGACTCAATATACGCACTGAGCTCAATATATTATATATTGAGCTCAGTGCGTTTGAAAGATTTGGATATTAGGATATTTTTTACCTTTTAATAAGAAAGCTGATCAGGAAAGTAATAACTCCACACACTGCGTATATTCGTTTTAAGGGAATTTTTTTTCCAAGCACGTTAGGACTTTAGTCGATCGGAACTGTAGCTCGTAATGTCATTGTTTTTTTGATAATCGGGACCAAGCAAAGGTAGCGCCCCTAGATTATCTAATAATCTAGGGGGAGCTGCCGAATGCCAACCTCAATTGTTTCCACCATTGAGCTGCATTTAGAGCTCAGTGATTGTTTCTTCTAATTTTTTTTTTTTTTTTTCTCCCGTGACAGAAACATTCATTCTCAAAATAGTACATGGATTCAATCAGACTTTCAATCTAAAGGGCAGGTCAGCAAGAAAAACCTGTCCGTTCTTTATAACTCCTACTGTACGTATGATCTCCGGGAGTTTGATAGGTCGTTTAAACCCTTTAAACTCTGATGGTAGAATTTTCTACCACATAATTTTAATTTCGGAATGTCGGAATGGCATCGGAAAATTCAACCAAATTTATTTCAAAAAGGTTTTAGGCACGCCACACACCAGTGAGGCATGTGACAATTTCACCCTGATAACAAAGAAAAAACCGGTGTGACTGCGTCCTGTTGCACGATTTTTGACGCATGTCTCCCTGGTGTGTGGCGTGCCTAATGCATTTTTTTTCGTGTATATCATTAACCGTTTTTTTTCTTTGAAAAATACTGGTGCCCATGTGACATTTGAAATTTTGAAGAAATTTACCCACGAGAGCTCAAAGGGTTAACAGGCTACCATTAACCCTTTGCGGCGCAGGACAAATTCATTGCTTAAGTGTTGAAATTAATGACTGACAACGGAATTTGAAAACAACTTTATCTGTAAATAAGAAAACGCTATATTTCACGCAT
Organism: Maratus speculifer; assembly: GCA_964019185.1. Classification (NCBI taxonomy): domain Eukaryota; kingdom Metazoa; phylum Arthropoda; class Arachnida; order Araneae; family Salticidae; genus Maratus; species Maratus speculifer. Next base: position 78,944,916 of record OZ025299.1, read on the forward strand.
TCAATAAATCGTAATTTTTTTAAACAAAATTCGGGTGCCAATGTGGCGCTTGGGAATTAAAATTAAGTGGTATATCTATGAAACCACCGCGCCGCAAGGGGTTAACAGACCTATGCATGGAGCTAACAAGGAAGGTCTCCATACGGGCATACTCAGAAAAATCTGAAAAAATTACAGAATGTTCTTCTCATATAGTTATATATGTTTATAAAAAAAATTTCGGCGGAACCTCCTTATAACGTCCGTAAAAAAAATAATAAACATTTCGTTTATTTGGCGATTTATCTCCGGTTGGCGAAAAAACGAAATTTTGAAAAATACGCTTTTACGCTTCGAATACTTTTTAAAGAAAAAAACTTTCTATGTTCAATTTATTTAAATAAGTTTAGTCTAAGTAATTTTAGTTTTGCATTTTTACTTTACTTTAAGTGCAATTTTGTCATATACGTTTATATGTACTTATAACAAAATGAAATTAATATATTTTATCATTTAAAACACAATTTAAATTGATTAAAATTGTTCCAAATTGAAAAATACACTGTTAAAAATCTGCTGCATTTTGTTGCAACGCACTCCCTTGCTTGTATAGAAAACGGTTACTTGGCCGTGAAATGGAGCTTTCTCATTGGTTGGAATAGAGATATTATATACAAGCGGTGGAGTGCGTTGCAGCAAAATGCAGCAGATTTTTAACAGTGTTGCACAAGCTACGACACTGCTAAAAATCTGTACCATTTTCTGCAGCGTCACTCCACCGCTTTTATAGAAAACGGTCAATTCACCGTGCTATGGAGCATTCTCATTGGTCAGAAGAGAGATATTCTATAAAAGTAGTGGAGTGACGTTGCAATAAATGCTGCAGATTTTTAACAGTGAAGTCAATTAAAATCAATTTTTAGATTCGTTAAAATCGTCTGCTTTTGGCGAGGAAATGCACTGCTCGCCAAATCCCGCGTCGCTTTCAGCTTTTCACGCCAATTATTCCAAACTATTTTATTTTTTTACATATCTAATAATGTAATTCCGCCGCTAATTTTCACTGATCCTTTATTACCTACATGAGTAGTTTAATTCCTATTTTTTTCAAAAAATTCTGAGTATGCCCCCAATGGAGACCTTCCTTGTAAGATAAGGGGAGACGACATACCAATCTAGCATTGTGGTGAGAGTAGAAGCCGAAAGACGAGTTCTCCCCCCCCCCCCTCTTTCGCGTCCGCCATGTTTGACTTTTATCGTAGTTGACTTGCGCAGCGAGCTTACCCAGGTCAAATTTGACGGATACAGGAAACGGCTACAAGTGACGTCATATACACTCTCAGAAATAAAACTCTCATTTTTGACGATTCAGAAATCCTTGAGCCTTATTTCGTCGTTTTTGACGATCATTTCGTATCAAAATCACGTGACTTTTAACGAAACGTGAACTCTCAAATATTTCACGAAAGTGCTTCCTTAAACATGGCCAGACTTGGTGAATTTTAAGGAAACTGTCGCGGTAGCTGTTTATAGAAGGACCCGATATTGTACCTCACCAAATCTTGCTATTTTAGCAAGGATATATTTCTTGTTTAAAACAGTACTTTTTAGCGTTTTTCAGAAAATAACGAAATGTAAGCAATTACACTTGCTACATTAGTTTTTTCTTTTTTTTTTGGGGGGGGGGGGATGTTTATTACTATTTTTATTTATTTATTTGTAAGTTGTATTTCGTTTTGATTTCATTCGAAAAAAAATTTACTTCGTTCTACAAATCCGTTCAAAAAGTAAATTTGATCAATAAAATTTCAAAATTCTAAGATCTATTTTACATCCAATATCTACTTTTTTTCACTCAAATTAAAAATATATACATATTTTTTCTCTCTCCCCTCTATAAACAGTAAATTGTTAAAATCTTATCCACCTACTTAAAGTCTCGCTTAAAGTAGTAAAATCTCTTCCAATAAGCACTTCATAATTCGTTATTTCTGAGCAACAAACTAACCAGCCCAAATTTTAATCATTCCTTAAGCAAATAAATTTCCCCTAGATGTTATTTAATTAAGCCATATTATAATTATTCATTAACCATTAGAAAATCAAAATAATAAATTCGTCTTATTATTTAAAACTTGCAAGATTTATAAGAGAATCGATAAAAGTACTATCTCAATTATAAAAATTTAAACACACACTATAATCCACTATATGTCTTTATAAACATGCTTGTCTGAGTAATCTGTGGCGTGAACGCAGGGCGTTGGACAGCCACACTATACGTTACGAGTTCGAACCCCACGTGCGACATGGCTTTTTTGCTTCTGTCATTGAATACAGGACCTTCTAAAAAATTCGATAGATGGCAGCACTAGTCCCTTTTTGACGAAATTTTTTGACGATTTGGTATCGTCAAATGAGTGAGGGAAGTGATTTCATCAATTTGACGAAATATTTGTTCGGAGCATTTCCCAGGAAACGGTTTCGTCAAAAACGAGGAGAATTTCGTGAAATGTGAGTATTCATTTCTGAGTGTGTATGTCGTCCCATATACATTCTTAGCTCCATGAACCTATGATATGATTGGCCTAAACTTGTCAAGGCGCTTCCTGCAATGATCGCTATGACAAAAATGTAGTGGTAGGTTGATTGACGGAAGTGTTTGTTTGTAAACATGCCCTTTCCTTATACTGTGCAAAAATTTAGGGTGTGTTCGAGAATCACCCGCGCTACGCGCGCGCACTCAGAAGGTTTTGCATGGATAGGATATCATCTAAGAAAGGAATTTTAAAATTATTACATTATTTTTATGGTTCAAAACTGGTAAAAACAAATACTATATCGCTTTATCCTTCCAAAACATCGTTCTTGTAACAGAAATACATACTTGTGGTCACTCAGATAAAATCCGAAATATTTTGGAAAAGTATCACGCGACCTATTTCATCTAATTTAGCCCGATCAGAGTTAAAATATGACCACCAACCCTGCTCAAAGTTCGCGCGGGTGACGCAAAAAATAAAATGCTGGGCAATTTGATTGCGTGATTGTGCGTTTTGTGCTTACATGTTATTGATTGTGCTTTGTTTGGTAGGTCTACAAAACAAAAATCTACAGCCTCTCAGCCAAGTTCTGACTATGATTCCTTCATTAATTTGGTCCAGAATCTCATGAGGAAACATACAAGCTCTAGTATCCCGCATCCCAATGGTCATCCTGCCTGGTGGTCAGACAGGTGCTACAATAGATAAAAAAATTTCTGTTGCGGAAAGCACGTAAACGTCTATCGATTGATTACTGGATGAGATATAAGAGGCTGGCAGCTAAGCTCCGATAGGTCATCAAGGATGCCAAGCATCATTTTTGGGATTCGGCATGAAAGAATACGCATAATTCTTACATCTTATAAAAAGTTTTTAGGAATATCAAAAATCGCTCCTGTTCCACCTCCCCACCCCCCACCCCTGATGCTCATTTTTGCCTCTTCAGGATGGGACCCTGATCTCTAATGCTGTATCCTAGGCTGAAATTTCCGCTAGCCATTTTAGCGAAGTTGTTGTTCATGAGCCAATCCTATTGGATTATGGTGGAGCAGGAAATACCCAGCTAAATCGTCCCTTTGAGAGCACCGAATTAAAGCAAGCTATCCGTTGCACTAAGACCTCATCTCCGGGCGAAGATAAGATCAGTACTGCCTTCTTTAAGGGATTTATTGAATAGTCTCTAATGCACCTACTTCAGATATATAATGACATCTGGTGCTCTGGGGATATTCCTCTGAATCAGGGTCAAGGTCAGAGCAGGGTTGGTGATGATATTTTAATCATCTGTTATCTTCCCAATTTTAAAACCTCTCTAAACCCAAAAAAGGTGTTGCCTCATATCATCGGATAGCTCTGACCCCTATAATGTGTACGCATGATAGTAAACCGCATAAGCTCCCATCTACTTCAAAATAATATCTTCCACCATAGGCACCTTGGCTTCTCCCAGCCATTTCAGGATAGCCACACCGCCTCGCAGATGTTACATCTTGATACCGTTCGGGTAAAGAAAGACAAGAAGTTCATTTTGGGAATATCCTTAGACTTGTAAGCTACGTACGATTCAGTTTATGTGGACGCCTCATTTTGAAGTGTGCACAGATTGGTATCACAGGCCTGATCCTTCGTTGAGACTGACTTCATCGGTTTCTGCAGACTAGGAGCATCAAGGTGTTTTGGAGAGGCCTTTTTTCATCAACTCGCAACATTACAAGACGTGTGCCCCAGGGGACAGTTCTAAGCCCTATCTTATTCTTCATCTTCATGCACGATTTCTTTGAAGTCTTAGAGTCGATTACTTGATTTACGCGGATGATATTTTTATTAAATGCGCAGATACCTCGCTGCTTTTGTGCAAAACTATACTCCAAGAAGCCCTTCGATTAATTGCTCAGTAGTGCCTTTAATGGAAGCTGTCCATCCGCCCAAATAAATGTCACACCATCAATCTTTCTAGAAGACGTGAGGACTGTGAAATTGATTTTAGCATCAACGGTGGTCTGAAGAAATTAAGTTTCTGGGTTTTTATATTACGAGGTGCAAGGGAATCCGGAAACACTCAGATTTCAAAAGGAAAAAAACTTTTAACAGAATCAATATGTTAAAGGCCCTTTCTAATACTCGTTATGGTGCCAGATCCTAACATCTTCTCACTCTAACTAACTCCACCATCCGGAGTATAAGACAGAATATGGCACGGCCACTCTGCTATCTGCATGTGATTCTATTCTCACGAAGCTTGAAATTTTACAGACTACAGCTATCAGGGCAGCTTTCGACCTCCCAAAATGGGTACCCAATATTATCCTTCGTCAGCACGCTGGCATCCCCCCCCCCGGTAGCACACAGATATCGACCAATGTACAAATCAATATTGGCCGATATTTGGAAAGTCAAGTCACTGAATGTCAAACGTCGAATTTGCAATACCTGCCAATATTCACAGATGTAACTTAAAATCAGTTTTTAAAAGAAAGCATCCAACTGAATTTCTGGTATTACTTCTAACATTATAATACGTTAATAGAATTCTAAAGAATAAAATTTAACAATTTTGCTATTTTTAGAAAATTTGATTTTTTAATGTCTTACTTTTAATATTTTATTTACATGGCCAATGCTGTAAAAATGATATTAGTATTCTAATATTCAGCTATAACTTCGTAAAAACAATATCATTTTTAGATATTTCAAGATGTCTACCGACATTTAGCATATCTGACAAAGTTTGTAATCCTGATTAAAATGAATGAAAAATTCTGAAGGATCGCCCAATTCTTCTGTTTCCGTCCTAGAGTATTTGATTAAGACGTCTACTGTGAAATTTGTATTCTATAAAAATTTTCTTTGGAAATCTATAATATATATATACAGGGTGTCCGAAAAGTCTGGAAACGGTCGAATAACTCGAAAAATACATATGAGATTGAAAAACGTAAATATACGTGTTAAATATTTTTAAATAAGCTACTCAGTGATACCAAATTTGACCTTCGTAACCGACCCCCTGGGTGTCAGAGGGGGTCCAACTTTGAAATCTTAAATTATAACCCCCATTTTTTATTGCAGATTCGGATTCTACGGACAAAAATACGTAACTTTTGTATTTGATATTTATTTCGAATCCTCGTTTATCACGGTGTAATTGAGCATATTAAATCGATACATATTTCGGCTTTTCCAATGGGATTTTCCCTAATCGAAACTAATTAAAGAGAATTTATGACATCAAATTCCTCGTCTTTTGCAATAATAGCGTTTCCTGAAAATCACCCGTGCCGATTATTTCGGTAGTGCTACACAGTTAAAAATTTGATCCATTTGCTGTAGCGTCACTCCACAGATTTTATAGAATATCTCTTTCATGACCAATGAGAATGTTCCATAACACAGTAAAGTACACTGTAAAAAAATTGACCCTTTTGCTGCATCGTCACTCCACCGCTTTTATAGAAAACGATTACTTTACTGCGTTATGGAGCATTCTCATTGGTCACAAAAGAGATATTCTATAATAGCTGTGGAGTAGTGACGCTGCAGCAAATGGGTCAAATTTTTAACAGTGTAGCACTATTGAAATAATCGCCACGGGTGATTTTCAGGAAACGCTATTCCTACAAAAGACGAGGAATTTGACGTCAAAAATTCTGCCCAATCAGTTTCGATTAGGGAAAATCCCGTTGGAAAAGCGAGAATATGTATCGATTTAATATGCTCGATTACACCGTGATAAACGAAGATTTGAAATAAACATCAAATACAAAAGTTACGTATTTTTGTCCGTAGAATCCGAATCTGCAATAAAAATTGGGGGTTATAATTTAAGATTTCAAAGTTGGACCCCCTCTGACCCCCAGGGGGTCGGTTTCGAAGGTCAAATTTGGTATCACAGAGTAGCTTATTTAAAAATATTTAACACGTATATTTACGTTTTTCAATCTCATATGTATTTGTCGAGTTATTCGGCCGTTTCCAGACTTTTCGGACACCCTGTATATGCATGTATGTAAAAAAATTACATATTGAGATTGATGTGGAAAATTTTCTGTAGTACATTTTATATAGAAATTTATAAAAATTGAAATATAAAAATTTCCCAAGAAAAGCATTTCATATTTAAAACTATTGATTAGTGCCGTAAAAATAACGGCAAAATGAATACCCGTATGACAACATTGATTTCGAATTCTCTACCCGGTAGAAAGTATTCGTTTCGTTACTCGTTACTGTTCAGAAACTGGCTATATGGGTATTCGCAGTCATCGAAAGTACGGCAAATATCGTATAAAAGGAACTTTGGAAGAATTCGTATTAGTTTAGTGCTGCCATCTATCCGTAAAAGTTACATTTATTGAAGTTTCGAAGTTTATTTTAAAAATGCAAATAGAACATTAAAATTAGGGCCGTAGCGAGAAGTCAATAATTAGGGGTGGGGGGGAGAGGCTGCAGGAAATGTAGGGGGGTGATTCATATAGTTTTTCTCTCTCTCAGTGACGCAGAAAGATAAATTACTGCATATTTACAATGTAGTTACTAGTTACTATGTTTCAGATTAAACTGTTGTAATAACTTCATTTTATAACAAGAAAAGAATAGTATTATGGAATAATCGAGTGCATAATTAGTGCAGATTAAATTACGCATAATTAGTGCACATATAGACTGCATTATTAAACATCATGTTGGCTTCATATGTGCAAATAAAATGAGCACGTGTTGAAAACTTATTTGTTACAATTTAGTATTTTTGCAAAACTGTGAAAGGTCCTCAAAACTAAATTAGATTTTTCAATAGAATTTCATTTGGGTTTTTAGAACATAAATTCATTTAGTGACCTTGGAATCTTTTCGGGGGGGGGGAGATCAAAATGTTTTAGGGGGGGCTGAGCCGCCCGTAACACACCTTAGCTACGGTCCTGATTAAAATGCAATGCATAATTGTACACAAGTCTGTAATTAGAAATGAGTAATGAGAGGGGGGGCACTCAAGAAAATGTAGGGTGGAGCTCGTATTTTCATATGATCAATAGCGGGTTTAACGGTGAGGTCACGGATTCACGACGCCCCCTCCCCCCCACGCGCTGTACTGCAGAAATTTTCAAAAAATTACTTTAAAAATTGAACATACCTTAAATCCTTACTCCCCCCCCCCTTGTTCAATAATGCGAATCTTTCTGATTCTGTAAAAGGAAAAGACTCCCTTAGAAAGACCCCCCCACGGAGGGCATCCCACCCCATTAGGGCCTATATCCCTCGTGAAGATAATTTGCCGACATAAACAAAACAAAACCTGATTCTGTAAAAGGTCTACTCAAATTAAAATTAGGTAACATCTGACACATTTGTGAAAGCAATTTTAATCTCGAGAAATTTGCAAGTGTACTCATTCGGAAACTATGAGATTGAAAAGTCTTTTCCATTTTTAAATAAAAGTAGATCAAAAAGAAAGAAAGAAAGAAAAAAACTTTAAAGCATTCCATGAAATTCGGGATTTTAAACTAAATTTCCGTACGCAACTACTAGTTGCTTCTCATGATGAAATTTCTGTGTCTGTCAAGTCTTAAAAATTATCGTAAAATGCTAACTTAACAACATTTCTAAATCATTTTATGCATTTATAAGAAAATGAGAAACATTTCAACTTCTTCATATCTGAATGAAATCTGTGCAACTTATATATTTTTAGAAATACCAATGCAAATTTTCCAATACTTTATTTATTTATTTATTTATTTCAATTCTTTGTTGAACTTCTTTTAACTGAATTCTTCGCTTGGCACAATTATGAATCACATTTTCATTTATCGTTTAATTATCATTTGCTTTATCAAAAAATATCCACTTCTTATTTCTTTTTCTTGTCATAATAAAATAAATAAATGAATTAACAAGCCATATGAAAATCCAAATCATTCGAGATTCGAGAATAATTAATACAAGAATGGAATGATACATTAGAGCTGTTGCAAACCGCATGTATTCTTTAATAAATAATTGAAATAACACGACTGATATACTAATACTACCTCTTATACAAAATACCGAATCGTTTCTTTTGAATAAGGAAAGGGCATGTTTACAAACAAACACTTCTGTCAACCAATCTACCGCTGCATTTTTGTCATAGCGATCATTGTAAGAATCATCTTGACGACGTAGTCCAATCATAGCAAGCAGACAACCATAATAGAATTTGTAGACTAATCAATTCACATGTAGAGTCGGTGCTATAACGAAGCATGGCGAAAACAGCTTGCCCACACTAATAAGAGCCCACAGTGACGTCAGCTGCCCTTTCCTTATACTCGTTGCTACATCGATGTAGTGAAAAATTGAATGAAACGAATTTCAAACACTACCTTCGTTTCGGGATTCATTCAGAGTCGGGATGTCTGCAAATAAAAGTTTGTATACGGACTTTAGACTCGGTATAAGTTATTGTCACATACGGGTGTTTCATTTAGTTATTTGGGTATTCAGAAGAAGAAAGATAGAAATGAGTTTAATTAGTTCAGTTTTTTGTTTAGTTATTTCGTTCTTTTGCCGAATATGTAAGTGTGAATTTGGAGGGAGTTTTTGAAGCAGAAAAAAATGCTTTTAGAAGATCGATTGTTTTGAGATCGTTTAGGGATTGTACTATTTACCATACAGATATGAAGTTTTATATGCATTTTTAAAATATAGACAAAATAAATGCGCTTTTTTTCAGATTACATATTATGTATTAATATTTCGATTTAAAAAAGAGCCATTGATCTAAGCAATAAAAGAACAACGCGTGTTTATCATTTATGAATTTAATTAAACTAATTTTGTGTTAATTATGCATTTAATCTATTAAAATTTCCTTATAATTTCACTGTAGAAAGAATGGAAGCTTATAGTCGAATAAAATATTCGTTATAGCTGTATTTAAGGAATGATGAAGTATTTCTAAAAAGATTTATGTTTGAAGGGTCATCATCAGCGCCGTGCGAAAGCGGGGGCGGCCGCCCGGGTGCGGAGATTTTGGGGGAGCAAAATTTATAATATTAACGTGATTTTTGGCCTCTTACAAGATAAATTTCGGAGGGGACGCCAAATTCTAAGTTTGCCCGTGCGCAATTTTCTCTTCGCACGCCCTTGGTCACCGTATAAAAGTATTAGATTATAACTTGATCTTCAATGCAAAAAGCTATTCGATTTGATATCACTGCTATTGCCATCAGTGCCAATTTTATGATTTCATGCATTAGATTGAGTCTATGAATATGTTAGAAATTTTTTGTGATGTTAAGGGGGGGAAACGTTTTTGAGAACTGGCTTACTGCTACTTTCCGTTATCGACAGGTTTCGTTATCGCATGTTTCATTGGTTTTATTAAGTAGCGGACATTTCTATTCAAATACGCAATTAATATTTTTCTCTTTAATATGTACCTTAATATGCTTGTTGAGGCGGACTCGCGAGAAATCATGAATGATACAAACGTAAGCAGTTCCACTTTGTTCGGTTGCATATGGACTCCGGTAACGGCTAACGAGTCGTATTTTTGAGTAACTATTCGATATTTCGTATCTTAGAGAAAACCCGTTTCTTAGTAAAGAATTCGTACGGTTTGCAACAGCTCTACTATTGATAGTGCTGTATAAAAATTTAATAAGGAAATCTGCAATTATTGCTATAGAATTATGTGTATTAAAAAAGAATGTACCGTATTTTCGGGTGTATAGTCCGCGGCTTATACAAGAAAAAACCTTCGAAAAAGCCGCTGCGGCTTATACACGGTGCGGGTTATACAAAGTTTTTTTTTTAATTGGAAATCGTGATATTTTTTTCTACAATTTTTAAACCTCAAAAAATTTGAAAAAAAAAACATCGAAATTTGTAAATTATTTTCGCTATGCCAAGAAATATAGAGAGTTCTCTCATGTTTGTAAAAGCTTTTTTTTTATTATTATTATTGTTTAAATACAGTTATTTCTGCGTTTGGAAGAACTGTCGCAACTATCGCCAAGTACTGCACTAACCGACAGCAAGAAATAATGACGCTCGAACGCAGTTTGCTCTTGATTTGAGAGGGTAAAAACAACAGTATAACATGTTACTTATTTTAAACTTACTTTTTGCTGAATAAGTCGTTTTAACGTTAACTGAAATCAGTTTTTTAGTAGAGATGTGTCATTTGTTGAGGAACGATTCAAAAAGAGCGATTCCAGCAGTCGAACTAAAGGAACGATTCAGAAAAGGAACGGAACTGGTCCGAAACTCCGAAAATGGCAAAATCTTCGGACTCGTTCCGAAATGAAACAACTCCGAAAAGGTTCGATTCCTCGGACTCGTTCCGAAAAGGAGCAATTCCTATGACTCGTTCCGTAATGAAACGATTCTGAAAAGGGAGGATTTCTCGGAATCGTTCCGAAATGACGTAAATCACACTTCTTTTTTGTTCTTTGCAACAGGGGAGGGTGGTTTTTTTTATTAACTAAAAATGAACTAAAAATGTTAAGATAGGAAAAGTTCCAGATTTTGGATTTTGTATTCTACAAACACAAAGGGGTGCTGCAGCACCGATTCGCTAGCAAATTATTTTCCGATATTTTATTCATAGATTTTTTTTAAGGTCTCGCGTGTATGTCGACCCCCCTCCACTTTGAAATTCTTTTTTTGTCTAAAATTTCTCGAATTATACGCGCTTATATACTTTAATGGCTTCTAACTTCGAACCCTGATCGAAATATACGTTCATAAATGGTGTATAGCCCGCGGATTATACACCGATGCACCTCCGCGGCTTATACACGAACTTTTTTTTACTGCACTGCTCGATTTAGGAGTGCGGGTTATACACAGGGTGCGGGCTATGCACTCGAAAATACGGTAATGCCTATAACGTTTCTAAAATATAGCAGTTGTTAATTTTATAAAAAAAAAAACGAAAGATGTATTTTTTTAATTACGTAATGTTTTTAATAAAAAAAGAGATCAATGTATGCATTTTTTAATGGATGTTATATTTATCTATTTAAAATGATCTCGAATTTCAGGCTTTTAAAATGATTTCACTTTTTATTCTTGAAAGCAAAAAAGTTTAGTTTCAAATCTAGGCCACCAGTTTTCAACATAATTTCTTTTTAAATTTTTAAAAATTTAATTATAAAAAAAGCATGTAAATAAATCTTTGTTAAAAAAAAGAAAAAAAGTTGATTATGATTAAAAGAGCATATAAGATAATTAAATTATAATTTTGTCAGGCACTTTTTTTTCGTCACTAACAGAAAAATGCACTCCCATCACTTTATATTGACAGTTTCTTATCACTACATTTTTCCTGATTATCGTACCTACCGAACCAGGTATCTATGTCTTATTCCTGCAGCAGCTGCCAGATTTTCTATATAGCAAACTTTAGCTACTCAATCAACCGATAGATGGCAGCACGCCTTGACGTAAGACACTTACCTGTGTGGTACCAGAGACTTACCTGACATTCACTCACCTGCCGACTCTGGCACTGATCGTACGACCGAGCTCGATGTGCTGTAAATCATGACCAACCCTTCATGTTAATTTAATTTAATTTTATGTAAATATTTTGTTTAAATACAATATTATGAAAAGTTATCCGTAGCAGTTTATTGTATTATCGAGTACATTCAATTATCTCACTGATTAAATGAGATTGAAATCAGATTAATGGAGAGGTCAGCTAACGGCCCCTCCAAGTGGTGACCATGTGAAAGAATACAACGCATGCTAACATCGCCGGCGCCGTAACTAGAAGACTTGCGTTCATCATCGTCTTGCTTTCATCCAACTTTACAAGTGCTATGAATATGGACTTTATTCTGAATTTTATGCCAGCTGTGGTACAAAGGAGAGCCCACGTGTTCGCGATGTGCCGATTCTGAAGGTAAGTGGCTATTTTTCATTTCCGTTCATTGTTTCTGTCAGGAGTGCTTTGTTTATTTTTACATATTCACGATGCCGCCAAACGATCCTTTGCAACAGGTTGAGAAAGTCTCTGTTAAATTTCCCCCTTTTTGAGATAAAGAGGCTGACCTTTGGTTTATCAATATTGAAGCACGATTTATTCTAAATAACATTACTCAAGATACTACGAAGTATTACGCAGTAGTATCGGCTCTTAATTCGGAAGTGCTCTCCTATGTGAGCGATATCGTAAAAAATCCCCCGAATTCGGATTTGTACTTAAGCCTTAAAAAAACGCTTAATCGCTGAGTTCGCGGATTCTGAGCAAAAGCGGGTGAAAGATTTGCTAATGCATACGGTTTTGGGGGATGAAAAGCCATCGCACCTCTTACGTAAAATGCGACAGCTCGCGCAGGAAAAAGTTAATGAGGAATTTCTTAAAACACTATGGATACAACGTTTGCCGAAAGAAACGCAAGCTATTTTATCTGTTTCGGAAGGTAATTTAGATAAACTCGCACAGATGGCTGATAAAATCATCGAAGTAGCAATTCCACAAGTCGCGGAGACGCAGCGGCGTTACGATCAAAACAAAGAAAACGCGTCGGTTTCCGAATTACAGGCGCAAATCGCGGAGTTAACCGAGCAAGTGAAACATTTATCGCGCTTTAGCCAGCGGCGGGAGCATAGATCGCGGGACCGTTCTACGCATAGAAGGCATCGATCGCAGACTCCTAAGCGCATGAAAGAAGGTTTGTGTTGGTATCACGCTACGTTCGCCGATAGGGCACGGCAATGCCGACCCCCATGTAATTTTAATAAATCGGAAAACTAGAGGGGAAATCACACGTGGCGCAATGTGATTTCAATGTTAACACGTCAAGTCGCCTTTTTATTCACGATCCTACTTCTCGCCGACATTATTTAATTGATAGCGGCAGCGATGTTTGTGTTTTGCCGTATACGGCTAAGATGTCTTTTGTTGCACCTTCTAATTTAACACTGTATTCAGCCAGCAATTCCCCAATCAAAACATATGGTACTAAAATGATAACACTTAGTCTAAATTTACGACGCGAATTAAAATGGCCATTTATAATCGCTAACGTTAGTAAACCAATTATCGGCGCCGATTTTTTAAAACATTATGGATTATTAATTGATTTGAAAAATTCTTGTTTATATGATCCACTCACTAAGTTCACTTCCAAAGGCACTACAATTAACAGTCACAGCAAAAGCATTACTCTTGTCTCTAGTAGAGATAAATTCTATAACATCTTAAACAAATACAAGGATATAATTCGCCCATATCCTGCTTCACCCAACCCAAAGCATAATACTGTGCATAGGATAATAACAAATGGGCAACCAGTCTTCAGTCGCCCAAGGCGTTTAAATCCTCAGCAGTTAGCCGTCGCGAAGCAGGAATTTCAGACTATGATGGAACAGGGTATTTGTAGGACTAGTAAATCGAATTGGTCAAACCCCTTACATATGGTTCCTAAAGCTAATGGTGAATTTCGCCCCACTGGCGACTATCGCGCCTTAAATAGAATAACTCAGATGGATAGATATCCTTTACCACATTTACATGATTTTGCACAAAATTTGCACGGAAAAAATATTTTTCAAAAATCGATCTTACTAGAGCATATCATCAAATTCCAATGCATCCTGATGACGTGCCCAAAACGGCAATAACTACACCTTTCGGGCTCTTTGAATTTTTATTCATGCCATTCGGCTTAAAATGCGCAGCCCAAACATTTCAACGTTTTATGAATGAAGTACTTTATGGTTTTGATTTTGCTTTCGACTACATTGATGACATATTAATTGGCAGCTCATCTGAGGAAGAGCACGCTAAGCACTTAGATATGGTTTTTAGTCGCCTCTCTGAGTATGGCATTCGAATCAATGTGGATAAATGCGTTTTAGGTGTTCAGGAACTGTCTTTTTTGGGCTATCTTATTAATGAGCAGGGTATAAGACCAATGCCCGAGAGAGTAACACCCATCTTGAATTTTGATAAGCCAAAAACTGTAGGGGATCTAAGGCGATATTTGGGGTTACTTAATTATTATCGGCGTAATATCCCACAGGCTGCTCATGTTCAGTCATTTTTAAGTACTTACTTAAAAGGTTCTAAAAGGGCTGATAAGAGCGAGATAGAGTGGAATGATGAGAGCAGTAAAGCTTTTGAGGATTCAAAACGTCAGCTCGCTAACGCAGCTTTGCTTTTTCATCCTTCGCCCGATGCTCAAATTGCTTTATTTGTAGATGCTAGTGATTTCGCTATTGGCGCAGCTTTGCACCAGTGTGTTGAGTCGACTCTTCAACCATTAGGTTTTTTTCACGCAAATTGACTGAGACTGAAAAGAAGTATTCCGCATATGATAGAGAGTTACTAGCCGCTTATTCTGCTATTAAACATTTTCGCTTCATGCTGGAAGGTCGTAATTTTACTTTATATACAGACCACAAACCACTTACTTATGCCTTTTCCCAAAAAAGTGACAAATGTTCCCCACGACAATTGCGACAGCTAGATTTCATTAGCCAGTTCACCACTGATATTAGACACGTTAAGGGGGTTGACAACATACCAGCCGACACGCTTTCGCGAATTGAATCTATAACTTGTCCCACGCCAATTAACTACAAGCAGATCACTGATGATCAGAGTAGGGACAGTGATTTAAGCACATGTTTAGCAGATAATTCATCATCGCTTAAGCTCAGTAAATTCATCATGCCCAGTAGCTCTGTGGAACTTTATTGTGACACATCTACTGGAAAAATCAGGCCTTTTATCCCGCTAACTCAGCGAAAAAATGTTTTTGACGCTTTACATAACATTTCCCACCCTGGTCGCAAATCGACCATTAAACTTATCACTGACCGTTTTGTTTGGCCTAATATTAGAGCTGATTGCGATAAGTGGGTCAAGACGTGCATTCCATGTCAGCGAGTTAAAATTTTGACACACACCAAAGCTCCAATAAATAATATCCCAGTTGAAAATCAGCGCTTCTCTCACATCCATTTGGATTTAATCGGCCCTCTTCCCACCTCTCAAAATTTTACTTATTGACTTACAATTATTGACAGGTTTACGCGTTGGGTGGAGGCAGAGCCCCTTAAGAATATTGAAGCTGAGACGGTAGCAAGTGCGTTTTACAAAGTTTGGATTGCACGTTTTGGCACACCCAAAATTATAACAACTGACCAGGGCCGTCAATTCGAATCTCGCTTGTTTCGCTCTTTGGCCAACTTGTTGGGTTCAAAGCACATCCACACATGTTCCTTTCATCCTCAGGCGAATGGCCTTATCGAAAATTGGCATCGTACGTTAAAGTCTGCCCTGAAAGCATACCTGACAGAGCGGTGGACGGAGATACTCCCAACAGTTTTGTTGGGCTTAAGAGCCACATTTCGACCAGATCTGAAATGCACTCCCTCTGAACTAGTGTATGGTCAAACAATCCGTTTACCGGGAGAATTTTGTGCATCAACTGACAACGATCTCCAGACATCAGACTTCCTTAAATCGATTAAACAAGCCATGGCTCAGCTACGTCCTACTCCAACCAGAGTGCGAAAGCGGACTAGCTTCTTCCTCCCAAAGGACTTGACAACATGCACGCATGTTTTTATGCGCTATGATGCTGTGCGTGCACCGCTAAGACCACCATATGATGGACCATTTTTGGTACTTGACCGAACTGATAAATTCTTCAAAATTCAGAAAGACGGGAAAGATGTCATCATATCAATAGACCGGTTAAAGCCTGCATTTACCATTGCAGAGCCCAACGACATTCCGAGCACAGAGACAGGCACTCATCAAGTCATCGACATTCCAGTAGCAGAACCTGCACTCCCTACTCCGGTTTCCAGATCTGGACGTTCCATTCGTCGACCTGTACGTTTCTCTTAGCAATTGCTAGGAGGGGGGTACTGCAGCAGCTGCCAGATTTTCTATATAGCAAACTTTAGCTACTCAATCAACCGATAGATGGCAGCACGCCACACCTTGACGTAAGACACTTACCTGTGTGGTACCAGAGACTTACCTGACATTCACTCACCTGCCGACTCTGGCACTGATCGTACGACCGAGCTCGATGTGCTGTAAATCATGACCAACCCTTCATGTTAATTTAATTTAATTTTATGTAAATATTTTGTTCAAATACAATATTATGAAAAGTTATCCGTAGTAGTTTATTGTATTATCGAGTACATTCAATTATCTCACTGATTAAATGAGATTGAAATCAGATTAATGGAGAGGTCAGCTAACGGCCCCTCCATTCCATATTAAGATTAGGGCTGGAATTACGGAGCCTCACTTAAGATCGACGTAGAGACTTAGGATATAAACAAAGCGTAAACGGTATTACGGTAGCTCGAGTAATTTACGACAGCTAGAAAGTAGTCGTAAGTTTAAACACAAATGGATGCGCTCGCAAACACAAAAAAAATGTAACTACGGCCCCTGATTGCCTGAGAGCAAAAGGACTTACGCTGAGGCACCGTAATAAGGAAAGCACAGCTGACGTCACTGTGGGCAAAATTGCTGTGGATCCACAGTAATTTCCTGCCCGTCTTTAAGACTCCTACTATACGCAAGAAGTCAATGCGATCTGATTGGTCTGATTTGTCTGCGATTAAAAGCTCTGTTGTATGATTGGTCAACGGCGCCATGATGATTCCTGTAATGATCGCTAAAGCAAAAATGTAACTGGTAGATTGGTTGAAGGAAGCGTTTGTTTGTAAACATGCCCTTTCCTTATACCAAGTTACGATCGATCGCAAAAATGCCCATCCTACATTGTAAAAAGTATGACTTTTATCAGGGCTACACTAGATACAGGGCTTGCTCATTCCTTATAACGACGTCACAAAAGGTGGCTGGCCGCTATCTGCGATTGGTTCAAACAGGGCTCAAAGTGACGCACCCATCGTTTTGTACCAATCGCTGGATGTCATTGAGCCACCTTTTGTGACGTCATGAAAGTAATGATCAAGCCCAGTATCTAGTGTTGCCTTGCTTTTATAGAAACCGCTTTTATACACCGCTTTTATAGAAAACGACTACTTCAGGCTATCATGGAGCATTCTCATTGGCCAAAAGAGTGATATTCTATAAAAGCGGGGGAGTGACGATGCAGCAAAATAGTCATATTTTTTACACAGCCTACCGTAATCTCAGCCTATGACTAACAAGTAAGAAAAATCCTGCGTTAAGCATAGATTATGAAGCACTTTCCAACATTTAATGAAATCTTTAACAAAACTTTATTATTTAAGGAAATAATAGTGTATAGTCAAATATACCCAAATATGTATTCCAGTACTTTTGAACAGCCCTGTATTTCATATGTCAGTTGATATAATAGGAAAATTTAGTTTAGCAAGAAAATACCCGGTAACTCGAAATTTCTTTTTCAGCAATTCATACTATTAGATGGAAACATACTTGAATGCTTTTGTTCAGCCCTGTAGTTTACATTGTACCTTTATTACACGTCAGCATTTGGCCAAAATTTATTGTAAACTAAAACACTTTTAAAACAACTGAAATCACATTCTCATAAATTGTCATTCATAGGCGTCCATGTACCGAATTCTTTGCGTGGCCCTGTATATCCTTTTATCTATATACTGCAAACATTTCTCAGTAAATTGAGTGAAGCTCAGCGTAAAAATGCATAGCTTATTTAAAAACCACGTTTAAATAATTTACGTTCATATTCAATAACGTTGGTGAGCTCTTTTGGGTAGCCCTGTATATCAACTATAACATTTATACACACCAAATAATGTGCATATATTTAGCGAAATATAAACGCGCATATCATAATTAACATGCATTTCATCCCTCCATCAGCCATCATCGGACACATATATGGTACTTCGAAAGAATATACTATTTGAAATCTTTTGTATGGCCCTGTAAATGCTATGTACAGGGTGAGCAAAAAGTTCGTAAAAACTTTAAAAATTCATAAAAACCGAAAAAATAACCGAAATGAAAAACGGGTTGCAGGGTTAGTATCTATAGGTCACGGGGATTTTTTTTAAGACATGAAAAAAAAAAATTCAAAAAACAGCCAATAGGTGGCGCTGGTACTTGCGATTTCCGCGGAAATATGCAAATGAACAGGTTATAAGAGCTTGCGCTCCTAATCCACAACTAGTTCACCGTTGTGAGCCGAGAACTTGATCAAGGATGCTCACTGCGAAGGACAAAGCTTTGTTGGTGAAGTTATTTTTCATGAACAAGGAATCAGCGACTATTGCTTTGCGTAAATTCCGATTTCAAAAGGATTTGAGGACGGGAAAGGGGCCTTTAACAGCGGCAGGCCTCATAAAGCTTGTTCGGCGGTTTGAGGAAACATTCTGTTCTTTATTTGGGTATCTTTTCTTTGATTTGGGTACGTCAGCGCCACCTATTGGCTGTTTTTTGAATTATTTTTTTTCATGTCTTAAAAAAATCCCCGTGACCTATAGATACTAACCCTGCAAACCGTTTTTCATTTCGGTTATTTTTTCGGTTTTTATGAATTTTTAAAGTTTTTACGGACTTTTTGCTCACCCTGTACTTCATATTATTCAAAAAATATGAAGTAGCGTATAATTTATATTAAGCTTCAGTGACATATATCAATTTTATTATACTTGAAACAGCTTAATTTATTTAAAATATGTCACACACATTTTCCCCCTTTTACCATTATCTAATGGAATTCTTTTGTGTGGCCCTGTAAATGAATAATAGCTACATTTTCACCTTATATTTTATAGAATGCATATTTTAATATGTTTGACAGGGTATAACATTTTTAAAATTCCTTTGAAACGATTTTTCCCCATAGGCCGTAATGTAATGGGAAACTTTTGATTCGCCCTGTAGATAAACTAATCATGGTAGAAACTTCATTTGCGATAGGACTTGTGCTAGGGTAAACGTCAATAACGTCCTAAAATTTCATGGCAATCCGAGTATATTAACGATTTTTCCCCATGGGCCGTAATGTAATGGAAAACTTTTGATTCGCCCTGTAGATAAACTAATCATGGTAGATACTTCATTTTAAATAGGGTTCGTGCTAGGGTAAACCTCAATAACGTATAAAAATTTCATAGCAATCCGAGTTTATTTACGGGAGTTAGAGCACGGACAGACGGCCAGACAAACCGAATGCATAAGCACTTTTCAACTTTGTTGGAAAGTGCTAAAAACAGGGCTACACTAGATACCGGACTTGCTCATTCCTTATCACGACGTCACAAAAGGTGGATGGCCGCTAACTGCGATTGGTACAAACAGGGCTCAAAGCGACGCACCCATCGTTTTGTACCAATCACTGGGTGTCATTCAGCCACCTTTTGTGATGTCATGAAAGGAATGAGCAAGCCCGGTATCGAATGTTGCCTTGTTAAAAATCTCTTGAGGATAAATTCTTTCTATCTCAGAGAAGAGTTTATGTTCACAGCATTTGTGAATCGCAGTTGTTGAAGTTCAAAATAGAAATTAAAACAAGTTGGACATTGCATGTGAAGCGTACCAAATGATGTGCGTTCGTACGATAACGAAGTTTTAAAAATATTCAAATCATTGCTGTTCTGTAGATTAATAATAATATTCTTTGCATCACAGATTGTACAAAATGTATATTTTAGTATAGTCTTCATAAATTTATGCCAATTTTATTATATTAAAAAGAGTGTAACATCATTAAAATGGTCTAGGAATTATTCTTTTCTATTGACCGTAATGTAGTGGAATAATTTTGAGTGTCTCTGTTATTAAACTATAGATTCGATTTTCATAAAATTTGAAATGACACGACAAAAGTATGCAATACTTATATATTTTAAATCTCAAACGATTTGGTTAGGTAGTTTTGCTCTATTATAGGCGGACAGATTCAACGACGACTATTGGTGGTATATATTTATGTAATTACGAGCGCATCTAAAAATATTCTTATCTTGGTGTGATAGTATATAGTATTTCGGATACAGTATAGTAGCCTAAATCTTTTGTGTGTCCCTGTAAATATTATCTGCTTCATATTATACAGAAAAAAACTTGTAGTAATCCGCAGCAACGTATATCAATTTCATAAAATGTTAAATATTTTAATACAGTAAAACCCCGATCTATTGTTCCCGCATCTATCGTTTTCCCGAATTGATCGTTTTATTTCTACGGTCATTGCACGAATTATATTCAAATAATGTTAACGAAACCTGCAAGCATCGTTCTCCAAAAAGTCGTTTTTCCGCATTTATCGTTGTAAAATTTATCTCCTCACCGAAATGAAATTGAAAGTCATGCGAATCCATATGGCACACAAACTGGAATTCCTTCTTTTATCCTAAAATAACTCATTTGTGCTGTTTCTATTGATAATGGCGACAATAATGCAGATGAAGAGTGATTGTACATAGCAAAGGATGCGATTATGTTTCCATTGATTAAGATGTTTCGACATGTGGTATCTTAAACATAGGAGAAATGCGCCATAATGCTAAAAATGAAAATAATGGCGAAGAAGCAGAGGATAAAGTTTATGCCGATGAAGCTGAGCCGCCAGTGCAAGTCTGACTGATGCAGTTAAGACATTTGAATCTGTATGAATTTTTATATATTCATAAGAAATTACAGAAAATTATCAGAAAATTATTATATTTATTGAAACTTTATTTTTTGATTAAAAAAAATGAATGAAAAGTCAAATAAAATTTTGGATTTTATTAAATAAATATCAATTTTCTATTATTCCGATTTATTTGTTTTACAGTTCAGTAAACAACAAATTAGTATACTGTATACATTACATGCATTTGTAATGCATAAATATTGTGTTTTTTCGTGTTTTGAAGTTAATCCGCATTCATCGTTTTTTTCCTCACACCCCTTG
This sequence comes from Maratus speculifer, assembly GCA_964019185.1. Taxonomy (NCBI): domain Eukaryota; kingdom Metazoa; phylum Arthropoda; class Arachnida; order Araneae; family Salticidae; genus Maratus; species Maratus speculifer. Next base: position 78,966,292 of record OZ025299.1, read on the forward strand.
AAAAACGATGGATCGAGGTTCTACTGTATAACAAAAACGGGCACCAAAAAATGTTTTTCCTATGCCATTATGTAATGGAATACTTTTGTGTACCCTGTGAATCAGTAACAAATACTCTTTGCACCACAGATTGTACAGAATGTATATTATAGCATATACTTTATAGATGCGTATAAATTTTATTATAATCTAAGGAGTGTAACACTATTAAAATGCACTTGAAACTTTTTTCCCATTGACGGTAATAATGGAAATATGTGATTGTCCCTGTAATTGAACTACGCATCCGATTTTCATAAAATTTTAAATGATTCGACAAAATTTTGCAATAATTATGTACTTTAAATTTAAAACGATTCAGTTGGTTAGTTTTTGCGTTGTTATATGCGGACAGACAGACGGACTGAACGACAACTATAGGTGCAACGTATTTATATAATTACGAACGCACCTAATAAAAAAACTTTAACTTCATATTAAACAGCGTTATTCTGGAATGTTAGAAAAATATATCGCTAAATGTTAAATAATGGTATTCAGCAATGACAGAAAAATATAGCCCTTAATGTCACAAAACAGATATTCAGAGATGTTCGGAAATATTGGCCAACATTGTTAAATATCAAAATATAATATTCGCGGATATCATTTTAGGGGTGGGTCATTTAACATTGGCCAACATTTCATTTTGATATCGATCAATATCTCATTTTGATATTGACCGATATCTTTGTGCTACCTGAGCCCTGCTGGCTGATAGAATCCGCTCGTTGGCGTTTAGCTTCTGGATTAAGCACTGCTCATTGGGCAGCAAGTCCCCTTTCTGGGATTTTCAAGAGGGCAAGTTTTTCTGCTTGGCTGAAAGCATCCTCAGCATTGCGAATACTTAAGAAGAGATAGATGGCCAACTTGAACATTTAATACCTTTCCAGATGCCCCTGCCGAGTCTCCTAGAAGTTATGCAACTTCACTTAGAAGATCTTTTTTCCAGCTTAAGGCAGTGGCGCAGCCACGGGGGTGGTTTGGGGGTTAAAACCAGTGGTGTAGTCGAGGGGGGACGGCGTCCCCCCACTTTTTTATTTTTTTCCAAGCGTCCCCTTACTTTTTTATCTCAAGGGGGACGCTAAGGACGAGAGGGGACGCACATCTGCCTGATTTATTAAATGATTAAAATAAAAAAAAAAACTCTAAAAATATAACAATTTTGTAAAGTGTAGAATTGATAACCATTTTAGTTTTCTTTAACAACGGCACTCAAGGAAAAGAAAAGAAAAAAAGGAAAGGAAAGAAATTCGGAAGAAAGGTGTTTACTTGCTGTTTCATTATAATTACCAGTAATGAAATACTGCGCTAATATTAATCTTTCAAAGGCATACATTAGTTTTACTTGGAAGTCTATTATCCCCTTCCTGTTTCCTAACAGAAAGATCATATTTGTATTCTACAATATTGATAATAAATACAAATAGCAAAAAACCTATAAGAAATGAGATATTTACAAAAAAAGCGCAAAAAATCGATTTTTGTGACCTTTGACCTTGGAATTTAATAGTTGCGTACACCCTACCATATATAGGTTTTGAGACAACTTTTAGGGTGTCAATATACAAGTATTTACAGACTTATAGCTGGGTATCTCGAATTCCGAGATTCTTACCTAATTTAAGCTTAAATGACTGGACTATCAACTAACTCCCGAAAAAGACCTTAGGCTCTGTTCAGATTGCAATACTTTCAGTTGAACTGAATTTTTGGAAGAGTTTTTTGTACAGGACCCATTTGCGGTTTCTTCATAATAGAACGGAGGGTAGTGAACAAAAAAAATCGGGAGGTAAGCAATCCACCCTGCTTGACGGAAAGATTTTTCTTTTGCCGGACAACCGTCCCTTTCCTGCAAAACTCATTAAAGATCAAAAACACTGCGGCGCTACAACAAATGAGCCGACACCGAACTTCAAGAATGTAAGGTCAGATGTGTTTGGGCTTTTAGACACACCGCAGCCTCAGTTTAAAATGCATCCAGATGTTCCAATATTGAAAGCATGGTCATTTTTTTTACTCACAGGACAATTAACAACAGAATGCTTCCATTAATCAGTAAATAAAGTTTTTAGAGACATTCAGGGTAACTGTCATAGCTGTCACATACTGTTAGTTAGTAGGGGTCATCAGTTGGCCAGTATATGTCATCTGCAGTTGAAGGGTCAATAAAATGACATCAGTGAAGACCTATAACTTCTGATACTGTTCAGCGAAAGAATCCTTCAGAATCATTATCGCCCTTTCTCTTGTTCACATTGACAATTATTTCTTGATTAGATTAGATACAAGCATTGGACTAAAGTGGGGCGAGTATCTCTGAATGCTCTCTTTTTTCTAGCCATAAATATTTTGTATCATAATTTTAATTTTTGAAAGAAAAATAACAATAAAATGATATAGGCAGCCAAAACTGAAAAGTTTTGCAATTTTTTCCAATCGTTGCTGTACAAAAACAGGTGCGAAATCACCGACCAAAATTACAAATCAATACTCCGATCCAATAGAATTGTAAGTATCTTTTGAGTTTTGATCAATAATATCTTAAATTACATCCTATATTTTGAATTTTTGATAAGGACTGATATTTGCCAAATATCAATAGGTTTTTGTTATAAAATTGTGTTTTTTATTGAACGGGATGCAAAAAAGGGAGTGGGGGAGCGGAAAAGAAATATATGCGCCATCAATGATGGTTGAACAGAATTGCCCCTCTAAATTTTCAATTTTAATTAACTGAATTTTCTTTTTCTCTCAAATTTTTCAAAAAGTAATACAGCTTGTTTTTATCAAGTAACTGAACAGTAAAAGAAAGGATAACCAAGGATTATGTATTAGGGAAAAGTATTGTCCCCTTGAAGCCCCCGTAAAGACTATTTTTAATTCTGCTTCTCTTTCACATTTGCGATTTTTTTTTTCTTTTTGTAAATTTGAGATTAAAATACATCAAGTGTTCAGAAAAAGAAAAAATTTTTTTCATTATTTTATTTTATAAAAAAGCTGATAGAAATTTAATTTGGGGTTTTTAATATACATCTTATGTTATATTTCTAAATACATATTTTATTAAATTACTGCAATATTGTTTAAAAATGTCTGCTATCTCTATATCTGCTATCTCTAATAAAATACAACGTTTTAAACTTAGATTGCCACACTGTATATATATATTATTATGATTTACTATTTATTTTGAGATTCATTAATGCAAATTAAGTACTTGTTGCTCGTTTACAAGTTACATAGAACTATTTCAATAAATTATGCCATACGGAAAGTAAACTCTTTACATTCTATTTAAATGACGTTACACGACTTAAAGCACGATGAAATTGATATACATTACTGAAATGCATAACAATACGCTTAATTTGAAAAAAAAAGATTGAGTAGCTTCTATCATTCATTTACAGGGATATACAAAAAAATTACATTGCACTACTCTCAGGGTACGATAATAGTTTGAAGAACGTATTGTGAAAATGATATACGTTATTGAGTAAGGAGTTAACTTCATCCACTGAAAACATAAGGAATGTATCATATCAATTTTCTTTAACCGTGTATGAACAATATTTCAGGATGCGCATTTTTAATCTTAACTAATTTTTATTACATTATGTGGAATGAATTCTATAAATCATATGCATTGCAGCAAGTCGAATTATTTAACTTGTGTGGGCGAGATTTGAGAAAAATGTAAATAGAGGATTTTTTTTTTTTTTTTCATAAATAAGTTTTATTGTGAAAATATAATACAAATAAATTCACATGTATGACTGCAACGAACTTTAATTACCAAAAATACATTTTCTTAATTGTTTTACACTTTTTTCATTGAATTACACCATGTAATGTATGTAAAAAATACAAATATTACATACTAAAGAATTTGCGCGTTAAGGGTGTATTTTGATTCAAACTGCTTATTTTCCGATTTATTTTTAAATTCATTTTTGCTCTCAAATGCACCAAACTTTCAAATTCTCTTATTTAGAAAGTACACAAGGTGCCGTAATATCGATTCTCTGATAAATGCAGAAAATACGGCAAAAAAAAAAAAAAAAAAAAAAAAAAAAAAAAAAAAAAAAAAAAAGCAATAAAAAACAGCATTTTGAACCGAATTTTCCGAAGCGGGAGGTTTGCGAACGAAAACAAGAGTCATACTGAGAAGGTCATTGTTTATGAATCAAATTCTAATGTTTTGAGCGTAAATAGACATCACATGGCACCTTATACGTCTCTTCAAAAATCCCCTCAGCATGTTTCATGTTTCTACTTTTAAAAATGTGTCTGAAATTGTATCGGAAAATTTCGAGCTGTTGAAGATGGAAAAGCGTTTTTTTCGAATACAACCTTAAGGGTGTATTCGAAAAAGGGGTGAAGTTACAAGTTAACCTATTGGCTGTTTCTTCAGCTTACTACCTTTTCCGCCTTTTCACTTACGCGCCGCTACGTTCATAGTAGACGCACATCTTTTCGCGCCTGACGAAGAAAGACTAAAAGTTTTTTCGAAAGGCCTTGCACAATTTAATTTATTTTATGTGTTTTAAAGAAATTGTTTATCTTCAAAGGTTAAGGGTGTATTCGAAAAAACGCTTTTCCACCTTCAACAGCTCGAAATTTTCCAATACAATTTTAGACACATTTTTAAAAGTAGATACATGAAACTTGCTGAGGGTATTTTTGAAGAGATGTACAAGGTGCCGTCTGATGTATTTTTACGCTCAATTCATTAGAATTTGATTTATAAACAATTATCTTCTCAGTATGACCCTTTTTTTCGTTCGCAGATCTCCCGCTAGGGGAAAATCTGTTCAAAATGCCGTTTTTGATTGCTTTTTTAGCAATATTTTCTGCATTTATCAAAGAATCGACAATTACGGCACCTTGTGTACTTTCAAAATAAAACAATTTGCCAGTTTGATGCATATGAGAGTAAAAATGAAGTCAAAAATAAATCGGAAAATAAGCAGTTTGAATCGAAATACACCCTTAATCACAAGCATAAATATCGCAGCCAACGGCACTTCTGCATGAAACAAAAAAAAAAAAAAAAAGAAAAAAAAAAAAGACTAAGATAAGTTTTTTTGGTCAGAACTCTTTCGCAAGAGTAGGTATCAATGTTCTGTAGAAATTCACTCGGCCAGGGCCGAAATTTTAACTATTTTTCTGGTACGGGCCGAGCTTCGGCCTTGTTTTTAGCTATTATATCCGGCCGGGTCGGGCCGCTAATTACGTGCCGGACCGGACTCGGTCCAATATTTTAAGTTTAATAACGGGCCGGGCCGAATTTTTTTCTATGGACCGGACCTAGAAATTTCGGACCGTACAGACCTCTACTGGCAACGCCCTGTAATGGTTGGTTCAGGTTGTGGACACAGTAACAATAATTTATTGTATAGGAATGTATTGGTGAATGTGACGTGTTGGGGTACTAACACCAGGGACTCAATTTGTCCCTTTTTATTATTTCAAGTTTTCTCATTCACATCAGAAAATTCCTATTTAGGAGAGACATTTTATGATTATTTAAAGAAAAAATTCTTTGAAAATTTCCTGGCATGAAATCAAAATTTCTCAATTACCCCTCCCCCCCATCTCAATTATAACCCCATTTCTATTTTTTTCCACGTATTTTCTGTTTTTGACAAATTTGCTAGTCTTTCTTTTTTTCTTTCTTTCTTTTTAGCCCCCGATGCTATTTCTTTCAGACAAGCTAAAAAGTGTCGTGTCAAAAATTGTGGCCCACTTTATCATAATCTTTTTCATAATCCACTTTTTCATACAATCTATATATTTAAAAGACCTGGCTGTTTTTTTAGGCATCAGCCTGAATTTTATACTCAACAGATTTTGATAATTATTTTTTTAAATGAAAGCTATTTATTTGTACTTGTGCCCATTTTAGCTATTTTTAATTTATTTCGATTTTTATACTTTATTTTTAATTTCAAATGCTTTTTACGATATTTCTTCAAAATGGTGGCAACTCAGTTTAGCTTTTCTCTCGATAATAAAAATTTATTTTCCATTATCACTTTCCACAGGTCAGAAGCTTTATTTCATCAGTGAACATGTTCTCGCATTTAAAAGAAAAAAGTTAATTGTTTTCGTAAAATTTAACCACAATAAAATGATTGCGTATAGTTATGCACTAATTGAGGTAAAAAAATATATTTACTGAGAAATAATATTAATAATGTAAATAAAGTAACAGAAAATAATTTATGATAAAAATTAATGTCTAAAGCAAGGAAAATTTCAAATGAGGAAAATGATGTTATTCAGCAACCAGATAAATGGGAATTACAATATTATTACGGATGCCTTTTTCATATTACTAATAACAGTAACTTTTAAAAAACATTTGAAGAGAAAATGACGTCACTATTTGAAACATCGCATTTTTACTCATAACGATATTACATTTCAATATTTCTTTTCATTATGGACACTGAGATTGATATTTTACTTTCAGATGACTTCAGTTAGTGAAAATAACGTCACGGTAAAAATGAAATTAGTTTTTTTTTTAAATAAAACTATTTTTCTGTGAGTGCATATAAAATAAGATTTCTGGATTTCGCCGTCACTCAGATTACAATTTTAACTGAAGATGTGCGAATATTTGTATGCAAAATTGTAACTGTTAAACTTGACATTAAGTTTGGAAATATATTTATTATATATTGATTCAATAATGTAATTACTTTTGCTTTTTTTAAAACCAAATCGATCGGGTCTTTTAAACATTTCATTCGCCGAATTCGACGGGATTCCGCTCGTTTTATTGTTAAAATGCATTTCTTTTTTCTCAGAGTCTATAAAAAAGCGTTTAAATTAAAGAAAAAAAAATCCGTTTTTGATGAATCAAGTCAATGAAGAAGTAGCAAGTCAAATTGTATCTCTTTATTATTCCGCAATTCCAATGTCTGAAAGAGAAATTGCTAATCACGTTCTGTTTGCTATTATATTGATAAACACAAGAAAAGTAAAGTTAGTTCATTGCATTCTAAACGGAGTCGCCCTTCTAAAAGACCTCTATCGATTTTATTTTTATTTTTTTATAATAGGAGGCGGAATTGAATTCTGCAATGGCAGAATCTACATTCAACTTGTATTTTCTTTTCTTTTCTTTTTTTTTTTTTTTATTTAATTCAAAACTTTCGATTTCATACCAGGAAATTTCAAAGATATTTTTTTTTTCTTTTTATAATCATGAAATATCTATCTTAAATAAACAAAAGAATAGTATATGAATTTTCTGGTATGAAGGAAAATTTTTGAAAAAAAAAAGGCGCCAAATTGGCTACTTAAAGTTTTAAACATGAATTTTGAATCACCCTGTATTTAAATTTGTGTTTGAAGTAAAACATTGTTAAAATTGTTGTAACATAAAATAAATTATGTTGAATGAAATTCTTTTACATTTTGAATAACTAAGTATAAAATAAATAAATAAATTATTTATGTAAATAATTTAAATTAAGTTTTTTAATTAAATTTTAAATGTAAATTTAATGTAATTAAATTAATTTTTTCATTAATTTTTAAGTAAATTTAATTAAATTAAAAGATTAATTAATTTAAAATGTAAATTAAATTTAAATTTAATTTTTTAATTATTTATCCCTGGAATTCACAATCAAATTAGCCGTATGGGTGACAGAAATCCTACTGTTCGAGACTATGAGCGTCCCCCCACTTTTTTTTCCAGGACTACACCACTGGTTAAAACCCCTCCCAGAGCTAAGAAAGATCGCTATAATTGCTGCTTATATGAATCAAAACCAAATTTAATATTTAAACGTTTTGGCGCATTTCAGAATTTGGCGGTTTATTGAACCAGATTCCATTTAATAAAGTGATTCAATTAAATGGCGAAAGTTCTACTTAAAACTATGAAAATTATGAAAATCATATTACATGGATAAGTAAAGTGTAAAATTGGTTTTTTGAACTAAATCACTTCGCTGAGACGTATTATGCTAAAATAATGATGATTTTCTGCCACACTGATGCTCTTTGAGTTTAAGTATTATACGGTAAATATTCTAAATATCACTGATTCTATTAGCCGGCGATTCAAATAACCGGCAAATGTCTCTATCAGAAACTCAAAACAAACCCCTAGAACCAAATTCTGGCTGCGCCACTGGCTTAAGGATCTCGATGGCAGCATCATCGTCCCGCTTAATAAGGATTTAATGCAGAATTTCATCAATGGCTGGCAGATCTTGCCACTGATACTGTACTTCTAAAATCACATCTAATACTTTTATTGCAGGGTGCTCTGCGACCTCTCAGTTCTGCTACAGAATTCCCATAGCGAACTTCATCATTACAGCTGAGGCCTTAGCTATCGGTACAGGCTTAGACGAACTGGTCTCCTTCTATTCCCCTTATTCTACTTGTTGACAGCCTATCTTTACTTACAGCGCTTCAGTCCGTTTCTCTCAAGTCACCTAGAGTAATTTTGTGGCTTGTTAATAAACTCTAACGGATTGCCTCGCATTTCCCAAGTATCTGGGTGTGCTGGGTCCCTAGCAATCGAGGTATACCTCTCAACGAAAAAGCAGATAGTATCACTAAAGGAGTATGTGACTCTGATGTCTTGCTAAATCTGATTTCACCTGAAGATCTCATTCAATATAGAAAAAAATAAATCTACCATCTTCCCAATCAACAGTACTGTTCAAGCAAATACATTAGCTCACACGGTAATATCCCTCCTGTCAAGCAGGTGTATTCTTGGATTTCGAATATTAGAGATGACGTTCTCATTTCATGACTTTTAAGCAAGATGCTGATCATCCCGGCCATTCTTTCTTCTTTCAGCCTGGTGAATGATGACAGATATAGCAACTGCCAAGTTTCTGACTCCTGGGAGCATATACTTTTCTCCTATCAAATATATCTATAGCATTGTAACTTGTTTTGAGACACTGCTGTGCTGAATGAAAATTGCTTCCGTTCCTTCATTGAGTTCTCACACGAAATTTGTAAACCTTAGCCATTTCTGTTATCAACACTTAAATGGAGGCTATTCCATCTACGTTATGATCACGTGGTAAAGGCAAAACCTTCCAGCGTAAAGAAGAGACAACTTCGTTAGACGCAATGTAAATCCCCACCAGGCAATGAAACAGTTCATAGGTAAAGCAGTTGCAGCCTATCTGCTTATCAGTTAGAAGTTCTTTGTGTAAATTACTGGTACGACGTAACCTTTTACAACCTCAAACGTAGATTTGGAACATCCTCTATTCTTGATGCGTCTTTAACTTCCTTCTCGGTCTTGCTTGATTTCTTCTCGAGAATTGAATTATTCGAGACAACAGCCCTGCTGCTAAAGTCTCAAATAATCCCCCTCCAAAACAAATAAAATGGATTGTGTAATTATATCTGAGTAGAAATAAAGGATCATTCGAGGCGAAAGCTATTGCTATAGGCCTCAAAGCAATCTCCACTTCGGTGGACTGTCTCTTTATATTTATTTAAATAATATACATCCGACTTGTGTGCTCGACATGAAAGCATGCTTATAAGTCATCGTCAATATACAAAGACGAGATAGAACAAGGAAATTTAAAACACAAGAGAAACACTACCAGGAGCTCCACACAAAGTGTGTTGCAATGGAGCCAGCGGGAATCGAACCCACATCCTCCAGGTTAGCAGAGCGGCGTCTTAACCACTCGGCCACGGAGGCCTCTGGACTGTCTGTTTGTCAACAACATACTGTTTATTGAACAGTATATGAAATAGAATCTGTTTATTGAACAACATGCATCTGATTTATGTGCTCGACATGAAGCCTGGTTATAAATCATCCTCATCGTTACAGGGACGAGATAGCACAAAGACATTTTACAAGACAAGAGTTATACACCCGGTAGCTCCACACAAAGAGTATGTGTAATGAAGTCAGTGGGATTCGAACCCCCAACCTCCTACGCTTGAAAGCGATTAGCGGCGTGGTGCTTTGACCACTCGGCCACAGAGGCCTCCGGTGAACTGTCAATTATTCAAATATCAACAAACACAGAGCACAACAAGGCTGTGCTCAAGATGCACCAGGGCTACACTAAATACCGGGCTTGCTCATTCCTTATCACGACGTCACAAAAGGTGGTTGGCCGCTATCTGCTATTGGTACAAACAGGGCTCAAAGTGACGCACCCATCGTTTTGTACCAATCGCTGGATGTCATTCAGCCATCTTTTACGACGTCATGAAAGGAATGAGCAAGCCCGGTATCTAGTGTTGCCTTGGATGTACGCGTGTGTGAGCTCAGGAGTCGGGAACATGGAGTGGGTCTTTATCGCGCATGGAATAACCATTCAGTAATCGATACTTTGCTACAGTGTCTAGATGTACAGGGGTTGGACAAAAATATGGAAACACCTTTAAAAAACACGTTTCCTTGCGTAGTATTGTGTACGGTACCCGTTGTTATTCAAAACAACTTGCAGTCTTCTCGGAATGGATAAATACAGTTTCTGTATGTTTGCCAAGGGAATATTATACAATTATTCCTGCAAAACGGTGGCAAGTTCAGATAACGATGTTGGCGGTGGATAGCGAGAACGCACTTTCCGCTCTAATGTAGACCACAAAGGTTCAATAATATTCAAGTCTGATGACTTTGGTGGCCTGGGGAGATGAGAAAATTCATCCTCGCGCTCAGAAAACCAGTCCTGGACAATGTGAGCTGTGTGAACGGGGACGTTGTCGTCTTGGAAGATAACATCATCATTGGGGAACAAAGCTTGTACCATTGGATGTGTAATGTATGTATATTTCTATTAACTGTAACCTGTAACCAAGAACTTATTTAACTGTATGTACTGTAAACTGTAACCGGTTGTTAACGGCAACATCATCAGATATCAGAAGCTATGTAAGCATGAAGGTGAGTAGCGTGGCGATGTTTAATAAAGATTGTTGTTGGAACTTAATGTCCCATTAATTGGGTGTTTAATTAAAATATGCTTCAGAACTTATAATATGATGATAGAGCTTAAACTCTTAACAAGATCCAGATCTTATATGGTGTCAGAGAAGCTGATCGGGAAAGATTGAAACCGCATGCTCGAAGATGGAATGTTTTAAGCCGCCAGCCGCCAGCAGAGTTTAACTTCACGTGTGGGAATGTTGCCGAGAACTGGAAAAAATGGCGACAAAAGTTCGAAAACTTTATGATAGCCACAGAGAAGAACGAAAAGCCTGCGAAAAATAAAATAGCTATTCTCTTGAACTTGCTGGGTGATGAAGGCGTCAACATCTTCAAAAGTTTCAAATTTGAAGCGACGGAAGCAGAGTCCTACGACGCCGTGATAGCAAAATTCGAAGATTACTGCACACCGAGACGGAGTGTAGTGTTTGAGCGCTATAAATTCTTCTCAGCGGTCCAACAAGAAAACCAATCGGTGGATAACTACATCACCGTGTTAAAAACACTAGCGGCGTCATGTGAATTCGGCGACCAACAGGAGAGTTTAATACGAGATCGCGTCGTCCTAGGCATCCGTAATGTTGCTCTACAAGAGAGACTTCTGAGAGAAACAGATTTAACTCTTCAGAAAGCTGCCGAGTTTGTGAGAACCACAGAAATTAGCAAAGAACACTCGAAATCTATCAACGGACCTAATCTCAGTGCTTCGGTGGACGTTATTCGGAGGAATCAAACAGGACAGACTAATAACAAATTCAAAAACTCTAGAACTGTTAAAAAGACAAACCCTAAAAATGAAGTGTATGACTGTTTCAAGTGTGGTAAGAAACACAGAAAAGCAGAATGCCCTGCTTATGGAAAAACTTGCAGAATATGCAAAAAAACAAATCATTTTGCTAAAGGGTGTAAATTTAATAAAGAGAAAAATATTTATGAGATAAATACAAATGATAACTTGTTTGTTGATACAGTGGAGCGATACCAATAGGAGCGGAGCGAGAAATTAAATAAACCTGAGAGAAGTTTGAAAAACCAGTTTATCGAAAACACAGCAAAATGAACGATCGTGCTTTGAAAAAGGTATGCGGAAAACCGTTCTCCGTTTGATACAGCTCTTAGTTGAATATCGCAAAGAAACAGACTTATGATTTTTAGAAATTAAGCATTAATCAAATATTTTGGAGTAAATTTTAATTTCGCGTATAGTTTTTATAACTTTAGACCATTTTAACAATCCATAACTTTGGATATTTATGCAATTAATGTATGTAGAATTAAAGCTAATTTTTATTTTAATTATTTGGAACAATTGCTTATTCATATTATGGATGTCTTGTATGTCACCCCCCACACTCTGCCCCCCAGGGGGCCACATTTTTAATTTGTTTACAACACCAATCGTGTGACACATCATTTGAAAGGTCTGCAACTGCTTATTCATATTATGGATGTCTTGTGTGTCAGCCCCAACTCTGCCCCCAGGGGGGCCGCATTTTTAATTTCTTTACAACACCAGTCGTGTGACACATCATTTGAAAGGTCTGCAACTGCTTATTCATATTATGGATGTCTTGTGTGTTCACCCCACACTCTGACCCCCAGGGAGGGTCACATTTTTAATTTCTTTACAACACCGGTCGTGTGACACAACATTTCAAAGGCCTGAAACTGCTTATTCATATTATGGATGTCTTGTGTGTCACCCCCCCCACTCTGCCTCCAGGGGGGCACATTTTTTAATTTCTTTCCAACCCCAGTCGTGTGACACATCATTTGAAAGGCCTGAAACTGCTTATTCATATTATGGATGTCTTGTGTGTCACCCCCCCACTCTGCCTCCAGGGGGGCACAGTTTTTAATTTCTTTCCAACACCAGTCGTGTGACACATCATTTGAAAGGTCTGCAGCTGCTTATTCATATTTTAGATGTCTTGTGTGTCACCCCCACTCTGCCCCCCAGGGGGGGTCACATTTTTAATATCCTTACAACGTCAGTCATGAGACACATCATTTGAAACGTCTGCAACTGCTTATTCATATTATGGATGTCGTGCGTGTCAACCCCGACTCTGCCCCTAAGGAGGGGCACATTTTTAATTTCTTTACAACACCAGTCGTGTGACACATCATTTGAAAGGTCTGAAACTGCTTATTCATATTATGGATGTCTTGTGTGTCAATCCCCACTCTTCCCCCCAGGGGGGGCACATTTTTAATTTCTTTACAACACCAGTCGTGTGACACACCATTTAAAAGGTCTGCAACTGCTTATTCATATTATGGATGTCTTGTGTGTCACCCCCACTCTGCCCCTCAGGAGGGCACATTTTAAATTTCTTTACAGCACCAGTCGTGTGACACATCATTTAAAAAGTCTGCCACTACTTATTCATATTATGGATGTCTTGTGTGTCACCCCCTCTGCCCCCCAGGGGGGAGCACATTTTGAATTTCTTTCCAACACCAGTCATGTGACACATCATTTGAAAGGTCTGCAACTGTTTATTCATATTATGGATGTCTTGTGTGTCACCACCCCCACTGTGCCCCCCCCCACAGGGGGGGCACATTTTTAATTTCTTTACAACAACAGTCGTGTGACACATCATTTGAAAGTTCTGCAACTGCTTATTCATATTATGGCTTTCGTGTGTGTCACCCCCACTCTGCCCCCCAGGGGGGGCAAATTTTTAATTTCTTTACAACACCAGTCGTGTGACACATCATTTGAAAGGTCTGCAACTGCTTATTCATATTATGGATGTCTTGTGTGTCACCCCCCACTCTGCCCCCCAGGGGGGGCACATTTTTAATTTCTTTACAACACCAGTCATGTGACACATCATTTGACAGGTCTGCAACTGCTTATTCATATTATGGATGTCTTGTGTGTCACCCCCCCCACTCTGCCCCCCAGGGGGCACTTTTTTAATTTCTTTACAACACCAGTCGTGTGACACATCATTTGGAAGGTCTGGAACTGCTCATTCATATTATGGATGTCTTGTGTGTCACCCCCACTCTGCCCCCCCCAGGGGGGCATATTTTTATTTTCTTTACAACACCAGTCGTGTGACACATCATTTGAAAGGTCTGCAACTGTTTACTCATATTATGGATATGTTGTGTGTCACCCCCCCAGGAGGGGCCGCCCCGTCCAAGGAGATTGAGGGAGCAGCATCAAATTTATTCTACCAGCACCAATTTTTTTCTTATATCTCTACAAGAAGAAAGTATTGGATTCGTATAAATTTTCGAACTCTGGTTTTCGACGCATTGTACACGTTTTAAGGGTCAGAGATTCCAAAAAACATGCTTTTATAAAATATCTGTCTGTGACAGACATTTTGTGGGTTCCCTATCTCAAGAAAAAATTCACTGAATTAATTAAAAATTGATATTTAGGTAAGACCGTGATATAAATTATTGCTGATTAGTTTTTGGCGTAAATCGCTCCACAGGTGGCATGCTATGCTTCATTTTTTATGATTTACGCAACAGCTGAATCTCAAGAACCAGCGCACGGATTCCAATAAAAATTTAGTTTTAGGTAGTCCCTGATATAAATTGATGCTGATCAGTTTTCGGTGTAAATCGCTCTACAGGTGGCGCTGTTATGTTGCATTTTTTACGGTTTACGCAATAGCTGTATCTAGAGAACTACGCACGGATTTTAATCAAAATTTATATTTAGGTAGTCCCTGATATAAATTGATGATGATTAGTTTTACGTGTAAATTGCTTAATATGTGTCGCTGCTATATTGCATTTTTTAAGATTTATGCAACAGCTGTATCCCAAGAACTAATGCACAGATTTTAATAAAAAAATGTGTGTGGCACTCGGGGACTGCAGCGGTAAAGCTATTGCATAGCATTTTTATCAACTTATGCAATTATAATTATATATTTATTTTTTATTTATGCAGTTTTTTTTCTTTGATATTAATTCAAGTTACACTTTTTGGGCGTGATGACCGATAAGAAACCAATTTTTTTTTCTTATTTTGAATAAATGAGAAGTCTGCCGAAATGAAGCGACGTTAGCCGGAGTATTAGAGTTTTTTCTGATTACGGAATTTCTAGATACGGTCGCCGCGCTCAAAGCCCGCGATAAAAGCTATGCAATAGCTTAAATGTGCCCCCCTGGGGGGTGACACACAAGACATGCATAATATGAAAAAGCAGTTGCAGACCTAAATGATGTGTCACACGACTGGTGTTGTAAAGAAATTAAAAATGTGCCCCCCTGGGGGGCAGAGTGGGGGGGTGACACACAAGACATCCATAATATGAATAAGCAGTTGCAGACTTTTCAAATGATGTGTCACACGACTGGTGTTGTAAAGAAATTAAAAATGTGACCCCCTGGGGGAGAGTGTGGGGGGAGGTGACACACAAGACATCCATAATATGAATAAGCAGTTGCAGACTTTTCAAATGATGTGTCACACGACTGGTGTTGTAAAGAAATTAAAAATGTGACCCCCTGGGGGAGAGTGTGGGGGGAGGTGACACACAAGACATCCATAATATGAATAAGCAGTTGTAGACCTTTCAAATGATTGGTCACACGACTGGTGTTGTAAAGAAATTAAAAATGTGCCCCCTGGGAGGGCAGAGTGGGGGGGGGTGACACACAAGACATCCATAATATGAATAAGCAGTTGCTCCAAATAATTAAAATAAAAATTAGCTTTAATTCTACATGCATTAATTGCATAAATATCCAAAGTTATGGATTATTAAAATGGTCTAAGGTTATAAAAACTATACGCGAAATTAAAATTTACTCCAAAATATTTGATTAATACTTAATTTCTAAAAATCATAAGTCTGTTTCTTTGCGATATTCAACTAACGTACAACAGTCAGTTTAATCCGCGATATTCAATGTTTTTAAATGGCCTGCCCTTTGATTTTTTTCAGAATGATCTCGTATTTTAAAGGGCTTAAAAACGAAAATAAAGCGCCAAATACCTATAAAAAATATGTATGTTGTGAAGAAAACGACAATTAACCAGATTTTCATTTCTACAACCTTTTAAAAATTCAGATTTTTCGTAATTTTTTTTTAAATGACCATTTTTTCCATTGAAAAGCACTGCAGAAGCATCGATCGACAGCCAGCATGCAGCGGTGTCGCCCCCTTTCGTCAAAAAATCCGCATGGCAAAATGTTAACACTACTTTCCCCTCCTGTTTCTTACTCCGTGGTTATAGCATTAAAACTAGCAAACAAGAGAGGTTGGTTCAACTTACGTAACCTGTCTATACCGTGATTGAGGTGTTACAGCTTACGTTGATAGCTAATATAAGGAAAGAGCATATATACCAACAAACACTTCCATCAACCAATATTTCACTAGATTGTTGTCGTTACGATCATTGTAGAATTCATCTTGGTGACTTACAAGGAAGGTCTCCATACGGGCATACTCAGAAAAATCTGAAAAAATTACAGAATGTACTTCTCATATAGTTATATATGTTTATAAAAAAATTTTTGGCGGAACCTCCTTATAACGTCCGTAAAAAAATAATAAAAATTTCGTTTATTTGGCGATTTATCTCCGGTTGGCGAAAAAACGAAATTTTGAAAAATACGCTTTTACGCTTTGAATACTTTTTAAAGAAAAAACTTTATTTAAATAAGTTTAGTTTAAGTAATTTTAGTTTTGTTATTTTACTTTACTTTAAGTGTAATTTTGTCATATACGTTTGTATGTACTCATAACAAAATGAAATTAATATTTTTTATCATTTAAAACACAATTTAAATTGATTAAAATTGTTCCAAATTGGAATATACACTGTTAAAAATCTGCTGCATTTTGTTGCAACGCACCCCCTTGCTTGTATAAAAAACGGTTACTTGGCCGTGAAATGGAGCTTTCTCATTGGTTGGAATAGAGATATTATATACAAGCGGTGGAGTGCGTTGCAACAAAATGCAGCAGATTTTTAAAAGTGTATGACACGGTCAATTCACCATGCTATGGAGCATTCTCATTGGTCAGAAGAGAGATATTCTATAAAAGTAGTGGAGTGACGTTGCTGTAAATGCTGCCGATTTTTAACAGTGAAGTCAATTAAAATCAATTTTCAGATTCGTTAAAATCGTCTGCTTTTGGCGAGGAATTGCACTGCTCGCCAAAACCCGCGTCGCTTTCAGCTTTTCACGCCTATTACTCCAAACTATTTTATTTTTTTACATATCTAATAATGTAATTCCGCCGCTAATTTTCACTGATCCTTTATTACCTACATGAGTAGTTTAATTCGTATTTTTTTCAAAAAATTCTGAGTATGCCCCCAATGGAGACCTTCCTTGTTAGTCAAATCCATGTATGGCTTGCGTACAATTTGATTTGTGTTTGTTGAAATTGAACAAAATAAAAATTATGAATGTAAGTTTTTAAAATTATTCAGGAACTATCGTTTTACTGTGTTATAATCAATTTGTGGGCATCGAAAAAACGGGTTAACGTGATGCAGTTGATCATTGTCTAGGGGTTTTTGAAATTAAACATTTTAAATTTTCTTATTATTCAAAAATAATAAATTAAAAAACCCTTCACTGTGATGAACTTAAATTTAAAAAATATATAAGATATAAGCTGAGGCCTCCGTGGCCGAGTGGTCAAAGCACCACGCCGCTAATCACCTTCGAGGGTAGGAGGTTGGAGATTTGAATCCCACTGGCTCCATTGCATGCACTCTTTGTGCGGAGTTCCCGGTTGTATATCTCTTGTATTGTAAAATTTCCTGAGCAGCATAGACGTAGCGTCGGGGGGGGGGGGGGGGGCACGTGCCCCCCCAATCATCTGTACCCGGGCGCCAGAACAGAAAGCGTAGGGGCGCCAAATGAAGGGATATTTTTTGTCTTTCAATGCAAAAATGTATATATATATATATACAGGGTGATTCCGAATTTTTTTTACAATAAAAGAGGGGTGATAATACACATCAAGACAAACAATACTAAATAGGAGACCAAGGGTCCAAAACGTTTTCCTAAGGAAATAGCCGCCATTAAAGTTTAGGGACCAAAATTTCAAATAAACATAAAAAACGGAAAAATCGGTCGATTGATCTGCGGTTTTCACTAAAATTATTCTTTACGTCGGCATTTTCTTGAAATTAAATTATAAAGATAAATTTCAAAAAATGCCGATAGTGGGCGCTTTAGACTTTGGAGTAACGAACAACTATTTTTTGCCGGTATTTTTTGCATCTCATTAAATGTTTTCGCAAGCTTAGACTCAAACTTAAATTTTGAACTCAAAATCTGTAGTTGGGAGTGGTTAAGTAACACAAACTGAGCTGTGTTCAGAGTGTTCAAATTTCAAATGATTATAAAAAACGGAAAAATTGGTCGATTGATTTGCGGTTTTCACTAAAACTATTCTTTATTTAGGTATTTTCGTGAAAATAAATTATAAAGATAAATTTCAAAAAATGCCGATAGAGGGCGCTTTAGACTTTGGAGTAACGAAACACTCTTTTTTGGCGTTATTTTTTGCATCTTTTTAAATGCTTTCGTAAGCTTAGATCTGAACTTAAATTTTGAGCTCAAAATCTGAATAGCTGGGAGTGGTTAAGTAGACAAACTTAGCTGTCTTCAGAGGGTTCAAATCTTAAATAATTATAAAAAAACGGAAAGATTGATCGATTCGTTTGCGGTTTTTGCTAAAACTAATTTTTAAATCAGCAGTTTTCTTGATCAATCAGTGTTTTCTTGGAAATAATTTTTAAAGATAAAATTCACAAAATGCCGATAGACGGCGCCTTAGACTTTGGAGTAGCGTACAACTATTTTTAATTGTTATTTTTTTTAATCTCATTAAATGCTTTCAAATGCATAGACTTAAATTTTGGGCTGAAATTCTGAATCGTTGGGAGTGTTTCAGTAGCGAAAAATTGAATTGTGCTCGATAAGGAAAGAGGGTTAAATTTTAACTCCTGAACACACTTCAGTTTGCGCTTCTTAACTCCTCGTAACGATTCAGGATTTGAGCTCAAAATTTAAGTTTAAATCTAAGCTTCCGAGAACATTTAAAATGCTTTTGCAAGCATTTAATTGAAACCAAAAAATAATGAATAAAATTAATTGTTGGTTCCACTGAAGTTTAAGGCGCTCTTGATTTATCTTTAAAAATTATCTTCAAGAAGATACTGACTTAAAGAATAGTTTTATTTTAAATCGCAAACGAATCGACCAATTTTCCATTTTCTATAATTACTTTAAATTTGAACCTCCCCCTCCCCCTTGAACACAGTTCACTTTGTGCTACTTAAGCACTCCCTACTATTCAGATTTTCAGCTCAAAATTTAAGTTTAAGTCTAACCTTCCTAAATCATTTAAAAAGATGCAAACAATAACGGCAAAAAATAGTTGTTCGTTACTCCAAAGTCTAAAGCGCCCTCTATCGGCATTATTTGAAATTTATCTTTATAATTTATTTTCACGAAAATACCTAAATAAAGAATAGTTTTAGTGAAAACCGCAAATTAATCGACCAATTTTTCCGTTTTTTTTTAATCATTTGAAATTTGAACTCTCTGAACACAGCTCAGTTTGTGTTACTTAACCACTCCCAACTACAGATTTTGAGCTTAAAATTTAAGTTTGAGTGTAAACTTACAAAAACATTTAATGAGATGCAAAAAATACCGGCAAAAAATAGTTGTTCGTTACTCCAAAGTCTAAAGCGCCCTCTATCGGCATTTTTTGAAATTTATCTTTATAATTTAATTTCAAGAAAATGCCGACATAAAGAATAATTTTAGTGAAAACCGCAAATCAATCGACCGATTTTTCCATTTTTTATGTTTATTTGAAATTTTGGTCCCTAAACTTTAATGGCGGCTATTTCCTTAGGAAAACGTTTTGGACCCTTGGTCTCCTATTTAGTATTGTTTATCTTGATGTGTACTATCACCCCTCTTTTATTGTAAAAAAAA
Organism: Maratus speculifer; assembly: GCA_964019185.1. Lineage (NCBI taxonomy): Eukaryota > Metazoa > Arthropoda > Arachnida > Araneae > Salticidae > Maratus > Maratus speculifer. The sequence goes on from OZ025299.1 coordinate 78,986,254, forward strand.
TTCGGAATCACCCTGTATATATATATATATATATATATATATATTTATATCGAATTTGAATAAAAAGATCTCACAAGCAGAAAATTCAAACACAAAACTGAGCCAAGTGTATCTTTATGCATTCTGTCATTTAAATAAATCAGTCTCTACTCAAAAACCATAGTGATTTCCATAGGAGCTGAAGAGCGGGCATGTGTCTCGGTCGCCAAAACGAAAGGCGAAGAGGGCGTCAAATGAGACGTTGTTTGTCTTTTCATACGAAAATGTATATGTATGGAATTTGAATAAGAATGTCTCGCAGCCTGAAACCTAGAGATTTCCCTCGGGGTTTCAGAGGGGGCGCCAAATGAAAATTTTGTTTCTCTTTACATACAAAAATGTATATGTATGGAATTTGCATACGAATGTCTCACAGCCTGAAACCTAGCGATTTCTCTAAGGGTTTCAGAGGGGGCGCCAAATGAAGATTTTGTTTGTCTTCACATACATAAATGTATATGTATGGAATTCTTATAAGAATGTCTCACAGCTAGAAACCTAGCGATTTCTCTAGGGGTTTCAGAGGGGGTGCCAAATGAATATTTTGTTTGTCTTTACATACGAAAATGTATATGTATGGAATTTGCATAAGAATGTCTCACAGCTAGAAACCTAGCGATTTCCCTAGGGGTTTCAGAGGGGGCGCCAAATGAAGATTTTGTTTGTCTTCACATACATAAATGTATATGTATGGAATTCTTATAAGAGCGTCTCACAGCCTGAAACCTAGCGATTTCCCTAAGGGTTTCAGAGGGGGCGCCAAATGAATATTTTGTTTGTCTTTACATACGAAAATGTATATGTATGGAATTTGAATAAGAATGTCTCACAGCCTGAAATCTAGAGATTTCCCTAGGAGTTTCAGTGGGGGCGCCAAATGAGGATTTTGTTTGTCTTTACATACAAAAATGTATATATATGGAATTTGCATAAGAATGTCTCGCAGCCTGAAACCTAGCGATTTCCCTAGGGGTTTCAGACGGGGCGCCAAATGATTTTTTTTTTTGTCTTTACATACGAAAATGTATATGTATGGAATTTGCATAAGAATGTCTCACAGCCTGAAACCTAGCGATTTCCCTAGAGGTGTCAGAGGGGGCGCCAAATGAAAAAATTTTTTGTCTTTACATACGAAAATGTATATGAATGGAATTTGCATAAGAATGTCTCACAGCCTGAAACCTAGTGATTTTCCTAGGGGTTTCAGAGGGGCCACCAAATGAAGATTTTGTTTATCTTTAATTCAAAAAATGTATATGTATGGAACTTGAATAAGAATGTCTCACAGCCTGAAACCTAGCGATTTCCCTAGGGGTTTCAGAGGGGGCGCCAAATGAAGATTTTGTTTGTCTTTACATACCAAAATGTATATGTATGGAATTTGAATAAGAATGTCTCATAGTCTGAAACATAGAGATTAATAGGAGTTTCAGAGGAGGCACCAAATGAAAATTTTGCTTGTCTTTACATACAAAAATGTATATGTATGGAATTTGAATAAGAATGTCTCACAGCCTGAAATCTAGAGATTTCCCTAGGAGTTTCAGTGGGGGCGCCAAATGAGGATTTTGTTTGTCTTTACATACAAAAATGTATATATATGGAATTTGCATAAGAATGTCTCACAGCCTGAAACCTAGCGATTTCCCTAGGGGTATCAGAGGGGGCGCCAAATGAAGATTTTGTTTATCTTTAATTCCAAAATTGTATATGTATGGAATTTGAATAAGAATGTCTCACAGCCTGAAACCTAGCGATTTCCCTAGGGGTTTCAAAGGGGGCGCCAAATGAAAATTTTGTTTGTCTTTAATTCCAAAAATGTACATGTATGGAATTTGAATACGAATGTCTCACAGCCTGAAACCTAGAGATTTCCCTAAGAGTTTCAGAGGGGGCGCCAAATACGGATTTTGTTTGTCTTTACATACAAAAATGTATATATATGGAATTTGCATAAGAATGTCTCACAGCCTGAAACCTAGTGATTTTCCTAGGGGTTTCAGAGGGGGCGCCAAATGAAGATTTTGTTTATCTTTAATTTCAAAAATGTATATGTATGGAATTTGAATAAGAATGTCTCATAGCCTGAAACCTAGCGATTTCGCTAGGAGTTTCAGAGGGGGCGCCTGAAAATTTTCACCATGATTTTCAATAATATAGTCAACCATCTTCGGGATTTATTATTGTTCTTATTCTTATTATTAGGGATTTTTTTTTCCAGTCCATATTTTCAAAGAATCTTGTAGCAAAGAATGTGAAAAATACTATTTTTTCTTTTAAAAGATATGCTTTCAAAAATAAATATTTTTGCAAATAGCATAGATGATTTAATTTTTTTTCTGTAGAATTCAAAACTTTTTAAAACTTTTAAAAAGAATTACATTTTTTAGAAAATATATCGATTTTCAAACATGATTAATATATAAAATTTTTAAATTAAAATTCATATTTTTAAATCGGCATTGACTTTTTTTGGTATTACTTACTTATTATACGTAGCATAGGATAAATCTTGCAATCGTTTTGAAAAAAAAAAAAAAAAAAGAAAAAAGACAGATTTACACGTTTCAAATACTGGAGATTCCGAAAAACATTTTTTTTTTCCCAGAAAAAAAATTTGCGGTCCATCTGTGGGTCTGTAAACACCTCCCGAACTGTCTCCCGAACAAATTGAGATAGAGACTTGAAACTTTGTATGTTCTGAGTATGTAAGAATGGAACGAAGCCTATTTAATATCAGTAATCTCGATTATTCGGAATTATTTTTTTCGGACTCTCGAAAAATTCGTTCTGATGAAAGGTATATAAAGTTTTTCGAAATTTTGTATTTTAATGAGTGGATGTAAAAGGCAATAAAATAGCACAAATTGTACATAAAGAACGAAGCCAATCGGATTAATAGTTGCCGAGATATTTGTAATCTTGTTTTCCATATTCTTCAATTTTTCATGACCTTGTATTTCATTCAAATTTCAATTCAAAGATATATTTTAATTTAAAATGAGACCCTTATATAATCCGACGCAGTAAATTGTTAGTTAATATGATTATTATTTTTGTAGTTATAAGGATTTTTTTTTTTTTTTTTTTTTTTTTTTTTTTTTTTTACACAATTCGGTACAACTTGAGTAGCTTGTCATTTTATATAATTTGTCGAAATTGGTTCATCAGCAATTCCTTAACTCCTTCGCGACGGGACCCTTTTACGAAATTTTTTATGTTTGTCAACAATTTTTTAAAACAGAAATTTGTGCCTTATTAAATCCAGAAAATGCTTCAATTAAACAAGGCAAATTTTACAGTAAAATTTTGCTGGTGGGGATAAACTAGGTTTCTTAAGTCTTTTTGCTGCACGTATACGTATCGCTTGTCCCCAAGGGATTAATAGAGCATTACTATGTACATTAAAAAAAAAAATTAAATATACGATTAAATTTTGTTTTGGAATTGAAATGCATTTTATAAATATCTCAAACATGTTTTATTTTCATATATTATATTATGCATATCCGTGATGAGTAATTATTACGGTGGCCCAGAATGACAAGTTTTTTATTCATTTTATTTATTCATTCATTAACTTATCTACATAAAAATTTAAGCGAAGCCGATAAAATATGGACCATTTTCATTGGTTATGACTTTTGCGAGATTAACAATTATAAATGTGTTTTAAGAACCGATATTAGTTTGACAAAATCGCTATAGAAATTATAATATGCCCAGATTGGAGATCAGATAAGCGGTCAATCACATCGTATCTGAGCACAAACTCAATTTCATAAGCAGGACCGTGCTGGACCGAGTATTATCTTTATATATATATAAATTTTCTGTGAGTGTGTATGTCACCGAACTCCTCCTAAACGACTGGGCCGAATTTAATGAAATTTTTTGTGTGTGCTCCAGTGGATTCGAAAATGGTTTAGATTCACATTTCATCGAAATTGATTCAGTACTTTTTTTAGTAATTAGACAAAAACTAATAGTTAGTGACTTTTCGCTAATTAAAATTATTGAATAAATTCTCTGACTAGAGTGCGGACGGAATGGCCGAGCGGTCTAAGGCGCCAGATTTAAGCTCTGGCTCTCGGACAAAGAGATCGTGAGTTCAAACCCCACTCTTGACATACGTGTATGATTTGCGATAATATTTTCTGTATTATAATTTTAATTAACCGACTTCATAAAGTCGTTAACTTTTAACTAAAAAGAGAAAAATAAACTTTTTTATAAATAATTGAACCGACTTCAAAAACTACTGCCAAGTGAAAAACACATTTCCTTACAGAATTGTAATCAGAAATTAAATTAAGAGCGTAGTATTTATCATGCGAATTATTATATTTATGTACACTTATTTGATTTTTTGGAGTCGGTGCCAGGACAACGTCTGTCGGGTCCGCTAGTGTATATATATATACAGGGTGTTTCGCTACCAGACCGACAAACTTTGAGGGATGATAGTAGACATGAAGACAAACTTTATTAAATAGGAAACCATGGGGCGCAAATGTCTTCTGTAGGAGCTAGGGGCCATTAAAGTTTAAGGTCCAAAATTTCAAACGATGATACAAAACTGAAAAAAGGGTCGATTCGTTTGCGGTTTTCATTAAAATCATTCTTTATATCAAGATTTTTTATAAAATTTTTTTAAAGGTTACGTTGAAAAATTGTCGATAGAGGGCGCTTTAGACTTTAGAGTAACGAACAACTACTTTTTACAGTTATTTTGTGCATAGGATTGAAATTATTATAAAGTTTAGACTTTAACTTAAATTTTAAGAAACAAATCGGAAACATTGGGATCGGGTAACTAGCGAAAATTGAGCTGTGAAAAGAGAGGGGTATTTTAAACGCTCATAAATATTGGAGACACAAGTCGATTTTGTTGCGGTTTGCGTGTAAGTCATTCCCTTGGTAAATATTTTATTCAAAATGACGTACAGCTTTGGTATCCTCATTTTTTGATAGAGGGCGCTTCCGACACATCTTTGACATTTCAATGGCATTACTCCTGGTTGTTTTACTACCAGACCAACATACTTCCAGGAAGTGATCGGGATACAAAGACGACTCGGAATCACATAGGTATGTAACGTTGGAAATGCCTTTTTTGCAAGTTACGGTTAAAGGAAGCAGAGAAAAAAGCAACAAAAACAGCAGAGAAAGAGCCCCACGTTAATGTGACAGAAAAAAGTTTATTTAAAGGTTTTACTAGGAAAGGTGTTCAAAATTACGACCAGAAGTAGTTTGGGAAGTTTGACAGCGACGGTAGATGGCGTTGCGGTTTCCTTGTGGTAGATAGAGCTAAACGGTAATGCGCCTGAGCAACGATCACTTTGAAGTGATCATTTGCGAACCGGTTCACAAGATAGCAGAATGAAGTATTTGAACGATGAACAGCACGATAGGGCTCCTCCACATTTTACCAATGATGTTTGTTGACACTTCAAAGTAACATATGGACAGTGGTGGATAGGTCGTGGTGGCCCGGTTCATTGGCATGCCAGATTGCCGGACCTATCATGTATGGACTTCTTCTACTGGGGTGAAATGAAAAATGGGAGTAATTGACTCCCGTACCATCAGTTGAAGACCTCGCAGCTGGTATTTCTGTAGCTGCCAGAAAGCTATCACAGATGCCAGGAATATTTCAAAGCATGAGGAATTCCACGCAATGCCGCTGTCAAGCATGCTGGGCTACTTCTGGTCCTAATTTCAAACACCTTTTGTAGTAAAACATTTAAATAAACTGTTTTCTGTCACATTAACGTGTTCTCTTTCTCTGCTGTTTCTGTTTTCTTTTCTTAGCTTCCTTTAACCGTAACTCGCAAAAAAGGAATTTCCAACGTTACATTCCTATATAATCCCGAGTCGTCTTTGCATCGCTAACCCTTCCTGGAAGTATGTTACTCTGGTAGTAAAACACCCAGGAATAATGCCATTGAAGTGTCGGAGATGCAACAGAAGCGCCCTCTATCAAAAAAAGAGGACACCAATGATTTACGTCATTTTCAATAAAATCATTACCAAAGGAATGACTTACATGCAAACCGCAACAAAATCGATTTCTTTATCCAATATTTATGAGCGTTTAAAATACCCCCTTCTGTTCACAGTTCAATTTTTCGCTAGTTACCCGATTCCAATGTTTCCTATTTGTGGCTTAAAATTTAAGTTAAAGTCTAAACTTTAATTATAATTTCAACCCCATGCACAAAATAACGGTAAAAAGTAGTTGTTCGTTACTCTAAAGTCTAAAGCGCCCTCTATCGACAATGTTTGAACGTAACCTTTAAAAAAATTTTATAAAGAAATTTTGATATAAAGAATGATTTTAGTGAAAACCGCAAACGAATCGACCCTTTTTTCCGTTTTTTATCATCGTTTGAAATTTTGGACCTTAAACTTTAATGGCCCCTAGCTCCTACAGAAGACGTTTGCGCCCCATGGTTTCCTATTTAATAATGTTTGTTTTCATGCCTACTATCATCCCTTACAGTTTGTCGGTCTGGTAGCGAAACACCCTGTATATATATATATATATATATATATATATATATATATATATATATATATATATATATATATATATATATATATATATATATATATATATGCGTGTTTTTGTTGTTGTTTCAGCATAGTCGAGTCAGAGCGAAACTGGATCTAGTTGTTTACAGTGGGACAAGCAATATGTTTCGAAGAAATGTTAATAGATTAATCGGGCCTCTAAACAAATTTAAAGGACCTGGCCAACAAAAAATTGAACGAACCTGCCGTTCCGGATCGATAAAAAAATCAAGCAGGCCTACCGGCTCGATATAAAAATCTCTACTGGGCCGATAGAATAAGACTTTCGCAAGAATATGTATAAATGTGCGTCACGAGCCGATGATAGTTTGACAATATCAATAAAGAAATGTACGAAGTGTCCAGCATATAGATCGGCATCGAACAGGTTTATGGCATCTGAATCCGGGCTTAATTTTTTCAGCAGACTTTTACTGGGCCAAGATCAGGCTTGCATTTTTTTACACAGTCGAGACGAGACAAAACTAGATTTAATTTTTCTCAGGATGTGGAGGGCAAGGAATATGTTCTGTAAAAATATTAATAGCGATAATGAACGTATATTAACATAATCTTTGTAAGCACAACTTAAGGTTATTTTCAAATTCCCAACTCAACAACGTGAAATTTGACACACTTTCTGACACATTTTACTTTATAAAGGCATAAAATTGACAGGCCTGATGATTGAAATAATTTGGAATCGAATAGCATTTTCCACTTTTTTAAGTAAGCAGCTTTTTGATTTATAAGCTATTCTAATCACTTGATGACAAGTTTTTCTTTTCCCCAGTACTATTGCGTCTTGAATTTCGATTCAAAATGACAATTTTGGCAGTATTTTCTCAAAGACTTTTTGTCTTTTGAGAAAAATGGAAAATTCCATTCGATTCCATAGTTTCTGAATAAGAATGTCTGCCAATTTTATGTGTTTCAGAAAAGAAATGAATTCAGAAATGTGTCAGAAAGTAGCTAAATTGGATCAGAATAATAATTTACTAAAAATTACGGGGGTCATCCATAAAATAAGTTTTCCGTGGCTAGAAAGAAAAAAAATAATTACCCAAAAGGAACTATTAAAAAAAACAGCAATGTTTTAACTACATCTCCACATTCGAACCAACGGAATTAAAACGCTTGTCACAACGTGGGATAAGTTTTTGAGTCCAGTATCATACAAGTCTGCCACCTGGGAATAAAGCCAGGAACTTGTTACAGTTGTCAACTCACGTCTCATCAACCGTAAAAATCTTGTTGAAGTATTCATTTCCTTCATCGTGATATCGCTACAGAAGCATCAATGCTGCTTTCCCACGTTTGGTTTTGTGTTAAGGTGTAAGTTGATTAGGCACCCACCTGGCACACAATTTTCCAGATAAACAGGAGTTTCATGGTGGTTTCCTGCATTGAGAATCTTTTTCGCTCTATTTTAGAGCGATACCACGATGAAGGCAACGAGTACTTCAACAGGATCCAGTTCAATTGGATCCAACATTCCGGGTAATTATGTTTTGTTTCTTTTAAAATGCCGTGGAAAACTCGTCTTTTCGATGGCCCTCGTATTTTAAAATCTACTTTTTTTATAGCTTCAAAAGTTAGGATTTTTTTAACCAACTTTTTTTTAAAATTCTAAACTACATCAAATTTTATGAATATTTATTTGAATGTTGAAAAGTCTTAAATGTCTAAGCAATTATTAATGCTGCTATTGAGTATTTTCTGGCTTGTGAATACATAGTAATTTAAATGTCTAAGTATAGTAATTTAAATGTCTACTATAAAATTAACCAATTAATACTTATGTTTTTTCATTGTTTTTTTGTACGAGCAGGACCTGGCCGTAAACTATGAAAATATAAACGGGCCGGGCTTGGATGAAACTTTCAATTCCCACGCCGGGCCGTGCTGAGCCCGTGCCTGGAAATTCCTGTCCATGTAGACCTCTAGCATGTACCACTGGAGGGACATGCTAAAGAGACGGTCACCAATGCACAAAATTTATTCTGTAGCCACGATTTTATTCATTTTTTGACCGACAATCATTTTCAGGGAATTTCTTTATCTCTCTTGATCATCCCCCCCCCCCCCCCCCTGTTTTAAAACATTGTGAACTCTTTGACAAAAAAGCATCGATTAAAAAATTGGTTGCCTGTAAAGTCGGTATACGGGCGAAAGTTTTACGTGACAACGACTTTGAGTTGTAAAATAATTTTAATGTGAATATTCATTCGTATAGTAGGAAGAAGGATGAAATAATAGTAACAATTTAAAACATTTATTTATACAAAGAATTATATTTAAAACATTAATTTATACAAAGAATCTCGCACTGAATTTCATATTAACAAAATTTTATTTTTACCTTTACACATACATACGTATTTATATACAAATATACATACAATAACTTGCAATACACTGTGTTTGTTAAACACATTTTACTTCATGTTTATTGATGTCAAATGTTGAATTTTGTAAACAGCATATTAAAGAATTTTTCAATGAGCAGAATATAACTAAAGTAAAATGGCTTTCACTAATCACATATCATTAGTTTTCTATAATATACCACCGAATTACGAAATAAACTACACTTATTTTCTTTGTACTTTATACTAATAACTAATACATAACGTATTTCGTCTTAGTTTGATACTATCTAAAATTCCTATTAAGCACCGCCCCTTCCTTGCAGCGAATTCACATTCACGTTCAGAAAATGGTCCCACAAGTGACCGGAAAAAGTTAAGAGAAAAGTGAGCGCGTATCGTGAGCGGAGCGTAACGTAACGTAACGCAGTTTCTTGAAGTGTCTCCCGCCAAACCAATTTACAAGACGTTGTCACGTCAAAAAAAAATAATGCAGATTTTTGTATGTTATTTAGTTCTGAATTTCTAAATTAAAATTAAACCTTTTAAAGTTCCAAAATAAACGCGAAATAATTATTTAATAGAATTTAGTTAGTTTTATGAAGCCTACCATAAGAAAAATATTTTTTGTTACTTTTTTGGGGCTAAGAAGGAGGGGAGGGGGGGGGGGGCGCCAAATTGAAAATTTGCCAAGGGGCGCAGTTTTTACTTTGCTGGTGCCCCCCCAAAAGTTTTGGTCACGCTACGCCTATGCTGAGCAGACTTCATGTTGGGGAAACGAAATATCTCACCACTCTGTGTGATGTGGCGAGAAAATGCTTGGCGGGACTTCACGATTAGCGCCAATCAACAGACACAGGAGCGAACGGCAGTGTCTAAACAGTATCTCTAGGAATCACAAAACCGGAGCATGTGTATCTATCGTGCTCTCGCACTCGGCGAAGGCTATTTCTATTGTTTTTGTATAAAATTTATACAAATAGCACGCGTGGATCATATTGGAGGGTTTAATAAAAAAAAGAAAAAAAAATTAGTTTTTTGAATGTTTAAGTTATAAAAAAGTATTTTTCAAAATTTACTGATTAATATCATTATTAATTAATTACATAAATATATTACATAATTAATTAATATATAATATATTTACACAATAATAAAAATAATTATGTTATTTATATTTTTTAAAAAATTGTCATTTTTAATTAAAACTACATGCATTTTGTTTTTCAAGCTGCAATTAATTACATAATGTAATTAACATTATTATTAATAAATTATTACATATTCTTAATAATATTATTTATTAATTTATTGTTATATAATAATATTAATATAATCATGTATGATTTATATTGAAAAATCTATTATAGCTTTCTATAAATAAATACTTTATATTGGTTTAGTATTAATTAATAATTATAAAGTATAGCAATATAATTAGTATACCTGCTTTTTAAGAAGCTATGAACTTTGAATAATCATTATTGATAAAAAGTGAAAAAAAAATGTTGGTTATGTGTATATATTTTGTAATTAATACTTCAAATTTAAAAACCAATTTAAAGAAAATCCCAAATGTTTAAGATTAATTTACCATTCAGTATAAAAATTTATTATTATTTATTTAAAATAAGCTAATTGTATAGCATGAATATAGTTATAATTAGGATATAATCTAAATATTTATTATTTTTTATTAAAAAATGAATTAATTGTAGAGTATAAATGAAATATGTATGAACATTTTATAATTGTTAATATTTAACAATATTTATTAAATCAATACAATAAATTGTTAATGATTAATATAATTAAAATATAATAAATGTAATATTACTAATATGAAACTAGAATTAAATATTTAGTGCAATTAAAATGATTTCAATGTTTATCAAAATATAGCATTCTGCAAATCTAGATCATATTTTAAAATTGGTAGTAGAGACCACTTTTTTTTCCAGATATTTAAAAGAAGAATACAGTACATATCACTTTCGAAAAATAACATGTAATTTAATCTGAAATTAGATTTTAGCTGCGATTAAAATCTGTTAAATGAATTTTTATTTGCAAAATGTCCTGGAACTAATGCTTGAATTACCAATTTTTCAATACTTGCATGGGTATTATTTGATTATCCTGTCGATTAATTTTGCCAAATTATACAAATCCCCTAACTATCTGAAAAGTTAAACAAACTGACATAATTTTTATTTTAAATAACAAAAAAAGAAAAAAAAAAAAGAAAAAAAAAAAAAAAAAAAACAATTAAGTTAGTAAACCATTAATAAAAATGTAAATAAAAAGTCAAATTAAAAATCACTTGATGATGTGAAACGCATTTACCCTGTTTAATATCAAGTGAATGTGACATTTACGATCATACATTATTGGCATTTAATCTTATAATTTTTTTATAGTTTTTTTTTAATCGACAGGATAATGAAGTAGTAGTACCCTTGCATGTATAATTTATCAGACCTGTAACAAAAACTATTCACCAATAATTAAATTACTAAAAAATATACACTATTCCAGGGATGCACAACCTTTTTACCAGAAAATCGGTTGACACCAGAATATTTGAAAAGTGTAGTTTATTTTCTTTAATAGCAAAGTTTCTGTCATTACTATAAGGAAAATTATTCTGAATAAAAATAGTGGTATAATTGTGGCCCGCGGGCTAAAGGTTGTGCACCCTTGCACTATTCTATTCATTGAAATGAATAAAATAGTGTATGATACTTTGACATTATTTCTTTAAACATTAAGCTAAAAGTACATAACAAAAAATGTGTAGTCAGATAAGCATGTGACAAGCATCTTGGCATTTATTTTTGCGTGCTTTTTATGATACTTGCTGTTCAGATTCCGGAATATTTTTATTTGAAATAATGTTACCAGTTACTCATAGTAATAAAAATATCAAGGCAACTGTTAGAAATATTACAACTGATTTTCTACTATCAATGTTTTAATAGCATTAAAATTATTTCATAAGAATGTATAGCATTAAAACTATTTCATAAGAAAGAGTCCAATATTATATATTTCATTAAATTTAGAAGAAAATAGGGGTAAGGGATATACTATCCTCTAGTATGACATCCATCAAAACAACAATCTAATATAATTATTCATGTCTTTATTATTGCATATTCAATTTTTATAAGGATAGATTGTGGGAGAACATGATAAAATTACTTTAAAAAGGGGAAGAATCCTTAAAGTGACATTTAATATTCCAAAACAAAATATAAACATTTATACTTTAATTATTAAACATTAAAATCTCACAAGACTTTAACAGAAAAAAAATATAGCTTAAAAATACATTTTTGAGGGGTGGAAAAATTGTACTCTTTATATCTCTAATAATATACTGTTATTTTTATTTAATGTATATTTAATAATATACTCATATTTTAATTATAATATCTTTACAATACAGTTCAGTTAGTCCCTCAACCAAATAATTGATTTAATGCTTGTTGATTTTAAGATTTTAAATGTGTTTAAATCTTCAAAAAAAAAAAAAAAAAAAAAATCAGACAATGAAATTAGTAAATTTTTAGACTTTTTAATCTTATTCAAATATGATATGTAAATATGTAATACGTCTTTTAATAATTAATATTATAAAAGTTCACAATGAATTTGAGAATCTAAAATTTAAGTAATGTCTAAATTTAATATTAGTTAATAAAAAAAAATCATAATGTGATTTTTTTATTGACCAACACACATAAATATTGAGTTATGTATAGTACATAAAATCCATAGCTCGTTAAATAATGTATTGTGAAAAAAAAGTTTAATTTAATATTTTTAAACTTCATTACTTTAATAAAATAAATCCATTTACACGGAGTTCATTTTTATTATTCAAATTTGTTATTGTTGCACTTTTCCAAAGCAAAATTTGTAATCAATTTTGTGAATAATTTCTGTGCACGTATTTTTTCTCTACAATTCTTCTAAGTTCAAATATAACAAGTCTGTGAAAATTACAGTTTTGTGAACTTGCGGTGTGGTGTAAATACACAGAATCTTTCTCTACTGCTCGAGCTCGCTCTTCTTCACGCGATCAACATAAACATAAACAGGACTGCTACCATGGAGATAGAATAGAAGAAGGAGAACAGAGAAGATAGGCTTTTCCCAACAGAACTTAGCCCCAAAGTATTGCCCGGTGCATGGCGTGGCGCTAGTGATGGTGGACTGACTTTCAATCACATGACCTGTTTGACTAGTCTCTCGACTAATCTGCTAGCGGGACGTAGGGGGCGCCTGATTTCATCATCTTCCAAACCTCCGGAAATGCCAGCCAGACTCGGAAAGACTTTAGAGGCAAAAGTGGAAGCACCGTCTTTGTTCTCCTTCTACTATTTCTATCTTCATGCTGCTACACTCTCCATGAGCGAAAACACCCTCACGTATTTATCTCACAAATCCGGAAGTCTCGCCAAGCATTTTCTCGCCACATCCTACAGAGTGGTGAGATATTTCGCTTCCCTTCACGTTGAGCACACAAATGAGATGTATGTTGTTCAATAAACAAATAAACAAAAACATAAGCTAGAGCGCGTTCAGTGGAGTCACCATTTACGCATCGGTAGGATCGGTTAGGGAAGTTCCAATCAGCTGATCATCTTTTCATCTGCCAATCACCACTACTACATTGACCTCCAGACACACCCATGATTCTCTCAGTCACCAATCACAGCTACTGTTTCATGATTCTTTGACCTCTAGCGGTCGATTTGTGACGTCATATGAAACTGCCCTTGGTAAGGGATCGAACTAGCAAAGATAAAATCTCGGTTACTTGGGTCACTTAATCGATTACATAAACATTTATGACAACAACAATAAAAGAATAATCACAGCAACGTAATACAGATGGTGCTGCTAATAAATAATGGAGTCAACCCGTAGAAACTGGTCACTTACCATGACCGGTCCATAGATGTAGGAATAACTAGATTACGCACACGGGGAGGAAAGTTGATTCTCCGCGCGCGAACGATTCTTCTCCACTAGAGTGGCAAATGGCCGGCGATCCAGTAATCAATGTATGAAAATGCGCATTCATAAAATGCATTTATATCTATATACATATACATATTTTAATCCTTCGTGAATATTTCAAAGTTTATATCTGATTTTTAATCACCAATTAGTACTTTTAATCGCGAAGTTACTTTTTATGAATAAAATATATAAGAATAATGGAATTTTTTTAACAACTATCTTTAAATACCTTTTAACCTGGAAGTTAAACAAAACAGTATGCGCATCAAAATCAGTAATTGGCATTTTTTTAGGGGCGTCCGTAATTATGTAAATACATAGCACGTATAGTTGTCGTTCAGTCCGTCCGTCTGTCTGTCGATCCGTCCACATACAACAACACAAAAACTACCCAACCGAATCGTTTGAAAATTAAAATATGCAATCATTACTTAATTTTGTTGAGTCATTTCAAATTTTATGAAAATCGGATGCATAGATCAATTACAGGGACAATCAAAAGTATTCCGTTACATTACGGTGAATGGAGAAAAAAGTTTCAAATGCATTGTAATCGTTTTAAATTTAAAATATACAATTATTAGATAATTTTGTGGAGTAATTTCAAAGTTTATGAAAATCGGATGTATAGTTTAATTAGAGGGGCAATCAAAGTTATTCCATTACAATACGATCAATAGGAAAAAATAGTTTCAAGTACATTTTAATTATGTACTTGAAACTATTTTTTCCTATTGAAAAAATAGTTTCAAGTTTCAATAGTTTCAATCTCTTTCGAATATAATAGAATTGACATGAAACTATAAAGTATATATATACTAAAATATACATTCTGTACAATCTGTGATGCAAAGAATTTTTATTATTAAATTACAGGGCCTCACAAAAGTGTTTATAAATAGAAAAAAATAGTTTCAAGTACATTTTAATGATGTTAAACTCTTTCGAATGTAATAGAATTGACATGAAACTATAAAGTATATATATACTAAAAAATACATTCTGTACAATCTGTGATGCAAAGAATTTTTATTATTAAATTACAGGGCCACACAAAAGTGTTCCACTACATAATGCTATACGTGGAAGCATTGTTTGGGGCGTGTTTTTATTATATTAAAATATTTCACATTTTATGAATATGATATACGTTGCTGAGGTGTAATAGAAGTTACTTCCTGTATATTTACAGGAACACAAAAAAGATTTCGACCAATATACTGTATCCAAAATACTGTTTACTATAACAGCAAGATTTGAATATTTTTAAAATTTCGTTATAGTACGAACGAACCTCATTTGCTACGCTTTACGTGCAATTTCCAACTTGTTTTTATTTTTTTTTCCTCTGAGAAAAATAAATATTTTTTAAATGGATGTACAATTTTAGATGATTTTATTTTCTTTTTCCAGGAAGTTTATAATAATGTTTAAAGTAAAATTTTTCCTCACTTTGCAACTTTTAACCTCCTCCTTTACATTCAATGACTTCTATTTTGTTCTTCACATAATATTTCAAAATTTCCAGACGTTTAAAATATTTTTTCTCCGTCCTTTCTGCTCATGTTTCTTTGCAATGACAATAAATTATTGTGTCAAATTTTCCTTACTCACTAAACTTAAAACATTTCTTTCCCAGCCATAGTTGTTAATCGTTCATCTCGCCCCCCCCCCCTAAAAAAAGTGCAAAAAGTTAAATACAAAAAAAATAAAAACATACTTATTTTAGCTGTGCTATCTTTTTATTTGTGTGTGTGTGAAAAAAATTAAATAAATAAAAAAAAAATAAAATAAAAAAATGAATAAAAAAGCATTAATAATGTACATTTTTATATTATTTTTTAGCCAAACATTGCTCAACAAAGGTAGACAAAGCATGAAATATTTTACCAAGGTCAATATTCTTAATAGATCTTTGGTATTTTTAAAATACAACATGAATGAAGTGATAAATAAATACGTTCATTTACATTTTATAAAAAGTGTGAATGAGTGAATTAGCTGAAAAATTATAATTTCTGTCCATTTCAATTTTAAGATATAATAACTAGAACGATAAAAAAAAATCCAATTCTTTGAATTACTTAATAACTCATCAGACAAAATCACAATAACGTATATCTGCTATACATTACTGTGGTAGAATAGCAAGTTCCACTTGCTTTTTGCCACTCTAATGGATGTTGCCACTGAGCCGCAACAGAATCAAAAGGTATTGGGAGAATAACATTGAATGCGTAATCTAGTTATTCCTATATCTATGGACCAGTCACATTGGTCGCTTCGATTAGGGCTGCTGAACCATAGATATAGGAATAACTAGATTGCGCATTCAATGTTATTCTCCCAATACCTTTTGATTCTGTTGCGGCTCGGTGGCAACATCCATTAGAGTGGCAAAAAACAAGTGGAACTTGCGAGATATACCATAGTGATGCATAGCAGATACACGTAATTATGATTTTGTTTGATGCGTTATTAAGTAATTCAAAGAATTGGATTTTGTTTTTCGTTCTTGTTATATCTTAAAATTAAAATGGGCAAAAATTATATATATATTTTTTTTTTAACTAATTCACTCATTCACACTTTTTATAAAATGTAAATGAACAGATTTATTTATCCCTTCAATTAAGTTGTATTCTAAAAGCACCAAAGATTTATTAAGAATCTTGGTAAAATATGCCATGCTTTGTCTACCTTTGTTGAGTAATGTTTGGCTAAAAAATAATCTAAAAATGTGCTTTATTAATTTATTTATTAACACACTCACAAGTAAAAAAAAAGCATGGCTAGAATAAGTTTTTTTTTTTTTAGTACTTATTGTATTACATTTTTTTTTTTTTGGGGGGGGGGGAAGGAAATGAACGATTAACAACTATGGTTGAAAAAGAAATGTTTTAAGTTTAGTGGGTAAGGAAAATTTGACACAATAATTTATTGCCAATGCAAAGAAACATGGGCAGAAAGTAAGGAGAAAAATATCTTAAACGTCTGGAAATTTTGAAATATTGTGTGAAGAACAAAACAGAAGTCATTGAATGTAATGGGGGAGGTTAAAAGTTGCAAACTAAGGAAGAATTTTACTTTAAATATTATTGTAAACTTCCTGGAAAAAGAAAAGAAAATCATTTAAAATTGTACATACATTTTTAAAAATTCTATTTTGCTTAAAGAAAAAAAATAAAACCAAGTTGGAAATTGAACGTAAAGCGTAACAAATGAGGTTCGTTTGTACGATAACGCAGTTTTAAAAATATTCAGAATTTACAGCTATAGTAAACAATACTTCGGATACAGTATAGTGGTCGAAATCTTTTTTGTATTCCAGTAAATATACAGAAAGCAACTTTTATTACAGCTCAGCAACGCATATCATTTTCATAAAATGTGAAATACCGTAATTTCGGGTGTATAAGCCGCGGATCAAACAATTCTTTTTGGATCCAGAAATCTTATTTAGTGATTGAAGACAAATATTTACGGCGATCTAACTTGTTATATTTGTTTCTTAAAAATTTCTGGGTCGAAAAAGAATTGTTTTATCTGCGGCTTATACACCCGATATTACGGTAGCTTAATACAATTATAACACGTCTCAAAGAATGTTTCCCCGTATAGCATTAGGTAGTGGAATACTTTTGTGTGGTCCTGTAATTTAATAATAAATATTCTTTGCATCAGAGATTGTACAGAATGTATATTTTAGTATATATATACTTCATAGGTTCATGTCAATTTTGTTATATTCGAAAGAGTTCAACATCATTAAAATGTCTTGAAATTATTTTTTCCTATTGATCATAAAGTAATGGAATATTGTTCCTCTAATTAAACTATTCATCCGATTTTCGTAAAATTTGAAATGACTCAACAAAACTATGTAATAATCATGTATTTTAAATTTCAAGCGATTAAAATACATTTCAAACTTTTTTACCCATTGACCGTAAAGTAACGGAATACTTTTGATTGTCCCTGTAATTGATCTATGCATCCGATTTTCATAAAATTTGAAATGACTCGTCAAAATTAAGTAGTAATTACATATTTTAGATATCAAATGATTCAGTTGGGTAGTTTTTACGTTGTTATATGCGGACGGACGGTCAGATCTAACGACAATTATAGGAGCTACGTATTTACATAATTACAAACCTAAAAAAGATGATAGTTACTGATTTTGATGCGCATACTTTTTGTTTAACTTCCAGGTTAAATGGTATTTAAAGATAGTTGTTTAAAAAAAATCCATTATTCTTATTTATTTTATTCATAAAAATTAACTTAGCAATTAAAAAAAAAAAAAAAACTAATCGTGGTTAAAAATCAGATATAAACTTTGAAATATTCACGAAAGCTTAAAATATGCATGTGTATATAGATATAAATGCATTTTAAGAATGTGCATTTCCATACATTGACCACTGGATCGCCGGCCATTTGCCACTCTAGTGGAGAAGAATCGTTCGCGCGCGGAGAATCAACTTTTCTCCCCGTGTGCGTAATCTAGTTATTCCTACATCTATGTGCTGAACGCGCTCTTTTGGAAATATCGACAAGGTTTGTTTGATATATAATCGATTGAAATTCGAATATTTTATTTTTTGTCAATAAACGAAAACGACCGAACATCCGACCGAATGTTAGTACCACTAAAGACTATCTTCTGCTAGTGTATTGCTTACTTTATAAACTTCTATAGAAAATCGCTGTAGAGTATTATACAGACACCTCATTTGAAATAGAAATTATCTTTTGTTGTAGCTTTTTTAAGTTGTTATTTGTCATCGTTAATAGTGCCATAACCATTCCGGCTCAAAGGTCCCTATATCAACGTTCGTTCTATACTCAGATTTTGCCAGTGCCTCTACTTTATTATATTCTCGCTGTTTCGTTTCATACAAATTGAAGTGGACCCAATTTGTTCAACACATTTGTTCTATTGTTTTTGCAAGTTAATAACTTTATTTTAAAAAAAATGGTAAGTCTATTATTCTTTTTCTTTGTGTTTTTGAAATCCAAACTAAAAATTTTGCTCTTGTTGTTTAAAACTTTAATGCCGGGCAGTCATAAAAAAAAGACTTATGTATATAGCTCTAGAGCATTTTTTAACTTAATATTCTTTTTTGATTTAAATGATGCTCTTTTCATTTTAGCAAATTTACAGGAGATGCAGTTCTTGGCTAATTTTGACAGCATTGGAGAAATCTGCAACACATTCATTTTTGCTAGTATTAACTAAGTACTCATTATTTACAGTTCAAAATCTTTCATGCCACAATTCATTTAAGTTGTAACTTTTGCAATTTGAGTAGCTGAAATCTCGAGTTGCCTTCCTCTTCATGTTAGTTTTTTTTAGCTTAAAGATTTCAAAAAGTAGTAGTAATTTTTCCTAACTGCACAAAAAAATAATCAATTCCAATCTTTGTCGTATACAACAAGTTTGCCCTTACTACACCTGATGTTTCAAGCTTATTGCCAAACAAGAGATTTTTACATAAATTAGGATTATGCAAAACATTTTTAAGAATAACTAAAGTACTCATTATATACAGTAGAGGTCTGCACGGGCCGAAATTTCCAGGCCCGAAAGTTAAAATTTTGGCCCGGCCCGAACGAAAGAAATATTGGCCCGGCCCGGTCCGGAAAAAAGTTTAAAATTCGGCCCGAACCCGGCCCGGCTCGAGTGAATTTCTACAGTACATTGATCTTTAATCTTATGGAAGAGTTCTGACCAAAAAAAATTATATTAGTCTTTTTTTTCCATGTTTATAATCACCATTTATGCAGAAGTGCCGTAGGCTGCGATATTTATGCTTTTAAATTAATCTTTGTTGTATGTAAATGTTTCAGTTATCACTAGTATTATTAATCCATATTCCCTGTAATGGAGACAAAAAATCAAAAAAGCGGTACATGGTAAATTTTCCAAAGGCGAAATCGCTTTGGAACGAAAAAAAAATGCATTCCTTTCTTAACAGATGTAAATGTTTAATATATTTTTTTTCTCCCGTATTGTTGTATTCATTTTGCATGGATGAACATTTTAAAAGACACTCTCAGTTGGGTCATTCCACATGAATTCAACCAATGGGTGTTGCATCATAGTCACAGATTTTTTTTTAAATTTTATCATAGATAGACATAGTAGTGAAACCCTCAAATCTGAAATTTAAAAGTAATTTTCACAATATTGGCCGAGATATGGCCATTTGAAAACTGGCCATTTTTACGAAATGGCGGCCATCTTGGAATTGTATCACTGTCTAAATATGGCCATAACTTGACAACTAATGGCTCAAATTTTCTATATCTGGTACCAATTTGAAGCTATTTGTACAAAGAATGAATATTTCACATCAAAACAATAATAAATTTTCATTTTTTTACTTTTTATTATGTGCAAAGTGAAAATTTCACCGCAAAAAAGGGCAGATTGTAATGGCTCATAAAAAAAATGAATCATCATGAATTTTTCTGAAACTTGGTAAAAACGTTGCTCCATCTGTGTGCTTTAAATAAAAAAAAAATTGGAAAGGTAAAATTTGTTGTTTTAAAATAAATGGTTTTTTACACATAAGGTGTCATTAACCAAATAATGATATTTTTAGAATCTGTAAGCATTCCTGATTCAAAAAATAATGGTTAAAATAAAATTTTCTAACATCTAAATTAATCTAAAAGTATAATCAAAACCTCGTTTGTACTAATTTTGTAGAAATCTACCCCCAGCCCCCCTCCCCCCCCCCCAAAAAAAAAAATTAGACAATTCAAAAAATTTTACACTGAAAAAGATAAGAAAATAATTAAGGAATATAATGTATAATTATAAAATACCTATAAATGCAGTGCATATATATATGATAATTTACTTCACATATAGGGGCGAGTGGGGTGGAATGGGACAGTAGGTTTTTCTCTTTAAGTATCATTCTAAATATGTCATCAATCACACATTAGGTGAAGTAATGGTACCCCAATCTTCAGTTGAAAAAAGTAGCTGATTTACATAAGCTTGCAATTATATAAAGAAAAAGATTATTTCAAAAATGAAAAGTAAATTTAGTTCATATACTTTTTACGCTTTCTGTATAATGATTTGATTATGCATAGATGTAACAGTTTCTCTATATATGGAACATTATACTGTAAAATTAGAGAGGTAAAATTTGTTGTTTTAAAAATGGTTTTCTACATATAAGATGTCATTGACCCAAATAATGATTATTTTAAAATCTGTAAGTATTCTTAATTTAAGAAATATTGGTTAAAATGAAATTTTCTAGCATCTAAATTAAAGTATTGTGTTTATATTATATAATTCAATAAAGAAATATCAATTTGCAGTTATTTACACTAAATATTTATTTTTACAGTACTTTTTATTTCATTTCATTCAAAATATGATAATATAATTCTCAAAACATATTTACATAAATATTTTAAATACCTTACTATGGAATGCATGAAAAAAAAAGGCACATAATATTTTCTCCAGAAATGTTGGGGAAATACTAGCTGTAAATTACAGAGTTAAATTATTCAATTGTGTAATTTAAATACAATAAATATATATAAATGAGTTAATTGAGTTGAGATTTGTTATTTTTTGTTCACACTGAATTAAAATTTATATGAACAAAAATCTAGATATGATGAGACAAAAAAATAAATAACAATAATATAATACAAATCCAGGGCAAAACATTGAATATGATGAGAAATAAGCCAAAGTTTAAAATTATACATGGAACAAATCTAGACAAAATAAGAAGAAAATATTTACTTACATGCATATAACTTTATAATATAGCAGTTTTTTCTTCAGATTTAAGCTAAAATGGATTTAATTAGTTTTAAAGTTTAAAAATAATGCTTGAATTGTT
Organism: Maratus speculifer; assembly: GCA_964019185.1. Lineage (NCBI taxonomy): Eukaryota > Metazoa > Arthropoda > Arachnida > Araneae > Salticidae > Maratus > Maratus speculifer. The sequence continues at coordinate 79,008,161 of OZ025299.1, forward strand.
CGAGTTTCCTCTGGTGGAACAGTATATGTTCTTCCTGTAGCAGTTAAAGGAATAGGGTCATTCCACATGAATTCAACCAATGGGTGTTGCATCATAGTCACAGATTTTTTTTTTTTAATTTTATCATAGATAGACATAGTAGTGAAACCCTCAAATCTGAAATTTAAAAGTAATTTTTGCTGATTTTTGTAACTTTTGTCTGCAAATAACCAAGTTTCCTCTTTGAGCTACGCCTATTCATTTTTATTGGCGATAACTCTAACATTTCACAGCTTTTGTTTAATTGTTCCATTACTACTGTGGGTTCACTAAATTCTGGATCAGAGATGCTTTTCATGTCAACAGGGTTATTCTCTGCAATAGTGCAAAAAGTGGTTCCCAGCCATATAAATGCTCTAAATTTCATTTTATTTTTATTTATTTATACTTTTATTAGAAGGTCTAAAGTTTGTTTATTAGGGGCAGGGCGTAAAATTTAAAAATAAACAAATTTAATATTTAAAAATGTAAGATATATCATGCAAATATCATTCCCTCACCTCTCCCCTACCCATACTACCATACTTTACTGCCTGATTTTTTCCATTCAGAAATAAAAATAATTAAAAACACCCTAAGCAAAATAAAGTTCTTAATTGGTACCTTACAAAAAATAATAAAAATATTATTTTTTACTATAATTATGTAGTCTACTCAATCAATTATATGTCTCCCCATGTTAGACCATCATTCCCTCACACCTTGCTATTATCGCAAATATCCTATCACTAAAGATGAGCAGCAGTCTAGCATTCTTCACAGAGAGGAAGCTAATTTGAGTACTTGTCAGTCCAGCAACATAAATTGGTGGTATAAGTTTTTGTTAATTTTCTAGAAATTTTTTTCAATCAGAAAATCAGGGAGTATTTTTATTAGCAGTCATTCCCTCATACAGAATGCTAAATTTTTAGCAATTTTCAAAATTTTTAATTTTATCATACATTATATATTATGTATTTTTCTTTAAGGAATCAGTTCGTTTTTTTCCATAATTTTGCATTTTTCATGACAATTAGTAAAAACATCTTAATTTCATCATTCCCTCACTCGTCATTCCCTCACATTTATTGTTATGAGTTAATGATAAAGTGAATGGGGAATATGTACTTTTGTTTAAAATTTTATAACGATTTCTGCTGCTATTAAAATCTTCAACAATTGATCAATTACTAACAATTTATCCAATTTTTATGAAAATTTACTTATGTAATATTCAAGTCAGACTGCTTGGTCAAATTTGCAGTATTGTAGAGAATAACCCAACAATAGAAATCATCTTATTTATTGATGAATAGCAGGAAGTACATATTTTTTTTCCTGGAATGAGGATGTCTGGATTTGTCATAGACATATCTAAAGAAATTGTTTTCAGTGATTTTGCTCTGTTACTATTTGGATGTTTATTAAATGGATCACAACACTGTCTCTGATTTAAACTATAAAATTTTAGAAATTTATCCTTGTGAACCTTGCATATATTCGCATGCAAAAAACTTTTTTCATCTGGGATTATATAATGTAACCTTTTTTTTAATAAATGTAAATCCCGTGGGGATAATTGAAGAACAGAAATAACATCAGTACTCAGAGAAACATTGAGTTTTTTACATACAAAACACTCCATCTCCACTGTATAATAAGTACAAAATAATTATTGTATGTCTAAATACACTTCATTGAAAACTTTAGAAGTGGTATATTCTATTTAAAAGGAATTACTCAAGTTTCTTGGACATTATGATGCAAGATTACATCATACTTTAATTATAGCCAATTAAGAAGCAGATGAAGTAAAGCAGCAATCTTTTCTTTAAATTGCATCAGCTCATATAGAACATGATGCAAGATAGCATCATACTTTGATTATAGCCAATTAAGAAGCAGATGAAGGTACAGTAGCAATCTTTTCTTTAAATTGCATCAGCTTATATAGAACATGATGCAATATTACATCAGCTTATAGAAACATAATGAAATTTTTACATCATGTTTTGAATTCAAAATTTAAAATTTTGAATTCATGTTTTGATTCTTGAAATAATCTTTTTCTTTATATAATTGCAAGCTTGTGTAAATTAGCTACTTTTTTCAACTGAAGATTGGGGTACCATTACTTCATCTAATATGTGATTGATGAAATATTTAGAATGATACATAAAGAGAAAAAACTACTGTCCCATTCTACCCCACTTGCCCCTATATGTGAAGTAAATCACCATATGTATGCATTGCATTTATAGGTATTTTATAATTATACATTATATTCCTTAATTATTATCTTATCTTTTTCAGTGTAAAATTTTTTGAATTGTCTAATTTTTTTATTTTTATTATTTTTTTTTGGGTGGGGGGGAGGGGGGCTGGAGGCAGATTTCTACAAAATTAGTACAAATGAGGTTTTGATTATACTTTTACATTAATTTAGATGTTAGAAAATTTTATTTTAACCATTATTTTTTGAATCAGGAATGCTCACAGATTCTAAAAATATCATTATTTGGTTAATGACACCTTATCTGTAAAAAACCATTTATTTTAAAACAACAAATTTTACCTTTCCAATTTTTTTTTTATTTAAAGCACACAGATGGAGCAACGTTTTTACCAAGTTTCAGAAAAATTCATGATGATTCATTTTTTTTTATGAGCCATTACAATCTGCCCTTTTTTGGGGTGAAATTTTCACTTTGCACATAATAAAAAGTAAAAAAATGAAAATTTATTATTGCTTTGATGTGAAATATTCATTCTTTGTACAAATAGCTTCAAATTGGTACCAGATATATAAACTTTGAGCCATTAGTTGTCAAGTTATGGCCATATTTAGACAGTGATACAATTCCAAGATGGCCGCCATTTTGTAAAAATGGCCAGTTTTCAAATGGCCATATCTCGGCCAATATTGTGAAAATTACTTTTAAATTTCAGATTTGAGGGTTTCAGTACTATGTCTGTCTATGATAAAAATTTAAAAAAAATCTGTGACTATGATGCAACAAGTTTTCCTTAAATTGGTTGATTTCACATGGAATGACCCAGTTTTCAGTTTAGAAAAAAATTCCGTCATAATCTTGTTTTTTTTTTTTTGTGTGTGTGTGTGTGTTTAATTCTATTTTAAAATGCCTAATAATCAAAGATTCTTTAAAAGGAATAAATTCTAATGTTTAATTGTAGAATAATGACGGCTTAAAAGTATATGCTTTTTTTGCAGAAATTTTTGGACAAAGCCAAATATTACTGATTTATAAAAAGTCGAGAAAAGGATTTTCATATAAAAAGATTCAATAGGAACTGATTATTTTGGTCCATGAAAACTAGGAAGAATGGAATCAGTCTCGGCTTCGTACGGGAAAAAAAAATAGGCCCGGCCCAATACTCCAGCAAAAAAATTAAGGTCCGAGCCCAGCCCGGCCCGAAAAGATTAGTGACTAGGCCCGGCCCGGTCTGAAAGGATTAGTGACTAGGCCTGGCCCGGCCCGAATGCCATTATTGAAAATCGGCCTGAGTCTGTGCAGACCTCTAATATACAGTTCAAAATCTTTCATACCACAATTCATTTAAGTTGCAACTTTTGCAATTTGAGTAGCTGAAATCTCAACAAGTTTGCCCTTATTACACCTAATTTTTCAAGCTTATTGCCAAACAAGAGATTTCTGCATAAATTTGGATTACAGTGCTTGAAATTCTATTTTTCCAAGGAGGGGAGTCTCCCTACCAACATTTATAAATGGAGGGGAGTTTAGCTGTTTGGGAGGGAGAAATTTTTTTTTAAAACCCGCTATTATTTTATGTGCTATTTAAAGAATTACCAGATTACATGCATGACAAAATATCATCAAATCAATTTTTAACAACAATTCAGAATAATTGTGTAAAATGTACACTTTCTAGTTTTTACTGATCGTAAATTCTTTCCTGGATCTAATTATTTTTGTTACAGGTCTAATTATTATTTTAATAATAATTAATGCTAATTATTGTTTTGATAATAATTAATAAAACTTCTAATTAATTTAATAAATTTATATTTATAATTTATAATTAATTGTTATAATTAAAACCAATATTATTTTTCTGTATATTAAATGTGCAAGATAATAATTTAATTATAAAATAATGCATATTTGAGTGTAGAAGATAAGAAGTATTACTATTGTTCACATTTCTTTTAAAAAGGGGCAGGTCAAATTTAACGAAAAAGACTTTTTCTTAAAAAATGAATAGTAATTTCGTTGAGTAAAGGGTAACTTTTTGTTTAATGAATGGCTACTTTTAGAAATTACATTAACTCAGAAAGATTTGGAGCTATCAGAAACAGATTTTAGAGCAGAAAGAAATAAATTAAAAAATAAACAAATATATTGAAGCAAGAAAATTAGCTTGTTGTACCGAAAAATGCACTCCTGGCAATATTATTTTTTTCAGGGAGGCTGGGGTAAGGGTTTCCCTTTGACTAAATTTGCATTTTTTCGCTATCTTATGAAATTTGTCTTTTTTTACGATCTTTTCAACAAAATCTGCCGTTTTTTTGGGGGGGATTTTTTGACAAAAATTGTCTTTTTTTTTTGTGAATCTTTTGAGGAAATTTCCCATGTTTATGCGATCTTTTGATGAAATCTGCCATTTTATCGTGTTCTTTGTCGAAAATTCTCATTTTTCGCAATTTTTTCGGGAAATTTGTCGTTTATAATGAATCTTTTGTCAAAATTTGATTTTTTTTGTGACTTTTTGATGAAAACTGCCGTTTTACAAGATTCTGTGACGAAATTAGCCATTCCTTCGCGCATCTTTTGACGAAATTTGTGGCAAATTATTCATTTTTACGCGATTTTGTTTAACAATATTTGCCTTTTTTTCGCAAACCTTTACAAAATCACGCGTCTTGTGGAACGCATAATAGCTGTTTTTTTCTGTGCCATCTCTGATTTTTTGCATAATTTATGCGCCATAGCGCGTCCGTGGCATCACTGTTTAATAATTTTTGAAGTTGAATGCATTATTTTATTTTATTTTGTGTTATTTTAATTATTTTTGAGAATTCGGAACAGAATCACCTTTTTTTGCCGCGGAAAATAGAACGAAACTCTTCAATGGATTGCAGGAAAAAAATTGCAAAATTTGTCCATCGGTTGCAGAAAAAAAATCTTGATTTTCAATGATCTTTGGCAGTAAAAAAAGTCACAAAATATGTCGATCAGTCGCACGAAAATATCACAAAATTCGCAAAACGGTCGTGGGAGTTGATCATAGTTTCAAAATGCAGATTTGTTTGGGCGGGAGCCTCCCGTCCACGTTATGATTTTGGGCGGGATTTCAAAATTTTGGGTGCAAATCCTGCCATCCCGCCCTGAAATTCAAGCCCTGGATTATCCAAAATATTCTTATGTATAATTTGATTGAAGCCACAATCTTTACATTTTACAAAAAAAATTACAGGACCCTTTTTTTAAACAGGACTTTCTTTTTCTCTAACTGCAAGCAACATCTGCATGTTTGAAACCGGTTCAAAATCCAAAAATCAGATTTTTATCATCACAAAAACCGAGCTTTTCCCAGGTTTGTAAAGGGACAGGGTGCTGCTGTTGTGGAAAGGGCATTTTTTGTATTCTTCAGGGCACATTTTTAATTTTTAAGGACTCTTTTATAAAGTTGACCCTAGAATCTTACTGCCTTTTTTTAATGTGACCATTCGATTCAATTCTTTCTTGTAGCAAAAGGAAAAAGCAACGAAAAAATCCATTGGTTGCGGGGATAAATGTTATTCAATTGATTGGGATATCTTAAAATTTCTCAATCACTCATACAAAAATCTTCAATCAGTCACAAGGAGGGGAGATCACAAAATTATGTTGTCAAAGACCAAAAAAAGAAAAACTTTATGGGTCACGTTAAAGAATTTTGAAATTTGACAACTAGTCATATAAAAAAAATCATGAAACTCTTCAGCTGTTGATGCGGAACAAAAAAAAAAAAAAAAAAAGAAAAATTTCCAACCTGTTTCTGAAAATCTCCTGCAAGATTTCCGTCATTCAGTCATCAGAAAATGTCTGAAAATTCATTAATCGGTAGAAAGAAAATATCCTGAAATTTGTCAATAGGTCACGAAGTGAAAGTTTCAATATTCAACAATCAATTGCAGGAAAAAATAGCGATATTCAAATATCGATCCATAAAACAAATCCTAGAAATATTAAGAAATTAGTGAATCTTTCGGGAAATTTGTCATATCAACTGGGGAAGAAATATTGCAAAATTTAATCGTAGTGAAGTGTCACAGAATTGTACAGGTGACTAAAATAGTTGAGAATCCTATTACAACAAGATAAAGTAAAAAAACTAAAACCCAACTACGACAAAAAACTACGCTGAAAAAGTATAAAAGTACCCCATGAATACAGGTAAAGTCACAAGCAAATGCTAGTAATATATAGATATATTCAAAATGTACAAGTAAAGCGCTTTTGAATGATACCAAACACGGCATATTTATCTTAACTTTATTTTTTGACGTATGACGCTTCCAGTATTTGGTAGTAGTGACGCACATATCCGTCGATGGCAGCAAATGGGTAATGGACCGATTAGTGGATGAGGTCGTTAGTGTAATGTGTAAATGTGTAATGTAGATTGAAGGTTTCATGTATTAAGATGACCTAGGAAGATTTCTTAATCTATCTAATTCTGCTAACGATTGACTGTCATGTGGATTTTTAAGCAACTTATTATGATCCAAGGCACTTATAAACAAACCCTCTATGGTTTTGACTCTACTGAGAGCGACATAGGCCTGTCCTTTAGCAAACAATGACTTTCCTAGATCGATAACTGCTTTATCCAGAGTACAACCTTGTAATTTATGTACAGTACAACCCCAAGAAAGAATCAGCGGGAGCATTTTACGCTGAATTTTCCCAGACCCCCTCAAGCCGTCAAATTCAGTGAGGCAAGGCTCGATTCTGACAAGTCCGTTAATATCGGCTTTTATGGATGCGTCGTCAAATTGTATGAGAACAGCGCTTGGCTGTTCTCCCTGTTCCAACTGATCGCGCCGAAGAGCAGGCCATTCAAAGGCCTTCACCACTCCCATCGCTCCGTTTACTAAACCCTGGTTTACATTCAAATTTCTACGAAGCATTACTCTGGAGCCGATTCCCAGTTCGATACTGTTTATTATACCCCCAGTCTTATTGGGGTCACTAGGTAAATGCTCAGGTTTCGGGGTCTGTCCGTATGTCTTCGATTCAGTAGATGTATCTATTGCTGTGATGGTGTACATTTTAGTAAGTAATGTTAAACGTTCCGACATCTTGGTGTTATATGCCTCTACCTGTTTCAAAGTGGGATATATATGTACTATTTCATCATAATCGTTTGTTTCATTAGTTATTTTTCTTGTGTCTAACGTGGCCAGTTGTTCTAAGGTCAGTTTGCCTACTCTGATATTGTTCAAAAGATCAACGAAAGTGTTATCGTTGGCTTGGCGCATATTTTGGCTCAATTCACAGAAATCAAACATCCTCCACAAGTGTGGTTCATGTACATGATGTTCCGGCTGCTTGAAGCAATACGCGCCCCCAAGTGTAGCAGCAACCGGGGGTAGCTGCATGAGATCGCCAAAAGCTAGAACGTTGACACCTCCGAAGACTCGGTCGTTCTGTTTAAGCTCTTGTAGCCTCAGGTGAATATTTCTTAGTGTAGAATAGGGCACCATTGAGACCTCGTCTATTATAACCCACTTGATATTTCTCCATTTATTTCTTTCCCTTTGCAGACGATCTCCGGTCAGCGGCCTCAAGGTAACTGTTCGGCCCTTTTCAATAGGCAATACAAAAGTACTGTGTAAAGTGCATCCTCCGACTAGTCGGGCAGCAACACCAGTTGGTGCCGTGACTATGACACTTGTATTTGAGGATAGTCTTCGAATTTGTTCAACCAGCAGTTTTAGAGTGAAACTTTTGCCGCTTCCAGCTCCGCCAGTAATGAACATTAGGAGTGATCTTTGTTGGTCATCAGTATTTGTTCGTAATTTGTCACATACTTTGGTGAACAACTGTTTTTGATCGTAGTTTAAGGAATTGACTCCCCTCAAAAAATCCTCATCAGACATAATGTTTACTACCATATTGTCTTCAAAATCATCTTCTTGAATATTAATGTGATGAAATGGATTTTGTAATATTGAAGTCTGATTCGTGGCGCTATTATTGGCACACATGTCGACTGCTTGTTCAGCAGCTAGTCGTCGAAGGGCATCTTGTATTTCGTTTTCCCAACGAGATAATAGCTCATTATCATACCCAGAATGAAGTGGTCTTAAAAGACCACGTTTCGCCAAGAAAGCATCTTTAGCATTGTCGTACCCCTCTAACAGCTCACATTCACTACGGAAGGGACAATGCGTAACTAGCAAACTGTAATAGTACGCTTCAGGGTCGGAGTCAGCGGTGTAATATCGAGTTCGTAGAACTGCTGGCCGTGATCGTTTCTTCATTCTACCCATTCTATTCAGCAAATTTATTATTGGCTCTTGGTTTTCAGTTTCTTGCTCATAGGCATCAGCATCTCCATCGTCATCGTCTTGATAAGTAATAGAACTTATCGGCTCATAATTGACAGCGAACTCACCGAGACTCAATTCTTCTAAGTTCCGTGGTCGACTTTCATATCGTTCGAATATATTTTTGCAAGGCTCAACTGTATCCGAATCAAAACGTAACATCCTGTACCTGAGCTCAGGCTTGCATGTGTTAACGAATGTTGACTTCCTGGAGCTGTCGCGTAACTTCAGGTGGCACAGCCTGTATGCACACTCCGGCGCTGACACTTGACGATGATTCATCAAACAATTCTGAACGGCAAATATCTGCTGGCCAAAATTTCCTCCTCTTTCTCTAACTCTATAAAGCGCTTCTGCTATTGCGGTTTGCAGGTTCGCTGGTTCCGATTTCGCGATATATTTAGCGATATAATACGCAACGCCAAGAGCTGAAACCACAGGCTGTATGTCAATATTAGCACCCCACAATCGTAGTAGTGTTGCATTGTAATTATTAATCATAGATTCTTCCGAGCGTCTCTTTAATATATAAAATTTTCCACCATTTGAAGTAGCTTGGTTGTCATCCAATATTACTGTTCTTTCTGAGCTTCGTTTTGGAAACCCAAATCTACATGAATTTGGACTTCTATAACTGTAACATGTATGTGTGTGTCTGTGAGTTTGAAGTCTGGTGACAAGATCTTTTAATTCTGAATCGTTTTCAGGTATTTCGCAGGTAATTATATTTTCAAGCAGATTAATTCCTTCTGGCGAATTGAAATCGGGCATATCTTTACACCAAACAATCATATGTATATGTGGAGATCCCCTTAATTGAAATTCAACCCGCCACCAGAAATCAACCAGTTCATGACCCAATATATAATTCGATTTGCTTTTTAATACTCGCATAAGAGCATTAAACCTGAACATAAACTGGCGCGACAGGGTTACTGGATACGATTCCACTAATCTTAGCTTTTCATCATAAGTCAGATCGTCGATAGGAAAATCAGGCCTACCATCTGCCACCAAGAGAGCTTTTAACATGTCCCGCCAATTCAAATCATTACAGGATAATGTAAGATAGAAATGGGGTGGCCCTAAGTTTCTGACCATGGCCATTAGCTCTGTAAAAGCCCTGTGCCAGTAGGAAGAAGTCCCTCATATGTTTCTCATACATAAATGTATATTTTGTATAAGATCCTCCGGCTGTATCCCATCTTGTCGAAGTCTTCCACAAACAGATACATTCTGGCGTGCTCTTAACAATTCTACTGCAGACAGAGCATAAAATAGGTATTCTATTTTTTGAAATCGTTTGTCGCTTCCCATAACTCTAGTCTGAAAGTAGTCCAATGGGGTTATTTTGTGTTGCCTTTCTTCATGTAATCCATTATTTCCATCAGGGAAGAGTCTAACCCATGCTAATTCCTCAGCTCTTTTTTCTACAAGGAGGCTTATAGGAGGAGCTGTCTTTCTCCGAATATCGTATACTGGGAGGGGTGTATCGTTACCTACAGGATTATTTATGACATCAATTAAATTAGGTATCTGGTACTCGTTAGCCATCAACATTGTGACGTTTATTTGGCCATTATTAGTTAAGGATCTGGCAGTGATGTCATCGTTGCAATGACCATTAACGGAGTCATGTTCGCTATCGGTGGTTTCATGTGGACATACGTTTGATGGTGTCATGTTGTTGACAGATACGTTTACAGACGTTATGCAATACTGGAGGTTTCTGCGTCCTCTTGTCATAAGGACAACAGGTAGGTGCTCAGCGAGAGATTCAATAGTACTGAACATCATTAACATTGCACAACCTCTAGTTGATGCGACAAATCCTTTAGGTCCCCTTGAATGGGAATCAAACAGGTAATACGACGTATCATGTTTAATTACAGAGATTGATATCTCTGTTTCTGCGGTGATTATGCCTGCATTCTTCTCAATAGTCAGGAAAAAGTGCCGTAGACCTTCTAATAAGCTCGAAAAATATCCTTCTAGCACCTCTACTGTTGGGTTAATTAGTCCTGTTATACAATCTATGTCAAAATCAAGTGTATAAGACATATTTGCGATGACTAACTCCGGGAGCAATTCTTCGGTGTTTAAATAATTTGGTTGTATTGGCAAGCTCCTTAGACACTGGGAGTAATATGCATCACCAAATATTAACACCCGATCAATGTCCGAAGCGTCCCATTGCGACAGATCTTTGGTGGAAGAATAAGCTATAGCAACTGCTGCATTTGCAGTGCATTGTTTCCCCCTACTGTCGGAAGAAAACATGTCACTTCCTTGATTAAAAGAACCTCTAAGAATTTTTCGGTCTGAATTAATAACTTTAAAATGTTGATGTGGCTCTCGGTTATGATTAACTGTTGTTGGCGGTATTTCAATTATATGCTCATCATTCATTGAATTTTGTAGGTGTTCAAAGTTAAGAGTAACGCCTCTATAGAGATGATTGTTGTTTACAAGCCAATTTAAAGCTGCACGTAGGTTGTCTAAATTCACTCTATATTCCCTGACCCTATCAACATTTTCTAATGTTTCGATGACAACAGTGAGACCGCACTGTTCAATCGCCAGTGGTAGTTGTTCCGTGATTTCTTCAACTTGTTGAGCAAACAACACAGCCTGCCCTTTAAACCCTTTTTGTCCGAAATGTCCTCCCAGTTTTATTATTTTAACAAACGGTATAATCCTTGATACAAGCCTTATTTCAACTTCAGATAAAGCTACTAATTGTTGAGGAGGTTCCGGAACTGTCATTTTATTCCAAAAAGCCGTTGACGGAACTTTATTACGACTTATAGAATTGGCACATCGATTACAGGCTGTTATTCTTTGTGGAGTGTTAGGCGGGAAAAGATTATTAGATGTTATATTTTTTACTTGATTTTTGTATAGTGTTTTTTTACAAATATAACATGTTTTGTCCGATACCTCCGAAATTGCCCTATCAAACTCGTCCTTGTCTGTTTCGAACAAAATTCTTCGAGCTCGGTAGGTTCTAGATGTATTTATCTGCATGGATTGAAGTCGTATCTCTCTTGATGTTGGAGTTTCGTTAGCACGAATTTCTGAAGCATGATTGCTCATCGACTCAAGTCGTGATTGCCTAGTAGACGGGGATTCTAGATCACGCATTTCAGAGGCATGATTACGCATGTTTTCCAAACGTGATTGTCTAGTCGACGGAGACTCTTGATCACGCATTTGAGAGGCATGATTACACATATTTTCCAAACGTGATTGTCTAGTCGACGGAGACTCTTGAGCACGCATTTGAGAGGCATGATTACACATATTTTCCAATCGTGATTGTCTAGTCGACGGAGACTCTTGAGCACGCATTTGAGAGGCATGATTACACATATTTTCCAAACGTGATTGTCTAGTCGACGGAGACTCTTGATCACGCATTTGAGAGGCATGATTACACATATTTTCCAAACGTGTTTGTCTAGTCGACGGAGACTCTTGAGCACGCATTTGAGAGGCATGATTACACATATTTTCCAAACGTGATTGTCTAGTCGACGGAGACTCTTGATCACGCATTTGAGAGGCATGATTACACATATTTTCCAAACGTGTTTGTCGAGTCGACGGAGATTCTAGATTACGTACTTGAGAAGCATGATCTTTCATTGACTTGAGTTGAAGTATTTTTGAAGTGGGAGTTTCTAAGCTTCGGGTTTCGGAAGCATGTGTCTTTAACGAATAAAGTCGCTGTGATCGAGAATTTTGAGATTCTTGCGATCTTATCTGAGCAATGTAGTTTTTTGCTTTATGTAAACGTATGATTTTTTTTTGAGAAGTTTCTTTCTCACGAAGATTATCAGCCCGTTTTTTAGCATTCCAACGATTTTCCACTTTAGAATGTTCGGACTGCGTTTTCCTACGATTTTTCTGATAATCTTTGTCTTTTATTCTTCTAAATTCAGTAATATCTGGGGATTCATTTTTTCTTGTCTCAGAAATGCGTGAAGCTTTTTTTGTTTTCCTTGATAAAGCCATTTTTTAAAAGCTTTTATTTTATACCTAAAATAATGAAACTAAATGTTAATATTTATAGCTCTATTTATTTACACTAGATTTACTAACCTAACTCAAACTAAATTGTTTTTGTTTATAGACCTATACTTATTATACTACTTCTTATTTCTATACTTACTAACTATACTATACTACTAACTTTTACTGCTATTTCGTAGACTATATAAACCTGGTACTTTTGGTGCAATACCAGCAAAATTATTTTTATTTATTTAATCCGACAAAATTTAAACAGTGTATCGAAGTAGGATGGCTGTGGTTGCTTCCCTGCGTTACCGGGTACACAACGTCACAACGAATAGGCAAATAGATACACACGCACATATAACAACATAAGCCCGAAGGCATATAATGCAGAGGACATTTTTATGGGAGTTTTAGCCAGTTATCAAACTGTTTCCGCCTTCACCGCGTGGAGGTACTCCCAGCTTATGTCGTTTACATTAGTGCATTAAATTATTCTATTAACGTTCACGCTGCTCTACATTACAGTTCCCGTGATCCGCGCTTTACTCTTATCGCTCATTTTTTTTAAACATCTTCAAAGCAGTCTTGTAATTATGTATAAGCATATAAATACTGGTGAAGCTCTTTCAAGTAATACCAAACACATTACATATATTTTTATTTTATACTTTTTGTCCGCTAGAGGGCATAATAGTAAATTTGGTGACAAACTTTATAGCTCACAACCAACAGAATATCAAGATCAAGACCCTTCTAATGGCACTGCAGTGGTCTTATTCTGATTACTAAGTACCAAAGAAATTAAGAACGAAAAGATGTGAATTATATGCAATTAGCCCATAAATGCAAGTAAAGTCACAAGCAAATGCTAGTAATATATATATATTCGAAATGTACAAGTGAAGCGCTTTAAAATGATACCAAACACGGCATATCTAGCTTAACTTTATTTTTTTACTCTGTATATTTTGTCCGCTAGAGGGCGCCACATTGAATTTGGTGAAAATCTATATAGCCTATAACCAGCGGACAATTAAGACGCTTCTAATGATATGTCATTTGTCGAATTCTGATAAGTGGTTTAGAAGTTACGAGGGAACAGATGAACATACATACATACATACATACATACATACATACATACATACATACATAGCCTGTCAAAATCATAACCCTCCTTTGGCTTTGCCGTAGTCGGGTAAAAATTGTCACTTGGCGGCACTTTTTTTTTTCTATTTGCAGCTAGACTGTGCCTAGTACCTATGGGTGATTCTATTGCAAATTTTCCAAAATATTAAGAGACTTTTCCAAAATTTAAAACAAATCGGTTATAATTTTCAAAATTCCGACATAAAATATATTTCAAATTTCGATGAACGTTTATAGAAGAAAATTGATTTCACCAATATTCAAAGAAAAATTGTCAATTTCGTCAAATGATCACTGGAAAAATGTGAATTTCGTTTAGAGAAAATGAAACAAAAATGTGATTTTTCTCATAATATTGCAGGAAAAATGGAAATTTTGACAAAGGGTTGGAAAGAAATCTGCAAATTCCATGAAAAGATTGTGAAAAAAATTACAAATTTTGTCAAAAAAATGCAAATTTTCAGATAAGGGGCACAAAAAAAAAAAAAAAAAAAAAAAAAAGTTAGCGCTGGAGTAGAATCTCCCTCTTTTCCCTACCTTTCAGAAAATTTGCAGTAAATTTCCGAAAATATTGTTTTTGCTCAGAATGACCATTGTGATTTTGTTCTGAAAAATTAAGGCAGTCTTTTCCAAAAATTTTAAAAAATCAGTTATAAATTTGAAAGTTTAGACATACAATGCATCACAAATTTTGACAAATTGCCACAAAAAAAAAAAATCAATTTTGTCAAAGGATTGCATGTAAAACACAAATCATGACTTAGGATCATGGGAAAAAATGTGATTTTCGTTCTGCAAACATGAAAAAAAAAAAAAAAAAATGTGCATTTTGTCAAAAAATTGCAGAAAAAAAGAAATTTCATCAATGATCAAGAAAAATCTCTGCAAATTTTGTTAAAAATCACTACAAAATGGCAAATTTTGTCAAAGGAGCACAGAAAAAATATATAGTTTGTGTCGGGAGTGGAATCCCTAGAGGTCTGCATGGGCAAAAATTTTACGACCCAGGTCTAGCCTGTTCCATATAGTAAAATTTTCTGCCCAGCCCAAATGAAAAAAATATTGGCCGACCCAGCCTGTTATAAATGCTAAAATTTCGATCCCAGCCCGGCCCAATATAATAGCTAAAAACATGGCGAGAGTCTGGCTTGGCTTAGAAAAAATTAAAATTTCGAATCTGCATAGCTTGGGTCCAGAGGTTGTGTGAATTTTTCAGATTTCTGGACATAATTCTGTTTACATTTTTTAAACAGTAATTTGAATGTAATTAATAATGCAATTGAAGCTATAATGAATGCTTACAACATAATAAAATATTAAAATAAATAATAAACTAAAATAATAAAAATTTAGATAATTTTTTTAATATTAAAATCAAAGGTGAAGTTAATAATCAATAATGTATTATTAAATATTCATTATAAACAGGTATGAGATTCTTCCGCGGTTTTCTGCTTTTTTGTCATTTTCCATGTTTTTGATTTTTTATATCTTCAAGGATCGTAGGAAAAAACAACATTTTTGACAAAATATCGCAAAAAAAGCGATTTTCGTCAAATATTGCAGAATAAAAACGCAATTCTCGCCGACGCAAAAATAGCTATTTTCGTCAAAATATCGCAAGACAAACACGGTTTTTGTCAAAAATCACAAAAAAAAAAACGCGGTTTTCGACAAGACAGTGAGAGCAAAACACGACTCCGTCAAAAGATAGAGAGAAAAACGCAGATTTTTTTCACCGAAAGATCGCAGAAAAAAAGCCATTTTCATTCAAAGATTGCTAAAAAAATGCTATTTTCATCATAATATCACAAAAAACACTCTTTTCGTCAAAATAAAGTCCGCTCACCAATGGGGACAGGGATGATGACAGACAATTCCCACCACAAAGAGTTTCAGCTGTTGGTATCAAGTGAATATCGAATACTTCTGTATACACTTTAGACATCATTTTACCTTCAAGAAATGCAATATTTGTAGTTCTATTAAAAGAAAATGTACTCCAAGTCATCACAGAGCTGCCTACTTTCTGCCTACTGAAGAAAGTTCAAGGTTGACATCTTAAACTGAGCTAATAGGAATTCCAGCCATCTAGGTCATCAAAGTTAAATTTCTTTTCATTTATAAAAATGACTTGCATCCATTTGCCTCCAATGCTTAGCCCAATCTTTAGCCTAGAGTTGCCTCTGTTCTTTTCGGTTCTTGTTTCAATAAATGGAATCTGCACATATGCAGGCAAACAATATTTTTACTTTCTTTTATATGATGATGTATTTTATACTTTGAGACCATACCTTTAACTCATTAAGAAACTTGTTTCAATTGTCGGAGTGACATTTTTTGCAACAAAATAAGTCACATGATCTTGCGATTGAGTCGTTTTCAGTCTGCCAAATTGTTTTTTTAATTAAAATGGTATGTTTTTTTTTTTTTTTTATAAAACTTTATAAAGGGCAGCTCTGCTACAAATTTCAATGCTCCTCAGCATCTTTGCAATTGAAACAAGGCAAACATTTTTGCTCATTTGAATAATTTAAAGTGTATTTCTGCATTTGTGCATTATTTATAGATATCCACATTAAAAACAAATTGTATATGAAGCAGTTTCAAGTTTACATTTATGAGACAGCATTATTTATTATTATTTTTTTTATTACTCAAATAGAAATTATTTTATTTAGATTAAAACTCTGATAACATTCATTTCACTGTTCTTAACATGTGGTATAAAATTTAATAACTTTTACTGAATTTATAAAAAGTAATTTTAAAAACATTATTTCTTTATATTTTTGAGATACACTATATAATATTTTCTGGAGTTATTAGATCAGTCCTGGAAATTAATGGCATACACCTATATGTCATTGAAGATTTACCAGGTGCTTTACAATAATTATTGTACAAATTATTCATTTATGAAATTGACCCACTAATTTATATCCTTATTTTAAAATATTATTGGGAATACTTACAATTTTCTTCATTAAAAAAAAAAAAAAAAAATTGATATTAGAGATAGTTATAGAGTATTTTTCCATAATTACATTAAAATACGATTTTCTTTCATTTCGGGTTGAAATCTCAGATTTAGATGGACCAGCAAAAACTATTTTGTTGAATTCTGATTTAGTTTCAGTGTGACTTCAAATACTTTATTTAGGTTTAATTGGGTTATAACTGACCTGTGCAGTACTCTAATGTATAATAACAATAAAAGGGTGCCATAAAAACATGAAAGTAAAAAACAATCCTTGAAGTCTGTTTTATTTTTTTCCTTAAAATTATTTGTCACTTACTTATTCAGTCAGTTGAAAAATACAGGGTGTCTATAATTAAATGACACTATTTTATAGACGAAACTATTGTTCAGAATGTTGTGGAGTTTTGTGGAGGACATAATAAAGCTATGGGAATTTGTTTGAGTTGGTGGGGGGGGAGGGGGGGGATAGCAGACCATTTTTTTTATGAATTGCATATTTAGCTTACATTTACAATGATTTAATAAATTTTGTTACAACCAAACTTGTTCCACACGATCATCCTTTTCAGATACCATCTGGAAAATACTAGGAATATGTGATGAAATGTTTAGAATCAAGTTAATAAATAAAATTTCTTAATATTCATAATGCTAAGTGTGCAATTCATTAAAAGTCTACTTCTGGTGGCGAAATGTTGAACCTTTTTTTTTTTCTTAAATGAATTCCCATTTTTTTATTGTGACTTTCATAACTTTATGAACAATACTTTTTGTCTGTAGACAACTTTAAAGTAGGATCGTTTAAATATGGACACCTTGTACATTTAAAAAAAAATTTCGTTTGCAATTAAGAGATTTATAAATGATTTTTTTTTTTTAGCCTTCCTTGTTTGAGGATCTAGAAAAGATACCTTGTTTTAAAAAGACTTTTACATTTAGTATATGTAGTGGTCTTGCAGCAGGATTGGCATGCTTTCTTTTCACCAGTAAGTTAATTTTTTTTACTATCATAAAAAATAATATACGTATATTTAAAAAATATTTTAGGAATTTGTAATAATGAAATCAAGTAAAATCGTAAAAAAACTCTTTCTTAATCAAGCTTAATGTAACAAAAATTATATGTAAAAGTATTTATAGATTTATTATGAGACAATTAGTTAAATACCATAATGTACCAAAAATAAGCCCCCTTTAGTACACATGGAATTTTAATTATGTTAAAAAGCACTTTCAATTGGGACTTTTTTGAAAAAGATAGGCAAATCTAGAGGGTATTTTAAAGGGGAGAGCTTATAAATGGCACTTTTTCAGAAAGGAAAACTGCACATATATTAAAGAAGAAGGTAATATTCAGAGGGGGCTTACTTTTATTACTTTGTAGTTATCAATTAATCTTTATGACTTTGTGTTAATTATACTGTAATTATGTGTAATATATGTTAATATAAGACTGCTGCAAAGATAGTGAAAAGAATCTCCACTGCTAGTTTTTATTTCTTTAGAATAAATGTACAGTAATTAATTATATATAAAATAGACTGACTAATTTACTGACTAATAAAATAGAGAGAAATAAAGTTTTATTTCTTGTAGTTGTAATTTGATATTCAGAAGTTCCTCATTATATCCTAGTAACCACATCTCTAAAACTTGCTTATTTTTATTTTATCCAAAATATTAAGAATTTTTATTTTTTTCTTTTAAAAAAAGTATGAATCTGGGCAATTCATTTTCAGGAATCTGTGAAGTGGACATTTTTTGGACACAGAGAGGAAGAGATATAATGGGGGCATAGTACTTCTTTTGGGCATTTTTCTCTCTAATTTTGCCACTTGATAGCAATTCTACAAATAAACAAAAATACTTAATACCAAGGTTGGAAAAAAACTGTTTTTTTTTTTGGGGGGGGGGGGAATTTCTGGGAAGCCTGGAAATTTTATTTTTCTATGAAATTTTTCTAAATTAATTTGTGAATCAGTCATGGGAAAAATTGAGAATTTCTTCAAATGATCATGGGAAAATATCAGGTATTTTATCAAAAATCTCAAACAGATAATGATTATTTTCAATTGGCTGAATAATATTTCTAATTTTGTAAAGAGTTCAGAAATAAATTGTAAATTTCATCACAAGATTGTACAAAAGAAATCACAAATTTCAATAAATTACCAAGGAAAAAAATTTTCAAATTTCATCAATAGGTTTAAACAAGATATTCACATTTTGCTGATAGGTTGTGCAAATTTTACTGATCAGTCATACAAAACTGATGCAATTTTTTTTTCTTTTTTCAACTTTGTTCACGATTTAAAAGATTATTAAGCATTATAAATAATGTTTATTAAATTTATTCAATTTGAAAAAATAAAAAATAATCCTAATAAAGTAATTTTTATATAAATCGATATCAAGAAGGCTATGAAATTTTTCTAAAGGCGAAAATCAGATCCTGATAGTCAGCTTTTGCAACATTACTTGTCAAATACAGTTTTTTTTCTCTCGCTTTATTTCTCGTCTGCCATATTCATTACTTTTTCTGAATCTGTTGATTTTGACCACAGACTTCTGTCTTTTCTCTGAGGTTCTGACCACCGAAAAGCCTCAGGAAAAATGTCTCCCATATTCTTGTCTCTGGAGAAGTTCCTATTTAATTAGTTGTATATATCGGGACGAGGCAGTATTTTGGTGGAGAGGGGAGGGTAGTTTTCACTGTTTTTTCCCATTATAAAGTATACTTTATCTTATATATATATAACAATAGATATTTCTTAAACAAATGTTACTTCAGAGGAAAGGCTGCAGTTTCAAACAAGAGTGTTGCTTGCAAAGATGCAAACATAAGCATAGTAGGTTACAAGCATCTGTCTGTTTGGCAAATTGAGTGTGCGTTTTTCTGATGGTCAAAAGTTAAAAGGGCTTGTGCTAAGGAGGTAGGTAAAGAATAAAGGAAAAGAAAGATGTCAGCAAAAAATGCAAGACCAAATATTACTTCAAATATTGATAAGTTTTCTTCCTTCCACTAAATGGAGACCATTGTTATTATCATTATATTTTGTTTTAATCACAAAAATAGTTAAAAAGATAAAGTTTGCAGATTTTATCATTTACATTAGAGTTTATTTGTATAATGTGCATTTTATAATGCAATTATTAACATTTTCCTGCATTCTACACTGCAGTGAATTTTTTTGGGGGTGGGAGATTGGTAAAAGGAATTCAGCTTCAAAATTTCAGCCTAATAGAGTAAATTTTGTCTTCCTTGATTTTTGAATTCTTAGAAATTTTGCATTTAGCTTTTTAATGTGATTTTTAGCCTTCTGCAGCATTTTTTTTTTTTTTTTACTTTCATGCAGGTTTATTATCATTCCAAACTTTCAGCTCAGTATAGTAAATATATTTCTGTTCGATTTTTCATTTTTTAGCTCTTTTTAATGCAATTTTTAGCTTTTTTTTCGCATTCTGTAGCAGGCATGAAAGAGTTCTTCCTAAAGGAGGAATTCCTCCTTTTTTAAAGCAATTTTGAACATTCTCTGGATTGATGAAAACATGCAAAGAAAATTTTAGAAGGAAAAGGTGCTCAAAAATTAAGGAATCTGACATTTTGTCAAGTCAAACCCTTGGAGTTTGTTCTTGAATTGTTGTGCAAAAAATAAATGTAATGAAATGTGAGCTTATATCATATAAGCATCTGGAAGGCATGTAAATAAAGATGTTCAAAATGTCTTTCAAAAAATTTTTTTTTTTTTTTTTTTTTTTTTTTTTTTTTAGGCTTTAGAAATTTAAAGTAAAAGAATTTTTTTTGTTGTTGTTTTTTTTTTTTTAATACAATATTTTGTACATTTTATACAACACTTCTGGGTAATTTGTCCGATTTATTTTTTGAGATGTATTTCTAAATCAAAGATCAATTTAGCAGGGAGATTGTTTTTTGAAAAAAAAAAAAAGCCAGGGGGGGTGGAATTTCACAGCTAAATCATTCAGAATAATATTTGTTTTGGAAAATTAATGACTGTATTTCACATAAGTTGATCAGATGTATTTGGTTCCGCACTTTTAGCATTGTTAATACTTTTTATGTTATGAAAAAAAAAGTTGCCATATGTGCAGTTGCATTTAATTTGATTGTATATGTAGATGTTAAAATGACACTTAAATTATACGAGTTTGGCATTGCTGTATAGATGAAGAAATTTTTCCACCTTTATTCTCATTACCCATTTTCATGCCTGGTGATTTTTTGACATTCGTAAATGGAATTCAATATCAAATTCTACCAAATATAGTAAATTCTGTCCTTTTGTGAATTTCTAGTAATTTTCAGCATGTTTTTTTAATTTTTTACTTTTAATTTCATATAGTAAATTTTGTCTTATGCGATTTTCAATTTTTTTTTTTTTTTTGTAATTTTAAATGCAATTTTGATGTTTTTTTGCATTTAGGTGCAATTTTTTGACATCTGTAAAAAGAATTAGGCCCGGGTGCAGAATCAGCAGAATGCTGCAACGCGTCACAGACTCTTGTGAATGTCTGCAGACTATTTTTCAACTGCAAAAATTTAGGGAGAAAAAAGTTTGCTAGAAATTATTTGTCATGTACTATTGTAATATGATCCGCAAAATATGCGACTGATGAAGCTCTAATTATCTTTAAACTAGAAATCAGGATTCTGCCCCGAATTTTCCAAAAAAGGCATCATTTCCAAAAAAAAAAAAAAAAAAAAAAGGCCATAAATCTGAAAATTCTGACATAAAATGTAATGTGGATTTAGACAAATTGAGAAAAATCATCAGTTTCAGCATAGATCTTGAGAAAATGCAAATTTTGTCAAAGGATTGCGAAAAAACGACAAATTTCCACTTGTGATCCTGAAAAAATAGGCAAATTTTGTAAACAAATCTTAAAAAAACTACAATTTTCATCAAAAGTTCGCAAAAAAAACCCGACAAATTTTGTCCAGGTACCGTAAAATGGGGTGAATAGGAACAGCGGGGTGAACAGGAACGAAACTTCCTGGTCATACAAATAAATTCATTATAAATATACGTGATGATATTTTTAGTTGCCAATTTTTTTATAAAAAGGTAATAACATTAAGGGTAGAGAATTTCAGTTTTGACATGTTTGCACCACTACTGGGGTACATAAAAAAACTTCAAGAGGATCCTCAAAAACCTCATTTTTTCAGCGTCTTCAAAACTTTGTATGTAACCACAGAATTTTTCGTATTCTAAACCTAAGAGAGGGGACATTTAATCAATGATAGACCTGTAACTGATATGCTGTATTAAATTCTACTTTTTTCTAAATTACATAATGAAAAAATGAAAAATGGCTTGTAACATCAGAGGTTTAAGATTTACGGCGTGAATCAGAACACGTTTTCTCTCATGGTTTATTTTTTTATATAATAGTTTCATGTAATATATGAAAACATATGTAATAATATGTATTGTAACAATAATTTGTTTCTTCTAATTATTTGAAGAGTTTAAAAGTGCCAAGAAATTACTTGGTTAAACAAAAAAGTCAATGCCTAATCCAACAGACATGGAATACACAATAAAATAATTTAAAAACAGTAAATTAGTTAGAAAAACTGCACAGAATTATTCTGTGAGATCCACAACATTAAACCAACATCTCAAAATGAAAAACCAATTAAAAAGAGAGGTGTGCAAATAGTACTAAGGGCTGGGGATGAGGGTGTATTAGTAGATCGTATTAATACATTCAGCGATTGAGGCTACTCAATAGATTCACTTACCCAATGACTACTAGTAAAGGATAACACAGAACAGGGATGAATTTGTATTAAAATCTTCATTTGCAATTCGAATATAATTTCTTAAAATAATTTTTTTTTTGATTTCAAAGTTGTTTTCTAATTTTTAAAAAGGCATATCTTTACTTGTATATAAAATAAAGGCTTGTTTTCACAGTAACTAAGTGTTCCTATTCCTCCCTTATCATTATTACCTGTTTTTATTAAACCTATTAAAGTTTGAATTGGAATAAAAAAAAATTATAGCATTTGTTCCAATTCACCCCTATCAGCGGGGTGAAGTTTTGTTAGTAGAAATCGTAAAAAAACAACAAATTTCGCCAAAAAATCCCAGAAAAATGACAAAATTTGAATAAAGATCACAAAAAAAGGTAAATTTCATTAACAAAAAAAAAAACTTGTGAAAAAATGGAAAATTTTGTATAAAGATTGCAAAAAACTGCAAAAATTGTCAAAAGATTGCGAGACAATGACAAAATTTGTCCAGCTTTACAAAAAAAAAATGCAAATTTCATTCAAAGATTGCGAAAAAAATGAATTTTTTTCTCAGGTATCACGAAAACACTAATTTGGTGAAAGGATCGCGAAAAAACTGCAAACTTTTAAAGATCTCGAAAAAAACAGCAAATTTTGGCAAGAAATCCTGAAGGAAAGGCAAATTTTGTAAACAGATCGCAAAATGCTGGTGAATTTCATTAAAAGATCATGAGAAAAACACTAATTTCTTAAAAAGGTTGAGGGAAAACAACAATTTCGTCAAAAGATCTGACCAGATATCGCAAAAACAAAACCCCACAAATTTCATCAAAGAATTGCAAAACAAAAAAAAAGACAAATTTCATCAGAAGATCGCGAAAAAACAACAAATTTTGTCAAAAGATCCCAAAAAAAGGCAAATTTTGTAAACAGATCGCAAAGAAAGGCAAATTTCGTAAAAAAAAAAAATCACAAAAAACAGCAAAAATCATCAAAAAAGCACAAAAAAGTGAAAATTTTGTTCATGTATCACAAAAAAGAGAATTTTGACAAAGGATCATGGAAAAATGACAAACTTTGTCATAAGATTACGAAAAAATGGCAGATTTTGTAAAACAATTGTGAAAATACGAAAATTTGCCAGTAGGACATTTAAAAAACAAACAAACAACAACAACAACAAAAAAACATAGTACTGGGAATGGATTTTTTCCCTCTTTTGGATAGTGTATGATAATGTTAAAATTCTGAAGATACAAGTAAATTTAAAGTTTCCTTTTATGTTAATCACAAATACTTGGGAGGTTTGAGTGCATGTAATGTAATGTGAGGGTCTGGAAAGAGGGCATTTGCCCTTATGGTCTGCAGACTGTTTTGAAAGTTTTTATTTGCATTTCAGACTGCAGAAAAAAAATTCTGCTGCTGGGGAATTAGCTAATATACTAACTGTCTTAGCTGCCTAATGTACTAACTTTAGTCTGCAGCTATTTTTAAGGTTTTTTGTTATTTTCAATTTTTAGTATTTTGCATTCCACGGCTTTCTTTTTCTTTACCTTTTTTTCTCTACATTTGCAAAAGAAATTCTATTTAAATGTTAAGCTTAATATATGTTAATAATAATGATGTTAATTAATATGTTAATAAGTACATTATATCATTCATAATTTCTGAATATTTAGTAATGTTCACCGATTTTTTTTTATATTTGTGAAATAATTCTGCATACAGTGTTTCAACCCATTGTACTTAATTTTTTCTTCTGCGATTTCAAATCTATTTTTTTTTTTTTTTTTTTTTTTTTTTACTGCTATATTTTTACACTAATGTGTATATAAATATGTTTTAAACATTTAGTCCAATATAATAAATTTGGCTCTCTTCAAGAGATATTTTTTAAATTTTGTGCAGGGATTAAAAAAATTTTCAGACTTTAAGATTTTTTTTATATGGACTCCAGCAACATCAACGAATTAGACAGTTAAACAAATAAAAATATGTGTAAGAATTGTAAAGCATTTATATATTTGATAAGCTGTATACAAAAAACTTAGTTCATATTTTTATGCAAAATCTGCAAAAAAGAATAAAAAATACTTGCTTTTACCTTTTTCTTTATTTCTTAATTGGTAATTTTTTTATTTTTTTTACTTCAGATTAAGTGAGTGAAATATGTACTGTTACTATGTGCTTCCCTCTCTCCTATATTATATTTCTCCCATCTACATTTATTTAGTTAGTATGTTTATACATAAATAAGAAAAAAATATTTACTCATTATTTTGCCCTGAGTTGAGAAAAGGGAAATATCTGACTGTAATTTTTTTAATCATAAAATGAAGTAATAATTCATTCATTAAAAATAATAACATAGTTCTAAGAAACGTATTATAGAAATCAAACATGAAAGATATTTCCTTCATGTGTATATCAAATGCATAAAATTTCAATCTATTTGTAATTATGCCACGTACAGTTAAATTGTTATAAGATATATATATCTTTTAATGTATGTTCTCATTTCAGGCCGCATTAAACGATCATCAGATGTAGCAGTAGCAACATTTACTGTAGCAACAATAGCAAAATGGTAATATTTTGTCCTTTTTAATGTATCATAAAATTCCGATTATATGAATTATAAATCCTCTTTTTGTAATCAAAACCAAATAAATGTTTTGATTAACACTTTTTTAAAGTAAAATTTGAATAGTAATTCTGACTTCTACAAATTTAAATTTCGTTAAATTAAAAATACATGTACAGTACTCTCCTTGTAATCTACACAGGTTGGGATCAAGAGTTTTGTGGATTATAGGTAATTTCTTTGTTTACGTTTTAATATTTGCAATTTATTTACAAATATAGTAATCACACTATGAATAAGTAATATAGAAATGAAAGGAAATGCATTTTTATATTTAAAAAAAAACTGATCCATGTTAGAAATACATTGAAATGATACAATCATAGAAAATTAATATAAAACATTTCTACTTATTTTTAAATTTATCAAACATTGTATGATAGTGGTTTGCTTTATATTTTTTTATTTTCATTATCTCTTATATAATATGCAACTTTAATAACACAACCATCACCTGTAGGCAGTTTTCGAAACTTTTTGCGTTTTTATTATTTTAGATTGAATTTTTGAATTGAAAATGTCCTTAGGCGCATTGGGAATTTTTTTGAGATGGAGAAAAAAAAACATTGAACTCATTACGTTGTTACCGTAACCTAGGCACATTATTTTAAAGTTCTCTCTTTGAGGGCCTCTTCCATGGGGTAGGAGCTTAACCCCCCCCCCCCCTAACATACACCTCAAAATATAGCTCATTTGATTCGCTACCAATTTTAACTTAGATACATGGCATCCCCGGGGCTGTGGACCCCCCTGTCGGTTATTCACCTTGCTCACTTCATTTCAATTTTTAAAAGGCTATAACTTTGTTTCTATGGGAGCTACAGTGGGGAGAAAACATATAGCATAGATTCTTCACCGCTCTTATTGCAGTTTTCCAGGTTTTTCCCCACACCACTGGTTTTTTTTTGGAGGGGGGGGGCAGGGGAGTCATTTCTCATTTTTTTCATATAATATGTCTATTGAAAGCTTTTGCTTCATACATTACAAATATAGCATAAAAAAATTTCTCCCGTCATTCTGGGTCACGTTACGGACCCATAATGGGGTGAAATTTAAATTTCTCAAACTTCGTCGAGGTTTTGGCCAAATTGGCATCTGAAAAAAATCGTGCCAAGACTGTGTCTATCTGTGCCATATAAATATTGTTTACTGCTGCTGGGACTCTGGCCTCCTCTTGTGTATAGGCGTTAATTAGTCCTTGTATTTCCTGATGATTAAAAACATACACATGTAATTTTTCAAATTTTCACTTCTGTCGGCACTCCCGAAATGGCACTTTTTTTTACGGAGTTTCCAGTAAGTAATATTTATAATATATGGAATTTAGAAAAGCATTAAGATGTAGTTTGGCCTGTGACTACTTATTGATCTTATGCACCTCTATCTTACATATTTGCTTGATCTACTATACTTCCCTACCTTGGGGAGGAAAGTCAAAATTTAGCCAAGACCCCTCATATGATACAGTGTTGGAAATGGCTGTGACCATTACTTATGTTATGCACCTTCCGCAACCCTTCAACGCACTTTGACCACCACGGGGGACACTTTTATAAATTTAGTCAAGGCCCCCTCAGGTGCCATATCATTGGAAAAGCCTGTTACCATTTTCTCATGTTATTCACCTCCTGTGGTCCTCCCCTCACTTTGCCCCTCCCGGGGAGCATTCTTATAAATTTAACCAAGACCTGTCATGTGACATATTGTCGGAAAGGCCTGTGACCACTTTTCATGTTATGCATCTCCATTGCCCCTCCCCCCATTTGCGCTATAGGGGAGGGCATTTATGTAAATTAAGTTCAATACTTCTCATGTGGCATATGGTTGAAAAAACTTTTGACCATTATTGATGCCATACTCCTACGGCGAACCTCTCAGGGGCTCTTTTCTAAATCTTGCCAATATTCGTCATGTGATACATAGTTGGGAGGCAATATGCCCACTTATTCATATTATGCAGCTTCCATGCCCCTTTCCCCACCTTTCGCATGCCCAAGGACCCGGTCAGAGGTTCATTCGGTTCGAGATTTTTTTTTTGTTTACTAGATTTTGCTGTGCATACACACCGTGTTTGGTATATGATGCTGTATACAACAAGGACCCAGTTCGAGATTTCCTATTACAAGATTGTGCGTATAAGTTAGAGACACCAATGAAAGGAGGGGCTCACTAGCGAGGGAATCCATCGTCTTTTTATTAACACCGGCTCATTCACTTGCAGACGACTCTTGATATAATTGAATCCTGTATCGTATAAAAGTAATTGCAAACTGGAGTTATCGAGAAAAACTTCTCATTATCGCCCATCACTAATTTATATGAAGTAAAGTACAAATAAGTTATTTAAAGCTATTTAAAAGCATAAATTGTTTCAGAAAAGGTAATGAATTATTATATTTAAGTAATTAAATGTAAATAAAGGAAAACTTTAAATGCTATTGTGATAAATATTATATAAATGAAGCTGGTAGGAAAACAGAGTTTAAACTGAAATGAAGCATTAAATATATATATATATATTTTAGAAGCAGTGAGAACAAATTTGATGTTCTCATCAACAAATGATGTTTTCATGCCAAATTGTTCACCTCTTAATGCTTCTTTTTAAGGCTCAAACATGTGATAATCACAGGTGAAGTCAGGATTTTTCTTTAGTCAGGTTGGCTGTATGAGGCCAGACATTGTCATGAAGTAAATTTATATCCCCCCCCCCCCCCCCTGCCATATGCATATTTTGTTTTATCCAACAGCTGGAGTAATATGCAACACCCTTGAGAATGTCCTGAATAGCATCAATGTTTTCCTCAGTCAAACTTGTTCATGGGCGGCAGGCATGGGGTGAGTTTTCAGTTTCTGTTCGTCACTCCACAAAATTTTTGTGCCAGTCATACACTTTGGTTACCTGTCTGGTGATTAATGGCTGTATAGTGTATATTGTAATAAGTTGCATTATTTGCATAATTCAGCTTTATTAATGATCTTCAACTTTCATGCCTGTATAATGGGTATTTAGATCCTACTTAAAATTACTTAAAAAATTAAAGAAGAAATATATCCAAAGAAATAATTTTTGTTTTTATCAATGTATAGTTATTTTTGAAGGGGGGGGGGGGGAATTAACACTCTACTAACTCTGCAACAAATTATATTAGAAGAAAATTACTGGTTCCAAATGAACTTATAGATTATGCATATAAAATTTACATCATTTATAAGTTATAAGGGACAATCTACAAATAGAAACAAGACCAAAGTTTGTTTTTTATGATAACAACCAATTTTGACAGTATATTTTAAATTTTTGGTTCAAACTATGCCTAGATACAAAATTTCAAGTCATTTGGATAAGTTTTGAATTATAAACATTTAAAATTTAAAGTTAATGTTAAATTACATTTTCATATTTTTATTAATATCTACTGAAATTCTAATCATAATGTGATAATTTTTTGTGTGGTTATGAAACTAAAAAAAAATCCAAACATTATTACATTGAATTTATAATTCAACCAAACTTATATTATGAATTAGGATCAGGTGCAGTAGAATGAGTAGTTAAAAAGTATATTTTGTTTTTTTTAATTTTCATAACACATTTATAGTTTTGAAAATTACCTATGATTGCTTGATGTTTAAGCTTTTTTCTCCCACTTTATTTTGTTTTTATCATTTTTCTATTTGTATGGCAGCAGTAAAATTTTTTGAGGACAATTTCATGCCACATGTGATCTGATTGAACTTCTTTCAGCTCATATTTGATATAAACACATTTGTTTGACCTCATTTTGTTCATTAAGCACTTCTAATGCTTTTCCAAATTACAAACAAGAATTTGTATTTTGTTTTTGTTTTTATATCTTAAATCTTAAATGGGGTCTAGTGTTAGGTTTAATGCTTGTAGTAATTTTAAGGTGTTATATGGAACTTTGCTAAATAAAATTCATTATTTTACTGGAATTTGAATAGATTAAGTTTTGAAAATACTTTAAAATGTTTATATAATGTACAATTTGGATATTCTCAAGATCGGAAAAATTTGAAACTCATTGTACTTAATTTAGTCCAAACATTGCCCATTTCTAGAAGCACTATTTCTAGATGGCATATCAGGTGCTGATTGGATTTGAAATTTTAAGAAGAGGTGGTAAAAAAAGTTGGGGAAATACAAAACCATAATTGTGGACAAAAGAACAGTGTGGCTTTGATACATCCTGTAGTGAATTCCTTTCTCGATACATATCAGTCTGCCACATCTCCAAATAATCTTAGCAAAAACTTCAATGTTGAAAGGTAAGCATGCTCAAGTAAAACCAAATGAAGTTTTAATAAATAAAGATACAGTCAAAGATCTATAATCCGCACACCCATAATTCACTGTTTCCGCATTGTTTTTTCATTTTTTTTAAATTTTTCTAAAAAAACATTTTTGGATTACTAATTTGTAATTTTTTTAACTGTTTATTTCATTTTGTTACATTCGTAAAATAACGTGAATTATAGAAAACAGTGGATTATGGGTGTGCGGATTATGGATCTTTGACTGTATTATGAAACAGTTAAAAATTGACTCTGGTAACCAAAAAGCTAAAATGGACAAGAAGAAATAATGTTAAATGAGATTCAAATTAGACTGTAATGTGTAGAAATATCCCCGAAGTAAAAATAAATGTATCTCTATGTGCATTATTTAAAGTATTTGGGGAAAAAAAATTATTGGGAAAATTATGACTATTTAAGAAGATAAAATCTATGAATAAGTCAAGACTGGTACATATTAGGTTTACAAAGCGATGTTCATTTGTTACTCTTATGAACATTACAACAAATTTTCAGACATACTTCCAAATATTTTATTAGGATAAAAATTAATATGACTAGTTAAATACCACCATGCGCCACTTTCATAAAATATCTAATTTATAACAAAAAGCATTTTACTTGTCTATATAATAAATCAAAATCTTGTTACAAATTAGATATCTTTTATGCAGGCAGAAAATATTTAGCAGGTTATATTAATTTTGTCCTAAATATATTTTATAGTAAAATAATTGGAAGTTTTTCTGAAATTTTTCTCTAACAGTCACAAGAGTAATAATGGACATTCCCACAGATTATATTGGGGAAAAAAGCAGATAATAGAAACATTAAGTGAACCAACATTTAATAATCTGGGCCATTAGTCTTTTGATAAATGGACATATAACGCTTATAGTGTAAAAGGATAAGAATGAGAGTTTTAAAAATATATAGCTGGAAAATGTTTTGATTTACACTGTTGTTAAAATTCTCACTTATTTTTAACTTAAAGTTCATATACAGTAATCCCTTAACATTTGCGAGTGTTAAGTTCCAAGAAACCTTTGCGAATGTTTAAACTATCTTCCCATGCATAAAAAGGGGTTAGATTAAAAAAAATTTCTTTAAATGGAAAAAACAATTAAAACATAGAAATATATTTATTAAGCGTTAACAAATACATGCTGTAAATAAATTTGAATGGTTATAAACATATTGTATGAAGTTTAGTTGCTAGTTGATGCCTAAAAAAATTCATTGATATATAATTGCTTGTAAGAACAGATCTTTTGTTATGAATTTCTATGTAAGAAAAAGCTTCAGACTCAGTTTTCCTTTTAAATTTTAGACTTGCCACCAGTCAATGATCGTCTTCTATTGCTTTCTCAACAAGTTATTGAAGTTTTGAAATTTTCCACACAATTTTTTGCAGAAAAAATTAATTGCAATACAAATTTTGAATTTTAGAAAATTTAGAATCTTTTTAGTTTTAGCATCAGTTTTTGTTTTGGGTTTCTCGGAACTGCTTATCTCTATTTTGTTTCAATACAAGGGTTGAAATTCTTGGATCTTAGACTATACAATACAATGTAGCTGCTCAGTATCAAATAGTTTTATGGAATTGCAAATAACCAAGTTAAGTATTCACAAATGTTGAAAGTTTTTTTTAAACGAATAATCTAAATTTACAAATGTTATGGGATTACTGTATATTTTTTTTAAAGTTAACATTTTTTAAAATTTATATAACACTGATTTCCTTATTACTTCATTATATAATCTCTGATAAATCTATTTATACAGTATTCATTCCTAAATTTTTATATACATCCATTTTACCCCACA
This sequence comes from Maratus speculifer, assembly GCA_964019185.1. Lineage (NCBI taxonomy): Eukaryota > Metazoa > Arthropoda > Arachnida > Araneae > Salticidae > Maratus > Maratus speculifer. Next base: position 79,039,461 of record OZ025299.1, read on the forward strand.
CTATACCCATTTTCACCTGCATCAGAATAAAATGTATATAGCAAACAAATATCTATTAAATGTTTTATTATAGACATACTTTTGTAGCCTAATAGATAAAAAATGTGTAATTTCATTTCAATAATGTGCAATGTAAAAAAGAAAAAAAATGCCAATTAAAGTTTTAATTGTTTAGCATTTACCAGAAAAAATGTCACTGAACATCTAAAAATAATAAATTTTTCACCCATTTTACCCCACCTGACACTATGAAATTAATATTTTTTCAAAAATGTGAATTGCAATCTACAATTTTTTTTTTTTTTTTTTTTTTTTTTTTTTTGATAGATTTATATTTATAATGTGATCCTTTATGAAAATTTTCTTCAAAGTAGTTTTTAAATTATGCTTAAAAAACATCAAAATGATGGTTTAATGACATGCAAAAAAGCATAATTTTAAAAAAATGTATTTTGCTCAAAAAAAAAAAAAAAAAAAAAAAAAAAAAAAAAAAAACACATTTGGGCAAACTATAGTCGAAACATATTAAATGAGTGAAATCATCATATTGAAGAGAAATAATACATTAATAGAAGTGATTTAGTCATTCTGTATAATTTCAAGAATAGAATACCAAACTTTATTTTGGATACAGCTCCTGAAATATGCTCCTTTTTAAAATAATTTATCTTAATCTAATCATATGAAATCAAACAAAATTTGTATTTGGGCTGACTGAAGGATGTAGAATCTATCTATTGTGTCAAAATTGGATATTGATATTGAAAAAATAAAGTTTGGGTTTGTTTTGATATGTAGATGGTCTCCTAAGCAAACTTTATATACATCATTTAAAGCCATCATGCTCATGCATCGCTTTACTTCCAATCAATTAGTATCAGTAACTTCACCTACAATAATTTGTTCTAAAGTTAGTAAGGGGTGTTTACTTTTTTTCTTCCTTCGCTGTACAGTGATGATAAACAAAAAGTTGACAATTCCTATTAGTTTTTAAAATGTATATTTGAACCATCTGGAGAAGAACAAAATTTATTTCATATCATTTGTCGCAATCTGATTAATCCAAAACTCCAATATAAAATTCTAATTTCCTTCTTCAGAAAACTGTGTAATTTATTTTGTCAAATATCTATTGCTAATGTATTGAAAATATTTATACTATTGTTTTTATTGCATTATGAACTAGATTTTACATATTTGGGATTTGAATGACTTCTGTATATATGCATAATAGCTATTGAGTGGCAATTTTGTATTAAAATTTATGAAAGGGAAGCAATATCTTATGAATATTGATCAGTTTTGTTATTCTCTGTCTGATTTTACTGTAATAAAACCTGATTGGAATGTTTTTCTATTTTTTAATGAGAATGTTTTCTCCCAAAGGCATTAAAACAAAAAATACTTTTTTTATATATTTAATTTTATAAATGTCCAGATCCAAGTGATTAAAAAAAATAGTGCATTACAGATTTATTTATAATTCTTAATGTTTCTAGATTTAAAGTAAGTATCAATCATACTGCAGACAAACAAAAATATGTTAAAGGTAGATGAACAATAAACAGGGATTGGATCATATAAGACAAATTTTATTCTTACTAGCATCTTTTATCAATGATATTCAACAGACATTTTTATAAGTTATGCAATAGGAATATATCATGAAGATTATTAATAAAAGGTATTGGTAAGAACAATCATTTGTCCTATGCATTGACACCTGAATAAAAGATAAGCAAAATACTAGAATTCCTAAAATCAAAGAAAGCATTAGATGCATACATTTTTTGAAATTTTCTTAATTTAAAATTCATTAGTGTTTTTTTTTTTTTTTTTTTTTTTTTTTTTTTTTTAACAAGGTGCAAACAAATTATAAAAATTAACTCTCTAAGTACCATTAATAAAGATAAAAAATTGCTAACTTCTGCAATTTATTTGATTTTCAACAAACTTACAAAATTGCTAGTAAGGCACCAACAGTTTTAATCAGTTGATTTAAATCAGCTGATTAAATTGTGATCTTGATCAATTTTTTTTTTAGTTCATCGATTAAAATTATAAAAATCTCCTATTTAAAATGACAATAAAAAGTATTAAAATCCAAGATAAACATAATTTAAAAAATTTCTGCAGGTATTTTGACTTATGAATACACACACACACACACACAAAAAAAAAAAAAAAAAAAAAAAAAAAGGAAAAGAAAAAGAAAGAAAAAAAGCTTTGAATAATTGTTTTTAAGCTTAGTTCCTGACTGTTGTAAAAGTTTAAGTACAGTAAATTTGTAAAAAGTCTAGATTTATCTTACACACTAGACTTCCTCAAATCCGCACATAATTTATGGATGTAAACAATGAAACATTCGGTTCAGATATAGGGACAAAAATTGACTTTTTTAGTTTATATCAATTCCATATATATTTTAATCTGTAATTTTTGTTAATATTAATGAATTTATGTTTTTTCATGAAGGAAGAATAAATTTATTTCTGAAAAAATTCAAGATATTGCTGATATCATTGGTAATCACAATCTTCTTACTAAATATATTTATGTATTAACCAAGCTTTTTTGTTATTAAATCTGGCTAAACCTGAAATAAAACTTCCTTATTTTATGATTTTGATGTGAATTAGTAATGTACCTTTATGAGGCAAGTTTCATTGAACAATTTAGGGAAAATATATTTCATCTTTATAATGAATATTTAATCATACATTATAGATTATTAACTTGACCTTTGTTTTTAATACTTTAATCATTTAAAAAAAAATTCTAAATTTTTGTTACTTTAGTTTATTACTTATTTTAATACTTTATCATATTGTAACCAAGCATTATAGTTTTGATTGCATTATTAATTACATTCAAATTACTGTTTTAAAAATGTAAAGAAAGCAATGACCAGAAATCCGCAAAATTCTAAAATCTGCACAACCTCTGGTCCTAAGCTGTGTGGATTTGAGATACTGTATAACATAAGAAAGATTCAATTAAAAAATGATATTTTAATCCAATATAATTTATAATGTTATAATTTTTTTTCAATAATCAAATTATTCATTCTTTTCATAAAATAAGCAAAGCAAGTATAATAAATTTTTGCAAGTAAAAGAATTAAGTAGTGAGAATCTTATTTTCTCATTCTACTGCATTCAGCAAAAATAAATTTGTAGCTAATACTGGTGCTAAAGAAGAATGAAAGAATGGCATCGGCTGTTAAAAATGTATAAAAGAAAAAGAAACAATTTGTATAAAATTTTAAGCACAAAAAGAACTTCTTTAGTAATTTTTTTTTTAACTTACATATACCAAATAAGATTGTTAGGGATTAAAAAAGGGGCAAAACTATTTGAAACATTGAATTCTGAGAATCCCTACTTGAATATTAATAATACTGCTGTTTAATGATTTTAGGATTCCAGATATAACTGGTTATTCTTTATTAGATACATTCGTAAATATGTAACACCTATAGTCGCCGTTCAGTTCATCTGTCCATCTTTCTTCATAACACTGCAAAAAATACCCAACCGAACCATTTGAAATTTAAAATATATAATTATTACAGAATTTTGTCATTTGAAATTTTATGAAAATTGGATGCATAGTTCAATTCCAGGGACAATCAAAATTATTCTGTTACATTATGGTCAATAAGAAAAATAGTTTCAAGTGCATTTTAATGATGTTACATTCTTTCAAACATAATAAAATTCATATGCATCTTTAAAATAGCCTAATCTACATTCTGTGCAATCTGTACGGCAAAGAATATTTATTATTCATTTATGGGGCCACACAAAAGTATTCTATTACAGAATTGTATAGGGGAAAACATTGTTTGGGATGCGTTTTAATTATATTAAATTGTTTCACATTTTATGAAATTGATGTTTATTATAAGCTAATTCTTGTATAATAGAAAGCATATAGTATTTACAGGGATATACTAAAGATTTTGAATAGTGTACTATATTCAAAGTACTATATATTTATAAAACATTGTTATAATATGAACACACCTCTTTTGCTATGCTTGACGTGCAATTTCAGACTTGTATTTATTCTGTATGTGTATATGAATGAACATTTTTATATTTTTGGGGAAGTCAGTATATGAATATGTGCATGGAAGTTTAGATTCAAGAGATCAGTACAGATGTAAAATGAGCTGTAAATAATATTAATTTTGTTCTTTGTGCAATTAAATAATGAAATTGCTTATTTGCAACTTTTATTTACTGTTTCTTCTAGGTAATTTTTTTAGGGTGCCATAATCTGCTGCTTTTGAAATTAGAAAAGTGTATTATACCTTTTAAAAAAATGATGAAATTCATGTGTAGTTGTAAAAAATTTCCAAATTTCACAGTATTTCTAAATATATGTGTCCAAGACCTTGCAAAAACAACAGAACTTTACTTCTTTAGGGGAAAAATATATATATATATATTTATTATTTAATTGTACTTTTCAACTTGTAATTCAAAAATTATTTAAATTAATGACAATTTATCATACTAAGAAACTATACCAGGGTGCAAAATAATAGGAATGATCATGTAATTGCCTAAATCAAAAATAAGGGAACATTCTGAAACAATTGTTAGAAAAATAATATATGTTGCATTTTTACTTGATATGCACTGGGAGCAAAATGATGTGAACAAAACAGATTTTTCTAAATTATAGAAATATTTCTACATTTCATTTCAACTTCTTTTGTGTTTAATACTTTCAAAGCAACATTGTAGCATAGAGTTTACATAGTTTTGAATCTGTTGAGGTGACAATACACATCATATCAGCCAAATTCCAGATTTTAACTTTACTTTAGAGTTATGCTGCATGGTTTGACCATTTTTCATTACATAATTTTTTTATTGCATTCTATAATACCCCAAGCTTTGCTTATGATATTTAGATTTAGACCATTGGCCGGCTAATTAAGTTTGAGAGTCATATTTATCTTCTAACAACTTTTTTGTCTCCTTTTCAGAATGAATTTAGACATTTTCTTTTTAAAAATTTCATAAGAGTTGGTAATTTTTTCATACATATTCAACAAATGACATTCTAACATGTGAATATAGATATGTCTTTTTTTTTTTTTTTGTTTATCAATCTAGAAAAGAAATTTAAGAAAAAGTAGACTAAACCATTAACTCCTTGTGCCACAGAACACTTTTATTACTCAAGTGTTGAAATTAATGAACGACACCAGAAAAAGTTTCATGCATCTAATAAATCAAGTTTTTTTAACAAAAATTCTGGTGCAAATGTGACCTTTGGGAATTAAAATTAAGCGGTTTCATAGACATACCTCCGCCCCTCAAGGGGTTAAGGAGCCTCTATATAATTGACGGATAGAAAATTAAGGCAGCCATTTGGAAGGCCATACAAATACGGATGAATACCATCCGGAATATTGAAATTAAACATTTTTTCAGAACTGGAGATAATTTTAGATCAATTCATTTGCTGCTTTAGGTGTTTCTCTGCAAACAGAATGCAGGCTTTTTCATTGCAATATGTTAAGGGCAAACACTGACATGGTTTTACATTTTTAAAAACACCCAACATTTTTATTGTTCTTTGTGCAGTCAGTATCTATGCTTGCATCTTAATCTGGCTCCCAAATTCCTTTACTGTCATTATTTTACTTGGAACTGTGCAAATAATCCCACTTTTGGATCATTCCGAAAGATTTATCTGCTACCCTGTAGATTCGTAATAAACTAATTAGTAGGTTATGCAAGAAATTCTTTAAAGTTACATTCCTATGTTGTTATAAGCTAGAATTTTGCCCTCTTTCAAAGCCACAAAGCATTTTACTTCATCCTGTAAAGCTAGATATTTTGCAAACTAAAGGAATGTGCTTAATCTCTTTTAAATGGTATGTGAAAATGTCCACCAATCACATTGCTCGGTTTTAGAAATAATGACTGCATTCTTATCATTTTGCTCCTGCGTAAATTTAACAAAATACCTATTTTTAAGTATATTAAAATATATATATACAATTTTTGTAAAATGCATAGCAAATGTGAACTGATTTCTTTGTTTTGGTATCATTCCTATCATTTTGTACCCCACTATGTATGCTCCCCCCCCCCTTCCCTATATAATGGTGTAGTTTTTTGAACTAGCATCTTGCCCCTTTTTCTTTCTAGAAAAAAAATACTAAATTTTTATTTTAGTAATTAGCATAAAAATATATATTTTGTTCTTAATTACAGAGTTAATTATTTAACAATTACTAATTTTAAGAAATGTTAAACAATTTAATATTAAATATAATTATTAATAATTTTAATATTACTTGTTAATATATGTAACATTATTTATACTACTAACTAATGAAACTGTTAATTTGCAGTTTTTATATTTTATGTAATTATTAACTAATAATTATAATTTTATTAATTAAAGAGTAAATTCACAGAATATGTTAGCAATTAGACATTTAATTGTTTTGGGAATCTAAAATTCTTGGTACTTGTACAATATTTGACCACTAAAGGAAAAAAAAATCATAAAATCAGATTTTTTTTTTTTTTTAATCCATTCTAGTAATACAGGGTTATTTTAAATGATGGGCCCATTTCCAAAAAAAAAAATGTATTTATTAAAGTACAAATCCAAAATGAACAATCTTTTACCAATGAAAAGAGGACATTTCAGTTTTTTTTAAAGACATTACAAATGTTTAATATGTCCACTGTTTGCTGAATGGCAAACATCTACACAATAGGCCAAACTCGTCCCACACACCTTGTGCTCCACAGTAGCTATCTCACTCGCAACTGACAGTGAAACGAAATCATGGCTGCTTCTGGAACCATCACTGCTTTGAAAGCCATGCACTAAGTAACAGCAGATACGCTTTCTCATGTGTGAATAAATTTTGCTATCACGTAGATGTTTGCCATGCAGCAAATGGTGGACACATTGATCATTTATAATGTCTTAAAAAATACTTTGAAACTTCCTCTTTTTGTTGGTTTTTGGATTTGTACTTTAATAAATACAATTTTTTGAAAATGGCTCCTTCATTTAGAATAACCCTGTATAAAGTGATCAGATATCTCAGGATATGTTTGACCACAGTGGCGTAGCCATGTTTTTTGGTGCCCGGGGCCAGCAAGAAATTTTGCGCCCCCACCCCAATATAGATATATAACAATTTCTCTCAATTTGGCACCCCTAGGCCTCGGCGCCCGGGGCGGACGCCCCCCTTAGCTACGCCACTGTTTGACCATATTGAAACTTTTATGAAGAATCACCCAGAATTCTGCCTGTTCTTGTTGTAAGCAGGTTTATAACTGACAGATTTCATGATACTATTCATTTATTGTAAATGGAGATAAGGTAAGATAGCAGACAAGTTAGAATTTTCAGGATGAGATTCTTCTGGGGATCTGTGATTCTCTGATTTTTTGAATATTCAAAGGGTCACTAAACCAGAGGTCCAGAAAAAATGCTATTTTCCTTAAAATATCGCGAGAAAAACAGTTTTTGTCAAAAGATCGTGAGATAAATGTGATTTTCATCAAAAGATCACAAAAAAAAAATTACAAAAGATGGCTGAAAATACAAGATTTTCCTCAAAAGATCATGGAGAAAACACAAATTTAGTGAAAGAATCGCAGAAAAAATGAATTTTGTCAAAGAATCATGGAAAATTTGCTGCAATATTAATGTTTTCAACAATTTTACAGTTAAGTGGTTAATTAAATATTAGCTTGCCATATTTTTTAATCTGATGTTTTAAGCTTTACATGTTAAAATTTAAATTGGACAACTCGTTAAAATTGCTGTGTAAAACATTACATGAGAAATATGAACTTAAAATATAAATTTTCATTTCAGAACTTAATAATTGCATAAATAGATTTGCCCCGTACAATAATAAAATGAAGTTTAAACAAAAATATTGACAATTTTGTTGTGAATATAATAACCTTCTGAAGTGTCTTATATGTGCTCTATTCAAAATAATTTCTTATTTTCTGGTTCACATGCTTTTCCTCCTTTTTTAACTTTTTGCAATCTCATGCCTGAATTTTTCCTATATATGAAGTCTGAAGAGTTATCAATAATTACATAACTTTTAAATGCATTCTTTCTTTTGAAAATTTATTTTTTTGGAGGGGAGGGGGAGCATATTTACATTTGTCCATTTTTTCCTCCTTTTTGAAATCCTATACTAAATTAAATTTTTTTTCCCTTAAAGGATTCACTGTCGATATTATTGGACAAAAGAACATTTTTCTTCGGCAAAGTTCCAGAATGTGCTACCTCAAGCCATTTTAAAAGAAGAATCAACAAAATCAACTGATTCTGCAAGATAGCCTATTAACAAAGATAATTATTTAGTATGTTATGTAAAAATAAATCACAAAAATTGTCATGAATAAATTTATTAGAAACAATTTGTCACAAAATGTAATTTACTTTTTTTATGACATAAAAAAGATTTCAAATTAAAATTATAAAAATTAAACATTCAAAGAATAACAGTATAATAAACTATCTTTTGAGGTATTAATTTTACTACATTGTACAAGTAAGATTTATGTGCACTTTATTTGATAACTTTAGTACACTTAAAATTTAAATATTCAAAACAAATATCTACATACAGTTACATAGTCTATACTGTTACATATGCTCAATACACTAAAAAAAATCTCAACTTATAAAAAAAAAAATTAAAATTTCTGAAGTGAAATTATATTGTAATAATGATAAATACACATGTTTACATATTTATTATGTAATATAATTTATACAAACAACAAATTATAATTCATTACGTTTACATCAATTTTCCAGTTGTGCATTTCACATTACAGCTATGATAACTTTTCAAATCACAAAGAAGTTATTTATGCCAATTTGAATGAAAAGCTAGACTATCACAGCAATTTTGAATTCATGGAATGAATAAAATGATTATTTTTACAAATGATAAAATAAAGATACATGATTGCTGAAAAATGAAAACTTTTTTTTTTGATTCACTATGCAGGTAGTTTTTGAAGCTAGTATCAACTTAAACAACAAAACATTTTTTTGGTAAAAATATAAAATATATGGAATGTTGCAAAATTAACAGTACATGCACACGTTCTTATGTCAATGAATAGAAACAGGAACCTACTTTTCAAACTAATTTGTAATAAAATACTAAATTATATGACAACAAAATATATAATTTATTTATTCCATATGCAATTTATATTGTTATAAAGATATCACTTCCTCATTCACAAATCATCTATATGTAAATGAGTGTATACATATAACTTTGCCATGTTTAAAGTAATATTTGTGAAAAGCAATTATTTGATTATATCTTGTTGTTTCCAACTAACCCAAGAAAATACACATTTAGAGGACAGGCACAAGCACCATTTAGACATGCTACAATTTCAACTAAGATAGTACATTTTATAAGGAACAATTAATTTAAATTTACAGCATATTTAACTTTTCTTTGTTTCTCATATTTACTACATAACCATTATAATATTACATAATCTTTAGTATAACACCAAGATCATATTCCATCAAGTCATTATATTACATAAAACAGTATGCTACACAAGACATACATCAATTATATTCAAAATTTGTATTTTGACATAACCAAGCTCTCAAAGTAATATTAATCGCTGTCATCATCTTTTTCTTCATCCTCAGTGCTTTCCTGAACCGCTGAAGTGGTTGTGACTGGAACATTTGGTGTTGGTATCAAACCATCAATTTCATCACTACTTTTAAAATCAATTTCAACTTTATATTCATGCTTAGAAATATATTTTACATATTTTTCTGGTGGTACAGGATTGGTTACTGAAACTGAGCGCACTGTTGTATGGGAAACATATGTAGCAGGCATAGTAAATTCAACATCAACATATTGCTCAAAAGTTTCTGGTATTTGATCAAATGATGTTAACTCAGTTCGAAGAAGAAACAACTGCTGAGTGTAAGCCCCTACAAAAAAAAAAAAAAAAAAAAGTTATGATAAAAAAAAAAGAGAAAGCTTTTTCACACTGGTAATTTAAAAAAACATCTTTAATCATATAACATAAATTCATGCTAAAAAAATCTTATTTGTAGTAAAAAACCTTCCTAAAGCGACCACATTCCATTTCTTTACAAATTTGTTGCTCTGAAAGATGGTCTCTTAATAATCATGTAAATCAAGATTTTAATTGTTGAAAAAAAGATAATGTTACTAAAATTTATTTTTCACATTAAGGAAAAATATAAATCTATCAAAACAAAAATTAATTATATAAGTTAATTACTGCAAATTAAAAAAAATAATACATTAACGCTTGCTTTGATTTTATGGTTTTATCTTTTATAACTTATTTCCAAGTCCTTTTTGAAGTGCAGTAAATAAATGCAATTTTTTTGGATGAGTACAAATAATGATGATTTTATTTTTTTATATATTTCTTTTAGAGTTTCTTGACAGAATAGAGCAAGGGAGTTCATTGAATGTCATGTTTAATTCATCATAAGAGTTAAATTCATTGTCTAAAAATGCACAAAGTGGTTTAAATACTCAAAAGTTACTGGAATAAAAAAATCTAAACTTATTTTAGAAGTCTGATGAATAATGTGCTTTCCAGAATTATTTTTCTGATAAAACTTTAATGAAGCAACCAGCAAAAAACAGAATTTGTTTAATTTTCTTTAAAGAAACTGGTTGCTCATGGAGGGAGTTCAACTGGGATGGTCTCTGAATGGAGGTAAAATTAGTATTGAGCCTATGGGAATACATTTCTTTCCATGAAAAAATTATAGTTGAGGGAGGTGGTCGTTTAATGGAGGTAGTTGCACAGTGAGTTTCACTGTATTTTACTAAGTTGTTAGTATAGGATTTGTTATGCAGAATGCTTGGGACCTGAAATATTCTGGATAAGGGGTTTTTCTGTAATTTCGAATATTTTATTATAAGTATTAAGAAACATACAAAACAACTGCATAAAATGTATAGAGTGTGAATAATATAAGTAAAAACATAATTCATTTTAAAATATAATACATCAACATAGTTTTAGGAATTAAGAGCAGATTCATTTTCATTTGGATTTCTAGAATATTTCTATTAAAGTTGGTTGCTTATAACATGTGGTTAATACTGTCTGCTGCACTAATTGCTCCTGCACTCTGACATGATTTTCTGTTTATTGAAGCAGTTTTTTGCTTCATTCCACAGTTGTCCATTGAAAATATCAGTTGCTCATTCAGATATTTTTCACCCATTTGATTGTACTGGTCATCATCATTTCTGTTAGTTATATCTTTTGTCATGTCACAAATCTCACTGTTGGTCATCAGGTGACTTACAAAATACCATCCATCATCAGCATTTAGGCAATTTTCCACTGACTCTTGATTAAACATTTGAGCTTCTGAACATGAAAGTCCTTTAATACAATCCAGCAGATCTGTAATAATTTGATTCTCCTAAGAAATTTTAAAGTCTTGAAATTCAGACTCATTCATATCATTAAAAAATATACAGCAGATGGTCACAAATTGTACCATAAATAGATGAGTGCATTTCTATCTGCTGCATCTAGTGCTTGATGGTTTTACTTTTTTAAAATGAAACAACTAATGTTTTGGTTATCATTTTGCATTCTGGTTTTTGGAAATACTGGAAAACTGATCCTTGACTGTAATATCAATCCATAAATTTTATTTAAAAGTAAATTTTATTTTCACATTTCCTTATTAAATAATACTTTCATATATTTTTTTTTTACATTTTCTTGTTTTAAAACTGGGAATACAATCTATAATATTTTCCTAAACTATACTGACATTATTACTGTTGGCATTCAGTATTTCCTTTTTTAAATATTTGCTGCTTTTTTAATTTGGTTTCCTAATATTCCATAATTACATATTATTACAAGTAGAAAAGTAGGTAGATTCCAGCTTATAAAGATAGTTATTTTAAGAACACCCATTTCATTATCTCTTATGTATTATTCTACAACAGCAACTATCACCCTTCCATTCTCCTTAGCCTCAATTTGTTGTAATATAGTTATATATTAAGAAGGATAGAGAATATTATAAGGATAGCGAATAATTTGAGCATTAAAAATTACTGTTAGAGCATAATTTTGGTTTTCCATGAAATATTATATTTTTGTGAACATGATATGTCCAAATTGATATTGCCTATATATATGGGTTATTCTCAAAATAGGGGACAATTTATGTCTTTCGGCATACAAAAAAATTGAGAGGTTTTCTGTCATGTTTTTATATTTAGATATGTTTGTCTTAATATTATTCATTATTTGCACTCAAGAATTACTCACTTTTTAGTTAAAAACACCTTAAAATAACAGAATAAATGTTCAAAATGTCATTAGCATGGATGTCCACAGCAGCTGTGAAGTATATACTAGCTTTTTCAAGAGTTAATATCATGTTTATAAAATAAAACAAATGTTATTCTTTCTTTAAATTAATCAAGGAGAGGATTTATCCAATAAATTTCTTTTTAAAAATAAAATTATAGTATATAAAAAAAGAATTAAAGTTTGTCCTCCATATTCTATTTTCAAAACAAGGTCATACTATAACAGCTGGTTATATAATCAAAATTTCATTTTCACATATGACAATAGTTTGAAGATAAAGTTTCTCCGTGGACACAAGTAGCCATTTTATCCCAGAATGAAAATAGAAGTATGTATTGTATTTTAAGAATAGAAGTTGAATATTAGGGGCGTACATCAATTGTATGTCATTAGAATGGATAATAATTTTCATGTTTATTTTATAATTAAAATTTTTATTTTACTTATTTGCATAGGACTTTTGTGTTTTAAAAAGCCCCAGAAAGGACTATTGCATTGTGATTATATTATGGTTCATAATCTTATTTAAATTAAAATTTTTCATTAGCATGGACAAATATCAGTGTCATTAGCATGGTTTTTCTGTCCATGCTAAAGACTCCTATGTGCATAAATGTAATCATTGCTTATATTGTATCTTTTATAAAGTTTAATTTTACATATAAATTTAAGTATTACATTTATTATCCCTAAAATATGCATTAAATCTGTCAGAAAATCACTAAGACAGCTTCTTAAATTGTTAGTATCAGAATGTTGCTCATGTAAACAAAGTTTGCTCTTTGGTAATGTTTTTATTCTCCTTATATGTATATATGTAAAAATGGAAACCATTTGCTGAAAAGGAAGGCTAATAAATATAGAAAAAAATATTTAAACAGGAAGAAAATAAAAATTTCTTAATATATTTATTCCATGCAATTTGTTTTGTTATTAGCATGGCTCAAAAAATACTAATTATTTTTTTTTAAGTTAATTTTTAAATATTTAGCTCTGCTGACTAAATGTAAAGCATACCTAATACTATATTAACAACACCTAATTTTTTTTTTTTTTTTTTTTTTTTTTTTTCAGAAATTTTGCTAACAGTAATTTTTTTAAGATTTCACTTTTGAAATTGTCCCCTATTTTGAGAATCACCCATATCTCAAAGGGGATCAAAAGCAGAAAACATTTGTCAATGCAGATACCATCAATGACATTAGCCTCAAGTCCATAGAAGAAGAAGAATATTTATTTAATCAAATAATTATTTTTTTTACTCTCCTTCACGTTATGTTAACATGATTATATTTCATCTGAATGCCACTTCAGTTAGAACTTTCTTTACATAATTACAGACTTTAAGAATTTTCCTTGCATAAAATGAAAGCCCTTTTTATAATTAAATTCTTAAATTGAGACTTCAGATTAAAAATATTTTTTCTTAGTTATTTTTTTCATCGTAAAAAATTAAAATTTTAAAATGTCAATTTCAGTCCAGACCACATATTACCATCTTTTCATGCATATAATCTGCACATTATGCATTAAAATAGTTGTGAATCTTGTTATGCAGATTATGTGCTACTGTAGATTATGCAAAGATTTTTTGGTCTATGCAAGGTTCAATTGACAAACTAAAAAAGGCCATTTTTTTTTATAATATTGTGTTTATTTTTTGGCATTGAATAACCACTGGTGCTAATCATTTTAGAGGCATTCTATGTCAAATCAACACAATCGGATCAAAATCTTCCTTGCCCCTCAGATTTTGATGAAACTTGCCTTATCAAGCATCTTTACATAGTTATGAAAGAAAACACTAAAATTATTTAATTAAGTGTAGAATTTTAATTTTATTAACTATTAAAGCATTTTTCTTTAAAATAAGCTACATCTTGAATTAATTGCCAATATCTCAAAAAGTAAGTGGGATGCAAACTTAGTTTATACAGGGTGAGTCATAAATATCAAAACAATAGGCTATCTCCTTAAATATTGCCCCTAGACCCATACTTCCAACTGCAAAAATTCATTAAAAAAAAGGGTGAAATTTTTGATAAAATAAGTTGGAACTCCATGGGGGGTCGATTTAAAAATATACGAAAATTAAATTTTTATACGGCCCCCAGAGGACAAAATTCCCAATTAAGAAATTATTTCTTACCCATTCCTAAATTGGACAAAAAAAATTCATCTTCATATCTCAAAACCTCACAGAGATATTAAAATCCAAAATTCGTGACTTACACCACTTAACCATGCCTGTAAATGAAGAGTTTTTCACTTGTTTTGAAAACAAGTGAGGGATCGTCCACAAATTGTCGGTTATTAAATATCGATTTCAGACAGTGCCTCTTATTTGGACATAAAATAGCAGTGTATTGATTTAAAGCAAAATTGTTTTCAAAACGTGTTGGTAGTCTGCACTGGAGTCTGCATGGGTCGAAATATCTAGGTCTGATCCCAAACCAACCCATAGGGAGTAAAGTTTGGCCTGGTCTAGAAAAGTGTTAAAATCATAACTTGCACTGGCCTGGAAAAAAGTCTAAATCATAGCCCGGCTCTGCCGTGAATTTCTACATAGATTTTTACTTTGGTGTGGTTAAAAATTGTTCCGTAAGGAGGAGTTCTGACTAAAAATACTTATTATAGCTTTTTATTTTTCATATTTTTACTTTTTATTATTAAAGAATCACCAAAGGTTGTAATGTATTTATTTTATCAATGAATCTTTATTTATAAGTAAATGTTTCACTTCTATTTTAATATCCTTAATCCCTATTCAATGTGTTGGAGACTTTGAAAAATGTTATACAATAAAACCTTTTAAAGACTGAATCACACAGGAAAGGAAAAATATGTTAAAGACAAATACCCTACTAATGAGGTGTCTAAATGGAGTTTATTTTTTTCTCAGGTATTATAATATTTATTTTGCATGGATCAACAAATTTTCCATTTAAGACAGGATTCCGTCATAGACAGATTTTTTCACTGGGTTTATTGTATTTAAATTGCCTTTGAATATGCTATACCTTTAAAAAAAAATTAAGTTTTTTTGTAAAATAAAAGATTTCAAAATCTATGTTTTTTGTAAAAAATTTTTGATTGAGCCAAATTTTACTTATTTTATGTATGTATTAGGTCAGTCAGAGACAATGATTTTAATACGGATTGTGTAGAGACCAGGATTGAAAATTTTGTCCAGTGCACACCTAGGAATAAGGAAGCAGACCCCTCCAGTATGAAAAATACATTAGGCCTGGCCAGGCGAGTCTTCAGAAAAAAATAATGTCTCCGTCTTGACCAGGCCTGGGTCCAGAATGTAGATTTTTTTTAATAGCTTCTCCAGGATGACAAAAAGCCTGAAGTTGTGGGAGCTAATTTTATAAAAAAAATATTTAATCTGCATCTCAGAAAAATCATTGTTTTAAATAACTGATGGACATTTAAACAGTACCGAAAGAAAATGGAAATCAGAAAAGTTAGATTCAATCGGAGTTTTGAGCTACAGAAAGAAGTTGCTTTACACTTTCGAATTTTTAAAAAGATTTAAACATTTTATTAGAAGCCAAGCTTTATTTAAAATTTTAAATTCGTTTTTCTGTATGAAAAGTTTTTCTCCCACTATTTCTCGTCTTTAAACCATTAAAAGTCTGGAAGTGTTGAAGAAAAAAGTGCAAGAACATGAAAAATGTCACTTTTGATTATTTTACATTAGTTTTGTTTCGGCAAATTTGAAAAAATATTCACTTTTGAAAATATGATTTTTTTTTTAATTATATCATTTTTTAAATAAATATTTTTAATAGTTTTAAAATGAACATTGAAAAATAAACCCTGGAGCAAAACTAAATTTAGATTTTAATCTTTAATGAAATAGAAAGAAATTGAAATCCGATAAATAATGTTTTGAGTTATAACGATTTAAAATTATCTCATTATTAGTACTAATTATTTGAAATTTTAATACATTTTATGAGAAATTTTAGAATGTGATTTTCTTAGCAAATTATACAACTAACCATCACAAAAAAAGAAAATTCTAACTCAAAAGATAGATTTTTTACATGTTTCCTAGAACTGTTAAAAAACATTGTTTCTTGAATTGCGCGCTTTTCAATTTGTGTCTAATCCCTTAAAACCAGATGAATTATTTAAACGGTTATAACTCTGCGAGTTTTGAAGATATGAAGATTTTTTGTGTCTTAATTCAGGACTGGATAAGGAAAGTTATCTTAATTGGAATTTTTATCCTTCAGGGGCCGTACAAAAATTTAATTTTCATAATTTTTCAAATAGACCGTTACAAATTATCTTATCAAAAAATTCATTTTTTTTAAATGAATTTTTGCAATTGGAAGAATGGGTCTAGGGGCAATATATAGGGGAGATAGCCTATTGTTTCAATATTTATGACTCGCCCTGTATATCATTTTAAAGCCCTATTTAGACCTTTAATTTGATATGCAACATAATCAAATTTATTTAAATTTATCTTTTTAAAAATTTAAATTTTAAAATTTCTCAAAAAGTTACGTTTTAAAAATTTCTCAAAAAGCCACGTTTTAAAAATTTCTCAAATTAACTTCATATTGCCCTTGTACATATATCCCCAAGATTTATGAATGGATCTCTATACTCTATAAGCTTTCTATTTTCTAAATATATTAGAACATAATAAGAAATGAGAAGTTGGAGTGAGTTGACCAATGCCAAAAATTAAAGACTAAGGAAAAATAGAGTAAAAAAGTGGAAGTTTAAAAAGAGTAATACGCTGCAGTTTAAAAGAAACATAGAAGCTCTTCAAAAACACTATTCTAAAAATTTGTTGAGTTTCATCCCAAAAATTGTACTAGTTTGCCAAAGTGGAACACATGCCTTCTGTATATGTACTATCTATCAAAACAAAGTTAATGATGGAAAACTGCAAAATAAAATCCATCTCAGAAGTTCATTTTTAAAAACTATAAAGATTGCTCGAAAAAATAGTATGCAATCTAGCATTGATTGACTGCTATATTTCAAATTGTGTCTCTTGTCCTGGTGTTGATGACATTAGAAAAGGAATTTCAAGAAAATTTTAAACACAAACTTTTTGCCAGTGGATTTCAATTGATTGGTACAATTTAGAAACTGTTCAGAAGACTGTGCAAAAATTTATTAATATATATTCTGTGAAGAAATCCAGATTCTTTGTCATGACTTCATTAGTAAGCAGCAAAGTGCTTTTATGTATCATGTACTAAGGAAAAATTATTAACTTTTGAAATGGTTGTAGCTTGCAACTTTTCAGAAAATTAGTTTTATTTTACAGGACGAAGCACAGTCACATAAAATGGAACAAATCTCAGGCCATTATATATTCATTTGTAATATCTTTTTTAAAATTAAATTAAGCATAAATTTTGCTATCTCATGTCTTGAATATAATACCATAGCTATATATACATTTGAGAAAAAATTTATTCAGTTTTTAAAATCAAAATTTAATGATGTGAAGAAACTTTACTATTTTACAGATGGCAGTGTAGACATCCCCCCCCCCCACAAAAAGATATTTTTGCTATTACAAGAATAATTATGGAAATGAAGCAGAATGACATTTTTCTGTTAAAGTCCATGGCGAGGGATCTTGTGATGGAGTAGGAGGTACAGTGAAAACAGAATCAGCAAGAACAGGGCCTACAAAGGCCTTACAAAGATCAAATAACTATGCTGTTTCAGTTATATGAGTGGTTAAAATTTCACTAATCTAAAATGGTGGAATTTATGTAACCCAGGAGGAATATGTGAAAACTGACAAGGAAGGTCTCCATACGGGCATACTCAGAAAAATCTGAAAAAATTACAGAATGTTCTTCTCATATAGTTATTATATGTTTATAAAAAACATTTCGGCGGAACCTCCTTATAACGTCCGTAAAAAAATAATAAAAATTTCGTTTATTTGGCGATTTATCTCCGGTTGGCGAAAAAACGAAATTTTGAAAAATACGCTTTTACGCTTCGAATACTTTTTAAAGAAAAAACTTTCTATGTTCAATTTATTTAAATAAGTTTAGTTTAAGTAATTTTAGTTTTGCATTTTTACTTTACTTTAAGTGTAATTTTGTCATATACGTTTATATGTACTTATAACAAAATTAAATTAATATATTTTATCATTTAAACAATTTAAATTGATTAAAATTGTTCCAAATTGAAAAATACACTGTTAAAAATCTGCTGCATTTTGTTGCAACGTACTCCCTTGCTTGTATAGAAAACGGTTACTTGGCCGTGAAATTTAGCTTTTTCATTGGTTGGAATAGAGATTTTATATACAAGTGGTGGAGTGCGTTGCAACAAAATGCAGCAGATTTTTAACAGTGTATGACACGGTCAATTCACGGTGCTATGGAGCATTCTCATTGGTCAGAAGAGAGATATTCTATAAAAGTAGTGGAGTGACGTTGCAGTAAATGCTGCAGATTTTTAACAGTGAAGTCAATTAAAATCAATTTTCAGATTCGTTAAAATCGTCTGCTTTTGGCGAGGAAATACACAGCTCGCCAAATCCCGCGTAGCTTTCAGCTTTTCACGGCAATTATTCCAAACTATTTTATTTTTTTACATATCTAATAATGAAATTCCGCCGCTAATTTTCACTGATCCTTTATTACCTACATGAGTAGTTTAATTCGTATTTTTTTCAAAAAATTCTGAGTATGCCCCCAATGGAGACCTTCCTTGTGAGCAACACCTTGAACATAGACTCAGCCAGACTATGGCAGCACCTAGTACTAGAAAATTTCATGCTTTTATTCCTTCAACTTGTGAAATAATATTAAAAAAAGATATTTTCATTATTATAAGAAACCCACACAATTATTCCTGTTGGCGAAAGTGTAGTATTTGCAAATTTAATTGGCTATCATATTTCTTACAGTAATGATGCATGGTGGCCATGTTATATAAAAATTGTAGATGAAAATGAAACAAGGGTTGCTTTTCTCCATCCAAAGAAGAAAAAGAAAAAATGAAATTTATTCTCAAATAAATAAATAAAACATTTTGTAACGAAGACACAAATATCTTGCATATAAATCAGAAAATGCACTTGACATGAAATGTAATATGCATCTGTAAGTAAAAATGACATTGCCAATGTAATTTAGGTTTTTCATATGCTGTTTACATCAATTTGCAAAAAAAAAAAAAAAAAAAAAAAAAAAAAATTATATTTTATTATTTGTACTTTGAAAGTAATCTATATTAAGCATTTATAAAGTGATATAGAAATAATATTAGAAATAGTAACCCTTTTAGGGGCAAGTAATTGTATTTCTGTGACAGGGTTCATACTCATTTTCCAAGAAAAAAATCCCCTGATACATTTTCCGGAATGTACAATTTTTCCATATCAACAATTAATGACATTTTTATATTACGTATGATAATAAAGCACGTGAACAGTAACAATTGTCCCCAATTTCCCAGAATAGACTTATTTTGGTAGGTTTTCCCAAGTTTGGGAAATTTTTTTGTATTATCCCCCCGAGATTCCCCTGATGTTTACAACGTAAAATTCATCCCCTGATTTTCCCAGGAATCCCATATTCCCCTGATGAGTATGAACCCTGTGTGATGTTAAATTCCCATCAGATTTTTTTTAAAGAAAAAGATTCTTTTCAAACATTAAAAAAATCAATGTTACATTTCTTTCCAACAAAGTTATAACACTTATTTAAAAGCTTTCAGTGCAAATCTTGATTAAAATTAGATAAGATATATATCCCATCGCCATTCCAGGAGTTAAGCACATATAAAGGTAGCCATCTTGAATAAAAAAAATAATCATTTCATATACAAGATATGTGTGTCTGATAATACCTCACAAAGTAAAATAAATTTTCAATTTATATATTCAAAAATAAATTTGACTTTGATCTTGTAATGTAAAATTATGGATCTATGGTGTTTATAAAGGATTAGATTTGTGAATTGCCAAATAATATCCAACTTTTCAATTCTTATTGCTTGTGTTTTACAATATTTAGAAAAAGAAAAGCTTCATTTAAAGTGTGAAAAATGTTAGTTTGTTGCATTTATAGAATATTTTCCATTTCTTTATCATCAATTGAAAATGAAGATATTGAAATGAAAGTTAAAATTTTCACTTTACATATGGACGTCAACTTCATGTTCTGATCCCATAGAGATCCCATCATAAAACTTGGAGAAATGTACAAGGGCAATATGAAATCAATTTGAAATTTTTAAAAAGTATCACTTTTTGAGAAATTCAAATTTAAATTGGAATTTTTAAAAAGATAAATTTTAATACATTTGATTATGTTGCATATCAAATTAAAGGTCTTAAAAAGAGCTTAATGATATATAAACTGGCATATATAAAATCACAATTAAGTAATTCAAGATGTAGCAAATTTTAATGAAAAGTGCTCCAATTGTTAATAAATTAAAATTAAATAAGTTAAAAATAATAATTTTAGTGTTTTCTTTCATAACTATGTAAAGACACTAGATAAAACAAGTTTCATCAAAATCTGAAGAGTCAAGGGAGAAAAGATGTGTTGATGCAATGTGCAATGACTCTTTAATGTGCTGAAATTAAATTGAATACAACCAAGACAGCTTCATTCAAGAACAGATTAGAAGTTGCTTTCTCAAAGGTGTGTGGTATAACTAGATTGTCTTAGTGCCATTATCATTTTTGATGTCCACATGTAATATTCTTCTGCTTTATTTTTACATAAAAAAGTTGGAAAAAAATGTGCAAGTAATGCAGGCAAATTTAAATTGAAAGTAACTAAAAAGTCCAGATGAATCTAACATTAGACTTTCAAAAAAGTAAATTTCAAAACTTTTGAAGGAACACGGTTTCAAATATTTAATCAACAAGTATAAAGATAACGATATCATTTTAATAACGTGTTTTATGAAACAATAATTTTTGAATTATGACACTCTTTTATTTAATGTACTATATACTAGCAACTGCATGCATGAACTATATGCATACAAGCATGCATGCAAATATAAGGGAAAACTAATTTACAAAATTATGCCCCCCCCCCCCCCAAAAAAAAGAGCAATATAACTATTTTTTCTAATATAATCTGTAATTCTATCAGTATATTTTATAATCTGAAATATTCTTAGAAAAAAATAATTACCTTGTCCTTCCTTAGGTAACCGTGGTATGCGCCAAACTACAGCATGGAAGACATGTTCATACTTAGCCTGACCTGCTGATACTTCAATCAGACTTGGATCAAGATTTTGAGCTGCTCCGATTATTCGTTCTAAGCCCTATTCAGAAAGAGAAAATATATAAAAGTCTAGTCTAGTTTATTAAGTCACATGATCACTAATAATAATCTTGGCTAATATGGAAAAATATATTTGGGTGGGAAGAAAAATATTTCCAGTTATGTGCTACTTTATAACAAACATTGCATTGAAAACACTGGAATACAAGCATGCACTTGATAAAAAAGAAAAATAGTTAATATATTACCTTATGATATCTGTCTTTAATCTACAAGTTTGAGAAAAATAACCTGATATATATATATATATATATTTTTCATTGCACAAATTTCCATGCAATGGATAATACATAACTTCTTTAATACAGAAACATCTGTAATTCAGGCATTACAAAACATTGTTATATATATATATATAAAATAAAGATGGCACCACTATGTATGGAAGAATGAATAATATATTACTGAATAAAATATTTTATATCCTAATATCCTCCAAATATTGTGTTGGATCTCTTTTTATCTGACAAAATGCAGCAACTAGACATGGCATTGACTCAATAGGTCATCAAAAGTTCCCTGAAGAAATATTCAGTCATACAGTTTGTACAGCTGTCTATAATTGCAAAAGTGTTGCCAGTCTAGAATTCTATGCATGAACTGACTTACCAATCATGTTCCATGCATGAAGGATGGGTTTACATGTCTGACGATCTAGGTGGCCAAATCCTTTACAATCATTCTAATAATTACCAAAATAGAATGCCTCATGCATCTAGCTCCAACTTGCATTTTGCATTCAAAGTCTTAATTCTCAATCATGCCAGTAATCTTTTCATGTGAATCACTTGAGTACAAATGGAAGTCATGACAATGCATTGTCCATTTATATATATATATATATATATATATATATGTAACGACTTCACAGGTGTCGTAGTCGTGGCATAATAAGGGGGACTCGGGAGCCTCTTGTCGGATCGAACTCTTTTATTTAGCCGCACATTTTACAGATGGAGTTCGCGAGTCCGGTCGGAGATCGCCCGAGCCCTTTACGGTGATTACGAAAGTATACATGGTCGGAGGTTAGGCAGGCCCCTCAAAACTGCAAAGTCTCTCGTTTTTCGCGCGTGTTCTTGCTAATATGTTAGGGATTGTCATATTTTCCAGCAGAGGGCATAGTTGTGAATTAGGGAGGAACATTTAATTTAATTGGTTCACTAGCTTTTGATTGATATGTGGTCAAGGCCCGCACAATTCCCGGGTTTGTGACGTAAGAAGCCCTCACCACAAATGGCTGCAAAAAGCCCTTAGATCATCAATTTTAATCTTAAGGAACGTCCAAAATTGATCTCTGAAAGTAATAAATGTTAGGTTGGGAAAGAAAGTTACCAGGGGCAAAATAGCTTTAAGCTTCAGAATTAAAGTTAAAAATATTAATTGGAACTTTAAACTTTTGAATTTTAATTTTAAATTAAAGTTTTAGAAAGGGGTTAGCTTTTATCCATTCATATATGGAACATTCTAATATGCCTGTCCTATTTTTAGATGAAGACCCGAGAAGCCAAGGGATATAAATGACAAAACTGAAAAAAAAATGAACTAAGTGCACAAATGACCTGGAAATATGCTTTTTCTTTTCAGGTACAGAAATATGATTGATTTTCTAATTATGTACTGACTTATAGAGAAAAACCACTTTTGCCAAATAATAATCAATATTGATTAATTATAATTTAAAGAAAATTGTACTCTACTTCTTTTATAGTTATTGAAATAAAAGTTCAAAGACCACATGAAACAAGCAGCAGTTTCCAATCAGTTCAGCCAATTATTATTTATATTCAAATATAATGTCAATTATTTTTTAACTCAATTTACTACAAATGAAATTTTTGTCACTTGTACCTCTTGGCTTCTGAGGTTGTATAAATTCATCCTGAATAAAATTACATTATGGTTTCAATGGCATTTTTGTTACATATTATTTTCTAAACAGTAATAAAAGTCCACAATTTTTGTAGATAGAACAATTTTAGAGATAAATGTTTTTAATGTCTAGAAATTGAAAATAAGAAAATGAAAATCACCTTTCTCATTTACAAAAAAATATGTAGAATAAATTTTATACACATGCATAAATATTTCTAGCATTAAATATAGTTTTACATAATTATTACAAAATAATATGTATAACTTTATTGTATACTTCTAATTAATGAAATTTGTAATTTGCAGCTTTTATAATTTCTGTAATTACTAATAATTAAATTTTATCAATAAAAATGTAAAAATATAGATTATGTTAGCAATTAGAGGTTTAATTGTTTTGAAACCAGAAACTATTTGTATCTATTCAGTATTTTAACTCGTGGGGGGGGGGGGAATAATAATCCAACTTACTTTTTTTTAAAGTGATTTAAATAAATCAATAATTAATTTTTTTTTAACACCCAATGTGTTCAATTTAATATATTGCATGCTTTCACACAAAATCAGTTAATACACATGGCTAGCTGATATTTATAAGCTACCATTCAACTGCAAAAAAATCTAGTGAAAATGTTGCAGCAAATTTTTCATGATTCTTTGACAGGATTCGCATGAAACTCTTTAGTCCTTTATCCTTTGATGAAATGAGTTTCTCCTGCCATCTTTCAATGGAATTAGAGTTTTTTCCATGATCGTTAAAGAATTAGTTTGTTTCAGAATCCTTTGAAGGAATTTGCCTTTTTCCACAATCTTTTGGCTGAATTCGTAGTTTTCTGTGTTCCTGTTAAAAAAAGTTACATTTTCTCTGTGATTTATGATGAAATTAGTTTTTTTTTATTCTGCATTCCTTTGACAAAATCATTTTTTTTAATGATTTTTGATGAAATTCATGAAAAATATTTTGTCTATGATCATTTGACAAAATTCTTTTTTTTTTTTCTGCAATCTTTTGAACTAATTTATTAGTGAACGACCTTTTTTTTTTTTTTTTTTTTTTTTTTTGCTGACTATATATCAAAATTAGCAATATTTTTTTAAGTCCAAATTTTCAGACTTATGACAGATTTTTTAAAACTTTAAATTTCTGGAAAATTCAGAACAGAATCATTCCTGTGAAAAGCGACAAAACATCAGGGGGGGGGGGGGAAGCAAAAACAATGGAAATTCATGAATGTGCAAAAGAATGCCATGCCTGATACACTTTTGATTACAAAATAAATATTTTGATGCAAAATTGCACATTTAAAAAGTTATAGTTAAAATTAAAGTTTTCTTAGCTATAGGCTTTAAAATCAAACTTTACCTTTATTTTTCCAGGTCTTCGTGCAGCTGACTTTTTCGATCCATAGCGAAAATGCTTTTCTGTACGGAATAAATAAATCCAACATTCAGGCACAGGGAAGCGTATTTGAATGTTTTCACAAGGTACTTGGCCCTGTTTACGGCTACTATATCCTGGAACTAGAATATCAGACCTTATTTCTACTCTTGTATTAGTGACAGTCATGAAAACTCTGACCTGAATTTAATAGAAAATACAAAAAATATTCATTAAAAAAAAAAAAAAATTATGATTATACAAATGAGAAAAGAAGAATGTTTGATTCATTGATTGGAAGAAGTGATTATGAAGGGAAAACTCAAAAAATTTGCACATTAAATATTACAAATTAAAGTACCTAGAAAATAGAATTAATGTGTTTCATTGAAAAATATCATCTGCACTTCTTAAAATCAAAGCTTATTAAGTATTTGAAAATTACACATTTTATCATACTTCCTCAAACTAAATAAAATTACCCCCATTCCATTTTAAGAATCAACCAGTTTATTCATGTGAATTCAAAATTAGAGAGTATAAGAAACAACCATGAAATGCTTAAAAGAGCACTTCTTTATCAAAGACATGATTAATATTGTCCATTTTTCAAAAATGTTCTAAACTTTAAATAAAACAGCATAAACACCTTGTGAATTGATTAATAATTTTAAAAATTATGCAATTCAAGTTAAGAATCAATAGGATCAATCTGACTCATTTTCTAGAACAGTAACTCATCCTTTCAGCCTTGTATGGACTCTTTGGAGATAGAAAAATATTTGTAATAGCAGAAAACAAACAGAAAAAAAGTTGTACAAAAAGAGACTTATGTACAAGTTAAATAGATAATATCTGAAGTGGAGGGGTAAAGCCTATACCTAGTAATTAACTGATCCATATTTAAATATTTTGATACCATATACATAATTGTTATGAGCTTTCATAATAAATTATTGAGGTTAAAATTTATTTCATTTGTTTTTAATTAAATTTTATGTTAAAACCATAATTATCTATATTAATAAAAGTGTTATATAGGTCTGCAAATTTGGTTCTGATTATACAAAGACAGATCCAAATATACATAAGGCTCAGATTTTGGAATAATTATTTATTTTATATTCAAGAAAGCAATATGTGTACTTCCTCGATTTTCCAAGTTTGAGCTACACTTAAAAGTATTCTAAATTCAATCTTCTAGCCCTTTTAGGTGTAGATTTTTAAACTTTTCAGAAAAAACCCCCCTCTTGAAATGACACTTTGAAAGGTTTAATGTTTGTCTTTTAATGGATTGCACCATTACAAAGTTATAAGTACATAGATTTGACTTTGTGGTTTCATTTTTTATGTATGATCAAAGTGAAGCAGACTGCAAAAGATAGGGGAAAATAAAATCACTAAAATCAATGTTTCAAAAAAGATTTTTTTTTTTTTTTTTTTTTTTTTTTGATTGCCTTATTATAAAGATAATAGTAAAATAATATGGCTGGTGGGATTTTGGCTAATTGGGACTTCAAAAAGATGCACAAAAAAGAGCTGTTTCTGACCTTTGTATAATCATTATTCACTAGGTCCAAATCGTTCACTGTGCATCAGTTTGAGAGAAAAAGCATACTTTTGAAGTACATTTACTTGTGGTAGATTTTTCTAACTGTCGTGTGCACATACATAAGCACTTTTCTTTTATGAATATAAATAAATGCTTATAAAGCCATTAAGTTAATTTGTGTTATTTGATTAGTTAACTGATTTTGATATATTAATAACAAAAATGTCTATTTTCTTTGAGTTATATGGAGACAAGTGCATGAAAAGAAAGATACTAATAGAAAAGTTACAAAAAGTATAGTAAATAAAAAGCTTAAGAACTGCTGTTCCAGAACAATAAGATATTTTTTAAGGACCTGTTGATATCATGATAGAAAACTTCATTACTATATACTTTAACCACTTAACCGGCGATAGATATGAGGAAATAGTGCTTTTACTCCTGACTTATCTCAGGGCAGACAGTTAAGTGGTTAATAAGCAACTGGTAATGAAGTAAATCACAACAGATTTTTTAAACTTGAAAAAGAAAGAAATTGTATACATAAAATACATATCTTAGGCCCTAAATAATTATTTTTAGCAAGAATAAATTACAATTGAGTACTGCTAATGCAATAACTTTTAATTGGTAATTGCCTGTAATCCATACTGCATGAATAAATTTAAACAAATAATTTTAATTCTTAAATAATTTTTCGATGGTGATTTTTTTTAGTTATCCTCCCAGTTTAAATCTTACGTATAATTCATATGTACCATACAACAATTAAACTTACTTTTACAATTTAAAATGATAGTATGTATAAAAATTCTTTATTTATTTAATAATTTACATGATAAATAAATAAAGAAAATCCCTTTTTTTTTAAATTTACTTCACAGGAAAGGATTTACATTCATAAAATATGTATTTACTTAGACAATATATTTAATCTTTCACTTAAAAATTACAATTTATGGAATTGAAGATAAAACAATTTAAACAAAAACAAACAATCAATTAATTCCTTAATCAATATACATACACAGGGTATTTTAGAAAGGACTCCCCAACTTAGAAATGACATAATTTTGAAACAGTGAGAGATAGAAATGTGAAACAAGTTCAATGTTAGACAGATAGGTCTGGAATTTTTCATACAACAATTAAAAAAAAATAATTCCAATATTGGACACGAGATGGCACTGCAATCACAAAGCTATGTCTTTGAAATAATTCCTGAAAGTGAGCTGTTTGAACCGAGATAAAAACCACATTACAATGGTTTCGATATCATTACCTTTTTCAGGAACAATCTGATGCAACCGAAAGGTAAAGTTTGTAATCACATGTTGCAATACTTCTGCTGAAATGGATGCACATGCCTCACAGATGAATTGTTCAAGCTGTTTCAACGTTTAGGGATTCTTAAAATTAAGTGTCCTTCAAGTAACCCCCAAAAAAGATTTTACATGTGTCAGCAATGAAACAGACGCACGAATGAAATTTCTGTACTTTGAATACCATTTAAAGCTCCATGTGCTTGTGCTGCCATCTATTATCCAATATTGGAACTATTTTTTCAAATTGGTGTATAAAAAAATCCACACCTATCTGTCTAACATTCAACTTTTTTCTATCTCTCACTGTTTCGAAGTTATTTCATTTCAAATTTAGGGAGTCCTTTCTGGAACACCCTGTATCAATACAATAAATATCAATGCAATTCCATTTAACATCTATATATAATCAATATAATAAATACAAATATCAATACACTTCTATTTAATATTTATATATGTATCTACAATAATTGTTAAAGGATATTTAAATTTATAAAAACAAGATTTTTTGGTTTAGCAGCTAAGGATAGCTATTCATAGAAGACGGCAAGACATAATACAGAAACACAAACCACATGCATTAATACAAACAACTATATTTAACAAATATAAAAAAACAAATTATTTTTTAAATAATTCTTACTTAATTTAAAGGAATGCAATTTCTTTATTTTAAGCATTAACAATATAAATTTCCCCAAAATATTAATAAAATAAGCATAAACAAATATTAAATACACATGACCAGTAATCTGCAAAATAGCTATGTGGATGCTAAGCTATGTGGATTAGTGGTCTTCTACTGCAGCGGTTCCCAACCTATGGGTTGTGACCCACTAGTGGGTCACAGCTAGCTGATGTTTTGGTAAGTCACAGAACAATCAAGTTTTGCCACAAAAATATTTTTTTTATTTCATCTATTTAACAAATATAACAAATACAATGTTGTATAACTGCAATAATCATGAAAGCTGTTAGCTGAAGCTAAAACTTTATGATGAGACAATATTTTCTTTATGCAGTAAATATGTATTATGTTACGATTTCTGTGTGAGATATGTCAGTAACTTTTCTTCCTATTTGCAAAACCATTATGGCAACCTAGGGAAAATCCTTAATTTCCTTCTGAAGAATATACAGAAATATATAAATCAGCTTTGATCATTTATGGGATTCATCAGGACATGCTTGTGTGAATATGTTTTTTACTTTGTTTTTTATTTTATTTATTTCTTTTTGAAAAACAACTACAGAAGCAAACTGCATATGTAAACTATAAATGACTTGAGGTTAAAATTAATCAGTTTTAATTCTGAAATAGTTGCCCACATAGGTAAACACCAATGCTAGAAATTGATTGTAAAGTAGGATTTTGATAATACTGAAATGTATTTTTCATATACTTGTTATTTTAATTATTATTTAAGTGGTACATGTTGGGTTTTTTGTTGATCGAGCATCTTTCGTATGAAAATTTGCCTTTTTCATAGGATAGGACAGTTGATAGCTTATACAGGGCATATAAAAATTTTCATACTGATATTATACACATTTTCATATTAAGTGGCTTACAATTATTTTTATAACTTTAAAGTAGGCCATGTATCAATAATGGTTGGGAACCACTGTTCTACTGTACTTAAGAATTTTCTTTTTGTTATTGTTAGATATATTCTTTCAAATACAATGTATTATTTTCATAAACATTTTAATATAAAATATAAATAAAAACATTTTCTTATTGAAAAAAAGGTTAGTTAAAGATTTTTTTTTTTTTAAGTTTTTTTTTCCTTTCTTTTCTTTAACTATTAAAACAATATAATCTCAGCATGTATCATATTTCGTATATTATGTCAAGAAAAATTTGATTTTTTAAAGGCTATTCATAAAGGCCTTTAAAAAAAGTTAAAAATACATATTTTTAAAGAACCATGAGAATTCAGTTTAAAAAAATAAACTACGGAAATATAATAGCAATTCTCAACCACCATGCTCAATAATATTATAATTCGATTTTCAGCAGGTTTGAAATTTTATGCAATCAGATTCACCTATTTTTTTTTTTCTCCTAACAAACTGAATGTTTATTAATATTCATAAATAGATTCTCATATAAAAATATTCGGAAAAAAGTTAATGTATTATTTATGCTAATTCTAAACAAATTCTTATAGACATAGATACACAATAAATAGTAAGAGAAAAATTGTACTTGAAGTGGAAGCTCTCTGTTTTTAGGAGGACGTATACGAAATCGTAGCAGCTCAAATAAACAGGCATCTGGAGGCGTAAATCTGAAATAATATCACACTTTATATATAACTTACATGCAGGAATAATGCTTATATACTAATGCAAGAAATGCTGATATATTACAGTATTCACCTGTTATTTACAGAACACCATGTTCCATAATCATCACTAAAAAATTTTTGTAAAGTATAATTCAATATTTTAAGTTTTTTTTTTTTTTTTTAATATGACATTTCAACAAGTAGCATGATTAAAGTAAATATGTTATATAAATATTTATTTAATTATGTATTTCAATCAACTCTAATCAAAGAAACATAACTCCAGGAGTATTTGTTACAAAATTTAAATTTTATTCTTGCAAATGTATGTCCGTAAAACTTTTATTTGAAAATAAAAGTTAGAAAAAATAAAAATTTCAAAATTTTATGACGATTTTTACAGGAGAATAATTATGAAGCCCTAGTAAACACCAGAAATCATTATTTATTTAATATATTTCATATTTAATCTACATTAAATTTACATTTAAATATTTTCATATTTAAGTTTATGTTCTATGAAAAAACATAAACTTAAATATGAAAATATTTAAATGTAAATTTGCAAGATGAAATCATACGTCCCACTGAAAGTAGCATTACAAGTATTACATGCAACAAAATATCTACACAATGGCTAAAAAAATAAGAGAACCATGCAATGAGTTTAATTTTTAAAAAAGACTTTCATAAACTGATAGACAGAAAGTATATATATAAAAAAATACAATAACATTTTATTCCTATTATTTTTAATATTAAAATTTATAATGTGAAAATTTTTAAATATTTTACAATTAACATAAATTTGTAATTTTAGATTTAAGTTCTCAAAATGCTCAAAGGTAAAAATCATCATAAAAGTTCTCCCCTGCTCCCCCAAAGAAATAGGCTGAAAAGCATTGATAAAGGCTAAATATATTCTGGACACTTTAGCTAAAATGCTATGAAAAATTGTTTGATAAATTGTTTGTTTTGATCAAATCTTGGTTTATTGCTCTAATTCAAATATCCTGAAATTATATAATAAAAAGGGAAAAGAAAAATATATGATTCATACCTTGAAATTGTTTGATTAAAATGAATAAATAAGGCATAAAAAATTCATTTGAAATATTTAAAATGTTAAACAACTAAAGGTATTTTAAATTTTCATAATAAACATTTTCTCAAAACCTATGACATACAACTTCTGGAAATGAAAAATAAACAATGTAAGAATCTTTAAAATCCAGAAAAATTCTTATACACACTTCTAGTCTCTTTTTATTATGTTTTTATTACTCAATAATGCTTAATAATAAAGAAATTCACAGATAATTTCAGAATTTCCCTTACATAGCTTTGCATAGGTGCCAACCTGATATCAGTTATCCGTAATACGTGCATTAATTTGACCCTAGTTTAATAAATTTCGAACCAGAATTATTTCAAAGAAATGAAATTAAATATTTTCAACCTAGAAGCCTGAAATTAAATAAATAAAAATTCATAAAATAATTTTTCTGGTTCGAAATGAGTTTAACCTGGATCAAACTAATCCAGGTATTATTGAAGATTAGTTAAAAGTAGGCAGGGGGGAAGATATTAAAAAAATAAACAATTTTTTTTATACCAATAAATAAATTTTTGGAGATGTATAATGTTCAAACAAAACTTGTATTACTGGCAACAGAGAATTATAACATAGTAAATGAAATTAAATATCAGGCATTGTAGGAATATTCAAGGAGTGGTGAAAATGTCAGATTGACTTGGCCAAGCCTGTTCAAAAATCGGTAAAATCTGGCTTGGTCCAAAAATTTTTGCAAAAAAGGCATATGCTTTTAAATTGTCATTATTCTACAACTAAGCATTAGAATTTATTCTTTTTGAAGAATAATCGATTTTTAGGTTTATTTAAATAGAGTTAAACACATGGGGGAAAAATTGCCTATGACAGAATTTTTTTTAAAACTGAAAACTGGAAATTTCTTTTAAACTATTCATCCATGCAAAATTAATACAGTAATACGCGAGGAAAAAATATATTAAACATTTACACCTGATAAAAAGGGAACATACTTTTTTCTTTCCAATGTGATTTCATCTTAGAAGATTTTACTTTTACTGTATACCTCCCCCTCTTTTTTTTATGTCTCCATTACATGGAAATATGGATAAATAATACTAATGATAACTGAAACATTTACATATAAGAAATAAAGGTTCATTAAAAGCATAAATATTGCATTCTTTGATACTTCTGTATAAATGGAGACAATAAACATGGGGGAAAAAGAAAAAAAAAAGACTAAGATAAACTTTTTTGGTCAGAACTCTTCTGTAAGAGTAAAGATCAATGTTCTGTAGAAATTCACTCGAGCTGGACTGGGTTTGCACTGAAATTTTAACATTTCTCTGGGTCGGACCTTGTTTTTAGCTATTATATTGGGCCAGTCGGGTCACTAATTTTTTTCTACTGGCCAGGCCAATATTTTTTTCTTTCGGGCCAGGCCAAATTTTTTAATTGATGGATCAGGCCAGGTTTGGGACTGGAAATTTTGGCCCATGCAGATTTCTAGGTTACACAGCAAAATTGTGCTTATATGATTCAATAAATTTTTCTTACCTTTTTGTACGTCTTTATTGAAATTTATCATTAAAAGGATGAAAAACTTTCGGATGACCCAATAAATGAGAATAATATATACAGTAGACTCCCTCAAATCCACAAAGCTTGGGACCAGGGGTTGTGCGGATTTTAGAATTTTGCAGATTTCTGGTCATTGATTTGTTTACATTTTTGAAACATTAACTTCATTGGTAGTTAAGCCTTATAATGAATGCATATAATAAATTCAAAAATTAAAATAATTAAGTAAAATAGTTAAATAGTTAAAAAGCAAGTAATTATTACAAAAAAAGTTAAGTAAAATAAAATTAAAGAAAAATATTAAAATAAAGTGGATAATTGAGATACAATTAAAAATATAAATAATGATGAGAAAAAATCAATCTTTTTTTTATAAAGAAAAACATTTGCCTTTGTTAATAAACAAAAAAAAAAGCTTGATTAATTTCAAAATATTCATTTTATACAACAAAAATTATCCTGCCCCTCGAATTACAAACACTACCAAATGGTCATTGAAAGTTACATTACAGTAAGACTATGATATGATGATTATTTTGATTAAATATTGATCATCTTAATTAGTAAACCGGATGTAGATCCCAAATTCATTTCATAACTAGCAGGGATAAGAAAATAGTAATAGAACAATATAATAATAATTTTATAATGCAAAAATTATCCTGCCATGCGAATTACAAACACTACCAAATGACCATTGAAAGTTATGTTACACTGCAACACTGATACGATAATGATTATTTCAATTAAATATCGATCATCGTACATCTAAGAAACATTATTTAACACTGCAGAATTTAAATTGAAAGACATTTATAAAAAAGGAAGAAGTTGAAAATGATTTTAAAATAGATATTGTTATAGAATTATTTATATTGCGTTATATGCTGACTTCAGCGGCATCTTTAATTTTATTGTTTACATCTGAAAAAAATGCAGATTTCTGACGTTTGCAGATTTTAGGGATGCAGATTTAAGGAAGTCTACTGTATATGTTGATTTTTCACACAAGAGATAAAAATTGTGTTAAAGGTAAATAGTTTTTTTTTTTTTTTTCTAATTACATTAAAATCAATTTTCTTTCATTTTGAGTTGAAGTACATCATAATAAGTCAAGTTTTAAGCTGACTTCATATAGAATTTTGAGGTTTGGTTCAGGTTGTTGAAGTTGCCTTTGTTTATTTTCTTACAAATCATTTGTTTTGATATCTGAAATATATTGACCTTGTTTTTCTTAATTAACAATTTGTGGGATTTTTTTTTTCTTTTCAGTTACCTCATATCTAAAAACAAGGAACATATCACAAGGTTTAATGCAAGATTGAATAGATGCACAAAAATTCTATCATTGCATAAACATATGCATAAAATATATGTAATTAAATCTCTTTCTCCATTTTATTATTAATAATTCACTTATTTTCTTACACTTCTGTATATTTTTATTTGCATTTTTCTGTATATTTGGATATATCATTTATAAATACCAAAAGCCAAGGGAATAAATATGTATCTTAATAAGAACATAAATTGTTACTTAAAGATTACTCTGTGTTCAAAAATGTTTTACTGAACTTAAAAAAATGTATGAAGGAATTTTTATTACAAAAGAACACATTACTTCAACAATTATTAATACTAAATGAAAATAAATGACATGAAAAATATTACTTTATAACTCTACTTTTGTAGAATTCATCTTGTTCAACACAATTATGGAATTCGCAATCTTCTAAACGAATCCATTCTTCTGTAACAACCGGTATGATATCATAACGACCAACAACCTCTTTTCCTTGCCTGTTTATGTCATTTAAACCCACTTCAACAGATGGCATGCCTTAAAATTAAATAAAACAATGAATGTGATTGATTAATCCTGAGTAACACTAAAAATAAATTTCTAATAAAAATTAGAGCAAATTTATAATATTTAATAAGGTTTCTCTGCTCTTTTTTAAATAATATAAATTAATTTTTTAATACATAAGTAAATATTTTTAATTCTTTTTATTTAGGTTAATTAAAGTAATTAAATTATTTTAATTTAATTAACTTTTAAGTTAATTTAAGTTACACAGAAATCTTATCAAACATTTGAAAAATGAAAAGAACAACAAAAATGATATTTTAAAGAATTTAGTTACTATAATAATTGCATGTTTGTTAAAATAGAAATTTAAGTACTATTACATTACACAAGGCCAACCACTGGTGAGTACTTTTTAAATTTTATCTTGTACCACTTTCTCTCTCAAAAGAAGAACAGACACTGACAGATGTGCAAGAAAAATATACTTCATTTTCATAAAATAATAATTGGATGAATAAAATATAAACTAGCTCCAGTGGCAGTCCAATTACAGTAATTAATAAATTAGACATACATAGTAAGCAACAACAATTACTCAGTTAGTCCCTGATTAATTTTTGATGCATATCGCTTAACAGATTGTTGTGGGTTCTTACAAGATGTTATTCAACAGTTATACAGAATTTTTTAAGATTTCTGCAATAGCTTTATTTCAGAAACTAATGCACAGATTTTCATCAAACTTTAGATTCAGTTAGAAGTTGACATAATTTGTTGCTGATGAGACTTACAAGGAGAGGACCAACTTTGATAATCATAGATTTTGATTATTTTTTAATTTATTGTAGGGTATTACCCTCTTAGTCTGAGGTTCAATGGATTTTATACAATGCTTTGCAATTCTCGAGAAACAGGGGGGGGGGGGGGTTTGATATTATAATGCTATTAAAGTACTTACTTTGTAACAAATTGTTTTGCTGAGTCATAGCCTGATCAGCATGACATGTGCTTTTTATCTTGATAACTCAGGTTCGATGTTCGAACATGCAGTATGTGGTATTTTTTGTTTTTATAAATATACTTGTATTTATAATTTAATAACGTCATTGTGAATTGCAAATTGTGCATCAATTACCATTTTAAAAATCTTTTAAAACAAATTATTTACAAAAAAAAAAAAAAATTCTCATAATTACTTTGTTGTACAACATCATAAAACTTAATTCTTTTAAAATCACCTTTAAAAAGCATTTTACATATTCTTTATCAGTGTAATGATATTGATTAATTGTGTCAATTCGTGATTTTAAAGTAACATTTAGGTATTGCCTTAGACAAAAAGATAAATAATACTGCACTATTTTTAAGTAAGAAGCATAATTATGCTAAAATTAAGCATAAGAATTAAATTACAACATAATTTTGCTGTAAAAGGGTTTTTAAATCCGTGATACATTTGCTTATGCATTGAATTATTTTCTTTCTCATTTATTTTCTTAATTTAATTTTTTTTTTTTTTTTAAGATTTATTTCATTAGAACTAGATGGCACCACAGATGACAATTATAATTTATTTTTTGTTTGGTTTGGTGCCGGTAAGGGGTTTCTGTTTGAAATCTTTACAGAAAAAGTGAATATCATTTTATAACTAATAATAAACATGTAAAAATGGAAGAAACAAACTGCTGTTCACAAGATCAATCTGAAGTGTTGGCATTCAATGAAAATAAGAAAAGTGATCTCACAAATGCATTAAAGTATTGTAAATTTTATTACAATATAATGTTTCTTTAACAAATAATCTAGCACCCGAAATATTGTCTGTTTCTATTGTGGTGGAAGAAAAATTCTATAGTTCGATAATAAATATGCTGGATGAAAGAAAAATTGTACAAGATGGAAGTTTGATTGCCTAGTCAATAGTAGATCCATTTTTTAAAAAACCTGTTTAAATGATAAGAAATTTGTAATAGTAGTTTAAAAAAAAAATAATTACAATTATAAATAAAAAATTATACACGTTAACATTATAATTAATGCACAACATTAAATTTTTAATTGTGATCATAAGAATTAAATTAAAAGTATATTTGTAAGAAAGAAAAATTCAAAAATGAAACAAAGCACAGCCTGGTATTTACCCTGGGTCCACTGGTCAGGAAGCTGATGCAGTACCGATCAAGCTATGACAGCACATTGCTATTCTCGCTAAGTTAAAATTTAAATTATATTATAATATTAGACCCCCCTGTTTCTCAAGTACTAAAGAGTATTGTATAAAATCCATTGAAACTGAGACTAAGGGACCTCTGTCTTTAAACATATATAAAAATAATTAAAATCCGATTATCAAAGTTGGTCCTCTCCTTGTTAGTGTAAATCACATAACCAGTGGCAATTGCTATACTGCATTTTTCGGGAAGTATTACTGTGTAGGAGATAGAAGAAAGTTTTAGGATCATCATATCTGAGTAGTTTTTAATGCCATAACTGCAATTAATCATACAATCATATGGTGATTGATAAAACTATTTAACTAACTTAAAAAAATTAATAACATGCATTGGGCATTAATTTTTTTTTTTCAAGCTCTTTCCCTTAAATATAGATTTTCAGATTTACTTAACTGCAATTATTTTTTTAAATAGATAAATGATAAACTTTTCAAAGAAAATAAAAATTATATTTATTTAAAAATAAAAATTGTTTTACCTTAAAATTTTTTATTATTTATTTATAATGACGACAAAACTGCAACAATGTTTCTTTAAACTAGCATCATTTATATACTTAAAAAACAATACTTTGTAAATGGGATGTATAATTCATTTGCTTTCAAACGGCAGAGATATTTGCTGAGGTTTTATATTAGCTCAATTGGTAATTAAACATTTAACTGAAAAATCATATAATAAACAATAGCGTTAAATAAAAAGTGAATGTTAATATGAAAATTCTGAGACTGAAAAATCTAAACTTTTAAAAGAAGGCTGTGCTTTTTTTTTTTTTACTTTCCTTTTGTAATGTAGTCATATAAAGTGAAAGTAATTTTCTTTTAGTACAAATAAATAAATAAAAAATGTTTGTTAATTAATATTTTCTAAGAAAATATAGTTTATTAGGGAGAAACATTTGTAAAAAATCCTTTTTTCCAACTTTTTCTTTTCAGAAAAAATTGGAAAAGTTTTTTCTGCCACTTCAAAATTTCCAGAAAACTTATCTTTATTCAGGACAAAACATTTTTTTTATTTTTGTAAGTTTGGCCTGCACAAGAAAAAATACATTTACTGTAAGCACTGCTTGAAGGTGCGGAAAATAATTTTCTTGCAGGCTTGCATGTAATTTGAGAAAAAATTTTCCTTCATACTGATGTCTATTTCTTTTTAAACTGTTTCTCCATATTTATTCCTGATCTGGTGTTAGCGTTATAATTATTATTCTATTATTTTGCAATCTTATAAAAAAAATTAACTTTTTTCTGTTGTATCACCCCCCCTCTCAAAAAAAAAAAAAAAAATTAAATCTTTTTCAATTTCACATTTATATTTTTCAGTGAAAAATGACAATTTTAATTGACAATTAATAACATATGAGATAAAGCAATAAAAATGTTCTAGAACATTGATTTCAATAGTACTCTGATGATCTCACTTGTCTTAATTTTTCACAAAATGAGAATACTTATTAAAATTCACTGTTTAATATCTCTCATTATATCACAACCAAAATGATTGGAACTTTCATTTTCCAAGAAATGTACTGATGGTATTGCTTTTAATATGATCTAGTCATTTGAGATAATTAATATTGTGATTGTTCTGAATGGCTATAACAATTTCATTTCGCTTCCCAATAATTGTTACTGGACTATAATTGAATTCTTTATCTCACTTTAAGCAGCTTAAAGGCAAATAAGCCACTTTAATTTGTGCATCTTTTTTCTATTTGTGCAACATATATTTTGAGTTCCATCTAATGGTTAACTTACAGTTAAATGCTCTAATGAATATTTTATTATTATTCAGACTCAGAATTTAACATTTTCAAATTTTGAGCATGCAGTGGTTAAAATGTCCCTCAATGTTTTTAGCTATAGCTAACAAATCAAAAATAGCACATTAGGGATGATAAACCTAATTTTATTATAAGATGCACAGTACGAACAGTATCAGCCATACTTTTAACATTCGTTTTTTGTTTTATTCAACAACAATTTGCATTATTCAAAATTACAGCAACCAATAATCATCTTTGAAAAGATGGGTATCAGAATTAGTTAGATAAATAGAATAATCAGTTTTAATTTCACATTGGTTAATTTTATTTTCTGTATCAATATTTTTTCATAATTTTTAAATAATGAGTCTTAAATTTTTTGAATTTTCAAAAAGGTGCATAATTAAATTTTTAATTTAATTAATTTGAATTCTTTTAAGTTAATTAAAAGC
The DNA here is from genome assembly GCA_964019185.1 of Maratus speculifer. NCBI lineage: Eukaryota > Metazoa > Arthropoda > Arachnida > Araneae > Salticidae > Maratus > Maratus speculifer. Next base: position 79,078,511 of record OZ025299.1, read on the forward strand.
ATATATTTATATGCTCAAGAAGTATATATATATATATATGTATATGTGTGTGTATTACACACAGACATGATACTCTTAAGCTCAATTCATATGCACATCAATAGTTCTTTGTTATGCACAATAACTTAGCCTCAGTACTCAGCTGCTATGCCAAGTAGTAAATGGCCAAGTACTTGGTACTCAGCTAAAGTACTACTCGGTGCACCCCTATTAGAAATACAAATTAAATAAATTATTCTAATTTTTACTTTTTTCTATTTTTACAAAAACAAAGTATCGGATTCATGAAAAACTTAAACTTCCAGATTTATATGTTTTAGAAGGTTCTGAATACGATTTGATGTTTTTTATAAAATGTCTGTCTATGAGTCTGTGACAAAAATTTTGTGGGTGCTGTATCTCAAGAAATAATGCATGGAATTTTACAAAACTCTAGATTCAGTTAGACCTTGATATAAACTGGAGCTGATTAGTTTTTTATGCATATCTCTCAACAGGTGGCATTTCTATGCTACTTTTGTCACAATTTCCACAATAGCTCTCTCTCAAGAACTAATGCAGGGATTCTCATAAAACTTTAGATTCAGTTAGTCTTTGATATAACATGTTGTTGACTATGTTTTGATGCAAATCGCAAAACATGTGGTGCTGCTGCTATGCTGCATTTTTCTTGATTTTGCAATAGCTATATCTCAAGAACTAATGCATGGCTTCAGACCAGACTTTAGATTCAATTAGTACCTGATAAATATTGATCCTGATTAGTCTTTGGTAGCAGAATTTTTAAGATTTTACAATAGTTCTATCAGAAATTAATGCACAGATTTTCATCAAATTTCAGATTCAGTTATAAGTTGACATACTATGTTGCTGACTAGATTTTGGTGTAAATCACTTAAATGGTAGCACTGCTATGCTGCATTTTTCAGAAAGTAATAACATGCATAAGATAGAAGAAAATTTTGGGATTACCACATATGGCAAGTTTTACTAAGAGATGTATAATCAACAAGCCAGCCACTAAATATAGGACATCAGCTGGCCAATCCTGATCCAAATGACTTTTGCAATCTCCCACGTTAAAAAGTGTAAAAGAGCTGATCCTTCAGTTTTTATTATTATTTAAAGAGACAAATCTTACCATATTTTGAAAATATGTCATATATTAATCTGAAGTTAAAATGACAGTATTTGACACTTGGTTTTTAATTTGTACAAGGTGGTTTAAAATTGTTGTTTTAGTAGACTATAAAAGGGTTAAAAGCATAAAAATACATATTCTAAATATTTTGATGCTCAAACAATAAACATCACAATGCATTTTTATATGTATTTTTTATTTTAAAAACTTACCTGTTATAAATGCAAGAAAGAAAATCCTTACACGTGCAAGTTGTTTATTTACATGGCCAGTTTTACTTGTCTCAACATAGAACTCATCTTGAGCTATAACCTGTACTTCTTCTGTTTTATATGTTAATACTCTATCTCTGTGAACTACCATGCGAAACAAAACATCTTCAACTTCCTATTAATATAATTAAATATTTAAAATAATCTAAGATCAAAGTGCTATAATATTTAAACAAATATTACTAGGTCACTAGGGCAAACATGCAAAGAGTAGAATTAAAAGTAAGGCCAAAATATTTGCTCAATATTTAATATAAATTGATTTACTTTGCAGTCTAAGTGGTCTGAATCCAAAATTCATTTTTTGTTCATTAGACTACCCCCCCCCCCCCCTCCGCTTTTCTTTATGCAGACTCAGGACAGATTTAGCATGGATTTGTGGATTTTTTTTTCTTCTATAGCTTTATCAGGCTTAGACTTCATTCTTTCTTTCAATTCATTCTTTTCAATTCATTCTTTTCAATTGCTTTTTGCAAAAGTAACCGTGATACTGCACATTTGTTAACAAAAACAATAGAAATTTATATTGGTTTTACAAATTAAAGAAAAATATTTTTTTTTATCTACTTTCTTTGTTGAGTTTTAAATTTTATAAATATGTAAGAAAAAATTTTTCTCAAATGATAACTTAGAATAAAAAAAGAAATGACATAATCAAGGCTGGAGTAGCACAGTTGAGGTTTATTCCAACCAAGGATCAAGCCTGGATATTTTGGCGAAGATATTCAGATTTGATCCTTTGTCTAAACATTTTTCTTGATTATAAATTAAATCCAGTTGAAAAATTTCTATCTCCATTAAAAGAAATTACTTTCCATAAGATGAATATAACATTTTAATAAATGGATAATCAAGATTAAACTGATAATAATTTCAAATGTTCATCAATAATTTTTTAACTGGGACAGTATAATCTTTTAGTTTTTTAGAATTTTCTACAGAAATATATTTAAAAAACTCTTATGGTTTGAAGCATGAAAACACCTTAGCAACTTTGATGAAACATATTTCTGAGATTTGCAGACCCAAAATTAACTTAACCATTTTTTCTTTGTAAATATTAATGTTTATACTAATATCAACTGAATAGGATATAGCAAGTATACCTTTTACATCTTTCCCAATGAACAGTGTAAAAGAACTTAAAAAAAAAAATTAAAATTTAATATCTCAAGAACTGTATCAGAAAATTACACACACACAAAGAAACAAAAAAATATATTAAACTCGGATTGAGCTTTTTGTCATATATAAATTTCTTTCCTGTAACATGATTATTTTTTAGTATATTTTTAGTAGGTGTCTCCATTGGCATACAATGTAAAAAATATTTTTATTTGTTGTTGTCAGAGTTTAATTCAAACTAGTCAGTTTCTATATCTCCCATGTTTATGAAAACAGTGTGTTTACAGGGATGAGAAAAAGATTAATGGAATTATTTACATTATGAGGATCTAATAATATACATCTTGTAGCCAGTTAAATTTCATGGGGAAGAGATGTATGCCTTCCCAAAAAGCATTATACTTGGATGTACAAAGATTTTTTTAGGTTTTATATCTTATATAAACTTTATGGTTTTTTGAAGAGATGCTAACTTATCTTGACTAACACAGGATGACACTAGCAGCATTATTGAATTCTCCATAAGCACAAATGGAAGTAATACCGAGATAATGCTTATTAGAAATGCTAGCTCGATGAATAAATAAAAGTAGAAAAACTAATGATTAATATAGTTCAGGATAACTGATGAAAAATATATTTGAAGTATTACAGCATAGAATACTAAATATGTGAAGTTTAATCCAGCTCTGACTGAAAAATAAACATCACAATCTTTAAATATTAATCAAATTCCATAATCAAATTTCAATTAGTTCACTGAAGCAGATAGCAGATAGAAGCAGAAGCAGATAGCAAATTTATGAAAGCAGATGTGATGAGAAACTAACATATCATCCTATCCCCCATTTTAAAAGAAATTTTCTCTTTTCACAATTTTAAATTTAATCAAGTCTTAAATTTACTTTCTAAAAAATATCTATTTCTTATTCTCTTTTGTGCTTAGTAAATTACATTCACTTTATGTTCCCAGTTTTATTCCACTCACAAATAAAACAAAACAAAAGCAAATCTATTTTTTCATCCATAAATCTTTGACTGTGTGTATATACGTTACTTTCCATCAACAAATATATACATTCTTTGGCCTGCAGATCTTTTGCAGCAGTAATTTAAACACTTATAATTAATTCTCTGTTTTATAGTCAATACAAATGCTTATTTCAGTCTCAAAACTCTGCTTTGTTTATATTAAAGAAGACTGTGGACATTCATTAATGTCTATATTGTTACTTCTGAATACAAGTTTCCCAGCCCAGTCTTGGGTATGCTAAAATTTTGTTTTTTTCAATCAACAGTAACTTGGCTAGATTATAACTCAAAAATTTCATTAAGTGATACATTCTTTGGAGTAATAGGGGTCCAGGGTTCAAATACTTTGGCTCCATGCATTTGCAATAATATCTAACAACTTATCACTTGCTCACTGAGTGTCAGGTTAGTAACATATCAGCTCATTTCAGTCCTGCTAATAATACAAAGTGATAAGTGGTCAGCTAAAAACACAGAAAAAAAAAGAGAACTACCAATATTTTCTTATAGAAAATGTTTCAAATAATATAAAGGGATTAAAGAAGATGAATTTTTCTTTGACAAAATACTGGTATTTAATAGCTTTTGTTGACTGTGTATTTCCCTGTCTAATCGGCACCCTGTAATAGATGTCTACCTTACTAGAATAAAAGCCAATTATACAGCAATGTCTACATTTGATTTCTTCCCTACTAAATAAAATATTAACAGTTGGATTGGGCATAAAACTGCCAAAATTAAAATTAATGAACCTTTTCCTTCCCTATGAGAGTTTAGTTTATTGTCTTCCTGGATATAATCTGAGTCTTAATATTAATAAGCATAAAACCACCTCTATAATAAAGAACCAATGCATGTGAAAATTGAGAGTCCTTGAATTGTTATGTAAGGCAAACCCATAAACCCCAAGGCAAACCCATTTTCCCAAACCAAGCAGACATCATCCTGGCTATGAAAAAGATAACGTTAAAATAAAAACAAAAAAATGCAAAACTTAAAATTATTTCTTGTTGATATTCTTTTAAGCCTACTTTACATCAGTTAGAGAGATTCCGATTGCACACACCCTTGGGCTGGCCCCAGGTAAAGGGATAATATAAATTTAAAATACATATATATATTTCTCGGGAAGAAAATATAAATTTTCCCATTTTAAAAAACATATATAAAAACTATATAGATTTGACATTATCTGTGTCAGCCAAATTGACTAGCATGTATCATTTTCCCAAGAAAAAGTTTTATAATATTAAAAATAGTGAAGGATTGTTGTATTAATTTACAATGCTGTACAGTGTTCTTGCTGACATTTGACCAACGTTAGTAATTCGGCTAATTAAAAATAAAAAACATTCGCCAAATGAAAAAGGTATTAGCAAAATAAATTCACTATGTAGCATAAAAAAAACTTTAATCCTTTAATGTAACCCTCTTTCTCCAATATGTTCCAAAATAATTTAAGTTTTTATAACTACGGCAACAATTATTATTAATCTAATTTCAACTATCCGCTACAAATATATTAAAAATATATATGTATGCTTATGTATGGAAAAAAAAACAAACAAACTACGCACTAGCAATTTGGCGAATCTAATCGCTTGTTTACTCGCCAAATGAAGAATTTAGTCGCAATTTGATGCAATGGCGAGTGACAGCGAGAACCCTGATGCAGGATAAAATTAAAACATGAAAAAATGCATTTTCTTTGCTTTAGAAAATAAATCATAATATATATTCGGAAAAATTAATTTGTTTATATTTAAAAATAATTTAATAAAAAAATTCATAGGTTACAATAACTTTTCAAAAGCATTTTAAATTATACACTTTAAAAAATATATAGATCGATAGATAGGTAGATTAAAACAGATTTATTTTTTATAGAAATGTTTCTAGGTGCTTGAAATGTGCCATTACAAAATTACAGCTTATTCCATTCAGAACTTCTGAGTTATCCTTTAAAAACTATCTGCATTACAATCTGCTTTGCAACAGCTGAAAAGTAATTTAACATGGATAAAATGTACCAAAACAACAAACATGTTGTCAAAATTGAATGTTTTTATTGAAAATCTCAGAGTTTGATACAATTTCAGCATGATGTTGCCTCCTTAAATTTTTTTCTAACATAAATGGAAAGAAGATATAATTACTTAATAAATATTAAATGGATATTTTCATTTTTTCTGTTATAATTTGGCAATTAAATTTTATGAGAGTGCACTCTTTTTTTTAAAGACCATTGCCAGATAACTGAAATATTTGTAAAATTAATTTTTGCATTTCAGATGATGTCTTTGTTTAACATTCAGCCTACCAAAAAGACAGCATGCAAAAATTACAATAACACATCCAATTGCAGTTAAAAATTCATTAGTTTTAATTTGATATTCTTTTAAAGTATTTCTAGATTTTTATGTATTTAGATCTAAAAATATAAATATCACATTCTAAATATAGATACCATATTCAGCTGGATTTTACTGTATTTGAACTAATTCAACTTTTCCTGTATGTGTACTGGACCCATCTGGTAGATAGAGGGTTAAATGAAAAATAAAATTTCCTCTTAAAAACAGGTTCGAGGATTAAGCATCAATGATGAAGTTTTAAATTAAGTTCACACTGTCTCAATGTTATTAATATAAATATCAATCCTTTTTCTAGACAGATTGGAATTAACTCCCTAAACAGCAATTAAAAATAACAATAATAAAAATTAATATAAGCAAAGAGTATGTGACCAAGAAACAATATATTACCTGAATGAAGAATTTCATGTCAGAATATGAGTGTGACCCTATTTTTAATAGTTCAGATGTTTGAGCTGAATGCTGAAGGGGTAAACCAAGTTTTGCAACATCACCCATAGACTGTACTTGACCTTGAGTTACTTTTGATATTTGACCAGGACGAACACCTACTCTTTCTCTATAAAATTTATATTGTAATTTCACTGTAAATATTTTTCCATACTGGTCAAACTGCTGGGCCCCAATTTCTGATAAAGAATAACAAGCCTAAAAAAGAATATGAGACGATTAAAGTTAAATTTTTCTCAATAAATGAAATCAGGTGGATACATCAATTGATATTTATTATAGTATACGAAAAATATTGATTAAAATTGCATTTTTAAACTCTTAATACATGTACACAGTATGTGTGCTTATGTATATGCATTGTATATTGCCAAATATTTTACTTTAATCCTAAAATATACATTATGCAATACTAGATTTCAAAGTTTAATTTTAATCAATAATACCAGGTGCATTAAAATTTTGTTAAAAATTTACAAAATATTAGCATTGTCCTATCAGACTACAATATGTACCATAGGGTCATTCCATGCCAAATCAACCAGTGACTCAACCTGACCCTTTCAGATTTCAATGAAATTCTCAGGAATCGTTCTGCCTGGTGATATAAATGAGAATATATGTCCATAATATTTTTTATTGCATAAAAATTTCATATTGTTAATTATTTAAATTTTGAAAAATCATCATTTTTTGGCTTGCATAAATGTTTTAATTTTGAATTTCTCAAGTTCTATCAAACGTAGAAAATTTTATGACCACTCATTTCAAAGAGGAGTTTAAGGTTTAATTTGATATGGAAGTTGACTATGTATAGTTAAAATAAATAAAATTTGAAAATTTAAAATTTGAAAATTTTTTAGATAGTCATTTTGAAAAAAAATGTATGTTTGTTGTAATATTAAAAGCTTAAAATTCTGAAATTTTTAGAGTGGGATCTCAATGGGATCAGGAGTTATTAAATAAAAGCAAAAATTACCATTAAAATAGCAATTTAATTCTATTTATTTTGTTATTTATTTATGATTTGTATGGTAATTTTCAGCTTTTATTTCATAACTCCTGATCCCATTGAGATCCCACTCTAAAAATTTCAGAATTTTAAGCTTATAATATTACAACAAACATACAATTTTTTCAAAATTTTTAAAAATGACCCTCTAAAAAATTTTTACATTTTAAATTAAAAAAAATTTTTACATTTTAAATTAAAAAAACTTTTATTTTTATTTATTTTAACTATACATAGTCAACTTGCATATCAAATTAAACCTTATAAACTCCTCTTTGAAATGAGTGGTCATAAAATTTTCTATGTTTGATAGAACTTGAAAAATTCAAAATTGAAAATATTTATGCAAGTCAAAAAATGATGATTTTTCAAAATTTAAATAATTAATTGCATGAAAATTTAAAGCGATAAACAAAAATAAAAATATGCTCTAGTTTATATCATCAGAGAATTATCCCTGGCAATTTCATTCAAATCAGAAAAGGTCAGGTTGAATATTGAATTTTTTTGGTTGATTTGATATGGAATGACCCCATAAGACTTGGTAAATGGTTAAGATTTTTATAACAAAAATTGCAACTATTTTTTTTTTCTTTTGACATAAAAAATATCAGACAATTTGACAGGTCTTATGATAGATATAAACCACATTTCACTAGACAAATTATAACAGAGAGAAAAATTAAATTTTACATCCAAATTTAAGTTGCTATGTAAAATGAGAAACAACTTATCTAGCATTAATAAACTTTATTACCAAACATTACTAACATCACTTAAAAAGAAATAAAAACTGAAATTGAGATAAAGGGGGACACAGTAGTAGATTTGATTACAAAACCACACCTTAACAAATCTGCCATGGTGTTCAAGAGTATAACAAAAGACTAAGTAAATATAAAAAATTTTGCAAAATTTAAAAGAATATCTTTTTAAAGATGCACTTTATTCTGCAGAAGTGATTTTCTAGCTTTGGTCTTCTATTTAGACAAAATATTTTAAGAAAATTATTTATCTACAGTCTTATGTTGTCCTGGTGAATAACAAGATTACAAATAAAATGTTCAACATAAAAAAAAAAAAACTAATAATAGAAGATATTGACTACAATAAACATTATGAAATGCTTTAACCTACCTGTTCATTGTCATGGATGATTATACTTGTTAGTTTTGTTATGTGTTTTTATGCCATAAATGGGTATATATCACTATATATTTCTACACTCTGTTTCACATTTACTAGGAAGAATTGATAAAAGCTTCATTTGTCAGTTCCCTGCCATTATACATTATATGGCCAATTGTGATCATCCACTACGATTTTTGATACTTGATTAAATATCTACGAAAAATACATGAATTATCCTAAACTCTGGATGTGTAAACAAAATAGTACAGGTCATAATTCCACAAAGATTTTCTCCTGAAACCCCATAGGGGACCGTCAACAAATTGAAACAGAACAAATATCTTTTATAGATAATCCTGACAAAACTAATGTAGTAAAAGCATTCAAACTATAGATTATAATTAAATGGCTGATTATAATGAATTGTGTTCGTTTTTATGAGGATAGCATGTATACTGGTAGAGAAATTAAGGTTTTCATAAAAACAGTCTGAAATTTTGCCAAGTTTTTTGCTTATATTTCTGGAGTTCTTAACATAAAAAAATGTTCTTTTCAGAAAACATGACAAACAACATTGTACACAATACCCTGTTATCAGAATTAAAAAATAATAATTGAATAATGAGCAGGTTTTCTAAGTAATTTTGCCCTGCACATGTGTGAAAGCAATCAAAATATAATTTACATAATGTGTTAGCTAATTGTATAGAGCAATTTTTATGAAAGTCTCAAAAACATTGCTTGAAAATTCAAAAAATTATCAATGATAGAATAAACTCAAAATCCATTGTTCCCAAAAGGAAGCAAAAAGATGAGGGGCTGTATTCGACTATAGTATATGCAATATTATGTATAGACACTAATCAATGGATATATGTATACAGCCCCTCATCTGTTTGCTTCTTTTTGGGAACAATGGATTTTGAGCTTATTCTAACGCCGATAATTTTCCGAATTTTCAAGCAATGTTTTTGAGACTTTGACAAGAGTTGCTCTATACGTTGAGCGAACAAATTATGCAAATTATATTTTGATTGCTTTCACAAATGCACAGTGAAAAATTATTTAGCGAACCTGCTCATTATTCATACAATTTTTATTATTTTTTTAAATTCTGATTAAAGGATATTGTGTACACTGTTGCTTGTCATGTTTTCTGAAAAGAAAATTTTTTTATATTAAGAATTCTGAAAATTATAAGCATAAAACTTGGCAAAATTTGCGACAGTTTATGAAAATCTTAATTTCTCTACGAGTATGCATGCTTTCCTCATAAAAATGAACACAATTACAATAAGCCAATTAATCATAATCTACAGTTTGAATGCTTTTGCTACATTAGTTTTGATAGAGTAACCATTGATAACCAAAAGATATTCATTCTTTTTCAATTTGACAACCTTATGGAATTTCAGGAAAAAAATCTGAGGAAATGTATGACGTGTACTATTCTGGTTACACACTTGGAATTTCAGGATAATTCCTCATGTATAGTATCAGTAAAAAAAATCTTGACACTTGCAATTTCAGATGCTTTGTTAAATATCTAGAAATATACATAAGGAATTATTCTGAAACTCCAGGTGTGTAAACAAAATAGTACACGTCATATTTTCGTAAAGAATTTCGCACAAAATTCAACAGAGGACTGTTAACAAATTGAAAAAGAACGAAGATCTTTTGGATAACCCTGTCAAAACTAATGAAGCAAAAGGGTTCAAACTGCAGATTATGATTAAGTAGCTTATTGTAATAAACTGTGTTCATTTTTATGAATATAGCATGTAAAAACTCAGAAAAATTAAGGTTTTTATAAAAATGGTCCCAAGTTTTTTGCTTATAATTTGCAGAGTTCTTCATACAACATAATGTTCTTTTCAGAAAATATGACAATCAACATGGTACACGACACCATGTAATCAGAATTAAAAAATAAAAATTGTATGACAAATGAGCAGGTTTACTAATTTTTTTATTGTGCATGCATCAATGCTATTAAAATTTCATTTGCATATTATGTTAGTTAAATGTATAGAGCAACTTTTGTGAAAGTCTCAAAAACATAGCTTGAAAATTCCAAAAATTATTGTTGACAGAAAAGATCAAAATCCTTTGTTTCCAAAATGAAGCAAAAAGATGATGGGCTGTATCCATATTCCATTGATTAGTGCATTTACAATATTGCACGCTGACCTTTGCAACAAGGGATGTTATTAGGCTACCGGTGACAATTTCAATTGAAAATTTGATATTTTAAACCATAAATTCTCCCTAACAATTTGTCATTTTAGTTCTATTTTTGTTATTTGCAGTAAATTGAAAAACTCATCTTGTACAAAAAATGAAATTGACTCGTGAACATTTTTGTGCAATCATTTTTTATAACTTTCTGTGTGGATTTGTCAAGATAAGATTATTTCTGTGAATTTAATTTTTTATGTAACAAAAAGCACCATCCTAAAGTACTGTAAAAAATTGGTATAATGAATTTATTCATGTTCCATGTTCGCTCCAAGATGCATTCCGTGAAGGTCTACCAAAATAGGTTGTTGTGCCAGAAAATATCGATGCTGTGCCTGAACCGATAAAGCAAAATCGTCATGTGACATACCGTGAGATTGAGACATCTTTGGACATTAGTATGACAGGCATCAATAAGATTTTACCTGAACATTTGGTAGTAAAAAATATTTGTTTGCGTTGGAGCCCGCATAATCCAGCAAATGCTCAAATGAAAGCTTGTGTTGATTGGGGCAAGGAAATGTTAAACAAATACGTTCAAGATTTACCAAAAGTTATGTATAACATCTACATAAATGACGAATTGTGGATTTATGCATATGAGCTGGAACAAAACAGCTATTGACTGTATGGGTCTTCCAAAATGAGCCAAATCCAACAAAAATTGTTAGAGGAAGAAGCACATTAAAGCAAACAGTTGCCTGTTTCTCCGACATTAGCGGTCTCCTGGTGACAGTGGCATTACAGCAATGCAAGACAGTTCTGAATGGTACTCGACCATTTATTTGCCAAAAGTCTTCGGAAAAATTCAGAAAAAGAATAACAGGCAAATAATTATTTATCATGACAATGTGAGCTTGCACACATCGACACAAAAAAAGGAATTTCTGAAATGCCAAAATACGAATTGATGGGTCATCAGTCATAGTGCCCTGATTTGTCATTCAATAACTTTTTTTTTTTATTCCCACACATCAAATATAAATTATGTGGATAATGATTTTCGACGTCCGAAGAAGCAGTTTTTGCATTCCAAACGCATGTTTGGAGTTACCTCCATAGTAGTGAAAACAGTGCTTTGAAAATTGGTTCAGACTGATATAAAAGTGTATTGATCTTCATGGAGAATACTTTGAAAAGCAATAAATTCAATATTGATCATAAATATTAGTGTTTTCCTTACTAAGCCAGATATATAAATAGCAATCCTCGTATTTAGATACAGCTCCTTATCTTTTTGCTTTATTTTGGGAAAAACTGATTTGTATTTTATTCTATCGATGATAATTTTCAGAATTTTCAAGCTATGTTTTTGAGACTTTCAGAAAAGTTGCTCTATCCATTTAACTAACATAATATGAAAATGAATTTTTAATAGTGTTAATGCATGCACAGTAAAAAAATATTTAGTAAACCTGCTCGTTTGTCATACAATTTTTATTACTTTTTAATTTTGATTACAGGGTGTTTGTTATGTACAATGTTGATTGTCATATTTTCTGAAAAGAACATTGTGTTTTATGAAGAACTCTGCAAATTAAGCAAAAAACTTGGAAAAATTTGGGACTGTTTTTATAAAAACCTTAATTTCTCTACGAGTTTACATGCTATATTCATAAAAATGAACAGTTTATTACAAGCCACTTAATCATAATTTGCAGTTTGAATGCTTTTGCTTCATTAGTTTTGACAGGGTTATCCAAAAGATCTTTGTTCTTTTTCAATTTGTTGACAGTCCCCTGTTGGATTTCGGGGGAAACTTTTCACGAAAATATATGACGTGTGCCATTTTGTTTACACACCTGGAGTTTCAGGATAATTCCTTATGTATATTTTTAGATATTTAACAAAACGTCTAAAATTGCAAGTGTCAATATTTTTTTGCTGAGACTGTATTTCTCTAGATATTTAACAAAACATCAAAAATTGCAAGTGGCCAGTCACCTTTGACCATATAGTGTATTAACCAAAGGTTAGTCTATGAGAAGGGATTTTTAAACAATGTGAAAAAAGCCTAAATTTGTTAGGTTTCCAAGAGTATTCTAAAAAGTGAGAGGAAAAAACAGTTTAGAATGATAATATTGTAGCAGAATTTTAAAAAGTTTGCCTAGAAACATTTAGTGCAACTAAATGTGCTTCTTAAAAAATATATAAATACTAAAACAATTTTTTTTCTTGTACATAACAAACTGGGTTAGTAAAATAGAAATAGTTTTCCCCTACTTAATCAGGTCACAGATAATCAAACATCCCCAGAATCTTTTCCCTGCAATACTTCCAGTTACTTTCCCTGCATAAACCGATTAATTTTCAATTCTCAAAAACTGTCCCCACTTAATCGAATAACAGCTGAGTGACCAATTTTTCAAAATGGGCACAGAAAACATGTTTCACCCCCAACATCACTGCTTGCTGTTAATCAGGCTTTAATGGTAATAGATCATTATTTCAAGCGTTAAGATGGTAATCATAATCTTTTCTACATATTCAAAAAATAATTCTATAGTTGTTCATTTAAAATTTTAAATAAAATCACTTGATTTTTTTTTTTTTTTTTTTTTTTTTTTTAAGCCTGTACAAATAAACAAAATTTTAAGCCTGATAAAGTTTTAGCCAAATTCAAATGAATAGCATTAAATTTAATAAAAATCAAATACATGTGTGCACCAACATTAAATCATTACACATTTACTTTATACAGTAGACACTCTTAAATGTAAGCATTTACAGATGTAAAAAAAAGAAACTTTCAGTTCAGATATAGGGACAAAATTTGACTTTATTTTATATCAATTCTATGCATATTTTAACCTGTAATTTTCATTAACATTACTGAATTCATGCTTTTTCAAGAAGGAAGAATAAATTTATTTCTGAAACTAAGATATTGCTGATGCTACAGATAATCACAATCTTTTTGCCAAATGTATTTATGCATTAATCAAGCTCTTTTTATTATTAAGTCTGACTAAATCTGAAATAAACCTTCCTTATTTTATGATTTTGATGTGAATTAGTAGTGACCTTTATGGGGCAAGTTTCATTGAATAATTTAGGAAAAATGCATCTCATCTTTATAATGAATATTTAACTATGCATTATTAATTATTTAGCTCACCTTTGCTTTTAATATTTTAAATTATCTAATTTTTTCATTATTTTAGTTTATTACCTTACTTAATAATTTTAAAATTTTACTACATTGTAAGCATTCATTATAATTTCAATTGTATTATTAATTGCATTCAAATTATTGTTTAAAAAATGTAAAACCCATGACCTGAAATCTGCAAAATTTTAAAATCCGCACAACTCCAGGTCCCAAGCTGTGCAGATTTGAGGGAATCTACTGTATTAGTATTTATAATTAATTTACTTCGTATTATTCTAAGCATGTTTTCAGCAATTTTATTATGCTGTTTATTAGACTCTAGTTGGTAATTTTAGCTTTACATTACATATTACAGTTGTATATATTATGCTTTCCCACTTAATCTAATATCCTACTAAATTGAATATTATTGTTGGAACCATTAATATTTGTTTAAATGGCAATGTCTGTACCAGCAAATTTAACTGAAAAATAATTACTTCAATATATATTTAATGCATTTCATAATATAGAATTATATCTCACAGCTATCACCTGCTTTTGCCATTTGGACAGATGAAGGGAGAAGAAACTAAACAATTTCTGCTTGAAATACACAGAAACAATGTGAAACATGATCTTGCTGTAGTTGCAAGTTTATTATTTACACTGTAATTTTTTTTCTAAATTTAGGATATACATATAAATATTTATACAATAAACACATTCAAAAAAGTTTTAAAATAAAATTATTTCAATTATCAAAATAAATTTAAAAAATGAAAATCTGTTTAAATAAAAAAAGATGTAGTTGAGATATAATTACTTAACTTGCAAAAAGACCACCAAATATTGTGGTTACCGACAGCGATGATTTTAAAACATGCTGTATATTTCATCCAATGGGCATTAGGTTTTGAGAAATTGGGGGCTTAAGTTCAGAATATGTTTCAAATACTAAATTTGCTCTTCTCAGACTTGGACTTTGTGGCATTGAGGTAGAGTGTTCGCATGCTGACCAGAAGGCCAACATTCAATGCTATCTTCTGATCTTTTGTTATTATTAATTTTATATTTTTGACACTTTACAACTATTAACCCCTTGAGCTCTGATGGTAGAATTTTCTACCACATAATTTTAATTCCAAAATGTCACAATGGCACCAGAAAATGCGACCAAATTTATTTGAAAAAGGTTTAATGCATTTTTTCATGTTTATCGTTAACCGGTTTTTTTCTTTGCAAAATACTGGTACCAATGTGACATTTGGAATTTTGAAGAAATTTACATCCCAGAGCTCAAAGGGTTAAGCACAATTATGAATTGCTGCTGCTTTGAAATTCTTTATTTTTCTAATAGTTTTTTTTTTTTTTTTTTTTGAAAATTATCTATAATTTTTAATTTATCTCTATTGATGAAAATAAAAACTATTTTATGTCTAGATTTTTTTTTAAGTATTTTATTTTTTTATATTTTAAGCAAAGTTCTGATTTTTTTTTCTTTATGGTACATTAAGAGAAAATAGATGTATATTTTTCAAGTGGGTGAAAAAAGTCCGGGCCAGGATTCTAACCAGGGATATATTGACTGAAGCCGCCAATGCTCTTCCAACTGAGCCATCTCAGACGAATACTGGAGGGCTATTTCACTCAAATAACCATAACGATTACACAATCTGGTCTGATACTGTGGATCAGCTCAACAGAATAAATCAAAGGTTAATATATGGAACTGCAGAAAACACAGTAGCATTTACTGCAGTTCCATGTATTAACCTTCAATTTATTCTGTTAAGCTGATCCATAGTATCAGACCAGATTGTGTAATCGTTATGGTTATTTGGATGAAATAGTCTTCCAGTATTCGTCTGAGATGGCCATGGGCATAGCTAGAGAATTTTTCTAGGGAGGAGGGGACACAGCCTCATCTACGTGGTAATTTTTAAATAGCAATTGTAAAATAATAATACTATTAGTAACTAACTAGTCGGATGTGGCAATCTCAAAACTTTCTTCTATCTCATGCATGTTAATGTGTCAAGATTTGCTAGCACAGTACAAAAATTAAATGACAATTTATGATCATTGTGAAGATTCTAAAGACATGAAATTCTGTGCATTAGTTCTTAAAATAAAACTACTACAGATATTGGAAAAATGCAACATAAAAGCGCTACCTGTTGGCCGATTTATACCAAAACATAAGCAATATTTATCAAGCTACACCTGAATCTGAAATTTGGTGAAAATTCGCAGATTAGTTCTTGAAATAGAGCTATTGCAGGAATTGGGAAAAATTCAGCATAGCAGCGCCACATATTGGGAGATTGACACCAAAGCATAAATAAAACAAATTCATTTCAAGGATTTACTGAATCTGAAGTTTGATGAAAATCCGTGCTTTAATACCCGAAATAGAGCTATTGTGCAAATCATGAAAAATAAAACATAGCAGTGCCACCTGTTGAGCAATTTACACCAAAGTGTAAACAACATCGATTCATGTCGAGGACTAACTGAATATGAAGTTTAATGGAAATCCATGCATTAGTTATGGATATATAGCTGTTGCATAAATCGTGAAAAATGCAGCATAGCAGCACACCTGTCGGGCGATTTGCATCAAAAACTAATCAGTATCAATCTATATCAAGAACTACTTGAATATAAATTTTTATTTAATTCCGTGAATTAGTTCTTGAGATAAGAGCTATTGCAAAAATCATGAAAAATGTAGCATACTAGCACCAGCTGTTGAGCAATTTACACAGAAACGAATAAAATATCAATTCATGTCAAGTACTAACTGAACCTGAAGTTTGGTTGATATCCGTACATTAGTTCTTCAGAAATAGTTGTTGCATTAATCATAAAAAAATGCAGCATAGAAGCGTCACCTGTTGAGTGATTTACACAAAAACTAATCAGTATGAATTTGTATTAGGGACTACCTGAACATAAATTTTTATTACATTCCACGCATTATTCTATATTATTCCATATTCTTGAGATAGAGCATCCACAAAATTTATGTCACATATAGACAGAGTCACAGATTCACTTGTATACAGACATTTTGTAAAAACTTGTTTTCTGGGATCTCTGATCCCTAAAACAGGTAAAACCGTAAAAAACTGGAATTCGAAAATATTCATGAATCCAATATTTCCTTCTCGTAAAGATAGAAGAAAGTAAAAATAGTTTTGTTAAAACTGATAATATGCAATGGAGAGCTCACTTATTAATACATTCCTGAAAACTTGTAGTCTATCAAAGAAATTAAAAGGATGAAACTTTCTTCTGTGTTATACATCAAGTTTTCAATTCAAAACACAGTGGCAGGGAAAGAGGAAGAAAAAATTTCTTAATGAAGTTAAATTAACATTGAAAATCTTGTCTTATTACAAATGTTGCAAATTGATGGTAAGTTAGTTGTGTCTATGATTGTCAATTATCAACACGAGGGATATGGACCCTGGAGGGGAAGTGCCCTCATGGGGTCTTTCTAAGAGAACCTAATCTGTATTTACACATGGAAATCCAAGGTTCGAAGAAAACCAAGAAATACTTTGAATGATTAGACCAAAGGCACGATTGAGGTCAAACTCATCATCTCCCGTCTACCAGTTTTGAGAGCAGAATCTCTCGGCGACTGGTGGGGTAATATGCAAATTGAACGTACACAGATAGAACAATTTGTGAGGCTAATGAAAAAGACAGTCTACCGCGGTATATTCCACATACCTTTTTTTGCAGACCGCTGGAGT